>CM030369.1:83005898-84205898 GCA_003604175.2 Clonorchis sinensis
TCCGAGGGGACTTAATTCTTACTTACGCCCTGTTTGAACAAGGCTTGGCCAACAGGTTTTTCACCGTTGACCCAGCAAACACACGGCGGGGACATGATAAGAGGATTTGTAAGCTCAGAGCGCACACCTTCATTAGGCAAACTTTTTTCTCATTTCGGGTAGTTGCTGCGTGGAATAACCTTCCTGAGACGGTTGTCCACGCTCCCTCTAGACCTCAGTTCAAAACACTATTAGACACTTATTTACGCGAATCCTCGAGCTGGCAGGCATACTGCCCCGCGCTGAGAACTTAAAGAGGAGTGCTACACCCTTTTTTCACTTGTGCCTTTCAGGTGAACGACAGCCGCTGAACGACAGGAACAAAACCGACCCGGGAAACTTGGACGAAAGACTCGATCCTGTGTATCAATCCGTGAATCCGTGAAAGGTGGGCGTTCTGATCGAAGTCAGGAAAATTGTGCATGATGAATATCACGGTGTCACTAGCAGGCAGCGCCGTGCCAGCCTGTTATTGTGAGGTGCTCCTGAAGTGATCACGCTTGCTGCAGACTACTAGTGGAAGGTTAAAATGATTGAAGTTATGGGTGCAGTAACATGCAGATATAAAAAGTTAAGGGGTGTTTTCATTATCCGGTAGGTAGTCTCTGAGGAGGCTCATTGCGGATTTGCAGTCAGTTTGACTGAGTGCATAAAGTACTTTTTATTGTACTGGCAGGAGAATGCGACATCCGATCGGTAGGAGGACAGCGGACAGGGGTGCTGAACTTTATGAAGTGTGAACAAAGCGTTGTAGATATAACATCTGGCTATACATAGGATGAGTTTCACCACTGTGTCTGTGGAGTTTGACAGCATCGTAGCGCCACGAACCACTCAACAAAGAATGATTCAGGATAAAAGCGGCTTTGACAGGGACACCAGCTACTTCAGCTTGCTTTGTTCTGATTACGAATTTTGTTTTCTTAGGCTCTTGGAGCGAAATAGTTCGAAGCAAGTTGCTGAGTGAGATTTCGAGTGACAGTGAAGAGCGGAATGTTACGGTGCTTTTGGAAGAACATCGCTGATTTAGGGCCAATTGCATAAGACAGGTGACCGACTGACTTGACGACTGTAAAAGGTCCGAGGAGCCTATAAGGCAAGCCTATGTTTAGCAACGGCATAACTTTACTTCAGACCTGTGACACTTAGGAAATAGGACGTATGTTGTGTTTTATGGCACAGCTACACCTGGAAGGTAGGTATGCCGTCAGGAGACTAAATGTAGCAACTCTTGAGGAGAGGGCCTGTGGATTAACATAAGATGCCTAAACACCCTAATGTAGATGGCATGAGGGACGTACATTGATTACTTGATGAGTTTATGACACTGTCGTACATCAACTTTGGCTAGCTCCACTCAAAACGTTAGGAAGAAAATGAGTCATATAAATTTGGTAGGGTTGATATGGCTGGTTTTTAGCGTGTCTTGGTGTGCAAAAGTTTAGATGTGTTAGAGCACTTTGACCTGCAGGCATGGACGAAAAACTAGTTTGACAATCAGATAGCTGGATAGAAGCTAGTCTCAGTCAGCGAGGTCTGCCAAGCAAGAGGATCCACAAAACAGTCTTGGAATGCATAAGAAAACAGAAATTATGACGTTGGGACCAATTAAAGAAAATAGCGAGCACTAAGGTAGATCCGGTCACTGAAAATCTGTAATCGGTCAGTCCGTCTAGGGGGACTGATGAAAACAGACTAGATTTAATGTGACTAGGGCGACAAAAAGTACGAAATAAAAAAGAACGAATACTAAATTATGATAATCAATGTGGAAGCTAAAGTCACGCTTGGAGGGCACTTACAACTCTCAAAATGTTGACTGCTAATGGAATATGGATAACTGCTACAAAATTCCAACTTCCTCGGTAAACTGTGGCATGGCGGCTAACGGAAACCTACATAGAAATGTGGCTTGACAGGGAGTTGGGGAGGCGGTAATGAATGGATACGGATAGCAGAGGTAGCGGGACAAACAATCAAAACCAGTTGTGATGGTCGAACTAAGAGAACAAGGAGATGATGGAAGTGGTGCACTACCTGCCGCAGAGGTTGGCTCCACAGCTCAGCATGGTAGAAGCAGTATGCTTGTGAGGCGGTAGGTATACAGAGCAGGTAAATTTTGATACGAAAATCGTCACACTGGGTGCTGGAAACAAAATCTTTTAAAGGAGATGCCGAAGAAGCTGTCCCAGAAGACTGTGCAACTGAGTAGGTAATAAAAGCACGTTGTCAACCACTGCGATTATGACCGAATGCTGAAAACTTTCGGCACCAGATGAATGGATATTAGTTCTCGAAACTACAGTGTTTTTGAAGTTGTCACCGGTTTGGTATGGTACCTCAAAAATAGTGTAAATTACAACATAGTATAGATTAAAATAAAATAGACGCTTACCGTAAAACTCATAAGCTGTACATGAATGTACGTTGTTGGCATTTCCGTAGCCAGAGTAAACGATGCAGTTTTATACAACGTTCACACAATTTGCAACGCAATAATGTCCTAAGGTCTGCTCCAGTTCGCTAATATCACATCTGGATAGGCATAAGAATTGGGCTACAAATGACCTGGCAACGCAGAAACCCTCCATATTAATTATTACAAAGTAAACACTCGATGAGATATAGTTGATCCTAAAATAGTGCGTAAAGGCAATGATTTAGGACGTTTCTATGCAAGACTTTCAAATAATTGGTAGGGGATCCCACGGCCGCCATAAATTTCATACAGACTGGGTTGTTTGATCAAACTTTCTCTTGCAAACCGCCACTATCAACCTGAAGACATTGAGCCACTCTTGGTAACCGCAATGGCACAGTGTACTTACGGCGTCAAATAGTAGGCATTTCGCGGTCAGCACTGAGAAAATGAAACCTGATCTGATGTCAAGAACTTATATGACAAGCTGCTTAGCATAAAAGTAACTATAACGCAAGGACTATGACCAATGAAAAACTCCAAGAGGTTGACTGGAATCGCTAAAAGCTATTTACGTAGATTAGACGCATAGCACAGCTGTGCTCATGCTTTCCGGGTAAACAAACCTGACGAAAGCGCACGCTCAAAATTTTAGTAAGGGAGTAAGTTGCCCGGTCAAGATACAAATTACCCGCGGGCCACACCAACCAGTTAATAAGGGACGATGGGGAAGCTGGGACAAGGTTGGATATGGAGCACCTTTGTGGTCCCATATGTTCGGGTAAGCGCCTTTTGACGGTTTTCGGACATCGTTGTGTTCACTATGACAACTGCTCTTTTAAAGCAATAAATAGAGGAAATTCTGGGAACTGTTATCTAAGCAATAAACTTGGCATCGGTTCTGCTGATTAAAAATTTGTTATGGCGCTTTATTTTACAACCTATGCATCTTGATGGAGACAATCTTGTAGGGTGTTGCTAGTACGAGGTCCTCAAATACTTTAGACCCCATGGAATACGACCAGCTTACTTGAATACACAATGGATTGCACCTGGACTTAGAAGGGAAAACGGGTCTTTAGCAGTAGTGGTTTCCCCGCTTAATAATTATTTGGAAGTACGTTTGCAAACAATAAATAGAACGTAACAGAAGCGTTAAACAATGTCTGCTACAACGACAAATAGTTCCTCCCGAACCGGCCATCCGCAGGTAAACCAGCGGTCACCTATACCCAAGGGAAAGATAGATAATCTCGTGATGATTCAGCATTGATGTTTCGGTTTTTTTCACTACAGAAAATGTTCGCTGTCCATTGCGATTTTTCTTGTTTTCAAGAAACTTAAGGACATAAACTCCCGGAAATTTCCCATCATACCTATGCACCACGTGGTGTCCTTCAATTGTTATGTATTGTTTATAAGAGTAGCTCCTCTCTCCATAGCTTTATGCAGTAGCCTCAATGGACTATCACCCGTCCGCCGTTTGAAACTCCCAGCTTATTACACCAATATCACAGGAATATTTTGTTCAGGCTTTGCTACTTGTGCATCCCAGGCGACTGTATTATCCAGATCTTGCAGTAAACGCTTTTCCTCACAGTGTCTTTTCTTGATATTACCTGCCGCTGTCGTCGTCGTATTTTCCAGCCTTGTCATCTGAAGAGGGCCAGTGGAAACGAGAATCCCATTCCAAGCAGGAAACTGAAAACATAAAAACAGAGCTCCGTCAATGCAACTGCAACGTCCATACTGGGCTTCGGTCCCATTCATCTCAGAGTGCACGGTTCTGGACCGGCAGCTAATCCTCCCCACCCCCGGCACGATTCAGTTGTCAAATTTAAATTACCAGGGTTTGCTGGGAATGAATGCTGGTTAATTCCTCGGTAAGTATATATTTGTCAGCAATTTTATCGAAGCTCAGACACACAAAGGTGGACATAAGTTAAAGTTTCTAGGTCGCGAATCGCGGATGGCGTTACTGAAACACGCTGGCTTTTAGACCATAGCGGTAGCACGATAAATGACTTAAGCGTAATCAATTTCTCCACTTTGATGCTCGGATAACGTTGTATTGGCTCGTGCTTACTCATTTTCGTATGGTCACAGTGACTCCCTAATTTACTAATTCAGAAATCACAACAATTCCTGGGACTTACCAGAAACAAGAGCTACCAATTTGCTGTCATCCAAAAGCTCTAAATTTACAGCCTCTCCTGTGCTAATTTCATTAGCAGAAAAGTTTTGTAAACTCGGTCTTGCGGAAGCGGCCGTGCCCAGAAAGACATACTGTCCTGGTATAGTTCTCCATCACTGGTCCCCCATTTGTGATCCGATATTCAGTGAAGAGCGCAGGCACAGGCAAACAGGATGTCAACTTTTATCCAGTTAACCATGACGTAAAATGAACAAAAACAGTCCCACCTCATCGATAGAAGAGTTCAGGACCACAAGAAGAAATTGATGCAAATGTCTAGTTGATTCACGGCTCTTGGTGAATGAGCTGTGCTTATAGGTGGTCGTATAACAAGGAAAGTAAGATGAGTAAGTTGAACTTTGTGAGTACAGTATAGATGCTCTCAAACATGGCACAAATTTACTATACGGTTAACCAGTGAAATTCAACAGACGTTACGATCAGAGCACTTTGTCATTTTGTGTGGGTTGGTATGGTGATGTAATCACAACAGTACTACCCGTGGTTCAACTGCTATTTTTTACCCGCTGCTATTTATAAACTGCATCAAAATAATCAAGGATGAACATGTGAAATGTGCCTGAGAATTCGCAAACAGATCAATTTGAACGTAGGAGTCGGGAACAGAATAAACCATGATTAGCTTAATGGGACTCAAAACACCTGTCATTATCGTATTATTCAAAAGCTGTCAGTGTCGAATAACTGGGTTTGGAAGCAGCTTTGCGAAGATTTATTCATACAGCTCACATATGGAAAAATTCATTTTCTGTCCTCTACATTATAGGTCTCACGATACCAATCTTTAGCCTGTGGGATGTACCGATTCTTGATGGAAAATATGGACCGGAATGGTTTTTTTGTTATTACAAAGACTGGTTCTCCCATTCTCGGACTGGGTGCTGTGAACGCTCCACATATTCCGTCACCAATTCTATCAATCGCAGATCCACAAGAAGAGCACAAGGAAGTGTTTTCGAAGTTGACCAGAGCAACGAAGGGACATGAGTAATTTTCCTATTAGGACGACAAGGTATACTGTAATCCGTCAAGAAAAATGCTTGAGACGATTCCCTTGTACGGCCAGGCCAGGGGTAGGTTAACGGTATACGACATTGATGAGGAATATATTACTAGACAAAATTTAGATAGTATGCAGTGCGTGTGAATTCATATAGCTAACCGCGGACGGGAATGTTGGTACACACCGACGGAAAAATTCCAGTTGAGTTAAAAAGTTCGGTTTAAGCAAGTTCATGCAGAACACCTCATGAACCTAGTCTCATTAAACGATGCGTGTCCTTGTGTAGTTTTCGGGGGCATGAAGCTAAAAGGTCTCCGATGGATCATCAGACCGGTTGGATCTTGGCCATGGGAATATCGCCTACCAATTCAGTGAAAACCAACGGCAAGATAGCTCATACATTTGGCACCCGTCGTCTTGCAATCGATTCGTACCATCTCAAGGAGAATTGTGCAGTATTCAAACCGGAAGTTATTCTGAAAGAAATGGTTTTTCGAATAAATACCTAAGTTACGATTATCCTCGGATTCTACGTGATGCCATAAATACTCTACTGGGATTTTTCAATCTCAGACTTACACCATTCAGAATTTGAAACTACCTACTCACTTGTCAACATGCTACGAGTAGAAGAACTCGTGGTTTGAAACTTGCTTTGGTCGCTTGTGCTAATATAACACATAAAAACGATCAAATACTTCAGCACATTTCGTCCATTTTGTGGTTTTGCCGCGACTACCAGTCACAGGATGCACAATTTCCCCATCCAGCCTTTAGTGCTTGAGCTATGTCTTTTGTAATATTGGATAGAGGCCTAATCCTAACATATCCCGAAGAAAGATTCAGCAGCATCGTCCAGCCATTAGTGTGTCGCAGTACTGTTCAATAACTTGGTCAAGTTTAACACAAAAAGCATGCGGTTTGTTTGAATTACCCATGCAGTAGCTGGGTTTCGATGCACGTTGCATCTGAGACATCCTGATATTTTTACAGATTTATTCCTCTACGACCGTTCCCACTATAGTTAGACCTGCTACTCACCAGTGACCTAACGACTATAGGCGCTATACTTGAACAGAATAACTGTCCGGTGAGGTTTACCGTAGAAATCCGGGATCCTAACAGGATTATACCGCGGTTCGGTGGGTCATCAAACGATCACCCTAGTACTCTTCTGAAGCTATGTTTACAATCCAGAGGAGTTACAAAGCAATAAGGTTCATTTAGGATCCCGACGTTCCTGGCCTAATCGTATGCCACCATCCTTCACCACTGCAGATTTTCACCGATTGTGACGTTCACCATAGCACTGCT
This sequence comes from Clonorchis sinensis, assembly GCA_003604175.2. Taxonomy (NCBI): domain Eukaryota; kingdom Metazoa; phylum Platyhelminthes; class Trematoda; order Opisthorchiida; family Opisthorchiidae; genus Clonorchis; species Clonorchis sinensis. The sequence continues at coordinate 83,012,889 of CM030369.1, forward strand.
AAGTGAATCAAGCGTCTCGAAAATTCATCTTACCATTCTTTTTCATCCCATGAGTCTGAAAAGAATGTGACCCCGGTCACTATTTCATTTATCAACTGAAAGTTATCAAGAATGGTTCAGCTACTTTACTCAACGAGATGAAATAGCCATCAATTCAGGTAAGGTTCTGTCTTAGCCTATGGGAAGCAAGCTCTTGGTGCATGCTGCTGAGTGGACAAATATCACAAAATAGCCGTCTGGATCAAGGATGGGACTATTAATTAAATGTATACGGATACAGAGGTAAACTTCATAGATGTTGTTAGAAGGACCACTCAATAATCCCAATATACGAGCACGCAGGAAGAAGGGAGGAAATCATGGTTTTATAAGTGAAGGTATAAAATCAGAGGAACTCAACAGAGGGATACCGATGATCAGGTGTATGGTTTGTGCAAACACCTTTTTAGGCGTATACTCTGCCCCTTTCATTGTGACTGCTGATTCTGTTTTCCTTGAATTGGGAAACCCGGAATACATTCTAATATGCGTTTAGAAACCATTGTCACCTAAAACGGCGTGGAGTCCAAACATTCATTGATATAGAACAATAGTGTGTCCTGACAATAAAATGCTGATTCCTCCAGCTTCGTGTTACACTGTGTTGGGAGACTTCTACTCTGATCATCTTGAAGTGGAGAAAATGGAGTCACCAAATAGTGGCCTATAAGTGATTCTAGTATACTGTTGCTAGTGTGAGGACAGGCTGGGATTTTTCATGAAGATTCCGTCTTGTAAGTGAAGCCAGTCTACGCTGGAAAGCCGACTGTACAAGTGTTTCATCCTTACTGGGAATCAGCAATAGCGCAGTTCTTCCGAAACTCAACCGCTTGTGACCGAACGAATGAGAGTTGAAACTACTAGCCTGGAGCTCGTGAGTTTGAAAGGCCTTGAGTTTCATGATGCTCCTCTTGGGGCGCATCACGTTGGCGCAGTCTCCGAGTTTCCGTCAAACTTATATTCTACTTGAACGCAAATTGTCGCGCAAATGAGTATATTTTGCGGATTTCGTACAATTTTGATTCAAGGAGAACAGAAGTACGACGGGAACTCGTGGACTACCCTACCCGATCAACACTAAGAAGGGCGAAGCCGGCCATAGACTGTCGGTGTTTCACCAACCACAAGAGGGGTTCACTTCAAGAAAATATACCGCGATATCTCGAATACCATGAGGCGGACTTTGTGCAGTACATTTGGCTGAGAGACGTCATTAACGAGATTCAGCGTGCATTCAGTCGAGTACCCCATGAAAACCGAATTGGTGTGGAAATGAGTGTATTTCACGAACCGGGGAGTTGTTTCTGCTGTCAGGCCTCCAAGAGTTGGAAAGATGTGTTGACAATTTGCAACTGCATTCAGACTATGCTTTCCATTGTGTAAAATAGGGAAGCCCTGCTTAACTATCCGACAGACATGGTTAATTTTCTTTGATGCGACTCTTGCTGGGGTAATGATATAAAACCGACTAGTATGGTGCTAAAAGCAATGGATAGTACATGTTGAGCATAATCTCATTAGAAGGATGTTTCCGTGGCTACTGTTGACGACCAGCCAGGTGTAAGCAAAATAAGAAGATTCAGAGGTTTGGAAACAAAACCTTGAATTGAGTAAAAACCTCCAGGCTGATTGAAACTGAGGCAGGCGCAGTGATTTTCAACAACCAAGCGACAGTACTTCGTATGGATTTATATTAGAACTGATGTAGTTGACCCGCACAACTCGATGATGCTGTTGGTAGTTGACATGTCGGCCCAGTAGGTTGAGCTAAATAGACACCTTAACACACCTGTAGAAAGAATGACCACACGTACATCACGAAAATATAGCAAAAACTTGAGAAGGAAGCATGGTTTGAGTCAGGGCCGTGGAACGGTCATTGGCCAGTGAGCCTGAAACGCGACTCGCCTGCATGTGTGTGTGCATGCGCGAGACAAGACATGATCGTACTCATCACTGATTTAATTCGGAAAAAAGCCGCATGCTGATGAGATCTATTCGGGATGCCACAGAAAATCGGCTTAAAAACGGTAGACAGATGTGTTGTAGCAGGCCAAGATTGCAGCTCCATTCGTGACCCAATGCAGCCCTCATAGCCCTGGAATACCAGACCAGGTGGTTTCAATCTCATGAGTGGCGACAATGCGGTCAGCTCTTCGCATCCGCTTCATTCCATCCACCGGTTAATGCGCATAGGCAGGCAGAGTGATTTGGACAAATGTATTGCCAAGCCTGTCATTAAAACACATATTTCTCTCAAAGACAGATAACGGGAAATGTGGTGTCGTGCGTAAGAGGTTTCTTCATGGAGCGAAATGAGTATTTAAACCTCGATCTCCTCACGTCTACTTACTTTGAACAAAAACAGTAATCTGCCAAATCACATGCGCAAATAGTCCAGCGAAGAATCTTGCCTATTCTTGCGTTCCAAAAGTATCAGGCTGGACTGGGAGGTTTCACACACCAATAAAATCATATACTCCACCTGCCCTTCCAAAAGAAACAGGCTCGTTGGAACCATTGGTAATTCAGCCTGTGTATAAAGACAAAGGAATTGGCGATCACCGTGATCGTCCGCAAGCTTTTTATAACATGTAAACAATGTCATACAGAGGCTAAAATTTTTATTGATAACTTGTGTGCTCTCCGGAAATATAATTATCCCACTTTTTCAAACCTGATTAGAAAACAAAGTACTTCTTTCAACCGTATATTGTTGACTGTAAGGAAGTCAACAGCTGAATTGCATCAAATAGCTCCCGTTTTATTAAGTGTGCACCAGAACAAGGTCTGCTCCCACTCTGACCGTGAAAGTTGGCCAAAAAGAGACTTTAAACAAAACTAATATTTGAATTCAGATAGGGGTTATCTTGAGTCTCCGGATACATAAGCAAATACGTCCTGTCTACATCCACTGAAGTGACCCAGAGGACAAGTCTACATCGACTTCATTTAAAAAAATACTTCTATTTTTGGGTGACGTAACCACATCATAGGTGAATCTGGACTACATAGGTGAGCATACTTCCTCACTTTCCGCTAAGAACAGGGATTGCTTAGCTGTTCAACATTGAAGTTACTGTTACCTGACTGTGTTAGTGAGACGGCCTATGGGAGTGACGCACTTATCAAGTGAAGTAACTGCCGCTTTACGAAACACGCATTACTGACTACCTCGCTTCGTATTCGTTAGTTCTGAGATATAGACCTGAGTACGTCTCAGAAACACTACCGGCGGCGACCAAGTCTCGCGGACGTACATGCGCCGCGCTGCATTTCGATACAAATGTCCATCTTTGTGAAGCCAAAAGTGGCCCAAATCACAAACACAATTCCAGTCTTTGAGAATTGTGCGCTGAATTCATCTGCCACAACATCAATAAAGCCAATGCAGCTTCATTGATGGGCCAAGCACTCCATACTCTAAACTGTCTTTCTTTGACAGTTAGTGGATTGTTCGATTGCACGTCGCGCAACATGGCTTTGAATTTTCCAGGTGCAAAGTACATGCCGAATCACTAGATGACCCAGATTAGTTTATACAATAACACTTGCACATTCTCTTTCTTCCCAAAAACAAGATCAGCATGTCCCAGGTCAACAAGCTTCCCGCTCACAGAGGTGCGAACATTGCGGTTTTGGAGGGTTTTCTGCTTCACTATCTCATCAGTGACGAAATCGAACGGAAATGGGGTGGAAATTCTCGTCCGAAACTTCTGTGCACATGAGAGTTTTTGGACAGCTCTACATATAGCTTCACAGTCACAAGCATGTGAACTCAGAGAGCGCATGCCATCCACAAGCTTGACTGGCACACAGGCACTTTGGGAGCGAAGAGTCGGTCGACGGAAGTGAACACACACTTGAAGTTGAAGAACACCAAGATCCCAGGGTGCTTGTATGTGTGCCGCTGCTCTAGAATTTGACGGACTGTGAAGATGTGTTTCGTACAACTCCTTCCTAATTAGAGCCATGCTTGTTCTTCTAGATTCATGTTCTTACCTGAAAAGAGTCGATATCAACAGATCCCAAGCTCAGACCAACATTCACTGTGAGCTGCTTCTTTGTAAACGGAAACTATATTCGAATCGATCCAGATAGAAGAGAATCGGTTAGGCAGGCACTGACAACGATTCCAAATCCAACTTCAATCAAAGCCAGTGGACATTCATTCCCCCAGCTCCACAGCGCGTATTTCTGATGCATTCAGATGCTCTAAATCTATTGTTTGGAGATCGGGAATCCGACTGAGCAAAAGCTGGTGGCCATTTGATTGGCTGATCTTTGTTGAAGGGGAGTGAGTTATTCGTTTCATTGATAGTTTCGCTCACAAACAGAATTTCCGATCCTGATGCTAGCAACCGTTTGAACAATTTTCGCACATTATTAATTTCCAAATCCCTCCAGTGGCTCGCCTCCATGGACGCAGCTGATCTTCCTAAGAGCGCGGATGCTTCATTTCACCTCGTCTAACAGTTAATCGAATTGTACTACATCCTCGACCAGTCAGAATGTATCTGAGCGTCGATTAGTAAGGTCTCGCTCGAGAAACTGTTCGATACAAACTGTTGCGCTGTACAGAGTGTCCAACATTCTATAAGGTTGCAGATAGTATTTTCCAGAAATTCTGTACCGGAAGTTAGATTGGCCGAAAATACAGCCACAGATGGTTTTGATCAAACCGGTTCATAGTAGGGTCTATGGGACTCAGAGGCTACGACAAGTGCGCGCACTTTGTGGCCTGGAGAAGTGGCAATAGACAAGTGCGTGATGGGAGCCCACACGGGTGTTCCAGAACGAATGGCAGTCAATAAGTGATCTACGAAACCTACGGGCGACGGGAATGACTATTTGAGTTTCAGGTTGACTAGCACTTGTGGGGGCAAGAAGTTTTGGTCGCTCCGAAAGTAAGCACGGCCCAGAACACAGTCTTCAGTCAGCGTATAACTTTAACCGTTTTGACGGGCATCCTCGAAATACCTGATACATCCTGTTTGTTGCCCGTGTAAAATCAACTGGTAAGTACGGACTGTTTGGAAGAGCCAAGTAACCTTCATAAATAGGCGAAAAAAAACTTGTCAGAGAAATCGACCGAAAAAAGAACAGAAGCTGGTTTCTCAAGCGTTATTTGAACAAGCTATGTAATGGCATCTCCCATCAAACTAAAACCCGCTAGAATATGCTGTATTTTGGCAACATGTAGAAATCCGGCGAACAGCTGCGAACCCGTTGGGTTGCAAGAACCAAATACATGCAGAGAAATCGGCAAATGAGTGCAGAAGTCAGCTGTTATGCCATCACGAAAAGCCGGCAGACGACACGAGAAAGGACTCATCCTAGCGACCCACTCATTCTCTTGCATTAGGGATGAGGGATACAAAAAGAGCAGGAAGCTGTGAGAAACATCACGGGAATATGAAAATGACGTGCTACGAGAGGTCGATATCAAGCTTGTCAGACAAGGACTCAGCGAGCGTACAGGAAAATCTGAACTTTATAAGGAACAAAAGAGAGAGATGTAAAATCAACAGTGTCTCGTGCTCAGTTGTCAACGCCAGAAATAAGAAGCGACAATTGGGCACAGTTACCAAAGCATTTGTAACCCTTTTTTTACCGGCCTGATAGAAAGAAATGACAGCCGCGTCAATTGGGCATCGTCCATTCGAATCGATGGTCTGTGTCACAGGAAATTAACCAGGGAACAATTGCATTGATCATATAAATGCGAAAATAGCCACGGGACGAGAAGCACACGAAGGGATAAGGGAAAGTGGTAACAATTTAGTGGTCAGTAAACAAAAAACAGTAAGTGGAGGCGTTCTATCGAAATTACTCGTACTACCGTCATTGTGTCGGCGAAAAAAGCAAGCAAAAGACAGTAGATCAGATGCGTAAAAGCAACGCACGTCCCAGATAGCGTTGTTCATACACGGGTAAGTACTGGCACGTGAGTGGAAGGTGCTAAGCACCCACAAAACAGTGACAAACCCATTTGAAAACTGGAAGACACGGAGAGTCTTATGACTGTAGACACAAAAGGACGATACCAAGAGCAGTACCGGAACGCGGTTGTGTGTGTGTGTGTGTGCGTGTGGGAACATGCTGCGCGTGGAGTCAACCTGCAAAAGAGAATGACCGGTATGCAGTGGAAACTGGCGTGTGATGCGTTGTAACACAGTAAGGGAAGGGAGGAGGTAATCTAAGCATACACTATAAAAAAGAAAAAAAACAGAGAGGAGACCAATGGACAGATATGAACTGTCCACACAAAACCGTATGGACTGCATGCATATATACCCACGTCAAAATGGGAATCTGCTCGCCAGATTATGGAGTATCCGCAGCGGTACCACCTTCCAGCAGTTTAGCCTGTTCTTCCATGTGCTTGATGCGTCGTTCATGTCCTTTGATAATGATCTTCATTTTCCGCATATCGTCCACTAGTTGCTGAACAACTTCTGGATCGATGACCGCCGGACCTGTTCCATTCGAATTCTAAAAAGCCAACAGAACAAATGACGACGTGGGAATAACACGCAAAGAGTTAAGCAAAACTTCAGCCGAATCAGCACCTCTCTTCACACGTGTTAAGGATGCGAAAATGGTTATGCAAGACTATATGGCAGTTAATGGTGCAAAAGTGTGGTATGCTGTTTTGTCTCGAATGAGTCATCGATTCAAGCAAATGTAACTTTTGGAAAAAATAGCTGGGAAATATGAATCTTTTGCTAACCTCACCTGTAAAGGCAACATGAACGGATTATATAGTTCTGGATAAATGATAGAATGTTGATAGTTGGCGAGTGTCCGTATAGGAAAAGACTACCTGGTGTGGTCAGAATGCGTTCCGAGGTCGCGTTCCCCCGTTTGGACATCTGGTGTTACGTTCTGTATCATTCATCATGTTGAGTTCCGCTACATATTCCAGAAAATACTGATCGGAAAAATTCGCGGGAAAGATTTGGGAAGTAAACACAGCGAATAGCAAGTACCTGTCGTAAGTGCACCACCGGGTAGGGGCAGGTAATTGCTCGAGACTGCTTGCACGGAGCTCTCGCCGGAAGGACAACGTTGGAATCGTTTCTTTATTAGCTATTATCATGTCTTGTCGCTTGTTCGGAGCAATCCAACAACGTGCTAGAGGAAAAAAATGGGACGCGACCTCTTCGACCACGAAAAACATTCCAATCAAACGCTACTTCGTTTTGAGACCAGAAACATCGGTTGCTTTTGACCGGGAAAGACGAACGTATTCCGCGTGCACAGGAATCGGTGAGGCAGATCTTGGCTCTAGCTCGATCTAACCAACTCTCATCACTTTCCATGTGCAGGCATTCACTGTTCCTCAATTGCCGCCACTGTCAAGCTGTAAGAATCTCATTCGTTTTACTTCTTTCACAGAGAGTAAATGCAAAGCTTTTTATTTTGAGATTGAGGTAATCTTATCGTCCCATTCGAACGGATCAGAGGGATTCAGTGTTTTTTTTAAAGGGAACTTCGAAAGCAGATCCCGATAAGGTGTAACTATACGCAAAGAATGGTGACAATAGAAAGACAGTCTATGAAGATTTTCGGAGGGGTTTGAGATATGTTCTGAAGGTATTTTGAGTTTTTTTGGAGTGTACAGCAGAGAAAAAGTGTTTGTCCAAACATTTGGAAACGCAAACGAACACGAAATTTTGACACGGTAGTATTATGTTGCATGCATAAAACCTTCGCCAGGCATCGACCTATCTGCCGGTTCGCTTGGCAGACAACAGCATCGCGAAGGCAAACTGACGGTTCTGGCTACATATCGATATAGGTTCGGATTTGTTTTTGGATTACACGACACAAGGCTGTGACCATGAAAATTTCCGTGTATAAAGATGTCCTTTGGACGAGGAAGTCTCAGATTACGTAGAAGTTTCACAATGGAGCCTTCGACCATGTAACGAGAGACCAGAATTAACCTCTTCTGAGGGAGAAGAAACGTCAAGAAAACATAGAAGACTGTAGTGTAGAACCAGATGTAGTATCGCTTTGAAAATCTCGCAGTTCATGCTACAAGATCTGTCAGATCCCAATTGTTTCCCAGTATAAACGTTCACAATTGTCCCGTTGGTTGGAACATGTCTGTCAGTGTTGGCTTAATGTACTGAGCAGCTTCATACTCGGCTCTGAGTGGGAATTCTTTCAAGGTTACGACAACGTCAAGAACACCTAGGGCATCAGGTACGTTCCTAACATTCCCGTTTCCCTACATCTAGTACTTGTGCAAATTTGGTTAAAGGGTCTCCTTGGGTAGAAGAACACCACTCAAAAACCACTTACTGACAGTCGCCAAACTCATACAAGCCACCGAGCGAAGAACATAACTGAGAAACGAGGGAGTGATCACCATTGGGGGACTGGTGTACACCAGACCATTGGAGTGTGTATCACTGAAACCATAGTATAAATTTTAGACGAGAAAAACAAAATCGACAGGCCTGTCATGAACAAGTTCATTGAGCTCGACCATTGTTTTGCAAACGTTTCGTCAAACCTGAAGAGATGTATTTTGAAGAAAAACTCTGTACCATATATCCTTTGTAACCGCGTATAGCTTTTTTCACAGCCAAACAGCCTAGGGAGTCCAACGACCTTATGGTTCCCGCATCAACACGGAGAAACATTAAAAAGTTGTTTTACTTAGAAGCATGGGCTTCATACCACAGTGACAGTGTTGTTATCTCAAGATTTCTCTTAAGTTATCCCAGAATTCTGTTCTGTTGAATACTCCGCGCATTGTCCCAGAGACGCGCAAGCATAAATACACTTCCGACTGTTGCTTGAAAATTTCTTTCGGCGGGGACATCTGCTTCAAAATGTGCAAAATAAACAAAATTAGTCAAACAACATTTGGGTGTTTTATTTGTTCCTGCAGTAGGTGTTCTGTGAGTTGGTTGATTTCTCCAACAGCTGATTCTCTTCCATATTCCAGGGAACAATCACGTTGGCCTAAACGACTTCGGCACACTACACCAACGAACCAGCAAGGGTGTAGGAAAAATAAAAGGTTTTCAGCCGATTACCCCTAGGGGCCACTGAGTAAATTACTGAGTAAACCAGGATAAGGTCGGTGCAGAAGGGTCCCAGGTGCATACTTTTCACTATTTTATCTTTACACCGCAAAAGAGAATGTATACAGGTGAATAAAGGTACATATGTGCCTAAACGGTCGGATCGCCTACTGAATGTTGTTGAGACAAAAGACGAATTATTGCACACGAATTACAAGTTATACACTTTGATCCCTTCTGGGGGGTTCTGACAAAAATACGCCTAAAAGTGGTCCGAGGGGTCTCCCTGAGGTCCTAAAAATTCAATGGAAAGAATTAGGGCTAGGTTGAAAACGGCCTTCTTGGGGAAAGATGCTTGTATCGTCAATCACCATTACGTGTGTGGGGAATGCTCTATTGAGACGGGAAAAATTACCGTACTTCATCTATGTCACGACCTAGGAAAAGTAAAGGAAGGTGGGTTGCATTGGAGACAAACAGTCCAATACTTTCGAGTAACGTACAGAGCCAGGGGTCCATTCAGAAAAAGACTTAGAAAGTCATTCTCCGAGAATGTTATAGTAATTATTGAACCTGTTCCTACCAATATGGAGCGGTCTAGCTGGATTCACAGCACCATTTGACCGCGGATCCTTTTGAAAATATAAGTGAACTAAGCAGGGCTAAACATACAGCAAGCTGACGACTAATCCCAGCTATTGTTTCAGTAGAAGTATTCGAGGCTATTTTTAAGGGATGAAAAGAGTTGCATAAGGACACGTGACAAGTAAATTAAGACCAAGATGGCGTCTCTATCACCTGATATCGTTGTCGACATTCACAGAGAACTTCTGTTTTGGACTTCCCCATCAAAAGTTAAAAGTAGTTAAAAGTAGCAATATCTGTTCCGTTGAACAACTCTCTCCATTGGAAAAACAATTCACTTTTAATACGTGGCTAAGGTAACATTTAAGCCGAAGTAAGGGACAACATTATACGAAAGCCGCGCATATTTTTGTCCAAAAAAGTAGTCTTGAATCCAGTGACGGGCACCCGGATGAACGAAGACTCGTAATGATACACAGATTGTCAGTTATGCCTTACGGCTGACACTGTTACCAACCTAATTCGTTCTGCTAATTCAGCGGTGATGCGAATGGTAAGGATTGTTGTTTATCGATTACACAGATTACTTTAGTAACTTTGGCGGAGGTACAACCATGCCGGGAAGGCCAAAGGGGAGCAGTCAGGCCAAGAGCAGCGAGACTCCGTACTACGAGTAATCGTGCCAAGAGGCGGTCTGCGGGTAAAGTCGATAGGAGTGTGGAGGCAGTAAGGTGTTTCCCCAGGCGACCAGCATGTCCATATTTATGGAAGCAGCGATGCTGCCTTTCCCCGAGGAAGGACAGGTTAGAAAATGTCGGTCCAAAAAAAACCGCACACTCCAATCGCCCAACAGTTGACCGTGACCGCCGGCGCATTATCCACTACGGTCGAAATACTTTTAAAACCAAAGAGTCCGGTGCTGCCCGAAATGCACCTGCTGTGCGCAGCCGCATCAGGAACGACACAGTAATGCCTTATTTCCTGCGCCCTCGGGTTAGGCCAACACCCTGCAGCCGAGCAGGTCAGACTATTGAGTCATCGGCTCCAGGCAGGGTCGCCGAAGAAAACCCTACACCCTCCCATCGCTTTGTGGGTCGGACTTTTGAGTCAAAGGCTCAAGATGGGGCAATTCAACCAAACCCCCTTCCCCAGCAAGGGCAACCGGGAAGTATCACTTGCCTGCACAGTTCGGTGTCAACCGATGTCCCTCTCGAACCCCTTCCCACCATCCAAGCAAACGTCGTTGAGTCATTTGACTGTCAACTATATGACCGAAGGACCTTATGCTCATCGCAGCCTATTAAAAATAAACGAAATAACACCCGCTAGACAAGAAACATGTGACAAAAGCTGTCTCGAGAAAGCCATTTTTGCATGAATGATTATTGCATCTAGTGGCTGCAGGCAGGAAGATGTGTTTGGAGGTAGAAACGTCTGCTTAGTACTATTGAACTGAACAGTCGGAAGCACAGCACACTTATCCCACATCACTAGAACTTTCACTCTTGTAGAATCGTCTTGTTGTTTAACTGATTAGGGCATTTCTCGAAAACATTCTTCACACTGTACACCAGACTTAGTCGTATTCACATTGTTGAAACACTGGTATGCTTCGGCGACCATTCCTCGATGCCACGGCAATGGAGTGCTCAGTTTCTATGATCGTTTCGAAACAAAACTTCTCGCAGCCAGTGAGCGGAAAACACAAACAGTTCATTCGAAACTAAATTTATCCGCAGGTCTACATCGTCCCCGAAAGACAGGAAGTGATAAAACCAGCTGATAGGGTTCTGTAGAGATTCATCGGCTCGAACTATTGAATTGACGTTGTGTTCCCGATAAAATTCGAGCAGCAACAGACTTAGGAACGATATTCACCGGCTAAATCAGCAAATATCCCCGCTTTTCGTTTCAGATTACCAGCTATTAGCAATTTGGTAGCCGTTCTGACAAAGTTAGCGACTTGAATAGTTGTTGCGAATGTTCTCACGTGAGTCCATTGAATCAATGCTCCTGGCAGCCCCTTCTTTGAATTTTTTGAACCGGTTATAGTATGACGTTTGGTCTTCCAGATACTATGTTTGGATGTTATGACACTCAAAGCTTTTCCATTTCGGTTTTGTCCGACGACCAGAATCTCCTCTTTTAATGATAAAACTTTTCCGAGAAGTTTACATGGGTTAATCAATTGGCAGCCTCACGGTGGGTTTCATTTTAGCCAAACCTACGAACCACGACTGGATTGGATATTTCAGTCAAACGTCACATTTCGCCGTGAAATGGCAAGTGGAATTCTGAAGACATTCTGTGTCCTAGGGTGTGGTTATGCGAAGCATGGAGGTGACTGACAGCAGCTACTAAATGGATGAATTTGGAACGACTGATTGGATGCAGATCACAGAACTAGACAATGCGTGACGTTAGAAAGTACACCACACAACCTGGTCGTTATCATTATCAACCAAAAACCGTGTGCAGGTCATGCAAGGGTTCCACCCGGTCCAGTTCTGTTTCACAACGAATGAACTGGGAGGAGTGCGTTGGAGACAGCTCGAAGCACTGAAGTGGTAGTCTGATGATAAGTGCAACTTGCCATTCGTTAGAGGAAAGAAAAAGTCTAATTGTACACTGAAGACAGTACACATGTAGAAAAGCCGTTCGATACCTGATTGGGCTGCATGGATGGATGAAACCGAAATTCAATCAGAGTAAAAAAAACTAGCATCAGTGAGTAGGACAATAAACGTTTTTGAGGCCGCTTCGATTGTTTGACAGGGGCTCGTGGCAAATACGATACACCAATTATCTGGTTTCTAACTTGATAGGCGAAACTAAAGCGTTGAATGCCCACGACAACTCTATCAAACGACTTAACGGCAACTATGTTGCAGAAATAACTTTCATAATTTTGTAGTTAGGGTGGGCGGATCTTTCAGCCACCTACATGAAAAAAATGAAGATGAAACTCAAATAGTTACAAGTGCTCACCGAAGAGAGTTACAAAAACAGAAGCCTTGTTACACCGCTCAATCAAACAAGGATAACTAAATTTTTCCGGATGTTAGGACACAGCATGCGTACTCAAACTCACATCAGGAGACTGTTCTTCATCAGTCTGAAGCGAAAATTTCTAACAGATTGGTCATTTCAAAAAAGCAGCTAGTGGCAGTATTATGGAACGAACTCAAGCACCAGACAATACAAGGCGGGACAAAATAACATTTTATGAGTGCACACAGCTGAGTGTCTCCTTATGCATCCGCGAGGTCCCCAGAAAATACATAGATTGTCGACCGGGACAGTGCGAAAATTGGACAGCAGCACGATAGGTTGTCTTCATCTAAAAGTTAAACGATCGTGATGCTGAACGCTTGGGTAGGGGAAACAGCGGCTGTTCTACGAATACGCGCATTTGCACACCAATTGGTCTTCACGGGAAACTCATCCGAAACCCTGCTAAAACTCCCATTTACGATATTCTTCAACTGGATGTGTTGCACAGAGGTTGCCTCATGATAAAATTGGTACAATATTTCACATATCGCATTATATTTCCACAAAGGAAACTATTCATAAGCTTCGTGAAATCCCCACGACTGCACACACATTAATCGGGGCAGCAAATGGAGCAAACACTCACACAAAGTACGAGTTGGGCACAAGTACCGTCGCGCTCAGCCTCAGGTAACGGTTCAGAAGAAGTGTGACTTATCAAACTGATGATTAATTCAGTTCGCAGAACAATGCGTGAGATGCACACATCAAACTCCAAAGAATGGAGGGATATCTTTACGAGAATCAGTGTCGCAAGGTGAAAAATTTAGCGCAATAATTTTTAACAACGCCGCAGTGAGCAAATCAGAAAGGTCAAACCAAAACTGATTTGGCGGAATAAGTTGACATTGAGTAGTCGCTACCTGAAGCTACCAATATTGTCCTTTATAATGAGTGGTGGGCAGTAAAGACATGGCCACGTGCAACTATAGGCCTAGAAACCGACCCAAAGAAGTCGATCGTTAGGTACCAGAATAATGTGGGATACAGAGACTGTAACCTTTTCCTGAATGCTATCTGAACCACGTATGAAGCAAACGGCCCGGGTGATTACTGTCGTAATTACAGTTTACACAGAGGCTGAAAGGTTTCGAAAATCTAAGAACTAAATCGTTCAAGGTGGTACGCTCAAGTATGCGGAAATGTACCCTTTGGATCTACGTGTTCGATAAAAAAATTTACGAGACGTTGCATACCTCAGTCCATTAGATAGTATTTTATGGGAACTTCGCTCTCAAATGTATAAGGTATTGAAAAGTACCAGCATTCAACAGAATTACACAGCAAAATTCTCACAGGAATGGAGGTTCTGAAATTGCTACCCGACTATCCGTGTCGAGAATGCATAAAGATTGTGGTTCCAAAGCATTACCGTGCATTTTCAGCTGTGTACTGATCATCAACTGTTTCTGCCAGAACGAACCTTCAGCATACACGTTTGCACCGCGTAAACTAGCAGTTGCCAACGGCACAACAACCGTGGACCCAGTTGGATAACGTGGCCATCAGATATCGGTGGAAGGCCACAATTTACTACCGTCGTTCCTCCTGGGGGTACACAACTTAATTCCGATCACGCCATGGTGCATGCACGCCTGAAAGTTCGTTTCCCTTCAGACTCTCACAAGTCAGCAAGAAGCATGCCAAACCACCACCATCACAGAACTATTATAACTTAAGAGTGTCGATCTGAGCTAGCTTAACAATCCTCCACAGTAAACCACTATTGAACTGGTAGCGACCACGTGGATGAAGCATGGCGAAATGTCAAAAGCGCTAGGCTATGGCGTTCGTCTCACTATCTCGTCTATCACAAAATGAACCGGAATGGAGAGCTCCCATACGCTCTCACGCGCCCGGAAGTCTCAGAATACAAAGAGCATACTGTATTGACAGACTTCTGGGGCATTGCTTGATGAAAAAGCAGACGACTGGGTCAAATGCACCTGGGAACCGAGTCCCAAGCTAAAGATACCATCCTGACCTCGTGGTTGGGCAAAAGTGCAGCAATGATCTCGCGGGATAAAACTGGTCGGAACAAGGTGAAACCACCCCAGGAAGGCCGAAGTGAAACAGTCAGACCAACAGCAGTGAGACCCCGTACTACGAGTGATCGTGCTATGAGGCGGTCTTAAGCTGATCATCAAATGTTTCTGGTCAGTACGAACTTTCAGCATATACATTCGCATCGCATGGGCTGGCGGCCACCAACTGCAAATCAACAGTGGACCCAGTTGGATCACGTGGTCATCAGCCACCGGTGGAGAGCTATAATTCAAGACTGCCACTTCTTCTGGGGCCCACAACTTGATTCCGATCACGCCATGGAGCGTACACGCCTGACATTCTGTGTTCCCTCAGGCCCTCGCAAGTCAGCAAGAAAAATGCCAATTCACCATCCTCGAAAAACTACCATAGCTCAGTAGTATTGATCTCAGCTATCCCAACAATTCTCCGTAGTAAACCAATAATGTACAGGCAGTGAGCATGTGAATGAAGCGTGGCAAAATGTGAAAGGTGTTAGCGGCGTTCAGTGCTGTCTATCCAACTTCTCCGATTCGACCCGAGGACCACTGGATGTCGCCGAGATCGCTATCTATGATTGATGTCAGGAAATCCACACCAGCAGGCAACGAGTACGACGGCGCGCGCGAATCCCTCCGCCATATGGTGAAGAGCCTAAGGAAAGACCGAGAACTCTGGTGGACATCGAAACCTCGGAAGAGGGAGAAGGCTTTTGCTACCGGAAACAGCCGTGCCCTATACCAACTGGTACGATCGACTGGCCCTAGGAGATCAGCGGTCAGTGGAACGATAACGACAGCTCATTAATTCACTGGCAAAAACGTCAACTGGAAAGATGGGCTGAACACTTCGAAGAAAAGTTTAGCTGGCCTCCTGCAACCCAGGCTGTGGAGATAATGCATAAGGGTGAATGGAATGTAAACCTTAATCACCTGTCGGAAGAAAAAATAAAGTACGAAATACCATACTGAAACTAGAAAAGGCACCAGGACCGGATGGTCTCTACCCAGCTCTCTTCAAAGAAGGCGGAGAATCCCTGATGACCCACCTGACAGAGTATACTGGTGCTATATGGAACGAAGAGAATGTGCCTGCAGAATGGGGCATGTCGACAGTTGTCCCGATCTTCGAAAAGGGCTCGCGGACGCTGTGTGAAAGCCACAGCGAAAGATGACATTTCCATCCGGATTTAGAAGGCTAGAGAAGATTTTGTGGACCTGCGTCACCTGTGGCGTAGGCGTATCATAAGCTTATCCGTCAAGGGTCGAGTTTACAATGCTGCGGTGCGCTCCGTATTACTACACGGATCAGAAACGTGGCCGCTGGGCGCCGAAGACGTGAAAATACTTTCAGTGTTTGACCATCGATCTTCGGAACATTGCCCAAGTCTGGTGGGAACATCGGATCAGCAATGCGGAAGTAGGTCGAATGGTATTCGGAAATAACTCGCTCACGATAGCTGCACTGATCACACTGGATACGGTGCGCTGGCTTGGCCGCGTGTTCTGTATGCCAGTCAACCAAATTCCTCGAAGGTTCCTTGTTGTAGAAGGGTGCAAACGAGCCAGGGGAGGTCAAACGATGAGTTGACAGCGAAGTGTGAAAACCATTACCAGCAAACTCAGCTGCACTGGCCATTGCCGTCTCCATGGATGAGGACCCCGAGACAGGACACATCAATGATTAGGGACATTGTTAGACATGGCCCAGTCGCACCCTTAATGGCGCTCGTGCATCCAAGCTATTCATTTCAATGCACAGATCCGCTACAAATCTCCCCAATTAAGAATCCACTGGCAATCTTATATTTATGCACCAAGTTATCAGCTCCCGTCTCCAATGCGCAGCTACCTACCCCACCTCCCCAAATCATCGGCGGATTAAATTGTGGTAGCTACAACCACTGTAAGACAAGCACGCGGTTCTTACAGCTGATAATGATGATGATGATGAACGTAATAAGACATTTAAACTACCCATGAACGAGAAGGAAACTACTCATACAGTTGCTGAAAACTCCTCAACTGGTTCCACCCTTCCTGGGACATATCAGGTGCGCGCAGTCTCCGAGATTTTATCAACCTTATGTTGTCGGAGTGATACATCACACAACACATCACACATTTATGCCCCCAGTGCAAGCCTGACGCTGGAATTTCAAAGATCCCACTCTTGTATTCGCTCCATCAGCTGTTACTAAGGATCCGACATAATTATCAGCTGAGGTACCGCCCCGAAGATGAAGCAGTTATTTTACCTGAGTGGCTCAAATGCAATGGTCGAAGTGTGTGGGGCACTTGGCCAGCAGAGTAACTGGACATTGCACTTTAGTGGTAAAAACACATTCCAGGATGGTTTAGCTTCCACCATTCGTTTTGTTTGAGTAAGGTGCGTTCATATGAGTCACTTTAAGCATGGCTGTTTCATCCACATCGGCACATCTTCGATCACAAACTTAATCAGGAATTATGACACTGGACACTCCTGGTGTACGCATTGCATACTGGGAAAGCTTATGTTTGACTGTACATCCCTACACAACCCTGATTCCTAGCGCAGTATGACCATCCGAAAAGACTACCTGAAGGAGCCGGCCAAAAGTGGTCTGTTCCAGAAGATGGCCAGTTCTGAATGAAAAATAACTGGGATAGAAATAAGACCGATGCTACTGTGTTTGACAAATCTATCCCCTTCAATAGTTTGTTATTGATATTATACTTGAAGTATGATATAACTTCGCGCATCAAACCACCTGCCAGACGCAATGAGACCAAGCATCTCGTCTTAGCTGAGCGCAAGCCAGTATGATCGACTGTGTTAACCATGGCGTAGCAGTCGAAAGCTATGACGTATACTTGGTATTTCATACAATTTTCGCACATTCTATCAAACATGGGAGTATCGAAAACGGGAAACCTCATCAACGCCGAAGATCACAAGCTTCAGAGTAAATATGGGTAGGATAGGAAAGCTAGCAATCGCGATTCTCACTATATCATTTCCATACCTCATATACAAATAAGGATCACTGCACTCACAAACAACCTAAGTGTTTGGTTCCCGGTGCCTAAGGAACGTCTGTTGAGCATTTAAGAGTAATCTTTCATAAAAACAGAGACATTTGCGCGTCGTTAAGGTGGTTGGAAGTCTGGTTTATCCTAAGGGAAACTTTAGATGCAAAACGCTCCAAAAATACTCGTTGTGTGAACTGGGGGAGCCAGTCCAAGGTCTTCAATTTCAATACATGTTTTAAAAACTAACTAAAAATTAACTCTTGTGAGGAATGTTTCTTCAGAGGTGGACCATATGGCGCTTCGACGATATTATCACTGTTGAACACTGATACATCGCTACAATGCATCCATAATTTATTTGAAAGCCCTACTGTGAAGAACAGAATAAAAGCGTTTCGTAAAACGACAACCTGGGTGGGGACCGACAGCAGGAACAGCATTAAGATCTGTTAGCAGCCACATCCCATAGCGTGTCCAAACAGGCACATTGACGATTAATTCATACGAGATATAGACAAGTCCATCCGGAATACGGGATTGTGAAAGCCGACGCGCTAGGTGACATCACTGACCTGGCTAATTCAGTTTGCGAAACTAGTTAGCGGCCTAGGCACGTGCTCAGAAGTTGAGCACTTTGGTAGTCTCTCTCCTTGCGGTAACGAAGAGACGCTCTCGGATCCCTTTCATACCAGCTTAAATAAACCCCTGTAGGGTTTCGTAAAATTTTCCTGTCAGGACTGTTTTAGTTACATCGTTTATGACACATAACGATGATCTACGACTACTGTGACAAGACGCACGAAGTGAAAAATGTAACCAAAAGGTGGCCAAATGTTAGACGTGACGAAGCAAAAAGGAAGTAGAAAACACTCCACCCAACGAAAGTTCCTGGTTAACTTGATAAATTTTTTGTTGTAAGCGAAGCTGCAACGTTAGAGCAAAAAGTTAGCACCCTGAACGCAAAACGATCGTTTTGCTTATAAGGTCAGATCTTCCATTGCGAAAGTTAGAGTGAATGGAAAAGACACCTTGCGCTGCTATGCATCAACACTCACGTCAGAGAATCTGTCCTCATCCTAAATGGAAGGAATAATAAAGAATAACACGTGAGCCGAAGAAAACCACAATGATTTTAGTGAGTAACTATATGCTATACTTTCTGATACTGAGGGGAGGCCACACAAGGCCACCTGGGGACCACCACAACCCTATCAGGAAAGTGTCAACGCGTTTCGTCTCTCCAGCAGTGTAGCAACAGTCCACGTGGGAACCTAACGTAATTTCGTTTGACAGAAAAACCCAGAAAATGGTAGGTCAAAACAGTGGCAGCAGAACCCCAAAAATCGAGCAAGATCTAGTTCTGCGTGAATTAACATCGCCGTTTCTTTTACACTACTCCTGAGTAGTGTATACGCAACTTCCAAAACCATCCGACCATGAGCATCCAATTGTTCCAACACCTTCAAAAGAATGGTTCATACGAATGCTCTATGCAAGTCTGATCACTAAGCCTGTACAGTTACGGAACAGAACGATGGCGGGATCTAAAAACTGATCTGTTCACATCAGGTTTCCGGATTTTTCCCAGATATCATGTCTTAGTTGCAAGGGAAACAAAGTATCGCTCCTGAATGGCAGCTATAGCACAGGATCTCACGGAGCAAGCTTACACCGTGACGAATATTGGCCACTGAAACATTTGGGCTACTCTTTTCCCAGCCGTGGAATCACGAAAGTACAATACCTAATCCATTTAGCTTGGTGAATAACCAACTCTAAAAGCATAAACAGTGGGACGCTGACCATCATAATCTCCATATGAGAAGAAACGGATGTTCCTTACTGACCTTTACAGCACGGAACATGTGCACCGAAATGAATTCGGTGAAAATCCGGACGGATTCTAAATGCCACGTTGGTCTAAGCATTCCAACTCTCTTATCGAAGTCATGTGCTGCAAAGATCAGCTGATCCATCAGCTTCACTCGACAAATTTCAACGTGAAGGAAAATAATCATAAACTAACCGAACGAAACGACCAATAATCAGGTCAGGCACAGAGTTGCGGAAAAACGCAATGACAAGCGAACCACGTATTACTCGAACAGGTGCACACTGTAGGAATTCAGACAGCTTGGTAATTAATGCTTAACAGTTTTGGAGAAACAACGCCAGTTCATGGGATTTGCTAATATGAGGAAACTGAGCCAATTACGTTCGTGCCCTGACTGGTTGTTATTACACGGATAACATCGGTATCAGTACTGACTTGTGGGATTCCACCCGAAGAGATGCTTATTCTGATCAATCTCGGAATACACTCACACCTTGGGTGACTGTTCACCGTCACGGAGAGTTGGAAAAGATGCAAATGGATGAGCAGTCTCCAAGACGTCAAGGTAGACCACAATGGAGGGAACTGAAGTTGCACAGTGTAAGGTTTCATGGGTGACACGGAAAAGGCAACGAATGTCCACAAAAACACTGGTAGGAAAATAGTCATGATGAATGAGAGACTGGTTTAGACATCTGCTCTAAGTGTGAAATAGCACGAACACGCCATCTTGTCAGATAAATACAAGAATCAGTGATGACCAAACATTCGTTAAGCGCATACTGGTCAGTGCTGTGAGCGGTAAACCTTATTTCCGAATAAATTGACTAAAACGGGAAATTACCAGGTAACAGATTTAGTTAAATCAAGGCTTTACCTCAACATCAATCGCGGTCATAACCATAGTCATTGCGACTTAATATTCCAAAGCCTTCATGCACTCTGGTAAGCGTTGGAATATTGGTAGCTCGGGTGAGTTTATTGGTTGTTGATCAGGTGGCTGTTGATCTGTTCGCCGAGCTTGGAAATAGGCTTACAAACGTTTCGTCACCATACGAGGAGACATCATCAGTGCGCAGTTGGGTGGGTGCTTCTTCCCCACCCGCCAATTTCATGCACACTATACGAAGGCACCTTAGATTCCGCAGAGAATCCTTAGTCCAAGAATATAGTCCTGTCTACTCGTTGGTAACTTCCAACAGACCAAGCATCTGTGTTTTAGTAGTTAGCACTTCCGTTGATCAAGCGTTTATGGTTGTGCAGTATACCATTGTTCACAGTCCTCAAGGGTTTGCTTAAAATTCGAATGGGCTCACTTATTGTAAAAGTACATCTCGCAAAAAACCTGATGTACCTAGTGTGCTGCATCGCGATTCATGCAGAGCCGGTAGTCAATCTTGATGACTGGGCGGCGTGTATCCGGCATAGTTCTGAAGCGGACTAATCCTCTCTCATGATATCATCAAGCGAAAGTAACTAAAAATAGTGTGCTCGTTTGCAGTTTCAGAAGTCACGTGACCACAGTCCTAAAAACCTAAAAAAAAAACTACAACACCCATACAAATCAACGGCTTGAAGTCGATACAAAATTCATAAGATAGTGGTGCACCTACAGGAAGTCAGTTAACACATGGAATGCATGGGGGAAATAATGGTGTCGAGTTCAGAAATTGAATTTATCCTGCAATTAAAATTAACCTACACAGAAAAACTAAGATGCCCTTTCAACCACGTCGGAAATCATTAGCCATTTACAGATCAAGAATATCCTCACCAAACCTAAACCCGTTACATGACCAGAACTACATGTAAATTCGCACTACTAAGGATCCCTACCAGGAATTAGATGTACTTATCGTCTTTTAGCATTGATTGATCTCGCCACAGTCGAGCGGAGACCGGTGTGGCTAAGCACGGTCTTTGGGAATCGAATTCTAACGTGTAAAAGTGACCGAAGTTGTCCACACATAACTGGGCGCTTACAACATTGGTCGCTGTAAACAACCTTCACCCAAGAAGGGTACTACTCACGGTACCCAGGTAGAAAGCAGCTTGCTCCCATGGAGAAGATGTGTACATTGCTTATACGTGTAAAAAGAATTCTCATACGAGTTTTGTCTGTGTACTTTACCTCACTGCTTTGACTTACTACACTGAGAAAAAAACAAAATGTAGTCAGTTCCAAGATGAGTGGACTATTGGAAGTGTACGATCGAGCGTGCAGCTCATTTAATTCCTTTGTTCTGTGGTTTCGCAACGGGGATATTTTACTGATGAATGATGCACGGAAGTTTTTTGTTTGCAGGCTCACAATGATCAAGGCTGTGCAACTCAACACAATACTGAGTACGAATGACTGTTAAGGTCGCTGGATGTAGCGTATCTTTCAAAACAATGATAATGTGCAACAACATGAACGTCACGTAGAAAGATGTGAACCACCAGGAAAGGCCTGTACAAAGAACTGGATATCCGAAGGCAGACTGTTGAAGTTTGCCAAGGAAAGATCCCAGTAAATGAGAAAATACAGCAATAAAACGGGTCCGGTGGTTAGCATTGGCCTATTCCCAATTTAAACTACTAATGATTGGTTGGAAGAGTTCCAGAAAATGTACAACATTCGAGGCGAAAAAGTCGGGTGGGAAAGCTGTAGATGTCAAAGTGGGTCTCGTGGATGGTGGATGGACAGGGCCAATCCCCGTTGGAAAATTAAAAACTCGAATTGAAGTTGAGCTCCAGACAGCTAGGTAACTTTTACTGTATGGCTACAAAATCGGTGGTGAGAAGGGTGTAATTTCTTTGGCATCAAGAAAACACCATCCAGACGCTGAATTAGGAGAAGTAGATTACCACATAGATGGATGAATACTTGCGAAATTGTTGGAATCGTATAGACAACACTCTCGCCTCCAGGAGATGCACCCACGTCGGAGGAAAGGTTTTTCCGGTAAGGAACTTTTCTCCGCTTCAATTCTCAGTCGAGAAAATACACATTCCGGTCTTCCCCAAGGGCATATACTTTAACGAAAATACACGGTGTCTTTGACTCAGGTTCCCTACTTGACTGTCATGTTGGACACTGTTTATGAGAGGTCCGGATACAACATGGGAGTCTTCTGGACTGGCCTGGCCGTAGATAAGCCTAGAAAACACGCAGAGCACCACTTCCTGCAACGCGTCACAGGTTAACAAGAGACTGAAGGCAATGAGCTAGAACACTGAATTAAGCACCACACCATTACTCGAGATTTATAGACGTCCCAAGTATCACCACTGTTTTTCTTGTCATACAGAAGAAAGCTTACGTGACAACTGACCTTGTTCTGTGGTGTTACTCGAGTTTGGATTGATGGTGCAAGTAATTCATGTTTGGTAGGACAGAGATTACATGGGTTGAGGCTCACTACAAGTTTTCACTAATACTCTGTGACCAAAGATATATGACAGTACTGAACCTGCAGCAGTTTAACCCGAGCAGCAGAATAGTCCACAGTGAAATTAGTTGAAAAAACGCTTGGAACCGATTGAGTAGCCATCGTTTTCGGAAAAGTTTGGTAACAATCGGTATATTTATTGCCGGGCGACGTTTCGTCTTCGACACAAAAGCTTAGTCAGGCCAAGTGAATAGGGTGAGGTTGGTCGCGATTTAAGGCGGAGGGAGAACCAATCAAACTAAATTTGTGTTAGGTGTCGACCAAGGGATCTCATGTGTTAAACCGATGGGAAAACCTACATGGATTTGGGCCCAGCTTAGGCTCTAGTACCTTCCGATTCGGTTCACGTGAAGATCCCTGTTGAACGTCGTGTGAAATTTTCGTCCGTCTGTGCGGATGAGCTGGTGCTACGATAGTTGTGTAGGGGAGAGGAATTCTATGAACTCTGGTCGGGTTGGGATTACTAACCCACCCACCGCCCATTTTTGCCAATGACTCTACGTTCTTTGACAGCCACACACAGTCACGTGTCAACTCGGCTTATCTAAGACCGCTTTCCATAGGCTCGCTACTTCCACACCCTCGATACTATTCATGCTGTGATGTTTGATAATTTCCACCGCCTCAGTTATCAGCCGCTGTGGTGTGAATCACAGTCCCTGTCTTAAAAATTCCACATTCTCCAGATCTATTCTATATCCAGTACCTAACGCATGTATCGCTATCACTGAGTCTTTGATCAGCGTTTGTTATTCCTCCGCATTCCTTGGTAGTTTGTTTATCATCCTTTTATGCTCACCAATTCTGGTATGCGGTTTGTCCTATGTAAACCCTAGTGCAGTCATTGCAGTTAATTTTATACAGTCCCTAATCCTTTCAACCAGGAGGGGATCTTCCAATTGCACCAAATTACCTCGTAACCTAGTCACTTGGCTTGATGAGGCTTTTGTGTTAAAAGCAAAAAGCAGCCCAGCAATCTACCGATTGTAACCAAACTTTTCCGAATACGAAGCTCACAGTGCAGTTACAAGCACCCAAAAATAATTAATCTGATTTAAAAAGCACACAATATGATTTACTATTCGCTCCCTCCCAAGAAGAGGTACTTTCATTGTGGATGCTGTCCTGATGGAGAACAGAAGGAGCTTTTAGAGTTGGATACTTTCGGTCGCAGTTTCGATAACGGTCTGGCTCGCGTAGTCAATCTTTTAAGCCCTCTACACTATTTAGAAACTACAACCATTACACATAGAAACAATGTAGGTCTTGAAACAGGGTGGTAAAAAGTATCCTTTGAGGTATCTGCTTCACCCTAAGACATGACAAGGATGGATGGAGGGGAACAGTACAGGGGGTGAACATAATGCATACTGTCTGAAGGCATCTTGACAGAAAGAATATAGCTGTATGTACGTACATACATATAAACTATAACCATATGTACTATATATAGTGCAACTATATATAACTACGAGTAAGGGTATAAGGCTGCGAGTAGTGCAGGGTGAATCAGCATTTGTCTAAAACACGGAAGTCATCTAACCAGTTTATTGGGGTTGTGATCAGTGAACTGAGGCATTCTCAAGGTTGTCACGTGCTTACTTTGATGACAATGAGAAGGGGGGGCAATAAACAACCCAATAAATAATCGCATCCACCTACGCGCTTTGGTGGACCGCAACGAGGCGATTCGGTGACACCTATAAACCACCCTCAGTGATTCAGTGGTGATTTATATAGATCAGATGAGTGGCGTTTGAATTATCGGCGTGCCTAGTCAGCCAGCTTTTGAACAACCCAATGTGTGCGCTAAGCAGGTCCAAGCAATGCGACCCACAAACGAAAGACAAATGCTGAAAAAGAGACAGGGGGTCTATCCGTTGGGTTCACGTGGAACAGTCCAATACAGGCGAAACGAACACCCAACTTAAACTACAGACAGATGACGACAAAACGGGTTAATATTTGGAAATTTGCGCCATTTCGGGAAGGAAGGCAGATGCGCAAGGGCTGTTGAATCCTGAACCGTTTCAGTGTGACATTTGAGATTTTTATCGGTGAATGCTCCAGATGGTTTCCTACAAGGGTTTCCTGGAATCACGAACCTATTCGAGTGGTTCATCCGGCGTCTCCGAATTGATCTAGAACCATACGCAAAAGGGGATTAAATTCCAACCACAGTTGCCTGACTGAGCAAAAGACCCAGGTAGCCGTCACAGCTCATAACAAATCGGTTAGATACTGTCCAGAAGTAATCAAGTGTAGTGCGGCGTGCATTTTTAAAAAATCTGAAACAACAATCAACTTCGAAGAAAAACTTCCTGGAGGATGTCAAGCCGTTTGTCTCTAAGGCGGATGACTAACAACAGCCGTATCGCAGGCTTCATATACTGGGAAAGTTGCATCAAGATGTACCAACCAGCGTTTTTCAGTAGGTGGTAAAATATTTCGTTTCGGTGAGTGTGGATGTTCGAACGAATCAATGCTGTTGCCCATCCATGTCTCACGAATATTAGCACAACATTATGGGCCTGTGTAGCGGTCGTCGGCTCTTTTATCAAGGTCATTACGATCGGGTGCCTTTTGTGATACAGCCAAATGGGATGACCAATACAACAATAAAATATAGCGCGAAGTTGCACAATTGCATACCGATTGGGGAGCCGATGGATAGCTAGATACGGTGCGTTGTTTCACAATATATTAGTGTCGTTAACCATAATTGGAAAAATGGTGCCATACGCGTATTTTAGGGTAAACAAGTCGCAACGCCAAGTCAAGTCCAGACAAAAAGAAAACCGCTGGTGTAGTGGAAGGGTGCGCCAATTCAATCTGGAAATCCATGCCAATGAGAGTTGAAAAATCGGCGTGATTTCGTTTTTTCTAGCTTTAGTTTGGACCGGCCATCCGATCTGCATGTTCATGTCGACATTGCTCCTAATCAATGAATACTGTGTCGGATTTTTCGGGCCACACTATATAGCAGTACCAATGGTGAACACGGGTGCTTAACGGCTGTACAAGCACGCGGGAGCCGGAAAACAATGGAAATTGGTCGCTTCATCCTGGTGGATAGTTATGTGTTTAGTCACATCCGACCTCAACCTGAACGTTTGATGTTGCATTTTCCCCACTCGTGCATTGCCTAACAAAGAACACACACAACTATTTTCGATAACCAGCGAGGTTGGACAGACGTACGGATATAGAGGGTAGAGCCGAAAACTCATACAAAAGGCACCTATCAAAGAGTTCTGCGTAGAAAACTCACATACACAGGAACATTGAACAAGGTTAGGTGGAGATGTATGCACATATCGGCAACCGAGTCAAGATACAGCAACAATATTTGAAGAATTTTAGTAATGAAGTAAAGTTTTCCGTGACCCAGGTGGATCAAGGTCCATGAGGGTGGTTAAGACTGTGATGCGTGATATCCACAGCAGAAAATGAGGACACGTTGGTTAGCGCACAGAAAAACACCAAAGCATGCACTTGTGATAAGAAGAAAAATATGTAGAGAAAAATGTAAAACGCGTCAGAGAATCAGAGCAAGCACACCTGCGAAGTGTGAAATAACAAGCGAAGATCACAGAATGATGGACTACAACCTTGAAAAAAAAGAAAACCGACGATGCGTTTGACGGGCATTTGCATGATCCATTAACTATAGCTAGCAGCGCAAATGAACGAGCTCCACCACCGTTACCGGGGAAAATAGTCTATGCAAAGTGTCACCAACTGATCTTGTGACACAGGTCAAGCGTTACGCCGACAGAATGAAAAAGGACTGAAAGCCAATCGTCCACCATCGGACTTGTTCAGTCGGCAGGTAGGCCAAACACTTTTGACGAAATTTGTCCTGGGTATTGGGCAAGTATGTCGTGTGTATGCGTGTGGAAGGGACTGCTCGAGGAAAGGACATAAGGGACAGGAATCGATGGATCCTGCAGGCGATGGCTGAAATACACGCTGCTGAAGCAACGGGAAACACAGGCTCTATCTGATGGATGTTTCTAACGAGCAAAACGTGTCATAAAAACAAACAACGGAAACCAGTATTCCACCACCGTTTGGTTCGGAACAAACAACAATAACAGTTTCTCCATTGCTATAAGTCTACTGGTTACTAATGGGCAATAAGAACAGGGAAGTGACCTTATGCTAACCTCATACAAGCAGCTCCGAAAATATCAGCTGAACGACCTGGAAAGAATATCATTTAATGTTGCCGTTCGAACAAGCATAGTCACGGATCTGTGTTACCGGATAGCTGAATTCAAACCTTGTTGGAAGCTGTCCATGCAAAATTCTAACTTTGAAACACGAAACGTAACTCTTCTGGAAGGTTAGCACGAGTAGCAAGACTGTTTGACAATGTTAGGTAAGCCGGGTACAACCCTAATCCGAAGTGTGAATTGCACTAAGAAGAACTCTTTGGTTTCTTCATTGCTAACTTTATAGCGCAGTTGAAAATACCACTGAGTTCATGCAGACGGATCCAATTAGCCAGGCTTTGTGCGGGGTGATGTATCAGTACATGCATCTCCTCTCTCAAAATGCGGAATCAGTAAGCTGGTATTTTTAGTGTTGGAAAGGCGCATTCCTGAATTTAACACCAGTGCCAATCATATTAAGCTATGTAAGCAATCCGATAACTTTGGAACATGCAGTACAAGACATCACACAGTGATAAACGCCGTTGGGGCGAAAAAAGAGGTTATAACGCCTCTGGAAAAGAGCTTACAGCAGAACGACCGACAATGCAAAATATTCCAAAATATGGGTTGGTGACATGTTTGGGGTAGGAGAATCAAGCCAGTATGTAGTGTAATTTAGAACACCAATCCAGTTACTACGTGATTCACCACATTCTTGCTTCAATGACAGCAGTGGTGAAAACGGGCACCTAGAAGGCATAGCAAACGTGATGAAATACTCACCTCGGTCGTCTCCGGCTCACACTGCAGAGGCAGAGTTCACAGAGTGAAGGAAGAATGGCAGTGATTTGAAGCGTCCTGTTGCTTGTTGACGTTTGACAAGCCAAAAACAAGTCAACACACATATCGCGGAGGTATTTGCAATTGGCCTCATTTCTACGTCATATTCACTGCGCTTTACCATCAGCAGGTTGCCATCAGGTTACCAAAACGGATGTAATTTCATCTCGCTTCTCAACTGTGTCGGCCATGTACCGGCCCTAATTCCTAAATGGAACGACGGTTCAGTTTGCCTCCGTAGTGAGACAGTGACAAATCTTGTTCGACGGGGAATCAGGTCATCCCGGTTCCCCCCAGAGCCAAATGTTAGTCTCAAACTCTGACGACTATCTGTGAATCGCCTTTCAATTGATTCAGAATGACCTTGAGACGAGTGGTTTATTAGATAAGTACTGGTTATACCGATTGGAGTTGTGAGACAGTAACTGACTGGGTGAAGCAAGTAGTTTCAAAAGGGTCCCGCACACTCCAAATATGCGGTTTTACATTTCCACAGATTTGTCCGCATAAAACCGAGGTTGGTCATGTACTCAATGAACAACCGCGCTAGTTGATTTGCGTTCACAATTCCGATGACCTAAGCTGCACAGCAGAGTTAGAAACGACGAGTGGCCCCAGTAGCGTTCTGCACATTATAGATAACCTAACTCCCCAAACGAATATTTGAACTAAGGAAGAGATTGAAGCTATTCCTTGTGTGAGAGAAGCAATCTGATAGAAATCCTGCGCAGGATAAGTACCAGATAAGTAAAGCCCATTGAAAAAATTCCCAACGCCATTGTGATACACCAGTACTATGGGAGTGAGCCAAGAAAAAAGAGGATGAGAAGGGATTTCTATCAAACATACCATTTGTTCTCCATGACTCGTGTGTCGCGAAGTTGCTACACTGCCGGTGGATAACCGCTGACGAGGTTCTGGCTTTGACAGTGTAGAGTGCTGACCAGCGGTGGTTTTCGCTGCACTCGCTGACTGTCTTGTCGACGGTGTGTGTTTAGGTTGAGTTGGTTGATCGGATTCACCGGCAATATGCGACTTGATGAGTCTAGATTTAGGCTTTGAGCGGGTTTTTGGTACGTAGCCATCTTTCAGCGAAATCTATATGACAAGAACAACATGGTAGCAGATTTGCCATAAACAATGAAAAACATGGGAGTTTAAATGAATGACAAAATTAATCTTTGAGAAGGCTGTGAAAAGGCATTTTGGAAAGGCTCAAGACTTTTGTACTTCTCGTACCGTCACCGGAAGTTATCGCAGGCAACAGAGTACACTAAGTAGTACGCTTAAGAAAGGACAGTTACGGAATACCTGCAGCTAAAAAATGGTTCATGAAAACCAGACCGTAACGGGAAAACGATCCGGAAATCCTAAAAGCTCCACAATATATTGAAACGACGTGAATGCGAATAGAGCAGTTTTCAGGGGGCTACTTGGCAAACAAGGCTTGTGGGACATTTCCTCTATATTAGCTAGAAACCAGAACGATTCCAGCTACGAACTATTGGCATCGAGGTTCTAGTCTTGACTGCCGATATTTCCGGAATGCTAAATTCGACTCACTGTTATCAGGGGTGAAACTGCAGAAAAGTTCATGAGATAAGCTCCCCGTCTAGTATTCGGAAACCTCTCTGACCCAAAAGTTGACCAGTTTAGCAAAGTGGCTTAAATATATCACTAAAACCGACTTCCTCGGATGATGTAAAATGTAACTGGGAACAGACACACTAAAGCCGTAAAATTCAGCTTGCTTTCTGGAGGTACCCCCAGTGAGCATCAGATGACAGAACAGTCACTATTGCTGGTTGGTGCGAGACGTAGTAGCCCTTCGAACATTGAGCGTAATTTAGCTCGAGCACATGCAGAGACAGAAGGGTAATGGAAACAGCCAGTCCTGAAAGTGGGAGAGGCTAAGACACCATGAGATGTTAGAATACTGTTTCACTAACGCACAAGACAGGACCCAAAAGAACCGTTCGTTGATGAAGCGATGAACGATATTGAAAAGTTAATACACAGCAGCGTCTTGGCCGCTGTTGGTCATCTGCCTTTGTAAGTGTGAACTCCAGCCATGGCTTTAGACCCTCACACAGTCTCGGAAATAGCATTCAGTCGCAGAGACAGGTGATTTCGAACAAGCGTTATTCGAGAGCGGTTGTGGATTTACGTCTAGAATCCTTAAACTAATTTAGAAACAACAACTCATTACAGGAAAACAGTGCTAATCTGCTGTCGTGTCCTTACTGAAACAGGTACCCGATTCAATGAAACGGCTATATATAATTTGGAAAGGTGAGAAACAAAGAGGAGAGCGTCAAGCGGGATTTCGTGTAGGCAGTGAATGCATTGACTGTACATCTTCCCACCACGTCAGGCGTTTAAGCGAGATCACACAGGGTGCCGACAAAAAAGTAGCAGTTTTCCTAGCCTTAGAAGGAGTTTTTCATTCCATGGATAGATCAGTTCTACATATTCTCGGCTAACAAGGGAGTTTTTCCAGTTCTTTCTTCTAATTATTGTATCAGGCTTATAACGAACCATCCAAAATTTCCCAACTGATGAGTTTCGTCATTTTTGTACAATCATATCATTGACGTCATCAGAGAGTGCTTTCCCCAAAGGATTGTGGATACAGGCACCCAAATTACATCTGGAGGCATACTTGCGGACTTTGATGATGCGGATACGTTTTGCGAGTTGGCAATCAAGGCTACACACAAGTCACCCTTAGTAGAAGATCAAGGGTTTTCCAGTGTTCCAGTACTTGTTTTACACTGCAAAGTATTGCTTCCAAATTTCCAGCCCCCCTCCCCAGTGTCACTCCAAAGCCTCAGAACGGGCGTGGTTCGTGTTTGGCGGTCAGTTTTTTAGCTTAGTAAATGCGTTAGCCTTGATAACACTGCGACAAATGGCGCAAAAGCACGCGCAATTCTCATCAAATTCATGGCGTCAGAAATGTGTTTCACGGATTATTAGGGACTTCTGGAACGGGTTAATTTACTGGTCCAGAATGGTCCCCTGCAATCCGAAGACCTTAAGAAGACCAAGCTGTTAGTGAGATGGGGTGCGAACTAATCATCGAGTCTGCGAGTTGTTGTTGACCTGAATGTCGTCTTCATGTAAAGAGACGGTTGAACAGACATGTAAATTGAACAACCAGTGGCATTAATCGAAATGTCAGTAGCGTGGCAGAGACATCCGCGCCCACACAACCGCACAAAAGCACATTGTCCATAGGGCTTAGCAGCGGCACTGGCTATATATGGGCATTTGCCACAAGTCGTCCAACCGCCATTGCAGAATGCAAATCCACCTATCTGATCATGCCGGCCGAAAAGGAGTGGGTGCATGTAGAACGCTGCGTGGCGCGATGTTATTCACGTGATGCGGGAAGTAGGATAGTGTAGAAAAATATTAACTTTAGCGGCAGGCTGCTGTCAGCAAACAGCGGGAAAGACCAGACGGATACATAACAACCAATCTATGCACTGAAGAAGTGGATGAGGGCAAAACTGATGAAAAGATATGCGCATATGCCAAAAGTATGAATGAAAAAATATACCTAAAAGTAGTACATGTAGACACAGTTATTAAGATCGGATTGGATATTCTGGTAAAAGGCTGTCTGTTTTGTGGAGGAAAACTGTGATATACACCGCAACCTGGAGCATAATGACGCATAACAGCATTATATATATATATATATATATATATGATACGCCTTCATTCCTGAAAAAATACGACAGAAACGTCACATCGATGGAGGTTGAACGAATGTCATTCGTTTATTGGACAATGTTAGGGATTCGGATGGATGTCCTGCGGTCGATCATCTCGATCATCTGATGTTTTTAAGATTGGTTAGCTACGAGGTCGGCAGTATGTAGAACTGAACGGGTGAAGATTCGCATTCGAGAAATAAGTGACCCGACTATATCTCCATCTCCTTTCTTCTGGGTTACACCGAAAGAAAACGGCTAGCGGACCAGAGGCTAGGGAAACTTGCGAGGTTTTTGAGAGCGTGCGATCGATGATATCCCTGAGATTGTCCGGTTCATACTATACTAATAACACTTTCGACTTCTACACTGTAGATTGTGTTTCCCAGTCGGCTTAGCACCGCGAATTTACGGGGTCATATAGTTTGATGGTAGCAGTCGACCACAGAATCGTCGGTGAACTGACGTGGTACTCAAAGTGGAATTCGGACAGCCGTCTTCAATCTACCAAGGCTTTGGTCTGCGGACAAAGATAGTCCCGTAAAGATAAAAATGAAGTGCAGCGTGAATGCACGTAGGAAGGACAAGTAAGGTTTGCTAATGCGCTAAGTTGTTTTTACAAGTAACGCAGTGGAGTAGTAACTTTTGAAAACAGACAGACATTTCAGGGTACATCGAAATACAAAGGTAATGAATGGCCATTGGAGGGACCATCTGAAGGAACAGCAGAAACTACGAAGCGAAGAGGTATAACTGATAGCCGAACGTCTCATGGTACATTGTCGAGCAGCCAGATGCATCAGGTTACTTAGACCAGCGGAAAGACGATGTGCCAGCTGGTAGCCTGTACTTCGGAAGAATCGGCCCAGTTATGAACACCAGGCCGAGTAAATGAGATGAGTGAAAATAACTGCACAATCAACCAACACTACTAGGCGAACGTGCAGGCACTCACGTTTGAGTGATTCCAACAAATTGCGTGGAATGTGAGTCGATGCATCTATGTGTATGTGCTCACGAAAAGTCCGACTTATGGAAGTAACGCCACAGCGGTACATTTGGCTGAATGTGAAACAGGACGACTGGGCAGAATTGTGCGCGTATTTATGTGAGTAGCAGGAAATGAGATATCGATTATTGCGTGTCTACGGATGGAACAGTCATTAGGGATGTTGGATATCCGAAAGGTAATATTAAAACTTTTCCAAGTAGAAAACGGTGGTAACGAACAGGATGATTCAAACCGATATCCACAGATGTCAACAGCACAGCATCGAAGTGGTGAGGCGGGGTACGGCAAACGTAAACGCGTAATTGGAACTTTTTTATCAAGACAGAAGATGTTACAAAAGAAGCAGACGGGTCAATTAACAGTGATATACAGATGAACACATTCGCGCTGGATGTTGAACTCTTTTAGAGAATTCCTCATTGAGGGTACGGGCGGTCGCCTATAGTGTCACTGAGTTGAGCGGTTCCACGAATAGTGATTCGTCTCGGCAGCAGGATTAGTCGGCGGTTCAACGCACCCCCACTCAGTTTGTGCTGATCTTCGAGGATTAATAAGACTTCAACTCTGCGTCAGATATCGCTGGTTTGCTGCCTTGCAGCGACTTGAACACCATGGGAAAAGCGCAGTTAGGTGGCACGACGAGAAACCACGTACGTATTGGCTGAGGAGTACGTTTGGTCAGGTTTGAGGTGATCTAAAGGCGCATACTGGCTAATGTAACAAGCAGCAGGCCTCCGGCGGAGGCAAACGGTCAGGTGATCTTCCTGTGCATTACAGTGATAGATGACCCACGTGCATTCATTATGGCGGACAATGAAGAGAGGCTCTTGGAAGTGAAATAGTGGACTGGAATTCAACGATCCTGAGTCCACAAATAACGACTTCAGCGCAGAAAAATCTGCAGCAGAGTCCCCAAAAGACTGATGTGATCGGATGGCTGGTAGTCGATATGTGATTTAAGCGACTCGCTTCGAACAGATCAAACAAAACCACAGCAGTTTAGCACAGAATTGGCAAGATTTGACAGACAATACATCGTGTAAGCCGAAAAGCTGACGCGAACTCAGTAATTGGAAGAACGGGGTGCGATGACTTATGTAAATGCAACTGAACATACTGTTAACAGTAACTCACGACCGTTTAGTCAGTGGTTGGAACATAGTGAGATGCGCATTGCCGATGGCCTTCCACAATGGTAAACAGCTGTACAAAGTTTCTCGAGGTTCAGCACTGAGTGGCTTCACTTTCAGCACGAAATCTCTGCTTCAAAATCTAAAATCCTGAGAAATCCTAATAAAGCCCAGGAATTAGGCGCTTCGTTTGTACATCTGTGAGATACAGCCATGGGGTTGATAAAGGAGAGAACGTTGGTAGCTCAGGTTGCAATTGTAGCAAAGAGTTAGCCTCGGTCATCAGACCAGCATACCAAGATACAGGGCCCATTGTGGAAGCAAACAAACAAAAGTCAAGGTGGGGGGTCGTAGAGGTCAGGCTTCAAGACTGGCCGAACAGGACAATCAACAAGCCAACAGGAAAGGTCATCCAAACGATCAGTGATCGATCAAGGATGACCTGGGTTAGTAGACCCCATGAAAGTCCACAAATGCACAAAAACCAAGCACTTCCAACCTCAACGCACTCCTACTCAAAACGCAATGATGTCAGTTCGACTGGTGATGAAACATTTGCAACCAACTTGTGAACAAACCTGACTCCACGACATGAGGAACGGTAAGTACTTCCCAATCTGATCAGGGGTGCATTTGTAGCACAGCAGGAGTTGGTTGGCCGTAGCCGCAACAAGATAGTGCGCAAACGAGTATTTCGTGACGAATTAGAATCAACAGAGTAGCCAAAGAAGCTCACGCGTTTATAGTGGTCGGGACATGTACCATACGTGCCTAATTGCCGTCTACCAAAGAATATACTGCTTTTCAATCTACATAGTAGCAGGTGAAAAGTCCAGACAGGGCAGACCATGAAGATACCACGAAATAAAACGCCAACCGTCAAACTTGGCGTGTTGTGACATCTCCCCCTCCTCACTGGGGACGATGCAATGTTCCTTGCGCGTAACCGGAAGCTTTACAAGTAGGGCACCCAACCGATCCCAGTGGAAAGGCATGCTATTATATTTCTCATCCGGACTACCTTGCTTGTCTTCGTGCCTTGGAACCATGCTGAATAGAGTTCGAAAAGGACGCTGGATTGATATCGTGGATAACGTCGTCGTCCGACACAAGGCATTTAGTCGCTGTTTGAAGCACCACCGATTCGTCACACTACAATTCGCGGCAGCATTCACTGCTGGTGTATCAATGAGGTCGACCATAAAAAAGACCCTGGAGCGAGACTACCTGAAATGAGCTGATGAGGTGAGTTCAACCTACGGAATTACAAGATGCCAATGAGACCATATGCTGGACACATGGGTTCGGAAGCTTCCTAAATAAAAGGGCGACTGTTTCATCGAAGACCAAATGAGCTACACGTATGACATACAGCAACAGTCCGAACTGGTAATTCCACTTGGAAAGTAAACACGTCATCTTGAACACCCATTCAGAGAGGTTTCGCGAACCCGAGGAGACACTGAGTAAAGATAGTCTTAGAGGATTAATGCCTGTCGCTTTGAATGAGGTCGTCAGAATATCCATGATATCTTGCTTGATTCTCTGCAGCCAGATCACGTAGCACTGATGATCTTTTTCTCGATTTACTGTAGTGGTGACCATGGCCGTGCGGTCAAACTTCTAAGCCAACGTTAATCGTCAACCTGTCTCGGTTCGGACTCACGTGCAGTGTCCTGGTCCTTAAACTATTACGAAAAGGACATGCTATCTAACTACAACAGAACAAAACAATGGATAACCAGGATACGTGCACTGTGAGCATACCACTATCAGCCATGAAAAGCTTGACTACTTAATAACCCAGTGGTAAGTCTTCTGTGGCGTAACCACAGAAACAAGAATAAAGATGCGACCGAATCCCCGAAAACTTCAGCCGTATGAATGTTTCCGTCCGAAATGAAAATCCTCAAGTCGAAACAGAGGGGCCCAATAGCGCGATCCTTTGGCGACTATTGGTCAAACTCAACCAACAGTTAGAAAAAAGTGCAACTTCCAGGGAAGAGCAGGGCTCTTCAGCACATGCCAAAATCAAGAGGTTGCGTAAAACACGTTAGTTCAGATTCAGCAGCAATAGTGGAGAGTGAAAACGCCACAGTAGTCCGTGTTAGGCAGCAGATAACATGCTGGTAAACATCAAAGCTGAATATGTAACCTCGAATACCTAGAGAATGACCGAAAACTGAACTCAAGTTTGCACTGGTAAAAGTACCGATTCTCAGTGGCAGATTGAAATGAATGAACTGCGATACAGGAGACAGCGTAAACCAACAGATCGTCACTGACATTGAAATCAACCTGATCGCCACACAGGTAACCTGTGACTCACTAGAATAGGATCTGCATCCTTTCCAGCCATCCATTCATCGACCGTGAGCGGAGGTGTATCACCAATCGTGTCTGGATAGAGGTCATCCTGGAAGAGCTCGGATTTTCGAGGCACAGTAAATGGAATAACTTCGCAAAGACCCTTGGCATGCAACTTGTAGAACCGAGCAATTTCACACTGGTTCACGTCCAAACCACGTTTAGGCATCCAGCCCATACCCCGCTGTGGATCTGAACTAGTCAGCATATTGATGAAGTGAACGTAGGGCTCTTCGTCTGTGATTTCGAAATATCGAATGGTGCTATCGCCCTAAAAGAAGAAAGAATTGAGGAATGGTTGTAATTACTCGGTAAGAAGTGTCACCGAAAGTGCATATTACACAGACAGGAATCATTTTTACTGAAGCTTGCAGGTGTGTGAGATTCGATCTGAAAACGAACTTCGTATAGGTACATGGTTTGGTAAAGGAGCTGAAAGATTCCAGGTTCCATAGCAGTTACTTTTATCATATCCACTAATCCTTGCAACACAAGAGTGTTAAAGAATCCGCTTGGAGCTCTCAGTATAAATTTCAATTCGGAACGAGAGATGGCTTGCTTACACGGAAAATAGCGAATTCCGTTTCCAGATTCATCTAATGACGGAATTTCCCGCACCGAAACCAACATTAACCAATCGTTTAGCCACAACACCATTTCGGTGCATAGCTTCCGAGCAACTTGAAGGAAGCACAATGGCTTCTCTACTGTTCACCCACCGGTCACATTCATCCGGGTTTAGGCCGAGCAAGGGGCTTTCAGTTGGGAGCACGTGCGACTGTGAGGAATCGGTTCCGTAGGATGTGACAGGCTAATCTGGAAACGGATGCCAATCCACCTTCAAAGTAGTGTTATTCCCTAACAAAGGTTGATATGACAGCACCAACAGCTGACAGGTGTACCAGAGGTAATTCGTCGAAGTTTGATTAACGGAAAACCAAACGTAATATGTTACACTGCAGCACAATGTGGCCATATTCAGCGGCATTCAGCATCTAACAATGCAGTAGACAGACAAGCCATTGTAAAAAGCAGCAGAAGGGTAACGGCAAGCTTTTAATTTCAAAAGGCCAGCTCCACTGAAACTGGTGGTGGTGGTACTTGGCAGTAAGCAAACAATGCAGAGAAGACTTCACTGAGACTGTTCTCCAGAGGTGCTTCACAAACGAGCAAACAAGCAAAAACTAACACTTCAGTTATCATTAACTGACAACAGCCTTGGGAGAGAATGACGGACTTTGTATTGGGCAAATTCGATGAGACACCATTCAGTCGCTCGCAAGGGTCGTAACGCAAGATAGTGAGGACAAGGGAAGAAATCGGTATGGATTCCACACGTGGTGGGTGGTTCTGTAACCAACAGGTGGACACCGCAGAATCGATAGTAAACATAAATACGAAAAACCTCAAGACTGGTTCAAGCAGAATTGTTTGCCAGGTACATAGTAGACGCAGTACCATATAAATA
The DNA here is from genome assembly GCA_003604175.2 of Clonorchis sinensis. Taxonomy (NCBI): domain Eukaryota; kingdom Metazoa; phylum Platyhelminthes; class Trematoda; order Opisthorchiida; family Opisthorchiidae; genus Clonorchis; species Clonorchis sinensis. The sequence continues at coordinate 83,050,614 of CM030369.1, forward strand.
ATTTACTGCTGACGGGAAAACAAACGGAAGAATACCGACAGAAATTGCAGGTAATCGTCAAGACATGATTATGATTAGGTCATAAAAACAAAATAGTAGGAGATCCTGTTATCTATTTTGGATTTCTATGGCCAACAAGAAAAAAAATAAGAAAAATTGTGCAGCTGCCAGTTCAACGCACACCGTGACAAACGATCAATAGGCAGTCAGTATCGATGCAGCCACGGCAGCTGGCTAGTTGGTCAAGGTCGAACATTCATAGACCATGCGCCCAAAGCTGATAAAACAGTGGGACTATTTAAAAGTGCACTTCAATTTTTAGGCGATCAGTTGCGAAGCTGGGAGGAAATTGACGTGTTTAAAGCAGGGAAAGAATTACACTAAGGATGTGATTTGTAGAACTCTGGCCATCATCACGACTGAAAATCACGAGTGAAGGCGTACAAAAATACTGAATATTACGGAATGGTGATGCAAGGTGATCTGATTAGGAAGTTTAGTGGAACCTGCTCCGCACGTTCCTCAGGATGCCTCCATTGATAGGCGTATTAATTAGGAAGTAAGAGCCAAGTATTCAACGAAGGAATGGTTTCAGTTATTGAAAGATCTCGGAGAATAAAAATTTCGCTTATGTAACAAGACAGAGGGAATCGGTTGGAGTGCGGTCTCTTAATTCAACTGAATGTATCAAAGAGACCCGGAAAAACAGTGCGGTGAAAGAATTAAGCGCGATCTACTGATATCGTCCAGTGAGTGATTAGCACGGCGAAAGGAAAACCAGAAAAATTGCAGCCAATCGTTACTTTTACGATCGTAGCACATCTCGAAATGAACTCTGAGACGTACCAGTATTAGCGGGAATATCTCGCTGTCAAAACAGTGTCCCGGAGTAGAGTATTTTATTTCCTTTTGAATAATTCAGGAACACCCTAGAGCAGAATCGATCAGTTCTTAAGAACCGTGCCAGAAACCGATCACTTGGGCTTTATGTTTACAGCTAGTAAAACTTCAAGCTCAACGACTTGAATTCTCGGGTACGATAGTGAAAAAAGTTGAAACAACTGCCAGACTATTCATCAATCTTCGAGCATCCAACATACTTCTTCCACCGCACAAACGGATGTCGGAAAAGCGTACTGCAAAAAACCTGCAGTTAAAAAAAACAGATTTCACAGTGTATCAAGTTGTGGACTGGGTGTGGTTGAAGCATAGTTTTCACAGAGATCAGATGCTGAGCATAAGAATCATAAGATGGAAGGAAATTACTCCGAGGGGGGCTCCATATGCGGAATGACTCAACTACGCGCTGTGTTGGCAAGCCCGTAGGACTTCAGCATGAGATACGAAAATCAAAACCGTATATCTAACTACAGAAGTTATGCCGAACGAGCAAACCGAAATTGTGTCTAGTTCAACACAACTTTTCATCATTAGGAAAAACGTTCGGAGAGAAAAGAACAGGGCAGAAGGATTGAAGCATACCCCATGACAAGGGTTCAGGAGTTTTCCTACAGTCGAAGGAACAGGTTGAACAGTTAGTAGATGCAATTAGGCGTGCTGGAGGCTAATAATAACCTCATGTTCCTGCTCCAACTCTGCAATCACGAAGAACCAGTGGGCCACTTTGAAACCACCCTAGAGGAGGGTCTCGCTTGGGCCATTTACGTTCTGTGGTGCGGACGGCCAAAACGCTTTGGTAGAATTCTTCAACCAACAGGAATTCTTTCTCAAGCGGAAGAACGAGACTAACGTCCTCCTAGAACGCCAAATCTATCATCCGGAATCAAACACAAGTCAGGCCCTCTGAAGAGAATGAAGAAGTGGTCGTATGCGAATGTGCAAGTCTGCGTAATTTTGACAGATCTAGAAACTTCTGCGTTGTTGCAAGTTCGCCGGTTAGGCCTAGCATGACGAATTCCCCGTAACCTGTACTACCATAGCATTCTGCTAAAGTTTGGAGATCACATATGCATATCAAAACACTACGCCATTATGGAACGCAGACTAGAGTCTTGGACTTGGGGTGAGTACTAAGGGGATGGACATAATGACTTCTTCGACATTATACAGTTGCCTTCGCAAGCCCCTATTTTTTATCATACGCTGCGAATCGTCTTCGGGAATGCAAAAACATGTGAGCCCTCCGAAGGATTTAGGTACATGCGTGTTGTGCTATCGTCTGAGAGCATCTGAAATCTGGACGAGCCTCACCAAAAACAGGATGATGGAACTCTTCAAATAGTTAAATCTATTGATAACAATGGGTACACTTTCCCAAATGTCACACAGTTATGTTTGCCCCCCAAGTCTTTGAGCTAATCGAGCCCCAATGTCTGAGAGCATCTGAAATCTGGACGAGCCCCACCAAAAACAGGATGATGGTTAAACCATAGTTAACCAAATAACCAATAGTTTAACCAAGTAGTTAAACCTATTGGGTGCATTTTCCCAAATATCACAGTTATGTTTATTCCCAAAGCCCTTGAGCTAAGCGAGCCCCAACAACCAAGTGGGTTAGACTATTGGTTTATCAGCTCCGAGCAGTATCTCCCAGGAAAATCATAACATTTACGGTCACGCCCGTCAGAATTTTTTTGAACAGAAGCTAAGTGGGTTAGACTATTGGTTTATCAGCTCCCAGCAGTGTCTCCCAGGAAAGTCATAACACTTACGGTCACGCCCATCAGAATTTTTTTGAACAGAAGCTGGGTACCAAAGTGTACCTTCTCCAATCAACTTGTGGCATGAACTTGCGAGTCAACGATTCATGGTGAGGCACCTCAACCGGAAAGCCAGGAAGAAAAATCTACCCGCGCGATGTAAGCATAGCGGATAGCCCCTTTAAGTTAGCAATTCTAGATGCCAATACTACCTAATCTGGTGGTAAATCTATAGCTCTCGACGCACAAAAAACCCACACATACGCTACTAAAACTAAGGAATTTGCCATCAAGTTTTTAGCACTAGTACTCTTTGTCAGGTAAGCCAACAGACCTTTTTTCTCATACCCTTTCCCCTTAAAAATCGGCATGTCTCGAAACCACATGCAATGCATCTGAAAACCGTAAAGAACAAAGCAGTTACCTCACGCTTTACTATCCGGCCGTCAGAAGATAAAGAACTACTTCACCATGGTCTCATTAGCGTGGGTAAGGTGTTCAGTATGGGGGCTCAAAACGATCAGCTGGACTGAATTAGCATGAACAGCCTAATGTGGGTAGTCACACTGGTCGGATTTATCAGGATCAGCTACTAAAGGCGCAATCTTTTCGTTGCCTACACATCGGCCTCCGCAAACTACAGCAGTGATACTGACAAAAACACCTTTACGGAGAACGTTTAGGACATTTTCCGACGGCGAAGTGCACGAATACGCTGCATGCGATTCGCATGCCCAATTGGTAAGAATCGACAACGACGAAAGTGACCTCGGCGATGTACTTGGTGAAGACGCTCTAATAAACAACAAAACTGTTGACTGATCACCATCTACTTGTTGAAAGCACACGACCTCAGCATAAAGGTGGGCAATGCGTTATTCGGTGGCCCTCCGAACCTCAACCAAACGAGCATTCAGAATGACCGAAAATCGATTAGCTCCGAACCTCAACCAAACGAGCATTCAGACTGACCGGAAATCGATTAAATGTGGATGGCGAATTTGAGTTCAAGAATGTTGCCCCTTTCGGAACATGTGTACTGGGTTATAGCCCAACCAGGTTAGTGCTCGTGAAGCAGTTCGTTTCTCCACGACCAAGGGGAAAAACACCAACTAGTATGGCATACATCACCCACAAGATGCCGTTGCCAGTTTGTAAGCAGGCGACTTCTATTCAACTCACGAACAGAAAACAAACAGGTCGGCCGAATGAAAACTGGTTGCATCCCAATGCAACGACGCTGCTTAATGCAATTTGCATCTCGTAGCAACCCATGTCTCGGACAGGCGAACTGAGCGATCCCATCAGCCAAATCTGTGAAACCACGCTTGGTTCGCAGTCTCAAGACTTATCGGGGGAAGGGGGGGCTAAGTAGAGCCCAAGAAATAGAGCAGCTGATGGCGATTGGAAAAGTAGAGATCTTTTTCAAACCACACATCACCCTGGGCCGAGAAGACTATAGGTGAGTGAAATCATCATGGAAAATGTGGCACAAAAACATCCTAAGTTGGCTGTTTTGGAGGACGGGACACATCGGAGAACAATTCAGCTAGTGTGAGGTATCCCGCCATAGCACCATCAGCTTCACAATGAGATGTAATCTGCTCAATCCTAACAGAAGACACAGCTGATAATGAAAGCAAACTTTTGTGGAAGAACAAGGGGTCAATTGTCTTGCCTCCACTATGTGTGCTGATGGGGTAAATGACCTGTAGAACACTTAGCCTTAGAAATGCCAACAGGACGGTAGATATCTACTGTCGTTCCCGTCAATAAGTATTAGATATGAGTGTGGATATCGCCGCCGTACTAGTTTGACAACCAAATCTCACGAATCCTACGAACATCCAGGAGCAGCAGGATTCATTCAGTCGCCGATGCATCGATCACATCTTTACCCTGCAACCACTTGCGAACACCGCCACGCAAATACGAGTCGTTTTAGATCCAAAAACAGAGTTTGACTCAATCATCGCGCTTTTCTGTGCCGATGTCTCTCAACGAAGGTGTTCCGAACATCTTTGTTACACATCACCGGTCCTCACAATCCAGCAACCATCAGTGTACGATAGTCTAGGGGAAGTATTCACCTAAGTACACCATTGTAAGTCAAGACTGTCCAGTCACATTCCATTTCGATTTTACAGCTAAATTAATAAACATCGTGTCTTCTACTCCTGTGTGTAGCTTTTTCCCGGGAAAGGCCAAAAGATAGTGGATAGACTGCAGCATGTCACATGGTGACATTGCTGACGGGGTGAATGTTAGAACCGCTAAAAGCTGTCTCGTTTCTCCATGACTTAAGCAACCATGGTGACATCAGTCTGTCAGTTAAAGGCGTTCAGTGTTGCTTTGTAGTTGCGAAGCCTGTTCACCGTATGTCTAAGACAAAAGGACACTGCCTATGCTTGGCATTCGGTGTATTCGAAGCATTGTGCGTACAAAACAGAAGCATCTGCTCAGCAATGCTGAGGTGGAAAGAACAGACTTTGTTAACAAGCCAACTACTTGTCCAATTGATAAATTGAGTCGGCTGAAACAACTAAGCTGGCTCGATCATTTACTTACGGGCATCAAGATGTCACATAACCATACACTCTTTTATTCGTGGTCATCAACCCACTGTTTTCTCGCCTTTTCGTTTTTGGCACAAATCGTTAAATGCCAACAGGACGGTAGATATCTACTGACGTTCCCGTCAATAAGTATTAGACATGAGTGTGGATATCGCCGCCGTACTAATTTGACAACCATATCTCACGAATCCTACGAACGTCCAGGAGCAGCAGGGTTCATTCAGAGTCGCGGATGCATCGATCACATCTTTACCCTGCAACCACTTGCGAACACCGCCACGCAAATACGAGTCGTTTTAGATCCAAAAACAGAGTTTGACTCAATCATCGCGCTTTTCTGTGCCGATGTCTCTCAACGAAGGCGTTCCGAACAGCTTCGTTGCACATCACCAGTCCTCACAATCCAGCAACCATGAGTGTACGATAGTCTCGGGAAAGTATTCACCTAAGTACACCATTGTAATTCAAGACTGTCTAGTCACATTCCATTTCCATTTTACGGCTAAATTAATAAACGTCGTGTCTTCTACTCCTGTGTGTAACTTGTTCCCGGGAAAGGCCTAAAGATAGTGGATAGACTGCAGCATATCAGATGGTGACATTGCTGACCGGGTGGATGTTAGAACCGCTAAAAGCTGTCTCGTTTCTCCATGACTTAAGCAACCATGGTGACATCAGTCTGTCAGTTAAAGGCGTTCAGTGTTGTTTTGTAGTTGCGAAGCCTGTTCACTAAGACAAAAGCCTGTTCTAAGACAAAAGGACACTGCCTTTGTTTGACATTCGGTATCTTCGAAGCATTGTGCGTACAAAACAGAAGCATCTGATCAGCAGTGCTGAGTTGGAAAGAATAGACTTTGTTAACAAACCAGCTGCTCGTCCAATTGACAAATTGAGTAGGCTGAAACAACTAAGCTGGCTCGATCATTTACTTACGGGCATCAAGATGTCACATAACCATACACTCTTTTGTTCGTGATCATCAACCCACTGTTTTCTCGCTCTTTCGTTTTTGGCACAAATCGTCTCCTCTGTCCTACACTATCGGCTACTATGAGCTGCCGCCATCCAAACCGCCGTAGGCATCTACACGGTTCACGGTTGGCAAAATGAAGTAAACTTAGCTGAATTGACCCAACGTAACTTGAAATGGAATAGGAAACCTTGACATGGTTGCTCGATAGAGCACGTCCTACCTATAATTCGCTGGTTAGTTCGCTGAGTCGGGCAGTCTCACTGCTACTAACCGGGATGACCTGCGACCACGACTGGTCGTTCGATTGGGCGGTTCTAGTGGTTGGTCTCCTATGCTGCGTCCTGATCGGTCGGTTATCACGTGGTTTTTGAAATTGGCATCCCCTGCTCTCGCCCACTGGTGGGTTCTCGAGTGACTTCTACCCATGACCTCTCTGAGTTCTTCTTTGTGGCCTTTACCGCTGTGACTCTAAGGAGTTTCCTGTTTCTTCGCTTGTTAATACGACGATGGATCCTCTGAGTATCCCGGTTAAGGTGCTGGTTCTTTGCATGCAGTGATGCATTAACTGGATCTAGGTCATGACGATTACTCGAATCCGTCGTGGAATACCATGCTTCCGGAAATTCGCATCCGTGTTTCGTGTCACCGCATTCTAATATTTTTGCGTTCCCCAAATTAACAACTATACAAGCTACCTGAACTATCAACATTACCTTCGTTAGAATTCGTCGTCCATTTCGACCAAAATTTTTATTAGTCTCCAAACACCATAGCATTTTCCAACAGCGCTTGGGTTTTCATTCTGGTACCACCGCTGATTATTGAGAAGCTAAATTACCTCAGATAACCCTATCAGGATGACCGAACGATATGACCCTACCCAGGTTGGTCTCGAGTCCTGTCGGAAAGGGAATTTCCATTACCTATTATCTTAAAGCTTGTTCGGCACAGACAGCGAAAGCGTATATGGTTAAGTGCGACCTAAACGGGTCGACAGTAAAACTCGGAAGATGACTTTCAAGCATAAGTATGCCAAGCATCTAGTTAAGATATCGGCAGTCATGAGGACACCAACACGTGCAATGACTGTCATTCAAGTAGGGATAATAAGTCACTCATGGACAAGTTGAATCAGTTGCTTCTGTGGTCAAATGAATTGTACGAACTGTCCAGCTATCAGGCATGACATATAAATGTAATCAAAGATCTGAAATATACTCACTAGTGGACCCAGCACCAACTGCTAGTCTGTAGGCTATAGGTGGCCGAGTGACATCCTAAAATTGAAAGATGCTACTGTGTTTTTGGTGTGATCAAATTTCCCTGGTCCAGACATTGGAGGTTGAGCAAGAAACCTCCTTCAAAATTCCCATCACACTCGAGCTGATTTTACGGGATGTGTTTTACCATCGTAGTTTGCCTTCTGCTTTCTTTTCACTGCCACAAAAATCGTTACAAACACAACAAACTTCCTTGAACACAATCACTGAACGCTGGAGAGTTAAAAAAAGATAGCAATGTAGGAGCGATTCTAAATGATATAGGATTCAAATACGACATACAATATGCGTCAACAAGGTCTGCGGTGTTGCTAAGTGATAGGGACGTATTGAAACAAACCATTAATCGGAAGTGAAGAGCGGTCCAAAAGGTTCAGACACGTCTGCTGGTGTAGTCTGAAAGTTGCGAGAAGCGGGGCACAGAGAACATAGAACGCAAGAATACCCGACTGCCCAATCCAAGGATGAATGGAAAAATTGAGAAACCCATCCATAAAATGACTCATCATTTTACTCCAAAAAGCCGTGGACTCTTTTTTTCTTGGGAAGGGGAATATGGAACATCCACGGGTTTGTCACTAAAACAACAGTACACCGAAATCAAGACTAGCGTGCAAATAGAGGTTTTCAATTAAAGCGCCTGGTCTGTGCGGAGGCAGTCAACACGCGGTTTTTTAAACTCCGGTACCATTCTACGAGGGTAAAATAACTAGGTCACAATTAGGCAGAAGTTGTGAAACCAAGAGTGAAACCACACACACAAAAAAGTCACATACGGAGGATTCCGCGTACGGAAAACATCTGCTAGAGTGCACAACATGAATCGGTGTGTATAGAGACTGACAGGTTACCATTGATGCAAGTATATTGTCAGCAGGAATAGGCCTGCTAATAACTCGTACAAAACGTTTTTCGCTGTGACATTAGGAAAGCTTTCAATTGCACTGTTGGTTCCAACGGTGTTCTAACAGCTGTAAAGATAGTATTCTGTAGTGTCCAACGAGAATGAAATTTGTGCAAAGGCGTAGGTTTATGCAGGAAGACGGTTCCAAAGGCCAAAATTTCCTTTCAAACATAGTAGTCTCCAACATACGGATCACCATGCAAGCCAAATGCATGACAGCACCATATGTCACAGAGCAGACAAGATTACATGACTAAATACCCGGATGTGGAGTTTAAGAGTCTAAATGAAGAGCTCGATTGAATTTTTAGTAAAATTACGAAGATAGGCGCCATGCACATTGAGGAATGGAGAACTGATAGTATGTCATCATCATCATCATTATGTCTTGGCCAAAACCCAAACTAACGACAAATTACATTCAGCGACTTACTGATTGGGTTTAAAGTAAATAGGGCGATGGAATAACTGCAGGCCTGAGGACGATCACATGGGCATCACAAAAAGAGGACATGATACGAAAAAGGCTGGGGATAAGGCGAAATCATCCAAACACAAAAAGTCGTGGGTACGGCCAACTTCATAAAACGAACAGGAATGCGGAGTAATTACCTTTCCACAAAGATATATCAGATTCGTGTCAGGATCATAGAAGGGAAACATCACACCGTTGCTCGTGTCCAATTCTTGGATGTGCAGAGGCTCAGTAAAATCAGTCTGATAAAAAAGAGTACGGAGACACACAGAGACATAATAGTAATAATGGTAGTAATAAGAGCAGTAATTATAGCAGTAACAACACTAATTGCTCATAACCTCAAAGCCGGAAGAGACTGCGCTGGACTCCAAGTCATTAATTAACCCATGCAGGCTCAGGATAACAACGTACGGTTCTATACAGTACCCGTAGCTGCGTAAATACACATGCATCGATCGTCCCACAAAACGGGTTACCAAAGTCCGGTTATTGTCAGCCGCACAAATACGACACTGGTTTATTGTGCGACATTCCGGACTCTTACCGCACGGCGGCAAGACCTGCCTTATCCACGTCAGTGACGTTACCCACCTGTTTAGTGGCTACATCGTAGCAGTCGTGAAGTCCACGTGTGAAATTAATGGTCCGCCACCGAATGAAACGTACAACCGACCAAACCAGGTCTAACACAACAGAACAGATAAACGCTGTTGGGCAGGCTGTAAATGTCAGCCACACTATCCAGTACTATGGCGAATAACGTCAACTGATGTCCGAAATTCCATGCAATCCTGCTGACGCACCATACCGCGTCGCTAGTAATTAACACCGACGATACCATGGTAAGGGGTGTAAGTGCTCCAGAACAACAGTACAATCTTTAAGAAACGAAGGACAAGTACCTCGCGTCGGTCTAACCTTCATGACTTATAGCGTACCTTCTCCAGTGCATCAGGTATCCGTAGTGCAGCTGTTTACGAAAAACCGATTTGCATGACTTCGAGTTGGCCGTCCGCCAGTGATTGAGAGCTATTACGGGCGATAAGTCTTATTTACACGGTGAAAACCGCGCTCGGATAGTTAGGAGGTTTCGAAAACTTTGTGAGGACCACTATCGGTATACTCAACATGGACAAATTGAATCGAGGGACACCATAGATGATTCTTACGTTAACATTTCAGACCGAGCATGAAAGCACGAGTCCGTGTGGAATTTCGGTCTGTAATTTGGCAGGAAAATATCGTAAGCAAAACCGAGGTCACTGAAAGAGACTGACCTCGCCTAATATGTATATCCATACCGTCCCATGAGAGATATGGAAAATCGCAAAACTCACCATTCAGAATACGATATCTATTATGCACTTTACTAGGACCCTTGAATAAGGTTGAAAGTTTGCTTAGATCCCCTCTTTTTCTGCCAGTTGTAAAGAGTATTATGAAATGCCGCGTGTCTGCAACATACCTCATTCTCCACAGACAGTCGCACTGGGCTTCTGTCATAAATGCTCGTAAGCCTTTGGAAAATGTGATTGCGGTTTACAAATTGAGAATACGGCAAGAGATTATATGCAACCCGTACTATTGCATACACCAGTAGGCTTTTCTTCCATGTTTTCGGTGTCAACAAGGATACTCAAACAAAAGAATGAAAACCACAAACTTTAGTTGACTGACGGGGGGCTTGTACCCTAGGTCGATTGGAGTAAATATTTTGAAAACGGATGGTGATATCTTTACCGCCTGTATGCATCTGTATGGTTTTGAGCTGCAGGTGGTAATCAGCCTGCTGACAAGCACGTTCCATCCATTCGAAAGATGGTTTGGAGGCAGCCTGTCCATGGTTCGAACCCAACCCTGGAACCTCGGATGTCCCTGTCTAGGCTCGAATACCCTGGCAGTATCTCAGCTTTCCAGCTTCCCTCGGGTGGCGTGGCAGCTGGGGGGGGGGGGGCAGCAGAGTGATTATTTGATTTGAAGGAAGGAATCACGGTCTATGCGAGGGTATTGTTCACTCCAATTTCGTGAAGAGGATGTGGTGCCACGGTGTCACACCAGTTACCTAATATAACTAGGAAAAGATCACGTACTGTCGCAACTAGATTTGTGTTCAAGCGTATCCTTCGTAAGCAGAAAAAGGGCAATTCTAGAGCGCGACATACACATTTCAGCCAAATTGCGAGGCATCTTTCTGCGCTGGTTGGCATATGGCTGAACAGTTTCTAACGTCAGAGAAGGAACTGCTGATTAATACCACACATCTGAAAGCTTAAAAATACAAAACCCAGTACTGTTTGGTCTAGCGAACTCCAGTCCAAAAATTATAGCCGGATCAAAAACAGACCTATCAATGCCCCTTCGACAGAGAAACTTGTATACATCGACCGTCCCAGTCAAGCAGACATGTCGGGACACGCTTCTGCCCTCGTCGGAAATGAATAATTATTAAACCTATTGATCGAACCCGATTTGCTTGTCTTTTAAGTGGACTACACGCAGCAGAGACATCCGCGCCATCGAAATGAAGCACCTACTGTCTGTAGCGCTTTGAAGCGAGACAGAACTAACGCGCTTCTACCGCCCACGAAAAACAGTTTATTACCTGTGACAAGGGAAGAGTAGACTATGGTGGATGGTTCCTTACAGGCGGTGATGATTTTGCAGTGCAACCGACACATTAACAAATGAAAGGGATGCATTCTGTAAAGGCGTCGGCAACAACCGAGAAGGTGGAAGCCCCCACTTGGCGTTGCTAGCAAGCTGTCCTGAAATGTTCACAAAATGTCCTGATTGAATGACTCCCAAATTAAGGCACGCTGTCCCCTGGTTAGACAGTTGGCATGCCCGAGAAGATTCGGTCGTATAAGACAAGTGGTCGTAGTTCGGAAGGATGAAAAATCTATCCTCTCCAGATTGACATAAACAGCCTGAATCAGATTAGACGAATGAGGTTACAGATATGGTTCTCAAATGAAGAACGGATCGTACTTTAAGTGTGCCGTAAAGGATCTGTGTGCTAGGCGGCAGGAATCGGTCAGTAAGTACAGGTACGGCAACATAAACGCCGAAACAAAAACCCCTGGGGGCTAGTTCGGAATACGTAAATGAAAACGGTAACGCCGAAAAAATCCATCGTTCAGCGAGTCAGTCGGTAAATGCTTAAACAATTTACTCAGAAGCATCTTGGGAGCCTTGGAAAACCTCAGTCTGAAACACGTTCTGTCCTGCCGAACAGGACTTGCACTGTGCTAGCACAGGTATGATCCAGGGCCTTTGTCGTAATTCAAAAGAAAATAAAAAGCAAATCTCGGTTTCAAGCTCAGCACGATACGTTTCCGTTGAAACACCAAGTTGTGAAGTAGTATGAGTGATGAGGTGTAGCTCACACACGATTCACAGACATACTATGATGAACGGATTGTTGACATTCACAATAACCGTGACATTACCGTTATTCCCAATTTGCACAGACACAACAGGTTCAAATAGGGAAAAACCACTTAGAGCCAGTGACATGAAGTGATACTTGTTTTTTTTTCGAGGCGCATCTCACTTAACCGTCCAACATGGTGTAGTGTATAGGAGTGCATTGTGATCAATGGTATCTGTCTGTTAGTTCAGAAACAACTGATGAGAGTCAAACAATCGGAGAGAGAGTTATGTGCGACACAGAAAAAAATCGTTCAGCTGTAACACCCTTCTGGTGCCTAGCTGCCATGCTACGTGAAGGAAGCACGAGGACTGGGATATTACCAGGTTGCCCAAGCCTAGACAGGGGAAGTCGAGAGGCAGAGATCGGGTTCGAACCATGGACCTTCCGAACAGTAAATTCGCGCTCTAACCATTTGGGCCATCTCGCCCCCTGCGACACAACCATCTTTGTTATGTTTTAACATTTTAATGGAAGTTTAAATTTAACTTGAGCTAGAGGGTGATCGGAGAACTCGAATGGAGCCTGCAGTCGTGAGTGGTTTGAGTACCCCATAGATTTCGAGTACTTTGAGGTTTCCAACACACCGAGAACCCAGAAGGCGGGAAAGTTCCACATAGCTGGACCCAAACGACCGAAAAACAGTCAACGAAGAGAACGGCGCAGTATCACAAGCAAGGCCCGGAAGAAGCTCCAACTTCCATACACAAAGCGAGACGAAATAGGGTAGCAGTATAGTTTGTATCTTCATCTATCAGGCAAGCACAGCATAGAGTGCGGTGACATGCGAGTCATTGGCTATAGACAGAATAAAAAGTTCAGGCGGTTCCAGCTGCTACATTTATTCATCAACGCTTGAGGAATCGTCAGTGGAGAGGGCCACACTCAATGGAACTCATAGTTAGTTTCAGTTCAAGTAGTAGAAAGATGTTTGGAGGGTTTAATATCCGAAATGTTCCATTGGGTATTACAAAGAAGTACACCTTGAAATTACTAGCTTTGATGAAGGAGCGCCCATACCTGGTAGCAAACCAACATCGGTAACCCAAATCTCTAGCCTATGGAATCGAAATACTTCCATGTGCACAGAAGTAGAAAACAAAATTTTTCCTTTTGGCCAATACGCGTATATCTAGTTTAACCAAATATATACTGCGTAACCGCCTAATCTGTGGGACCACCATGCAAGGTGTAAGTTAACGGGATCGGTCCAAAACCAAATGCTCACAAGCAATCCAAATGATGTGTCTGCTATCTACTACGGTCTAAGTTGCGCTCACCAAATTAAATTAAACATTAATCTTTGGGAAATCACCGCCGCATGCCCATTGGTGGAGTTGTGTGAGAAATGAGTTATCTAGTCAGCTCACGGTGGAAGACAGTCAAAACCTAGCAGCCATAAGCCTGCACTCTCCAGAAAGTATCGACAGATTGATGAGCCAGTCCCTGTCTATAACTTTTTTCAAACACGCTAATCAGCGCTACCAATGAGAACTAGAGGGGCTCAACAACAAATCTGACCTCCGAACATCCTGTTCTGTTAAGTTGGATGGGCGTCAACCGCAATACTAAACGACGTCTCTGTATTCGGTTAGGTGGCCCACTTTGAAGACTAGCAGGGTCAAAAATATTCTATCTCTGTTGGTGGAGAGGTGATGTTTTGCTCAGTGGCTGAACACAGCACTTCTCCTTCTGAAAAAAACTCTATCACGAAGAGAAATTCGGGAAAGCACGATTTTCTCCATTGCGACTCTCCCTCTCGAGGAAACAACCCCCAAGACTAGACACTTTCTGATTCCACAAACGGCCTGTTTATTTTCGAAATGTCAGCAAAACGACGTAAATGCCTAAGGTCAGTGATGCTTAGGTTGGTTCGTGCTGCAGCGTTTGTCATAGGCACAAATGAAACAAACCCGCCGCGTAAGTGGAATGTTTTTAATTGGACTAAGCCCCCGTTGAAGTAGCGACTGGAAGTAACAGGGACGAGGAAAAGAACGAGGCAAAACATCATTACTTAAGATTTTCCGAGTTCGCAACAACCATTATCTGCACTGTTATACGTTGTATACGTCTTCGTGATTACTCATCGTGTCCAGTGGTTTTTATTCAAGCTTGGAGAGATGAAGAAACATCAGTTCTTAATGACGTGGGTAAGGAGGGCTGGCGATCATTGTGCATGTTCATCACGTTGCATTAATATGTATGAGTCACGGATATGCAGAAGGTATTGGACACATGAAGCGTCCACAAAATAAAAAAAATTCACCCCACGTTGACGAACATTGTTGCAAACACCCGCGTACAGAGGAAATTTCATAAACCCAGTGAGAAGGCATGCGATGCGGTTTTTATCGGATATCCTCCCGAGTCTAAAACAACTATGTCGGGGAAAATTTTCGGATCGAAAACGTTTCTTAAGAAGTCGAAGGACGGCACGAGGTGGTACACATCAGAGGGTGTGGATACTACGGGAATAGTTTAAGTTCCGAGAGTCCACTCTGTAGAACTCTGGCTTCTTGGAAGAGAGTCATGTAATCGGGCATCAGACATACACAATGTCACGAAACAGATACCAGACCCATAGCAACGAGAAGATGGGCATACGTGTGTTTGACAACGCTTCACAATGTGCTCATCATTCAGTCATTACTGGACACCTACATGAGGGCTTTACTAATCGAAGTTTGTTGTATGTGTAGCAACAAGATAAGCCATAGGTCATATGTGGTCAAAATACTTACACCCTTCCACAACGCATACTGCCGTTCGCTCATTGGAGAGAATCCAGTGGTGAAAATCCTGTCATCCTTGAGGTAGACGGCCTGCTGGGGTTTGGAACCTTGATGACAGATTCCCTCCTGAAAACAATGATTCAATCGGGAAAGTTAGACGAGGACACTGCGTGAAAGGCAGAAGCATCTGTAATAAACCACAGCTCATATGTTGCAACATTACCAACATTCGCTCCATGGAAAACTGCAATGCAGAAGTACTTATGTGAAACCGCGAAAATGGTGTTGCCAGTGAAGGGGTAAATTTTGCATGCGAAGATAAACCTGAAAACAATTCCACTGGATGCCATTTCCCAAAAGATCCAAGCAGGAAGACAAACAAACAGATTCTAAACAACAGAAAGGTCAAAGGAGTTTTTCAATTTATATGGGGGTACACTTCGGCGTAACCTATGGAATCCAAATTCAGTGTGCCAGAATGTGAAAAGACTGCACAAATTGTGAGTAATCCTGTAAGTTATTTCGTGGACAAAATTTTTAACAGTAGTTTTCTTCACCCGATATAAATAGTGAACATCCCTTAAGTTAAACAGAGGTTGACGTAGTAGGTACGATTCTTGAACTAGCCAGCTGTTGGCATATACGCACAATCATCCAACTACTGGCAAACAGATGGATTTTGTTCCTGACTAACAATCGATCCTCAGGCAGGATCTGATAACAGCCAAGGTGGGGACACGGAAAATCCCCGAGTGTTTGGGGTACGGATTTAGTCAGATCTCGAAAAAACAGCGCGCGAGTGCTTCGATCCACATTTGGATTCGTCAAGTGGGCGTAATGAATTTAAAGCAACCTGGTTCAATTACTCGGTGGTCTGAAAGGCGCCTGTTTATGTCATTTCTTGGTTTCTTGATTCTTTAAAACACTATCATCGGAATCGTCACTCACATCTAGCTTCAACTCGAGACAAGCGATTTTGTCATCCGATACCCATGTCGAGTGATGACAAAAACCCACAGATTCCTGCATGGTCATCAAAGGAAACACCATAATAATAATTTGCATTCGAAAACTGACTTCCTTTTTCGACTTACGTGGTACAGAGATCACATGGCAATACAAGCTTTACTCATCCGCCCAGGACATATGAACTAAGGGAAATAGCCATAACACAGCATAAAGGAGTGTACGTAGGATCTGTATTGATTTGGGAGATTACTCACTCGTAATTTCGCCAAGAATTTTGATCACCAGCGTCTCAGCAACACAGGTGTTAGGTGAACACAGTGTCGTGCCACGAATTCGAGCGTAAGCCAGTAGTTGGTGACGAGCTCTAATCACCGGAGCGATACGTAAGGTTTATCAGTTTAAGGTCGTTAGGAACGTTTGCCACAGAAAACCGTTTTACATCCGAAACCCTCGTCGACGAAACATCTGAGAGAAACATGGCTATAACATGGCGGAGCAGTACGGGACCTTCATGCTTTCCCGACTGGAGTCCATGGTAATTTCCTTGATTGTACAGATCATTTGGAGACCATTCACGCAATCGATCCCTGTGGCGAGCATGTTGTCACGTCCTAGGTGAACTGCAAAGTTAGTGCTTGTCTATCGTTTTGCCATGGACTCGTTTCGGGTGAGGTTCTCATAGGATGTCAGGTGCTGCTAATGGCGTCTTCATTCAGAGCAATTCCCGCATGTTTTACTTTCATGCTGTCGAAACATGTGTTCTACACAATCTAAGGAAAAGTTCACACTCGATTGGTGACGATAAGATTCCGAATTGAAGGTTGAATTTGAAGCTGGTCAATTAGTAGATTTAGAAACTATAACTGCGTCACTTGTCGCTTCGAATTAGTTTCGTTCAGAATTGCTACCCAGTCAATATGATCTTTTGCAGGATTTCTGTGGAGCGGAAATCGCTCCTCCTGGAGCCGAACGCTAAACTTCTGAGGGACATGGGGATGACGACAGAAAACTCCATAGAAGTATGGGAAGGACTACTTGCTGTGGACTCCTCTGAAGAGTGTTACAAAAATCAGTGGACAACGGCAGCACGGTGGAAAACTTCGCTACAAGCTACATCCAAACAATGACTCCCACTCTCTCAGAAACCCCAAGACAGTCATGTGGGGGCATGATTTGCTCGAAAACGCAACAAGAAGATCTGTTTCTGGTTGGACTAGAGGAGTATAGCGACGAAGGCAAATTACTAAATATGCTGGCTTAGTTTGCGACTTACCAAAAGCACTTCACCGGTTCGCGGGTTCAACACGCGTGTATGTCGGTCTTTGCATGTGGTAACCAGGCGCGAACCATTGTAATTGAAGGATACGGACAAGACCATATCAGGAAGCATAATTTCCACCAACGGTTCCTCAGTAGCAACGTTCCAGATAAACAACATATTATCTGCACCTATAACGTGAAAACGGTAAAGTTTAGAAACAGGTTAAAACAAATAAAGGTCATATCCAATATCGTTCGTAAGCGTTCCATATTTTAGTACATACGTAAACAATGAATTTCTACTGCGATTCGTCAAACACGTTCCTATCATTTGGATACTTGCAGATACTCTATTATAGAAATAGACGAGAGGAAATGTGGTCGTTGGTAAACTAGCTGGTACACTTCTGGGTTTTGCAAAAATGGTCTGAGGATGGTTTTGTTCTCACATTTTTCCTTCCATACACGGCCATCAAGAGAACTACATGGGAAACTAAAAACTTTTATATCAGCTTTTGGGCTCTAATTAATTAAGCGAACATCCCTTTCCAACACGAACAACGGTCAAGTTACTTCTATTACATCCATTGTGTCAAAAAAACTCATGACCACCTCTAAAGCAGTGCCCTCTAGGGCGACCACTTACGTAGGTTGGAGCGCTCTGCCACTGACCTATTGATTACATTCCTCACGTTCGGTCATCAGTCATAGACTTTCTCGGTGAGGATGAACTAGTGTGTCCCGGCGTTCCTAAAGCTTTCGATCGATTGTGGCAAGTAGGCTTCCTCGATGAACTATCCACTTCCAGCCTGTATCCTCGGATCATCAGTTGCACGGGAAATTTCCAAGAAAAGGTAAGTTCTAGTTCCAGTCATCTCTTAGTAAACGAAGCTACCCTCCACATACATACGCTCTATTCGCAGCAATCCGACTCACCCCAGATTTGTGACCATCACTTGCAGACCATGAGCACAATAAACACTAACTGGAGTTAGCTTACTTCCAGTCCTTCCAATCCCCAACACGCCTTCGAGGCTATTCATCTATCCACATGCAAACTCACTCTCGAAGTGGACTCCAACTCTAGTTCATAGTCTCCGATGCACTCACTCCTTGGTTTATCGCTTTCCAATGGTTTTCGTGAGCGTTTCACGTCAACCTAGCTGCGATTCGGGCTCCCTAGAACGTTTTTCCATTCCGCTTCCGAACATTCTTCCCTCCGTCCAAACTGCTACTCACTTGCAAATTTCACATCCGTTTCTACCGTGGAATACTGCAATCAGATCTGAGGTATTGCAGTGTTTCTTGTTTTTTAAATGTTGCTGCCCGAAAACCTGTTTGAATGTGTTTCTTCATCATTGACCAATGACCCACAACCACCTATATTGAAGTCGGAATGCAAGACTTTCTGCTGTGGTAAACGTTCTCCAGAACCCACCTCATCCGTTCCACTTCCAAAATCATTCACCCATTTAGCCTACCCCCCCCCCTTGCTTCTAGTCACCCAGGTTAGGTCTCGTTCTCCTGTTGCCGCACAGAGCTATTGACCTTTTTCTTCCCCCGAAACCATTGGGTATTGAAGCATTCTTCCTTTTTCGGGTTTCCTAAATTCCATTGGTTGTCCAAGTTTCGGGTCAAAGTTTACCTCTCTAAATCCTCCTGACTCTACGACTCGTGTGCCTACTTTCTTGTTTCAAATGTTTCTATTTCCTCGTATTGTGCATTTTGTTCGCTTATAACCCCTACCAAGGAAGTCCCAAACTGCGGGCTCATTGCTCTTCTGTGCGTAGCTTAAGTGAGCAATGGAAGAGAATTTGCACGTAATATGAGGGTGACCATAACGACAGAATGCACACCCGCATAAGTAGGGTCAGCCGACTAGAAGCATCTAAGCTAGTTCGCTTACTAACCACCTCTTGGGTCACGGTTTCTATACAGCTTGCTATCCACAACTACACAAAAACCAATGCGAAACGCGACTTGCAGTGCTAACGTCATAGAGACCTCGACGACGCATCTATCACCAGCAATTTTAAAAACCATATAGGTGCTACATGAAATGGCGTTGATGTTGACATTTAAATCGATTCCCGTCAGTCAAGTTTGACGAAGAAAGACACATGAATTCAGAGAGGAAACTGTGGATAGCGCTAGCCAGAATATTTTATTCTATTTTATTCTACATGGCAACATGTAGATCACCGGATTAAACGAATCACGCTGGACAGTAATCGAAACAGCAAATGGTAACTGGTACACGGAAATCAACTGCTGTATTTAGGGCAAGTGCTCACAGGAGATCAGGCTGGGGACGTGAAGCGCTGAAACACGCTTGACAGAGGCACGATTCCAAATCGTCCACATTCGTCGGATATGAATCACCGCGAAAGAGACTGTAGAACCTTAGTAACTTGCCCATCAAGCTGCAGGTGAAGATGAATCTCATGCACTGTGCCAGCACTTTAACTAGGCAGAGTAGAACCAAGAATAATTGCGCACAACATCGAGCTGAGATATAATTCATCCTTTAATAGTGCTAGGACAAGCAATAAAACAGGCTAATTCAGTTATCGTCACCATCCATCAACTGTGTTAGCGTTGCACAACGGCTCTCGTGGGTAATGTTCTGTGGATGGACAGCGTTGAGAGAATGGGAGTTAAACGGCGATGCAGCGGAGGCCATGCACCGTACCTTAAATTCAGCAGTGATCGCATAGTGATGTACAGCATTCTGTGTTGTTATTGGTGGAATCGCCAGTCACCAAAGTTGCTGAAGATCGATGCAGTTAAAGGCAACTTTCAGATCAAAACTACGAACGTGAGACATTTGAGGGTGCTGCTGTTCGAGAACTATCCAAAGGTGAAGATGTGATCAGCGCATCCTCGGCGGAGGCGAGACCCAGCATGATTCCCATGGGTCTGCAGGTCCCGATTATCGGTCAACTTGGACCATATAGTGTCATGTAGCATTTTGGATGCTATTCCACGATGGCTTCCGCATGACACGGGAGAATGGAACCACAGTCGAAGTGCTCCACTCCACCAGTATCATATTTCCGTTCCACGTTTTATGCGATAGGGTCGTCGAGATGCTCATCACGTATTAACCACAACACAATGCAGACCAACATTATCTAGTCGCGACTAAGGAATGAAGGTACAGTGTAGGCGTTCCATTCACGTCCGTCGGGCTCCCCTAGAAAAGACCAGCTGAACTGTTCCTTAAAGTGTTCAAACCATCGCTCAAAAAGACGATTCTGGAAATGAATTGCCGTTCTATCTTCGCTAATTGCTTCGTTGAAAGCTGCCTTCTTTTGGCCTATTGGTCAAGCCAGCTGGAACGGCGCGATTGTTGATTGCAACAAAACCGTTTACATATCAGTTTTCCGTCATTCTTGAAGCTCTTGGCTATCCGGTGCCTGAGGAATTTCCGTCCACCGTCGTGGTTGCCGGCAGTAATAAGAGAACCAATGTCCATTGGTTGAATCGAATGGCTTAGGTAGAATCTTTAAAACTGAGAGCATATATTGCAGTCAACTGAAAGAAGGTTTTGAATCAATGGAAGTTATCTTTTCAAAAGGATTTGACAAACAATGAGTGGAGTTATAGTTGAGAAAATTTTCGCTGTTGAGTATACAACTGAAGACGTCGCTCTTCAGTATCCGTACGCCGAACATCGATTCGAAATCTACCACCTAACTATGCTTTTTTCGGACTTCGTTGTTCAAATTTGGTATTCGTATCACCCGCCAAGATTACTATATCCGTCCTTCTTGCTGACCAACGCAGTCGTGACAGATCTTGATAAAATCCGTCCTTCTTAGCCTCACAACTGCAATTTGTCAGGGCGTACGCTGAGACGACAAATAAACACCGTCTACCGCATCGACTTGCATTGATGTTAATTGAACCAGACAACCTCACAGCGCACAGGCGACTGTTTGCTGGGATCGAGTCCGTTTTCAGCCTTGGGGGTGGGGGCAACTCACACAGCGTAGATACCACGAGCCATTGCGTCAGGATCACCAGTTCCCCGAAGAGTGAAATGGGAGACATCTGAACTCATCCTGAGCGGCTTGACGTGCACGACCGAAGAGGTGTCTTGTATGAGTGTCTCGGAGCAAATATTTAATCAACCCAGTGAATGTATTTGATATTGTGCTCACAGCAAACAGCACAGTTCTGAAGTTTTCTGATACAAGTGCTATTCGCAAATGGAAGCTGGATCTGAGTGAGCAGAAACAGTTTTTCGTTTCGTTTGCACTATCGTGACAAACTGCAGAGCAAACCTTTGACAAGATTATTCTTTCCCCTTTTAAATTTACTCATTGGTATAATATGTAGTACACACTCGATCAAACAGCGAAATCCAGGATATCGTGCAAAACTGCGCTGTTGTGTTTCAGCAAGTTCGTTACGTAAAAAGGCTGTTTTATATCTCTGAGACCAGCTGAAGAATTATGTTCGGAATCGAGGACACCCGAAATCCCGCTATTGATACATAAGCGTGTAAAACTGTAACTCCAATTGTAGAACACGGGAGAGCGTCGCACTCGACAGACACCCGGAGAACGGTTGTTCACACAGGCTTTGAAACGTGAAGCGTCTCCGTAACTAAAAGAATCGAGCTATTTGGGAGGGGTTCAGTCTCCACTGTGCAGCCTCGTCCATGTGGGATGGCGCTAAAAGCAGATGCACACACCCTAGTAGGATTCGTCTTATGCGTAAAAAAGAGGCACATATCGGCCCATCTGCCACACGTAAACCACTAGAAAAGAGGCAAAATTGTTTCATTTTCTAATCGATATGTTCCTGGAACCATTACGATACGCAGGTGGACATCATTAACTATCCATAGATCATGGAATACCGCCAACCTATCCCTTACGATCAAATAATGGGGTGTAGTATTGTGCAGGAAATCAAGGATTTTGAGAAAGGAAACTAGTACTTCGATGATGGAAAAGTAATTAGGGCCAGTACCATCACGTTTAGGTTGGCTGATGGCACCTGAAAAGTCACTGCTGGTGTGTGAGTATACCATCGTATGCAACAACTATGTAACGTACAGAGAGATCGACCAGAGAAGAGAAATTCCGACTTGAGGTATATGACTGAAAAGAGGAAACCCTGTTCATAGTTTTGAACTAAGAACGACTGTACAGAAAAGTAGCCAAGTCAAGAGCAATTTGAAAGCTAATGACTTGACCCAAACTATCGTTCAAAATTGCTACGTGTATCTTGAAATTTGACATCTACATTTCCCAGACGATCAGTTTTGAGTCCTTCCTATGGGACGAAATCACTCCCTGGTATCTCAAGTCGTAAACTCCTAGGGGGGATTGGGAGTGTCTCCTTCAGATATGGGGAAAATAGTGCCCTTTGGGGGAAGAGGACTCCTTGAGGGGGGTTACCGCATACGGGTGCCCGTTGGCAAAGTCTCTAACCAGTGAGTATGTGCCCTCAGATAAGAACTCGATGGTACTTGGAATATCACTGCCAATAAGTTCACATTATCTTCTACAAATTATTGATCGTCACTGTCTAAACACAACCCTGGTTCCAGAAAAACAAAATGACCTACCAACTGAGCGAAAGAAACTCAATGGGTGAAGGAAGCCACGCATGCGGTACGCATATCTACTCAACTTGACACAGAACAGCCCAAGGTGCCTTTGCGTAACCATAGCAAAGATTTCTATAAAACGCATATAATTACTGCAGTGTGGGTCTGAACACAGGAGAAATTTGGTCTCCAGAAGTTGGTATGGTATATGGAGACGGAATGTGCTGTGCTCTTAGAGGGCAACCCTTGAAAATGAACGCGTGTATTGTTTTTAAGTTGTTTACGTTACTCAGATAGAAAATAAGATGCAGGCACACAAAAAGTATCAAAGTATAGTGTGCCTGAAACTGAAGAACTAAACTGGGGCACTCATGCTGAACACCAGCTCCTTACACGAATGCACGC
This sequence comes from Clonorchis sinensis, assembly GCA_003604175.2. Taxonomy (NCBI): domain Eukaryota; kingdom Metazoa; phylum Platyhelminthes; class Trematoda; order Opisthorchiida; family Opisthorchiidae; genus Clonorchis; species Clonorchis sinensis. The sequence goes on from CM030369.1 coordinate 83,073,847, forward strand.
ATAAGTGCATATAGATAGTATGCCGGTTAACTGGAGCACAGTTAGGATGCCCCAACTAGTAAAATCAGAACAGCAGGCAGTGGTGCACACGCAATTAGTTTTGCTGATGTGCACTGAACAGGCAAGCACATACTGAATGGAGGCTACATAGCTGACTATAGTAGCTGCACTTGAATTGTCGGTTCAGGAAAATACCACTCATAATAAGACTAAGGAATAAACGGTCCTAAGATTACCATATCACATCTTGGTTGTGCGGCCACAGAAGTGTTCCACTTACTAACAGGATGAATGAAAGTGAGCGACCTAAATGACAAGGGCAACAGAACATAGAGTCCAAAACGGTGAATTCTGGGTTAGTTGGCTTAAATGTGGCTGTTCCGTAACATCAGGGCTACCAGACAATACAGCTGAACCAGTCACATCAAGGTAAACTGAGATTTTCGACAAATGCATGAGATCACAAAGAGGAATGTAAAAGGGAGTATGCACGTGATAGATAGCCTTTGCTGTCGTTCGGGGAAGTGTCAACACCCATGTCGATAGCTCTATCAATCACTGTCTCTGGTTTGGATGCTCCGACTGCTCATTTGTTCACATCCGACGTAGTTCAAAATTACTCATCCGGTGTTCCAGTAAGACTCGGGCAATGCTTCCAAGACATCAATCTTCAAATGGTGGAAGTCTTTTGACATCCGCGTCACACAGCAGCCAAAAGTATGACCCGCATAATCATATGGAGTGCACGCCATCATTGTAAACTCGACGCTTGATGGGTAAGCTGATGTCACGCCTACGCCACAGGTGATGCAGGTTAGCGAAAGCTGCTCTGGCCTTCTCAATCCGCATGGAAATAGCATACTTCGCGAGGCCACCAGGACTAATACAGCTGCTCAGGTAGACAAATTTGTTTACTACTTCAATCGGCTCATCCGCAAGCATTAGGCTGAGGTTCGAGCCCACCCAGCCTTGCAGCAGCACTTAACACTTTGCAGGTGTGAAGCACATGCCAAACAGTAAGGCAGAATCTTTTGGACTATTTAGTGTTGTCTGCATTACAATGGCGTCAGATTCAAGAGCCATGTCATCTGAGCACTCCATCTCTGTGAGCGAATACCATAGGGGCATTTGGAACCCACAAGTATTAGGGACTGGTAGTGAGTCTTCCATATTCCCATCTGTTGGGAAGTTGAAATCGAAAGTTGGAAGAGGACAGCATTGCCTGATACCACTTGATGTGGTGAACTCATGCGAGAGCTTCCCATAGACATTCACGCGGCCGCGGGAGCTGGCATACAGGGCCTTAAGGATGGACAAGAATTTATGGGGGGGGCACCTTTGCTCTACAGACAATGCTAGAGTTCCTGAAGATCCGAAGAGTCAGAGACAGCTTCCAAACCAATGAACACGATGATTGTCGGTCGTTGGAACAATGTTGCTGTTCCAGAATGTGATGGAGGTCCGCACTCTGGTCGACGTATCCTATTGCAGGACGGAACCCAGCTTGGTTTTCATGGATCTGTCTCTCCCTGTGTTCAGTCAACCTTCGAGAGATAAGATCAGATAGCACGTTCGATGCCACAGCCACCAAACTGATGCCATGTTGGTTTGGGCACAGCGTCCGTGTACCCAGTTTGAAGACGGAAATAGCTGTCGACGTGCCCCATTCTGCAGGCACTTTCTCTTCGTTCCACATCGCATCTATGCATTTTATCTGATGGCTCACTGGAGGTACTCCGCAATCTTTAAAGAGGGCTGGATACAGGTCTTCCGGTCATGGTGCCTTCTCACGTTTCACTGCCGATATTACGTACTTCTGTTCTTCTTTTGTACGATGATTAAGGTTTGAATTCCGTTCGCCCGTATGCACTATTCCCGAATGCTGCGTTGCCGTTCTTCAAAATGTTCGGCCCATCTTTCCAGTCGGCCTTTTTGCGAGTGAATTAATGGGCTGCCTTTTTCACTTATCGTCTCACTGACCGTTGCTTTCATAGGGCCAGTCTATCGTATAAGTTGATATAGGGTGCGGCTGTTTCCGGTATCAAAGCCCTTCTCCATCTCTTGAGCATTTGATGTCCATCAGAGCTCTCTGTCTTTCCCTAGGTTCTTCATTATTCGGCGTTTGAGGGATCTGAATGTACCGTCGTAGTCGTTGCCTACTGGTGAGGATTTCCTGACCTTAGTCAAGACTACCGACCTCGACGATATCCAGTGGTCATTTGAGGGCATACGCCAGCATTACAAACAGCCACCGCTTTTAGGTCAAGAGGCACCGAACTTGATTGAGCTGGATATCCCAACGGCACAAAGACGAATGTTCGCTGGGATCCAACCCAGCAAAGCGCGTGCAGCTCTGGGGCTGGGTACAACTTCCACGCCAAATGCGCCATGAGTCACCGCTTCCGAATCATCCGACACATGCAGGTAGAAATGTGGAAAAGCTGATTTCGTCCTTGGCGTTTTTAGATGAATATAGCATTGACTGATAGACGGGCTAGGAAATGTGTTATGTGATTCTCTATTTGGAAAGAACATCCAAGGAACCGGTTAGAAGTGTGCCCTCGTGCAGGGAATTCCGTCTGAGGGCGATTGGGTAATCTCCAAAAAATATGGTCGTTTACTTCGTCAATCAGGCATATCCGAAGCATTGATTCCCCAGTATAAACTTTATTCGGCAGAATGAACTGATTGCGAACGGCACCGGTTGTCGCTACAGGGGCCAAAGTTCGGTCGGGCAGCACTATTTAGTTTCCATTTAAATTTTTCAGACCTGCATTTTCATCTGTGGACTAAACAGTTTGGTTTTTGGGAACCTACAACGTACAACACTTCAAATGTTTTACTGTTGCTGTCATCGTTACATCGTACAGACGCAACAAAAGGATACCTCTGTTTGACATTTCATTCTGCTTTTCTCACAAGTGTTCAAAGTTAGTTACTCGGCCAACATGGCTTGTGTGGGGATATAGGGCTCGCCGAAAAGGAAGAACTTTGAAGGTGTAGCTGTTCAATCAAGTGCGGTGAGATGGAACCTCATTATAAACTTGTCAACCTGCTTTCTAAGGACAGGTGAAGTTGTCGACCGCGCTGTTCAAAATGAATCTCACTGTCGATCGGTACTGGGTTGACACGATGGGGTAAACTGAATAAAATTCAGTGGAACACTATGGTTGTTGTGGCCTATTGTGACAGAGCTGGCCAACTTCGGCAATTTTGTTGAAGAAAACAACCCACAGTAAGCACCGGGCGCATAAGTTGATTTTTAGTCCACCATTCACTCTATGAGATGTTTTCAAAACGGGATTCAATAGTTGAATACCGGAGGCAACAGAAATGTTCTCGCACGTGATACTATTCTAAGGTGGAGTCACTGCATTCCAATGTTGTTGACGGCAGCCCATGAATTCGTCCAACGATCGACACAATCGCAAAAGACAGAAGAGCGCTGCTTTAGAAATAAAACTTCCATTATAGTAGGACGATACATGAGTCATAGTAATCATCATACGAATGCCCCGGGTAGAAAGATCACCTCGGCGAAAACAGCACTTTTGGTTGGCCTATCCAGGTAGTCTATTTATGGTAGAATAAATGTAATTGACCTTGAAAGCCCAGGTTTCTAACTGATACTTCAATATATTATGATTACGGATCATAAATTCGGTCGAAAAATAAATCAAGGCGGCTGCTCCGTAAAACAAAGAAATGCTCAAAATGATAGAGCGTCAATCAAAGGTCGTCCGGAAGGTGTCATTACGTCCTTAAAAAAGTAGCAGATGAACCTCTATACACCTTATATATTCAAAAACGCCTGCCCATTACGTGTATTTTCAATCGGAGAGGCCACAATATTACAAACAACACGTGCTATCACTACATTCGTCAATGTAGAAGGGAACACGATGTTAAATACGAATCTCCACCTTATACACACCTTGTGACACCGTTTGGAAATGCCAAGGACGTTGACCCATAAAGATCTATCAAAATTCAGTTCTTTCGTCCGCCTATTAGGATCATTAGATCCAACGTTCACAGTTCGTTGAAATTAAACCAACCCAGTTGCATTGTGGTCTGTAATCTGCCTCAAAGCTATGCTCGCTAGTTCGATTACCACGCAACCAACTATAGGTGGCGACCACGGAGGTGCATGATCGCGTCTCCACATTCCATATGCAATCAGCAGTATCATTTACTAAATCATGCTCCTTTCATTAAACGGGATAGTACATGCCGTGGTTTGTGATGGGAGAAACACGTGAAACAACGACAGATAGTTAAACGAACCGGTTCTGATAAATTAAAGATCGGAACCCAAGTCTAAATGCCACATGAGCAACAGTCAATCTGATAACGAACTTCAGTTAACCATTGATCGTGGATGTGCCTATTGGTGTAACAGGATTGTGGTGCATTTTGCCGTACCTTATTGCAGCCGTAATCAGTACGCAATCGTAGCACGGGTGGCGAAAATAAATCTACCTACAGCTGACCGTATGCTACCAGCCATCAGGGCGTGTCATTAAACACGCGATCAGTCATGTGTGGGACCAGCTGAACTACAGTGTTACCGGAGAAAGGTACCGATTTCACAATGTGGTGAGGACCAATTATGGGTTACTATGGACTTTCAAACATCAGGTTCGTTGAACCAGCGACAGAAAAAAACTGGATGGAAGAAAACGAACCGGCGGATAGCAAACAATGTTCCGCTGTTGGATGCCAAGAAACTAGGCCGACGCGTCGCTGGTGTGCAACCAAGTCCGCTACAGGAACAGTCAAATTGACTCCAGGTTCCAAGCCACCCTCTGGGATATGCCAAACTTTCACTGTGGTGTCTTCTGAGGCACTTGCGATGAGATCGTCACTATGCGGACACCACTGAATATCAAGTACAGCTGCCTTATGACCAGCAACCAAAGGAGCATCTCGCTCTACACGTCCAACCTGAAAACGAAAGTTGAGCAAAATGGATGGAGTAAATGAGTAGTAGAAGAAACTGCTTCGAAAGTTGATTGAACTTGGAACATTGGACAAAACCAATCACTTCACGCCTGACACAACTTTTTGTTGAACGGTGGCATAGCTTCCAACTGCAAAGAACTACCACAATAAAGTGAGCCAAACTCAAACCATACAAAAATATACAAGGAGTTTGACTGTCTTCTCTAATCTGAAGGCAAGCCAGAGATGATTGGTTACAATTCGGCATTTAGGTTACTTAATAAAAGAATGCGAAACCCCATCTGGTTCACACAAATATACCGCGTCGATGTACAGAAATTACGGCACCCCTGATGCTTTTCACCACTTAGAGCAGAAACCGAAAATCCACTTGGAGACGTGTAACTTAGAAGAATAGTGTTGTCGAAGCAAGCACTGAAGAAGGCGATACCAACTGAAGGCAAAATGGAACAACGCTCAACTTTTATCTCCTAAAATACGCGGATTGTGATTAGTGTTCCATTCGTGAGGTAACATGGCGGAAAGACGGCTTAAGAAATCTGTAAGCGCACGTACAAAATATAATGTAGCTGGGATAGTTGACATCTGTCGTAGTATTACGCGTAGTCGACTTCAGAAAAGGACTCATGGGGACGACGAAGTGATTCACATGACTGTCTTATCTCAAGAAAATATTCGCGCAGTTCGTTCGGCAGAAACATGAGACATGTAAAATGAACGGGACTGTTTTCGGATTACGCACTCAGCACATTCAGCTCCTTGTTTCGATATAGAGGTTCCTCGCTAGTAGTGTTTATTTGTTTCCAAAAATTATCGTTCGTGTCGATGCTTCATTCGCACTGATTACACAATTCGTCAAAACAATACACAAATGCAGTCCAACCAGTGAAGCTGGGTTGGATGTGAGAACGAAATACTAACTTATCACCGGCCATATATCTCACTTGGCCTCTTTACTGAGGACGTGGTTTCATTATGCAAAGTAAGTCAATGTAACTTTAGATTACGGCACTTTGGACACACCAAAGCGGGCCCATTATGGGCGGGAGCCAAGGCCACTGTGCGCTTGCGAGGCGTGCCTACAGATGCGTGTAAAACGTAGCCATTTTGGAACCTCAGACACTTTACTTTTACAAATTAGCTCCGAAAGCTGCTGTTGGTGCGTAAAGCTGCCAGGAATGTTTGTCATATCCGATCGCCTCACTCGGCTGCGCTAGGTGACCAACTTCATTTACCCGGAACTGAAAAAGGTCGTCAGGTGACAGGATGAAAGACACCAGCGGCGTGATTCAGAAGGATTCACTGAAGCACAAGAAAGACACATGGATGTATAGTTTGAAAGCAGACGTCTACGATGACAACTTTCTAGCAGCCTTTCAGTGCAGAGGTGCAGTAAACTTGGAACGTGCCACTGACATGCATATCAACAGTGGGGTCTACGTTGATTCGTTAGCAGAGTAGGCCGGGTTGTGCTCTGAATGAGTTGCCTTTTCTGTCGACGTTCTCGAAGCGAAAGTGGTAATTCCCATTCGACTAAAGCAGGGAATTGTGATGGATAATCAGTCGCGATACCAACCAGGGTGTCTCGCGCGCAACATTAGTTCCGATAATCCTGTCTGAGGGAACACACAGTCCGTGGTGCTCATGTATCAAAGCTATCGCCTTCAATGAGTAGCCACCCAGGTTCCTGTTCCCTCCGAGCAATATACAATGCAAACTAACTGATTACGCCGTCGTCCCCAATGCTCCGCTATATCTCCCCCAGTTGTCCCATTTCGGCGAATGGAACTGTAGCAGGCCAAAACAAACGAATCCTTCGTACGTGGTTTACAACTGATAAGCTGAACAGAACACACCGGTAGATGGGGTGAACTCGAAGTGGCAACCAGCAAATTGGTTTCCGGGTTAACGGAAGGAGGTCAACCGTGTGTTGATCATATGAAACGTAGTATCTAGTTGCGCGTATCCGGCCCATATTTTGCAAACCAAATAGTTTGAGAAGGCTTCACAAAGTTAAAAAGAACTTCAAGCAGTTGGAGAACACTTGAAACCTACAGAGAAATCATCGTTTTAGGAAAAATTCGGAAGATCTACTGACTGTTTTCCAAACTTTTCCGCAAACGTCAACTCATTTTTGCAACTCAAGTGTTGCGTTAGACATCAAGATTCATGTAAACAAGACAAGTATAGTAACGAGACCATAGGTTAAAACAAATCAGCAGAATGATTAATACTCTATTTTGAAGGGATAAGGGTGCTTGAAATTCAATAAAAGCTCGGAACAAGTGGTCTGGTTCCCCCTGCGTGACAGCTGTTCACAGTGCACGCCGTTGAGTTAATGTAAAAGGCAGGATTTTCTGCTTACTTGGGACGTACGGAAGTCGCAATCTAACGAAAATTGATTTCGTAAACATGCGCTAACCGCGGTGAGATTGCAAATTTCTTACTACAGACCATCGAGTGGCAGAAGCATAATCCGCAAGAGAAAATTTCAAAGACGACTCGGAGCAGTTGGACCAAAGTTGAATCTTTGCAAGTGAGATTTGGTATAGAATAATGAAAACAACCGGATAGCAGGTAACAATTAAGAATTTATTGATAAGAGTGGTTGCAACTAGGTTGGTCTTGTGGCCATATGGTCTTGTGGTGTTTTCTAGTATTTTGTCAACGGGATCGATAGGCTATGGTGATAGAGACAGACCATCATATGACAAAGGAACATTATAGAAAGTTCACTCACTTTCTCTATTGGGAGAACTAGAAAGGCACCACCACCGGCGGCTTCAGTAATAATGGCCAAGTACTTTGGATTAACGGCACAAAACCGGGAGTCCCAGCTACTCTTCGTAATTCTGATATCTTCATAACAAGCATCTTTCCTGGCTGGTTTCCCGAAAACGTGCTTGAACTTGCTGCGTCGCATAAACATCTGAGAAAAACAATATTATTGACTTGAAGGTTTGTGGATTTCGAGAAGGGAAAGTTGCGAAGCTCAAACACCAACAACAGAAAACGAAAGCAGCCATAGGCAGTAGTGTAATCTTTGGCTTCCGGGCGAACCACTGCTGTGTCAGAACACGCCTTTACCATGGTTTACTACAGGTTTACTCTCATCAAGAATATTCCATAAAATTCAGTGGCATGTAATCTGAAGAATCCCATCTAGACGGTAGCTAGGAGACAACGCAACTCTGACCGACACGACAGTTACATGGATCAAAACCGAGCGATTTCCAATTGCGGTTGTATAGCTGTATGGTTGTAAATGCCGCCACAGCATATTGTACACAAGAGAGGACTTCAACGACACTACAGTGGATTGGCAAACAGCTTGAGGGAATTAATCGATGAGTGAGGCCGCTGTATATGGCTTCGCAGTAATCTCGATCAGGTTTTAGCACAAACAGCCGAAAGAGGTATTTCAGTCCTGGACTTTGTTTTATTACCATGCACAATACTCGAATACAGAGGGAGTGATTGCACACTGCTAGGGGCCAACCACAAACAGGACCCGCAAAAAAATTGATGCCACGACGAAAATACATTGCAGGCAATGTTAATGCGTGATGAACTAATCTAACCAGTCCGCCGATACCGAACTGGTCAACGGAACGCAGACTGGAATTGGTGACGAAAGTGCCAGCCCAAAATCCAGTGGTTGTCTTCTTGGTAGATCAGCGAGCCATTTCTCGCGCTGACTGTCTCGCTCACCGGAGGTCGTTTTGGCCCGTTTGGCAAGTCAGTTGGGATCGTTTTCGCACATATCTCGCGTTTCTCAGTTCATCCATATCTTCATCCTTTAGGGCGCGTCAAACTTCGCGATCCGCGTAGATGCGCTCTTCCAGCAGAATTATTCCAATTCTTCTAATTGTGTCGCGCTCATGACCAATGTGTGTTCCAACTCCGAGCAATTTCGTAGTTTTGTTTAAGATCCAATGCTTCGATATAACTGGGCGTGCCGTTATGCAAGCAAAGCTGATGTCCTCCAGGATTGTTGATAGTACTTCCAAGCAAGGTTCGATATATGAAGACCAAAACGCATCACATTTGTACGCCCCAAAAAGTGCAGAAAAGCAATAATGGACGAGCACGTGGCCACCATCCAGACCGAACGACAATCAATAACTGATCCACGCCGATAACATTGACCTCTATCTGGGTAGCAGGTTGGTTAGTACGTGAGGAGCACCATGCAGCTAGGAGATTTCCGTTGTCGCCGAAGTTAGTAATAAACGCTCATAACCCATGCTCAGCACAAAAAATACAGCAGGTGTTCGCCGTCGTTTGTGCATATCGACACCACTCCATGTGGAGCAAGTGAGTCTCAGCAGCGCCTACACCTCCATATACTCAATAAGGCAATCTGCATAGAAACTAACAGTAAGAACACCACTGACATCGATTAGCGTCCATTTCTCCTAGCATCTCCAACCAGACACAGAGGGCATCACCCGGACGTCCTTCTGGAAGGCGATTCCCATCGAAAGCACCCGGAATTTTCGCAAACTCTTTCATACTCCTCTAACAGATCAAAGGCTGGCTGCCTCTCTGCTTATGCCACCCTGAATTGAGCAGGGAAAACAGCACTCTCGTCACCAAACGATGGTTCGGCATATGCAACATATGGCCTGATCAACGCAGCTTCTGGTGCTGGACAAATATTACGATCGAAGCCTCCGTTGCACAACCAAACGTTCGCTTTCTAATTGCCTCATTACGGATTCACTCGCACAACCAACATTAGCTGTGGTTCTGAGACAACGGTCGTCAAGACCTTTGTTGTCAAGACATTTCTATTCCGCTGTCCAAGGAGGCCACTCTTCACAGACGTACAATAAAACAGCGCATACTGTAGCCTTATGGACACTCCCTAGGATTCAGGGATGTGCCGATTTACCGCCATAGGTATTTCAAATTAGCAAACGCAACCCGATGCAGATTGGTGCAACGTCCTCGTCTGTTGCACTACAATTCGAACTAATATAACTCCCAAGATATTTAAAACACACCACAACTTCGAATGCCTCTCCCTGGATTGTAAGTGACGTGCTCAGTGACTGTATGTCCTGGAGCACGACCTTACACTTTGTGGGTGCAAAGTGAACCCCAAAGGACGGGTTGACTTTGGTCAATTCATCAAAAAAAAGCCTGCGCCTTCTCTTCTTGATTGAAGACGAGAGCAATGTCGTCTGCATATTCCAGATCGACAAGCTTTTCGTCAGCAGCCACACCAGAGTTTTTGAAGACCTTCCAGCGTTCGCCTCATTAACTCGTCCATCACGAAAATAAGCAGGAATGGGAAGACAGATTACCCTTTTCGGACAGCTTTTCATGCACAGAAGCTTTCTGAGAGCTCTCCACATACTCTCGTACTCTCGAAAGTCTGATATTACCGTATCCACAAACTTCCGGAGCATCCTCTGCAGAGGAAGAACGTCAAGAACAGACCAATCAACTAAGTCGAATATAAAAGCCTTAAAATTCTGGCTTTCATGTGCATGGCGCTGCTCTAGAACCTGACAGCGGGTGAATTTGTGGTCGACGCAACCTGTACCAGGCTGAAACCCTGCTTGGTGCTCTTTAGGGACCAAATGCAGTTATAAACCTATGACGCCGTTAAGGGAGGGTTCGGGTTCACCCTCCACGGTTTCAATGCAGTTAAACAATCAGACGGAATGGCAGCAGATGACCGCGTCATCATTATCGACAGAATGACACCCGAATTCAACAATGACGCTTCACTGCCAGAGGTGGCCATGAGAAATGTTTTTCAAAGTGGTCGGCGCAGCGACCTAGCAGGTCTTCTCAAAGGATGATGGTCGGATCACTTTGATCCTTGATAGTTCCGCTAATCGGCGATTTCCGGGGACCGGTGGTGATGATGAACTCAAATAATCCACGAGCGCTCAGGGTCTCTTCCATTTGCTTAGCCCTCCGTGTCAACCAGACTTCAGGGTCACCGTGAACGCTAAGTTTGACTACGCATCTGATAAGCCGTCGGGCTGAATTGTTTTCGGGGTTAGCGGGAACGTTTCTCCAAAAGTTAAGCAGTGCCACTCTTCTGTCTGATATCCAGTGCTTTAGCGGACTTGGTGGTGCCACGCCACAGGCGAAATTCCCGGCAATGTACAAAAACGAGGCGATCTCGTCCCAGTAGGATTTGATGTCAGACAGTGGAGCAGTTGGAAGAGGGTCCAGAAGTCGGTTCTCTAGAATTCGTCTAAGTTCGTGACCAGGCAGTCCGATTTGTCGGAACTTCATCACAAAAGTGTTCCAAAACGAGCGGTAGCCAGTTAGCAATCGGAGCCATCGGTGACTGACGGTGATGTGATAAATTTGCGCCTGTGGCTGGCATGCAGTTGGAGGACACCAGTTGAGCAGACGAATTAGGCTATTTTTGAAGCTAGTGTTATGATTATCCATTGTGTTCACATAGTCGCCCCGTATTAACCATGCTTTCACCTTCACTTTCAGCTTATGAACGTCTATTCTTAGACAAGTAAAGCGCTATTCGTTCTACGCTATTCAGTCTTGTTTTCACACCCAATCAAGATCGATACTCCATCCTTAACAGCTAGTACCGCAAAAAACGGTCTGCGAACAGCACACAAGTGAAGTAGTAGTCGCCATTATCCATGCGTACCGAGTCCAATCCGTGTCTACCACCTAACTGAGTCTCAGATGAGCTAAGTCTGTCCATCTAAGCATTCAGATATCTGGCTACCACAATTACCTCTGAGCTTTCGGGTACACCGGATCGGGGCACTCAATGTGTCACAAAACTTGTCTTTAATGATGTCAGAACATCAGTCCGTTCGGGCCTAAGCAGATATGACAAACGATCAACTTGTGAGTCTTTTTCAGGGACGTTGTCAAATGAATCGCACAGAGGCGACTGTCAACGGATTTACAGTCAGGTAAGGAAGCTTCCGCCCGGTGACTGAGGATGATACTGACCGCTGCACATTCTGCCAAAGTGGATTTTGGATTGCCAGAGGTGTGCAGCCGGAATCAAGTGGAGAGTGGTGGGGCAGTTATCTCAACCACTGTGCATGCAACTTGAACTCTTGTTTGATACACGCTACATACCAATGCCAAGCGAGTCCAGTGTGACAGCAAGAACAGCCTGATACCCTGGTTGCTTCAGTGTGAGACCAGTAAAAGCGGTCAGATAGGCCTGCTAGGAGAGAGGTGTTGAGTGGGGAAGAAAGTAAAGTATGTGAAAGAGAAAGAAAACAGGCGTCAGTTGTAAGCTGTTTTTGCTTATCTACCACGGTGTATGAAGTGAGCAGCTGACGACACCACGCAAAGATAGATGCGGTACGACTGTGTTGACAGTTTTGGGAATCATGGTTGAATGTAGGCTGGGATACTGCCATGACGTCCAGACCAAGATTATTAGAGACTAACAGCAAAGCCTCTGGCTCAAAAGGCTGACCGCAAAGCAGCGGCAATTGACGAAAAATGCCAGGAAACTGTGGTGCTCAGACCCGACCTAAGCTGCCACGTTGGTGTGGTTATCTGCCTTGGGTGCTGCGAAAATCCCACGGGTTACACTGACTGGAACTTCGTTCCACAAGATGCAACCATGCCAGAAAGGTAGAGATACTGCTTTCCCGTGAGAAAGGATGAGAAATAAAAGGTCGGTCCTGGAAAACTGCACACTCTGATCACCCAGCAGTTGACTGTGTACGCCGGTGCATTATTCAATACGATCGAAAGAGTCCGGGGCTGCTAAAAAAGGATGTGCTATGCGCAGCCGCATTGAGAGTGAGAAAATAATGCCGCCCCCTGCCGCCGATTAGGTTAGACTATTGAGCCATCAGTTGCGGGTACAGTATCCAAGGGAATTCCTACTGCAGGCAGTTTCGCGGGCCAGACTTCTGAATCATTCCCTCGCTACCTTGTGAGTCAGACTTTTGACTAAAGGCTCAGAATGGGGTACCTTAACCGAACCCACTTCACCGGCCTGACCAACCAAGAAGTATCACATGAGAGAGTCGTTTTTTCAACCGATGCCCATCGCCAAACCCCTCCCACCACACAAACAAATGATGATGGGTCATTTGACTGCCAGTTATCTAACCGATAGCCGTTCAGCTGCGGCACTCTTTCGGTGCCTAAATGCCATGCCACCAGAAGAAAGCATGAGGGCTGGGATGCTGCCAGGTTACCCAAGCCTAGACAGCGGCAGAGGTCGGGTTCGAACCAAGGACCTCCCGGTCATTGAATTGGCGCTCTAACCACTCTGACCGATATGTCTTATATACTCTGCTGCTGAATATGAAAAAATGACCGCCAAATCCAAGAGATACTTTCTACGTAGCAGCTCTCAACGACCGTACTCTATGCCAAATTAACAAGCCGCTACTCTTTGATCAGACGAGAAACTCTCTTAAATTAGTGTACGATATATGTACGAAATACGAACCTAAGAAACTAGGACGGTCAGCTCCAAGGATGAACCCGGTATTTCAAAATCCACCCGCTGTTTGCACAGTGACCACGATGGCTCGCGACCCATTTGGCGTGGGAGTTGCGTCCAGCCCCAGAGCTGAACTTGCTTTTCTGGACTGGATCCCAGTGAATAGACACCTCTGCGCGGCTCCGTCAAACAGTTTAATCAAGTTCAACACTACTCCACATAAAAAACGCTACCTGTTTGTAGTGTCGGTGTATGCCTCAACGTATTGTGGTTTTGACGCTAAGAAGGGTACTTTCTGTCGAGAGTTATCCAGGCTCATTCGTCGAGCAAAAAGCACTGAATGTGAGATCACTGCGGGCGATATGAACGTCCAAGCTGATCGACTTGAGCTCCTTTGAATCACATCTGGGCAATCGATTCGGAATCGAAACTCGTCGTATAGACAACGGGGAACGACTCCTTCAGTTGTATGCTGATCATGAACTGTACCTGGTCAGTACGTACTTCTAGCATAAGCCTTCAAATCGCGTAACTTGGCAGTTGCCGCAGCAACAGCAACCGCGGACCTAGTTGGATAACGTGGCCATCAGATGCCGGTGGAATGCCACAATTCAATGCTGTCGTTCCTCCTGGAGGAACACAATTTAATTCCGGTCACGCCATGGTGCGTGCACGCCCGATAGTTCGTTTTCCTTCAGGCCCTCGCAAGTCAGCAAGAAGTATCCCAAGTCACCACCATTGGAGAACTATTATGTCTTAGGATTATCGAGCTGAACTAGCTTAACAACCCTCCACAGTAAGCCAATACTGAACCGGTAGCGATCACGTGGACGAAGCATGGCAAAATGTGAAAAGTGCTACGCTACTGGCGCTCAGTGCTGTCTGTCCGACTCCTTCGATTCTAACGCGAGAACACTGGATGTCATCGAGATCGCTATCTATGATTGGTGTCAGGGAATCCATACCAGCAAGTAACGAGTACGACGGCGCGCACAAATCCTTTAAACGCCATATAGTGAAGGGCCTAAGGAAGGACCAAGAGATCTGGTGGACATAAAAACCTCAGCAGATGAAGAAGGCTCTTGCTACCGGAAACAGAGGTGCTCTATACCAACCGGAACGATCGATTGGCCCCAGGAGAGTAGCGGTCAGCGAAACGATAAGTGAAAAAGGCAGCTCATTAATTCACTCGCAAAAGCGTCGACTGAAACGATGGGCCGAACACTTCGAAGAACAGTTTAGCTGCCTCCTGCAACACAACCTGTGGAGAAAGTGCAAACGGATGAATGGAACGTAAACCTTGGTCGCCCGTCGGAAGAAGTAAAGTACGAAATATACGTACTCAAACGTGAGAGGGCACCTGGACCGGATGAGTTGTATCCAGCCCTCTTCAAAGAAGGCGGAGAAACCCTGATGACCCACCTGACAAAGCATACTGTTGCTATATGGAACGAAGAGAAGGTGCCTGCAGAACGGGGCACGTCAATAGTTATTCCTGTCTTCAAAAAGGGTGCGCGGGCGTTGTGTGAAAACCACCATGGCATCAACCTGGTGGCTGTGGTATCAAATGCCCTCTCTGGTCTTACCCTTCGAAGGTTGACTGAACACAGGGAGACAGATCCGCGAAAAAAAGCTGGGTTCCGTCCTGCAAGAGGATGCATCCATCACACTTTCATCCTACGTCAGATTTTGGAATAGGGACACTGCCTCCATCAACCAACATCGGTTGTGTTCCTTGACTTGAAAGCTGCCTTTGACTCTGTGGACCATCAGGCGATATGGCAGTGTCTATGGAGCAAAGGTATTCCTCATAAATTCCTGACTCTACTTAAGGCCCTGTACGCCAACTCCCGCGGCCGCGTAAAGGTCTATGAGAAGCTCTTGCACGGGTTCACCACATCAAGTGGTGTCAGGCAAGGCTGTTCTCTTTCACCTTTCCGCTTCAACTTCGTCACTGATGAGTATGGAAGACTCACTATCAGCCTCTAATACCTGTGGGATCGAAGTGCTCCCTGATCGTCCGCTCTGATATCGAGTATGGGACGAAATAGCCCTTCTTGAATCTGACACCGTGGTAATGCCAACAACATTAAATTATCTAAATAACTCTGCTCCACGGTTTGGCATGTGCTTCACACCTGAAAAGTGTTAAGTGCTGCTGCAAAGTTGGGTTGGTTCGAACCCTAGTCTTATGCTTGCAAATGAGCCGACTGAGGTAGTAGACAAATTTGTCTACCTGAGCAGCTGTATTGGTCCTGGTGGCCTCGCGAAAGACGATATTTCCATCCGGAGTGAGGAGGCCAGAGCAGCCTTCGCTAAACTGCATCACCTGTGGCGTAGGCGTAACATCAGCTTACCCGTCAAGGGTAGAGTTTACAATGCTGCGGAGCGCTCCGTATCAGTTTACGGATTAGAAACCTGGTCTCTGTGCGCTGAGTACGTCGAAAGACTTTCAATGTTTGAACATAGACGTCTTCGGAGCATTGCCCGAGTCTGATCAAATCGTTTTTGGAAGACCCAGCAACGTTTGCTTGTGTGGCGGGAAAGGGATTGGGGAGGGACGTCGATGGAAAAGAACTGCGAAAAATCGTCAAGCTATAGCACCCTTTCGGTGTCTAACTGCCATGTCGTCAGAAAGAAGCACGAGGACTGTGGTACTGCCAGGTTGTCCAAGACAAGACAGGGAAAGTCGGCAGGCAGAGTTCGGGTTCGAACCACAGACTTTCCGGATAGTAAATTCGCGCTCTACCCAATGAGCCACCACATTTCGCCAAAAAAACTGTGCGAGCAAGTGATACTACCCGAGGAATTGATCTGGCTAAGCTAAACCACCCTGCAACTTTGAGTAAAAAGTCTGACCCGCAAGGACGTGGGAGAACTTAGTGCCTGACTCAATTGTCTCACAAGCTCGGCCCCAAGGGGCTGGCCGAACCAGAGGACGCAGGGAATAAGGCATTACTGTCTCACTCCTGAGACGGTTGTGCACAGCAAGTTCCTTTTGCGCAGCACCGGAACTTTTGGTTTTAAAAGTATTTCGACTGTACTGAATGAGGCTTCGGTGGTCACGGTCAGCCGTGAAGCGATCGAAATGTGCGATTGTTACTTTTCCAACCTGTCCTTCCTCCGAGAAAGGCGGCGTCGCTGTTTCCATATATATGGGCATGCCGATCGCGATGGGGGAACACCTTACTGCCTTCGCACTCCTATTGCAGACACTACCAATTAAAGCCCCAGACCGCCTCGCAGCACCATTACTCGTAGTACGAGGTCTGGCTGCTCTTGGTTTGACTGCTCACTTTGGCCTTCCTGCAATGGTTTCACCTTAGGGAACGAAGTTCCAGTCAGTGTAGCCCGCGGGACCATTACGGCCGCCAAGCCCGATCACCACACCAAGGTGGCAGCTTTATGTCGGGATTACTTTTGAGCCGGTTGATCGGTTATCGAGACAGACGTTTTTATCGTGATAATCTAGCCGGGTTTTGACCTGAAGGATGCATCAACTGTATCATTGAACAACGCCTCTTTCAAAACGCCACATATTCAGTTTTCTGGATCTGAAGGCTGCTTCGACTCTAGCAATCGTCAGAAACTCTGGCGGCGTCTGGCGATCAAATGTGTCTGTTCCATATTTATACCCTCAAAATGGCACTATATGCGAACTCCTGTGGACTATTAAGAGTATATGGCAAGCTTTCATCTGAGTTCAGCCACTCCAGTGTCGTAAGACATGGCTATTCCCTCTAAGCCCTCTATTTGAAGTTTAATGTTGATGTGCTTCTTGCAACTTCTCCACCCATCTCTTAAAATATCCGGGGTCAAAATGTTTCCGGGACGTTGGTCCAAAGACATCAAGTATGCGAACGACACTGTTTTCTTGGTTGAGAGTCTTCAAAAATTCCAACAATTTTGCATAAACTATATATTCTGCCTCGTGGTTTGGCATGCGCTCCACACCTGCAAAGTGTAAAGTGTTGGTACAAGGTTGGGTTAGGGCAAACCCAGATCTCATGAATGCAGACGAGCCAACCAACGTAATAGATAAATTTGTATACCTGGGCAGTTGTGTGAGTCCCGGAGGACTGAGTGAGAGATGTCATAATTTCTGGAATCGGGAAAGCCAATGCAGATTTTTACCAACCTCCGGCACAATCGCGCCGACTTGACGTCAACCACTGCGAACTGGGGCGCCGACAGCGTAGAAAACTGAACTGCCGTCATTGCGCGATAGTTCTTGACGCACTTGACATCGATCAAGGAGAATTTAGGTGTGACCAACGACCTCGAAGTCCTAACTCAGCCTAGGCTAGGCGCCTTCTTGCCACACACGTCGTAAAAAGTGGCCGCAGCCAATGCATCAATTTTTGAAGACGATGTGACGCCGCAGTCACCGATTCTTTAGACGCTTCACATTTTCGACCGGCAAATGTTCACTTCAGGACTGCGGTTGTTCACGCAAAATTTTCGCGGAGCTTCAGCGAATTTCGCTCGGTTCACACTGGCTTGGAAACCCATGAAATATTCACCATCACGAGAAATCTTATGGGTGGTGCCCAAACCAACGAACTAAGGGGTAAGAGCCGGTAGAAAGAGCTGTATGAGTATATTGAGGTCCAACGATATACAAGTACACAATGTTACCACAGGATGTAAACGCCAGCAGCCCCAAAAGAAAGCGCCAAAAACCATGCAGGACGCCGCTTTTTCGAAACGTACAGTCATAATTTATTAAATGGTGCATAGGTCTATCTCGCAATTAAACACCGAGACCACTTCACCCGACAAAACACCACCGACAAGGGACTGAGCGACGGGCTCAACGTCGGGACAGCCGAGCGCTGAAAAACATTGCCGATCTGATTGGTTGGAAAAACGATTGAGTTTAGAGAGATGTATTCGTGTATGCCATCGGCTACCGCACGAATGTTTCGGGTGTATACCTGGCGGTCCGCCTCCATCGCAAAACCCATGGCCATAGTGATGCTTATGGGACGTATGCCTCCGATCCGTCGGAAGGAATAGCAAGCCTAATCCAGGGATTGACTGAGTATTCATGGATTCACGAATTGATACACCGGATCGAAGCTTCCGGTTCGGTTTTGTTCTTGTCCTTCAGCGGCTGTCGTTCACCTTAAAGGCACGAGTGAAAAAATGTTGTAGCACTGGACTCGCATAAATAAGTGTCTAATGGTGTTTTGAACTGGGTTCTAGGGGAAGCGTGGACAACCGTCTGAGGAAGGTTATTCCACGCAGCAACTGCTCGAAATGAGAAAAAGTTTGCCTAATGAAGGTGTGCGCTCTGAGCTTAAAAATCTTCTTACCATGTCCCCGCCGTGTGTTTGCTGGGTCAGCGGTGAAAAACCTGTTGGCCAAGCCTTGTTCAAACGGGGCGTAATTAAGAATTAAGTCCCCTCGGAGGCGACGATACTCCAAGGGAAAGAGGTCAAGCACCGTTAGAGGCATTTCGTAGTCACGGACTTTAAGCTGGCAACCATTTTCGTAGCAGCTGGCTGGACACGCTCAATGAGGATTACGTCTTTCGTGCGTCCTTAGTAGGCATATTCATTCCTCCTTGGCATATTCAAGGAGCGGTCTAACATAGGCCCCATAGAGAATTTGGCAATCCGTGCGAGCGATACGAATGAAGGTGCGCCGAATCATTCGTAGAACAGCGAATGCCTTCTGGTCCGATGTCTCAAGGTACAGTGATAAGGACATGTTTGGAGAGAGCCAGGTATCCAAATCCTTTTTGGCATCTATCCCCGTGATGTCTTCTGGCCCTTTCTCACCATGCATGACAAAGGAGTTCACTGAGTCTCCTCCAAATGACCTATGGACGCACTTTTCGTCATTCAGAGGAAAGTGCCAGTCCAACGATTACTGCTTTGCAGTGTCTACATCCATTTGGAGGGCACTGGCATTGGAACTCAACGATGTCAAGTCATCCGGAAAAAGTAGACATGGACCTGCAAGAACATCTGGAGGATCATTGACGTATAGCAGGAACGGCAGAGGTCCCAAAACGGAGCCCTGGGGAACTCCAATGGAGACCGGCGCCGCAGAAGAGTAGGTGGAGCTTGCTTTCAGTCGGAATGATCTGTTTGATAGGAAAGCCCTGATCCAGTATAGGATTTTCCCTTGAATCCGGCTAGACTCGATTTTGTGGACCAGCGGGACGTCCCACTGGTGCTGCCGCAGCAAACAATCAGTCAATCAGACAAACTTCTAGCAACTTTTAGTGATCAAGAAGGTCTAGTCAGAGTGGCGGCCGACTTCCTTGTCCTAAGTACATCTTGCCATGAAGACCTCGTAACCTTACGTGTGGGCCCAAGCGGAGAAGACGCGAAGCCAGCCACAGTCTTTGAACGAGATTAAAACCCGCGACCTCCGGTTTTCCAGGTCCACTTCAGATGCTGTGTTACGTCGCACGTCTGCACTTGAGATCGCTCCGATTCGTCACATCCCTGCTCGTTAAATCGACGTCCAGTGCACAGTGATGCTGTTAGTGTGCACTTCGTGCCACTTCTGTGATGAACCATATGCTATTGACTCACTAGACAGTAATGTGGTGAAGTAGTGGGAGCTGAATCTCACGCATCTGACGCCAGGCAGCATCTCATGGTGTCTGAGTTGACAGAACACTTGCCACCATAGCAAGGGATCGCGGACTGGAGGCCAGTATGCGCTAACCGCCATTTTGTGTGCGTCTGTGCCCCTAAACTTGTGCCCTTTGTTTCCACGTATCCATGTTGATTCGAATGGCTAGAAAAAGGAAGGTTTAAATCCCTCCCAAACCAAAAAGGAGACCATTTTTCGACCTGGTAGCTTATGGAGGTTCGTATTTCCATTCCTTAGACGTACATCACCAATAAAAGCACCACTGTTCTGAAACACCTACGGGACACCGCTAAATCATTTCCAAACTTCCTGACGAGGACGTCCAAAAGTATTAGATCATGTGGTCGGTGAGTTTTCGACCGAGCCTGTCGAATGACCACCAAATGCTTCAATGCAGTTTGAGCAGAAATCATGAAATGCCGATCTATTTGTCTGCGGCTGGCGTCCGAACTCCAGGATTTCAAGTCACCCACGACAGTTAGGCATGGACCAGGCGGAACATCTGCAAGATCGCTGATTTAAATGGGAAACAAATGCCCCAAATCATAACCTTGGGGAACTCCAATGTGAACGGCAGGCAGAGTTCGGGTTCGAACCACAGACTTTCCGGTTAAAGCTCATGCTATTTTAGAGTGAATAAAAAACAAGGTGAGACGGGCTAACTCCGTTAAAGTGTAAACTAGTGGAACAATTTTCCCACCGGGTGGCACGAGCAGAAAACTAACTCAATTTCAAAAACAACAGCGCCCAATGATTCCCCATTAATCGTAAGTTTTTTATCCGGATCAAAGATCTTGCAAACGTTCTGCCAGGTCCATGTCTAATTGTCGCGGTTACTTAAAATCCTGTAGTTCCGACGCCAGTCGCAGACAAATAGATCGGCATTTCATGATTTCTGCTCAAACTGCATTGAAGCATTTGGTGGTCATTCGACAGGCTCGGTCGAAAACAAAACTCACCGAACACCTGATCTAATACCTTTAGACATCCTCGTCAGGAAGTTTGGAAATGATTTAGCGGTGTCCCGTAGGTGTTTCAAAACAGTGGTTCTTTTATTGGTGATGCATGTCTAAGGGATGGCGATGATAATAGTGACGTTATTTCCTGATTCACCCCTGCCTTCGCGGCTTTCGGTATCCACACTAAGCTGTCTATATATAGATGACCGAAACCAATCCGCTCGTGATCAGGTCTAAGTGGTGATGGACAGCTTCTACTCTGTTCACAATCTACGGGAATAAGTTTTTCTCAGCTTCCGTTCATTCAGGCAAAGTCACCAATAGGTTGCTTTTTCCTACCATGAGCGACCAGTGTACTCTTACCTCGTATAATTCATCGTCTCAACTCGCCCAAAAAACTCTTCACGGTTAAGGGACTCACACTTCCTCCAGCACGGCTGTTCGAGTGTCCACACCAATCTCCACCTCCCAGAGTTTATTAACTGGCATCTATCTACCTGCCTTACTAAACAAATTTTTTGACACCTCTTTTCAATGATTTCCCTGGATTAGATAAACTCTGATAGAACTAGGGCCCGTATACAGAATCCAAGTGCCGTGACACATCACCTGTTTTCTAAGTCCTTATTCAGCATGCGACGTATTATCTCTCAACAAAGTGCTTTTTCTACTGACACAAGTGCATCAGATATTCGACAGCAACTGGTATTCCGGCATCAAGAAGCAGCTTAAAATGTGGCTGAATGGGTAACGCTCGGGCTCACAAAGGCTTACACGTTGGCGCTATTCGGCTAGCAGGGTTCCACCTGCTCAGCTCGACGGACCAAATCAGCCGCGGGCTGATGAACATTGCTGAACAGTTCTAGTAAATGCAAGCGATGGCTTTTAAACCATTTTCTATTCCATCTAAATGCTTCTAGCCTCATTCTAAATCCCTGTCGGCTAACCGCCCATTCAGGTCAGCTAGCTACAGAGCCAAGACGCTGTGTTCTAACCGCTCGCACCTCTGTCATTCCTACCCGGACCCGTGGCCAAATCCACAATGGACCAGCTAATGCACACCCTTCATGTTCTCACATGGCTATATCCGTTCACTTGGATCATTTTTCTCAATTCCATACTACCTCTGCCTGAACGATGACTACTGTTTCTAAAGTCTGGTATTGTCGCATCGCCAGAGCGGCTAGAATTTGCAGCTACCCCTGGCTGCCTGCTGTTGTATTCGTGGTCTACTAACTACCCTTGCATTCTCAAGGAACGATTTTTTACCTTTTATCGATTTTCAATCTCCTACCTGGATCTGGCCGCCTTGTTGCTTTGTCTGAATAGCAGCAACAAACTATTTTGTGCTCTCCAGGGAACCAGCAGCGTCATTTTTTACCGGCCTAGTTACGACACAATTCCGTAATCCAGCCTAACTTCTCCAACAACCCCAAATGACCTGTCCAAATAGGTCATGTACAGAGCTGTCAACGAAGTCACTACGATGTCAAAATTAGGGTACCGCAACCTCCATACCTAGTCTGATGGCCAGCATGTGGTCCATTACACACCTGCTATTTCAAGACCGGGCATATTACATGAGCCTAAAAGACCGTCTCAATCAAGTAAATTAAAAACAAACTGCTGGCCAATGAATCTTACTGTTGGCTATTTCTGCCCATAGACCCACATTATCTTATGTCGGCCATCTGATTCTACGCATTTGCAGCAAATTTTCCGCCCCGACAAGCCCAACAACAATAGCAATGCTAGGCTCATTTCCCAAAATGCAGAGAGCATATTATTTGAGGCATGAGAGAATGCTCGCACCTTTCATAACCAATGGGTTCGACTGATTTCTACTTAACCCGTAATCCTGTGGTAGAAGCTCTCTTTCCTGCCCACTAAAACTTGATGTGGTTCATCATCCCTATTTTGCTATCTGTGGCTTGAGTTAATACCCCAACAGCTCATGCTTATCTCATTCTTTTATATATCACCAGCTTTAGTTTGAAAGTGTGAAGTCTAATTTATAGCATGTCTCAGTGATCCGAGTTCCATCAACCTGATGTACAGTTTTTCCCAAGGCCCCGGCTTTTTGCCACACTATTTCCAAGCCGATTCTCTTTCCTCCCTACCAACGTGCGCTGAAATTAGATTCTGTTGATTAAGCAAGAGCCTATAGGCCTTGGGAAATGCTGTTTTTCTATGAATGTTTCATTTTCACGCATTGGCAGGCGCCAAAACCTGACCTACGTGGTCCATTTATTCTGACCATGTAACCCTAAGGATTCCTTAGAATGCGCCCGCCCGGCCCTTGGGACAAAACTCCGGTATTTTTAAAGCTAAGGCGCCTGAGGTTTGACCTAGATATTTTGTGCTACAAAACTGCTTTCGCCACCAACTCCCACTCCCACTTTTATTTCTGTTTCCCTCAGATGATCCACAACTCCGAATGTTTACACCCGTTGTCCACTTCTTGACTTCTCTTTCAGCAAAGCTTTTTCGTTTTTCTAATATCGTAAACTAAGCCTTGTACCCCCATCTGCAACAAGTCGTTTCGCTTATAAGTTCGAAACACACTCAGGTCTTTTCTCAATGCTGAAGAAAATCGAGGGTTTTTAGGCCACCTGCTTTAACCGAAAGATTTCGAAAGATTTCTTAAGCCTATTTAAGCAGCCTTCTTTTTCTGACTACCAAGATGTTTCATCCGGATTGAGTACTTAATAGAGTAGAAAACCCAATAAGGAAAAAAATTCGGAGCAGCTCTCCTCCCCGTTGGTCCTGGCCAATAATCACTACACTTTATAACTCCTGAACAAGATGTTCAATTCCCAGGACTGCCTCTGCACCATCTTCCTGAAATCTAATTAGGTAAGCGGTAGCTTGTAATGCTTCAAATTTTTTTAATTTTCCATACCTACTCTAGGTAAGCGGTAGCTTGTAATGCTTCAAAATTTTTTAATTTTTCATACCTACTTGATCGCCTCCATTATGCTTCCCCGCCTCCGCCCTTAAGCTTGCGTGCCCAAAAGACCAATGCTTCGTTGTGTCGAGTCGGATACCATCTCCGGTCTCGTCTGTCAGCTTGGTGTGATGTCTGCTGTGTTTTGTTATGCTCTATCTAACATTATTCAAACCGAAATCGTGCGTTCTCACCCTTGAGAGTCATACTACATTTCCTGACCAGCGCATTGGAAAAACAAAAGTAGTCGCTTTTATGCTTCACCTATTGGGCTGCGTCACGATTCATTCGTGCACCTACTGCTCCTTCAATAGCGCGGGTGTTTTTCCCACCGCCGCTGGTTCCGAGACTAGCCAAAAACTCAGGAAATCCAAAGAGGAGCACTGCTGTTTTCTGTTTGTTACTTTTGCTCTCGTCTTGTCCTGGTTGTCTCATACATCTGGTGCTCCTCTGGAATTTGGGTGGAGAAATGCATAGGATAATCCCTTGGCTAACTAAGACATGCAGGTCTTTGCCACCTTCATCTTTGTTGTGGATGCTGCATACCAACAGCGCCTTGACAGGAGAACAAAACCCATGCCCCGTCTCTGTCTATCAAGACTGGCCACATGAAATTGAAACTTAAAGCCCACTTAACCAAAACTAGCCAGCCCTCCTGGTTCTTGTAATTTGCACCACGCATCACTTGGGGCCAGCAACTGTGAGTCAGTGGCATGTGACACAATTTTAGCTTCAGTATCGCCCTGAAACACGGCAAGCCTTACTTCGCATAGTGACTGCCCGTTGTCCTGTAGTACTTATCCATCACCTCCGAGGTCCACCGTCCCTCATTCCTACATGTACGCTACAACTTCTCGCATTGGCTGCCAGCTGCACAAAAAATTCTTATGATTGGACCAATTACCGGAGCTACAGAAATTGTCGCTGCACCATGAAAAACTAACACCTTAATTTATTAATAAATAATAATACTGTTTACTCCCAACTGGTGCGTAGTTTACCGTCGGGCGCGATCATAATGTTTTGGTCAGGATAAAAGCATCACTGGCGGAGCTTGTGCGGGGCTGCGCGACAAAGGGACAGCGCCATAAACAGAGGGTATTATCCGATGTAGACGTTAGAATCTGAAGGTGGCGGGTATATACAAAACGAGGGAGGGCAGAACAAGAAGCGTCCTGCCTGATTTATGAAAACAAGACTGCAAATGACGAAAAACGAGGAACCAGAACAACGGATATGGTGAATCAGCACAGTTGGCCTAATCCAGTCGGTCAATATCTACTAAAACTTAAATCAACGCTGAGACGTCTTGGGCTTGGACTGTTGGGCTTGTGGCCGGGGTCACAGAAAGCGTGAGTGGGGATGACGAATTGGGCGGATTATCAATGCGAATAAATGGTAGCAAGAATCTGAGAACCATGGGGTACAGTGAAACTGTAAAGACTCGCTAGTATCGCTGGTATAGTGTAGTCGAGTGCAAACGTTACTTAGGAGAGTGAGTTGATGACAACACGCAAGCCGGAACATGAAGTGTACGGAAAATTATGGACGCTGTGGAGAACACAAACTGGAGGTCCACCAAAATGTTTCAATCCGAACGAAAGTTTCAGCAGATTTGGATAAACTCGTCCTGGAGGCGGCTGAGTCCAGGTGAAGAGATTGTTCATATTTGCAGTTAATTGACGAGTGGGCGAGAGTGTACGGTCAAGTGTAGGAAGAGAAAAGTTGCGGGTGTACTACCAAACTGAGTATGGTAGTGACATGTCATCACTGGCCTCACATACTTCGTAACGGACGTCATATTTAGGGACGTTGCGCTGGGATGTGCAATTCTTTAAGTAGCGGTATTTTTTCAGGTTGTCCAAAGAAATCAGCAATACGAAGCCGATGTAAGACCGCAGGCATTTTTTGTCCAGTTGGGGATCCCTGTGGATGCAGATCACAGGTAAGGTGGAGTGGACGTCCAAACCAGGTATTGCCGGTGGTGGAAGCTTGGGAAGACAAGGGAATGAGATGAGATCAGTTAGGCCTGGTGAGTTTGACGAAACATGAGACAGGATAATGCGAAATAATAGAGAGGAAAATCTTAACGTTTACCACAATTATGGTGATGACGACAAGTGGTTATATGGGACAGGCTAGGGGTGATCTTGTAATTGGTAAAGTTTGAGTTTGCTAATATATGATATTAAACAACAAGAGACATAGAAAAAACCGGTATAAACACGCAGAGAGGTGGTGTGATTAGGGAAAGCAAACCTATGAGTACTGACGTGGGCGGACTTCCCGGGTGATGGACTTGTATATCTAGAATTTATTACGTAAGTTTTACGATACCATAATCTAGGAGGCAAACTAAACGTAAGAGAAGTGGTTGCTAGTCCCCGAAGCACTGCTATCTGCTTCAATTAACGAGTGGTGCATAGCGAAAAAGGCTTTGAGTGTTAGTCTTGCGTGCTGGTAGTGGAGGGTTAGGAAATATATATAATGTTTATTCCCAACTAGTGGGCGGCATACCTTGAGGCATGATCACACAAATACATATGCATACATATATCATCGTATGTGTGCACTCCTGGGAGCAGTAGGTAGGTG
This sequence comes from Clonorchis sinensis, assembly GCA_003604175.2. Lineage (NCBI taxonomy): Eukaryota > Metazoa > Platyhelminthes > Trematoda > Opisthorchiida > Opisthorchiidae > Clonorchis > Clonorchis sinensis. The sequence goes on from CM030369.1 coordinate 83,100,353, forward strand.
CATGTTTGTTTGGTTGACGAATTGCGCTTTGATGCGGTGCGACCCCAATAATGACGAAGGCGGCTACAGGTTTGCACATCAATGTAAGCCGTGGGCATCGCAGTGTCTTCAAGCCATCCAATCTGTTTTTTGCAAATTAATTTTTTAAGTGACGAAAGGCCAGTTTTTCACCGCCTGCAGTTTATAACGTTGCCAGTTAAATGACACAACCGGGACGAGTCCAGCCCAGCAGCAGCAGACAGAAAACAACAGTGTCCTTTGATGGACATCCTTATTAAAAAGTCACGTTTGGAACAACTGGCGATGGGCGAGGCACCCGTGCTACTGGAGGGGTAGCGGTTATACGAACGCACCATGGTGCAACGCAACGAGGCAACCCTCCCTGCGGGACGTACCGACCACCACACGAGGTTTTAAGAGCTGCAAGTTGGTATGCCACCAAGCAGTCATAATTGCGGCTTATTCATTAAAAAAGAACTCCAGCTACCAGCTACTTTATCCGGTCGTGGGAAAGCAAGCCAGTAAAACAGCTCAGTCATTTCGAACAAGCAAACGGCAAACAGCTGCTTGGAAAGGCAAGCCGCCGAGGCAAATGCGGCAGTAGCTACCATTGAGACAATGGGAGCAAGACAGAAATGGCCGAGCGTGTGAACATGGTTAAACGACGACTGTGCATGAGCTATCGAGCCAAACAGGCGTACCGCAATGTTTTGTGCGTGTGCTGAATGGGTTGTGTGGCACATAATACGTCCTGAGGTATGAGAAACTCTGACTTATGCCTGGTCCATTTTAGTTACAGCTAGGCAAGGGGATGCATTACTCATTAAACAGAACAGATAGAGTAGTCCAGGGCAGGGACATAGCTGGGAGGAACCTGGTATAAGCTGCATTAAGCAAGTCAAAGAGGTAGCAAGGTATGGTAAGTTGGCGGCTTACTTTTTTAAATTTAAAAAAATTTTCCGTTCACTGAATGTATCCTCGTCAAACTCAGAGGTAGCCCGGACTCCGTTCTAGAGAGATCAGGGGAAATTTGGGTATTAAGTAGGGCGGCTGCGGCCGCACATACAGAGAAGTTTTCTACGGGCTGTGAAAACATGTGTCGGAGGGTGATATTTCGAAACCGATGGGGGAGACTGTCCCAAATTCGAGTAAAGTAAACCAGGAAGAAGTAGTGGCGTATGTTTGTACGCGCTGGAGGGCACACTAAGAGGTTGCTGGATTTACGGAATATATGGCCTGTATATGAATTTACGCTTGGCCTAGCCTCTGCTATAAAAGTATTTCAATACAACAAACTGTGTAGGAGAGTTAAATTTAGCTTTACTCTTCTGAACCAAAGTGGTTCAAGGCGTAAGATTACACAGCGGGAGCGGTAGGAAAGAGGGCTGGTCTGTGGGAATAACCTTTTGGTGAATGAACGTTGGATGTTCTCGAGTGCCAACCCACAACTTTGGGTATAAAGGAGAGGGAAAGCAGGACAGAATTCCACAATTGGTCGCACGCATAGCTTGAAAGTTGCGACCTTTGTGTCTCAAAAAAGGAAGGAGCGTAATATTAGAAAGCAAAGCCTACATGCCCGGGCAACCTGGAACTGGACTTGACGAGAAAAAGTAAAGAGTATCTGAGACCAGGGTATTTACTGTCTGTTGAATGAGTGACAGTTCTCATTAATTCTGAAAGTATCAGCTTGGATGGAGCAGCGGTGGGAAGTTATATGGGACTTGGAAGAAGAGAAGCTTAGGATATAGACAATTGACCAGTGGGTCAGAGTCCAATTCTCTTTGGATCTGGCAAAAGGCAAGAGTTTTAGCACAGACAGGAAAGGTGTAAGCAATTTTCATACCGTCCACGAATAGGAAGGGTTTACCATGGGACAGTGGGACGTCTTTGATCTATGGTAGGAAGAGTATGGGGCCTAGCAAGCTCCCCTGAAGGCCCCCACTGGTGATCGGCGGTGGGGTTGACTGTCTGTCACCAGTTTGTGTCACCAGTGACCTATCAAACAGATAGGAGGTAAACCACTGAAATAAGGATCCAGTGATGCCAACAGAGTTGAGCTTCTTCAGCGGGGATGCATGAGGGTCCTGGTCAAAGGATTTCTGGATATCCAAATAGACTGTAACAATAGAGTGTCCGGCATCATAGGCTGCTGTGACCGTCCCACAATAGTGAAGCTGGCAACCATTGGCGGATCGCTGAGATAGGAATCCATACTGTCAGTCATCTATGGCATTTGTAGCACCTCATTAAGGGACCTTTGACCAGACTTTCAAGGGTTCGCATTAAATAAGGGGTATGATGGATCCCTCTGTAGTTAGAAGCAGTTTGCCTCGATCCGGATTGGAACATAGGGTAAACAACAGATTGTTTCCACTGGGATGGAACGATTCCAGAGTTGATTGAGCGATTAAAAAGATTTAAGACAAGAGTTTTAACATCTTTATCGCCATGTTTCAAGGCACGTGATGGTGTGCCATCGCCCCCCACCGGCACGATTTAGTCCTCGAAGGTTTGAAGATACATTAGCTAGGGAGACGGTCATGTTGCTAAGAGATGGGTGGTTACTCTTTTGTGGAGATGTGAAATGTTCAGCGGGGATTGCGGGATTGAGTTTGGGGGGAAGGGGTGTGTAGCAGCTGGCAAAGTAAGCGATCAGTTGGTCGACTATATTGACAGGATCATTGATAAAATTACCGTCGTTAGAACGCATACAAGTAACAGAATGACTGTTTGGGGTTCAGCGCCCACGGAATCGGCGCCTGAGTTATTTACAGCAAGAAGTGCCCTTGAACTTGGTACTCTCTTCACGGCGTTCAAGGGATACCTGTGAGGACTCTCGGTCTGTTGAGAGCTTGCTGATGAGAAGTGATAATGAGAAATCCCGAGAGTTCCTATATTCTCTGTCAGCTCGGTGAATTTTATTATCCAAAGCATTTAGCAACCTATCACGCCGAGAGATAATAGGGTGAAAACTTTAGGTTTCAGAAGCAGGGTGGAGGGAATTCAATAGATTTTGGTTGCGTTGCGTGTTTTGATGAGAGACAGAAGTCGTTCCAGTTCCGGGAGGCCAGCAAAGATGAAAAAGCCAGTAAGATATCTGTAGACGGGAGATGAACGAGAGAAGAACTCGAGTTCTACTTATAACAAATTTCTTTACTACAAGAACATTTGGTTGTTCTTTGTTTTGTGCAGTGGTCACGAGAGGTATTCCTATGGTGAGAAGAAGCTGTTTTTGGTTCTCACCATCCTAAGGTGGGGTCAAAAGTGAATGCAACAATGTACTCGCTTGTGTACATGAGGCCTCTGAGGTTATCGAGGAACTTAATCAATGAGTTCTACATGTGCCTGTTTAAAAAATATGCCTAAATCATCCCCCTGATTTTCAACGTGCTAAAGTCACACAGCACAAATTTAGACGAATGAGGAAGGGCATGAGCAGTGGAGATGATACAGGACAAGTCAGCGATGAAAGCTCTGGAGGGGGCCGGTGGTAGGTAGATACAACCTACCAGAATAGGTCTTTTGGTCTGTTCTATAGAGATCCAGATGGCCGCTGGAATCCCCTCTAGACTGGAATCATCAATGGGGGCTGCGCGAAGCTCCGATTTGGAGTAGGTGGCACAGCCTCCACCTACTGATTTTCTCTTGTCACACCGGCGGATATTATAACCAGGGATCGCAACAGTTGTGTCTAAAGTTTCGACTGAGAGCCATGTTTCCGTCACACAGATCAGGCTTGGTTGTGCAACGGCGATAATTGCATGGAGATTATGGACTTTTGGAAGCAGTGAGCGAGTGCTAACCGGTATCACAGACAGTTGCGTTGGGGAGCACACCATACTAATTAGGAATTTACTAACCTTACCTACGGTGGAGTTCGGTACTAGGGGAAATGTGTGGGTGAGGTAAGGGTACATGAAGTATAGTTGAATAGGCGTGCGTCCGGAATTGGTCCAGGTGTGTCCAGCACTGGTGGTAGGGGGTGAACATTACGTGAAGAGGGTTTGAATTCACGGCAGAAGGTAGAGTATGAGGTTCATTATGGGATGGGGAATATCTCTGGAAGGCTGGTAAGCAGTTGGATGCGTTTAAGGGTTGGGAATAGTTTTGAGGCGCGAAACCATGCGCAGCGTCAGATGTGGAGAGTGATATTGTGCAGAAAAGGGCGGCGGGCGTGGGGGGATATGCAGCATCCGAAAATGGTCTACAGTTGAGCCGAAAGGGATGGTGAAAGTACATTAGGGTCTGAGTTGGCGGCCAATATTTGCGGATGTGAGGTTTCACCAAGCTTGCGGCACGTGCGGTTCGACGTACTTGTCAAGTAATAATGGCGAGGCTGGAGGAACGTCCACTTATCTTGTGAAGAACAAAGGACGGATTCTCGAGGGTACGTTACGTATCGCGGCCTTGACAATAAATGTTCAAGTCCGAAGATGTATTTTGGCGGAGGTGGAACGCGGAGAGAGAGCAGGTCGGGGGTCTGTGACGAGCACAAGTGCTGTCAACGTCTGGCGCAGTCATTGTTCTGGCTAAGGAACATTCCACCTCAGTCGATTCAGGACCAGGAGAAAATGCTACAGGGCTGATGGAGACATTTGCAGATTTCACTAATGGTAAAGCAGAAAGTCCATTTGCAGGAGCGGTGGAGGGCTCAGAGTCTTGTAAGGCTGTGAAGCAAGAAGCTACTGGATAGTTTGGGATGGGTCCAGTGCTGGGAGAAATCGCGGAGCACTGAGAATATAAAGATACTATAGGGGGTCAACGTAAGTACTGGTAGTTCATGGTCCAACGGGTTTAGGTAGGACAGCATACGAAGGGTCAGATTTTCGGGGGTGCAATAGGAGGTGCGTTACGTATCGCGGCCTTGAAAACAAATGCTTGAGTCCTAAGGCGTACTTTAGCGGAGGCAGAACGCGGAGAGGCACCAGGTCAGCGTGTCTGCGAAGAGAACGAGTGCTGTCGGCAACTGGTGTAGTCATTGCTCTGGCTTGGAGACGTACCGCATCGGCCGGTTTAGGATTTGGAGAAAGTTCTACCGGGCTGATGGGGACTTTGGAGTTTTTTTAGTGGTAAAGCAGGATGTCCATTTGCAGGAGCGGTGGAGGGCTCAGGGTCTTGTAAGGTTATGGAGCTAGAGAGTGCTGAATAGTTTAGTGTTTGTTCAGTGCTGGCAGCAATCACACAGCACTGGGAGTTTAAGGGGACCATGGGAGCGTCAACGCATGTACTAGAGGTTGATGGAGCAACAGGTTTAGGCTCGACAGAATATGGGATCGGGTTTGCAGTGGGACAAGGTGGCCGATGGTTTGTGTTGGGACATCTGCGAGCGTTATTCATGGATGCACTAGTAGTCTGCACGGTTGGGGGGTTGATCGCTTTCCTGCTCATATGAGTTGACAAGGTACTTGGGGGTGCCAGAGTGAGGAGTAGAGTGTAGCGGTTTCTTGGTAAGCTATATTTGCACTCGAGTGCGGGCAGTTTTAACTTTTATGGTTCGCAACTTTTCAGCAGAGAAGAGAAGAGCCCGATATGTTAGCAGACGCACGGCATCGTTTTCATCCTGGAACTGCAGTATTATTGAGCAGCACATAGATGGTTTTAATTTTCGGGGCCGTCAAGCTGTGCACGTGGTGTCAAGCATGCCACATGCAGTCCGGATGGCAATATTGGTATTCTCAAGTGGAATTCGATCAGGCGCGTTGAATACTACGACCTGATGACGGTATTCAATGTGTTGACAACGACAATCGTGTCAATATGAACTGACGCTCTTTCCAGGGTGGCTGGATCGCATGTTGCGTCAGGGTTTCCAAGACATGCTATAGGCTGTATGTTTCGGAAAAAGGACATTTCATGTTCCACCTTGTGCAGAGGTGCCCCGAGATTTTCCAGACCTTCTGGGACCTGAGATCCTACCGGTGACGGGGAGAGAAGAGTGCCGCCTGGTTGAGGAGGCAAAGATATGCCAGTTAGTACTACTGAACAATCTGAGATAGCCTGGAGTGCCATGTTTACCGACCTCGAAACGTGAGGGTGTTGGGAACCGGCGCCTATGAGGCGTTTCTTTGAACACACTGCGGAGATAGATGATGGGGTCTAGCAAGCGCTTTGAGGAGAAAGACGGGAGCAGAATCATAATGAGATACTTCGGAGCAGGTTGAGCGAATATTTGACTTAAGGGATTACGGATGAGAGAGCTCTAACGAAGTAGGGAAATTCTAAATAGTATTGCAAGGGCTCCAGTCAGTCTTAGCCAACTATGCGAGCTGGTAGTTTAGATAGGACTGTGGAATGGTGGGACAGTGGCAGCAGGTGGACAGGGACGATTATGCGGATGGGGACTAAGCGTGCTCAACGAAATGGAGACTGACACCGATAAGACTAGGCCCAATGAAGAGAGAGTCTCAATAGCCTTTGTGGTCGTGGCTAGTTGGTGAAGTACCGTAAATAAATAGTTATCTAGTATAAAAAAATAAGTAACAACCTGTGGATGGGCTAGGATCCCAGAAAATTTCTGCAACACCTGACCCTGAAATTTTAGTTTTGAAATGGGGACAGACAACAGGTCGTTTCTAGTGGGAGTAGACGACTCCAGAGTTGATTGAGTGATTAAAAAGATTTAGAACAATGATTTCGGCATACTGACCACCAGTTCTCAGAGCACAGGATGTTGTGCCGTCGCCCCCCGGCACGACAGATGTGAGATGTGCGTCAGGGATTGTGGGTTTGAGTGTGCGAGGAAGGGGTAAGTAGCAGGTGGCAACGTAAGCGTTCAGGTGGTCTGCGGTATCAACAAGATCGGTGATGAAACTACCGTCGGTGGAACGAAGACAAATAACTGGATGACTGCTTAAGATATAGCGCCCACAGAACATGCGGCTAAGTGCTTAAAAACGAGAAGGGTCCTGGAGATTGGTGTTCTCTTCGAGGCATCCAAAAGATGCCCGTAAGGTAGAGAGAGATCAGTAGGTTTTAGTAGAAGATGTCACAAATACGTTGTGTTTGTTGAGAGGAAGAAATCGCCCCAGTCCAGGCAGTCTAGCAAGGTTGAAAAAGCCGTTAAAATGTCTAGGGACAGGAGATGAACGAAAGGACTTGGAGGAGAAGTTGCACCACATTTAGGCGCGTTGCAAGAAATAAGGCAGTGAGCACTACCTGGGAAGCATGGACCAACTGCGGTAGTAGACATTTCGGTATATTGTGTCTTAAGTATGTGGGCCACGTATGTAAGTCACGTACAACCTGGAACGAGCCCTCTACATTAAGTTAGGCAAGCAGCGAGGCGTAACGGGTTGGGCCCAAAGTGGGAGACCAGGAAATATCCGGAAGGCTAAAGTCACGCAGCACAAATTTAGACGGATGATGAAGGGTATGTGCAGTGGGGATAATATGGGACGCGTCATCAACAGAGGTGGGAGAGAAGGCCGGTTGTAGACAGATACGATCTGCTAGTACAGGATGTTCGATCTGTTCTATAGAGATACAGATGGCCCCTGGAATCCCTTCTAGGCTAGAAGCTTCAATGGGGACTGCACGGAAATCCGATTTGGAATTGATGGCACAGCCTCCACCACTTGAGTTTCCCTTGTCACCCGGATGGATATTATGAACAATGATTGCAACAGTTGTGTCTGGAGTTTCAAATGAGAGCCATGTTTCAGTCACACAAATCAGACCCAGTCCTGCAATGGCTATAGTGGCCCGGAGGTTATGGACTCTTGGCAGGTGTGAGCGGGAATTAAACAGCATTATTGATAGATTCACTAGCGGGCAAACCGTACCAATTAGGAATTTACTAACCTCGCATAAGTTGGAGCTTAGCACTAGACTCCTTGACCCGATAGAGCATCAACTGACGCCCGTTTTTCGCAAACAGTGTGACTTTCCTGCAAGTTCTATATGGCCGCTTGCTTGGTTGTAGCCACCTCTGGGAGGAGTTCCTTCTGATTGTCTGAGCCTCACCTCGGACTTAACCTTGTAGGCGTCCTCCTGTCTTCTTCACAAATGCAATGATTTCCTTTACGACGCTCGTTTATTTTCTTGCATAAGCGCTACTTCACCCTTACAAATAAAAGTTAGCCCTGACTCCTTACCAGAGCGAAACTAGTGAGTGAATCCAGTTTCAGGGGTGTCATAATAATTCTGTGATATAAAGTGCTATCTATTCATACGGCGAATTTCTTTGCCTGGCCAATTCCATTCACGATACTTTAACCCCGGGAAACCAACTCGGTTGTCCGGAGTCACTCGTCGTTGGCATTGGCTTTTAGTTATGGCTCAGATGAGTTGGCCATCACTGAAGTGCTCAAGTCAATCCAGTTTCGTTGTGCCTAATATTTTGTTTTACACTTTTTGCAACTTGCAGCTATTCCAAACATTGACGTGTGGTCCACCTACTTTACGAGTTGCATGTCTTTCTAAGTGTTCTGGACGATCTGGGTGGTTGGTTGGCTATCTCGCAGCCCATAATTAAAAGCCCCAAGAAACCCAATCACTTTAGTGGAACTAGCATTTCCTCCAGGCTAGACACTTTAGTGGGACTCACATAAATGTTTGTGGACAAAAAATTTTTAGATCGCCATGAGCATGGACCGTTCCTCCTGATGGCTGGATTACGCATATTCATCACGATTCCCTAAAAGTATATGGAAGTTGTTCTCCATGGGACCCTCAGACTTTCAACACTTTTTCAGCGGCTTCATTTTGAACGATTCTTGAAAGCTCCCAGCACAGGGCTGTCGTTTTGCCAGAAGGTCAAAAATACACATCTGGAATGGCCTCAAAGTCGTGGGTGCGAAACTGTGCTGAAAACACGTGATGGGATTTGCGGACAGGGAAAGTGAGGGCCCGGGATGTCTGCTAACACATTGTTGCCAACTACTGAATCTCAATTGCCTTCTGTCTACCATATTTTTATAAAATCTTTTATTTGAATCGTGCCAGAATAATAACAATGGTATAAAAATGTATCGTAACCTTCAAGGAATCCAACAGACCGAACAATTTTTTCGATATTCAAAACGAAAGCCTGGGAGTGTTTTCGTGATCCGCATATTCACCCCAACTGATGTGGACCTAATTCACAGTCTGAACGATTGGTATTATTGCGGTCATGTCATACGCCTGGACGATCACCTCCTCTTATATCTTCCCCGGCTTGATTGTCTGGATTCGAATGTGGTTCATTCGAGTCCTCCTTCAATCCAAGCCCGTCCAACGATTACCAAGATAGCCTGAAAAGGTTTGGCGGAACAGATGTGCGAACGCCACGAGTTATATTGGCCAATTTGGGCAAAAAAACCTCTACATGATGGAAACTGTGGTGTTGAGTGCATGAAGCCAGCGAATGGGCAACCAACACCTGTTGGGCCCGAGAAACGTCATAAGAACCTCACCATTTCGTACGCAAATGTGTGACCTTTTCAACGCGGCGCATTGAGACCGCACAGCATATCTCAACAGATGTGGGAGAACGGACATGATCGATAATTCTGAACAGAACTATGTAGCACCCCGTCTACAGAGTTGTAAATGAACTTAAACGATTATGGCTACTGCATCCAATCGATTGGTTGAAGTAGGTCAAGGTTGACCGGTGGTTTGAACGGTTGTATTTCTCCCCGTGTGCTACTTGGTTTTGGTCTGTATTGCACTCTTATTGTTTCATTCTCCAAGCGCAACCATTTAGAACCAATTCTCCTTGAAAATATGAATGTCACTGTTGATGTTTTCACTCGGTAGAACGATTGAACTAACTTCGTAGGTATGCTTTCGATGGGCCGGTTAGAGGGAATTTTAAAAAGTAAAAGGCGACGGAGTCTGCATGGTCTTCCACTTGGTACCTATCTTACGTAGCGAATAACTTGACTGGTTAGTGGCTTGAGAGTTAGATAACTAAAAGCCATTTCGACTGGAATAGGTGCGTCATTTTTTTAAATAAATTTATTAGGTACTTGATATCCATGACCGGTACGGACAAACCCGTCCCCATATTCATCTTTACCTACATAATCCATTGCCACCCTGACGCTCACCTGAAGGGCTCAGCTCCGATAGTCGTAAATTTACTCCAGGGGAAAGAGGCCAAGCACCGCGAGACGTGTTCCATGATCAACGGATTTAGGGCCGGCAACAATTTTTGTAGGAGTTCGTTGGACAGGCTCAATGAGGGTTACGTCTTTCTTGACTCCTGAATACACAACTTGATTGGCATACTCAAGAAGCAATCTGACGCAAGGCCCATAGAATATCTGGAAGTCCATGCGAGCAATACGGGGGATGCTGCGGCAAATCATCTATAGGACGGCGAATACCTTTGGAGCCGCTTTTTCATGGCGAAGCGAGAAGGACATGTTGGTATCTATCCGCGCAATGCCCTCTCGTCCATTTTCACCATGCACAACAAAGGCGTTCGCTGAGTCTCCTTCGAATGACACGGACGCACTTTTCGCCATTCAAGGGAAGGTGTGAGTCCGGCTACCACTGTTTTGCAGCGTCTACATCCATTTGGGGGGCGCTGGCGTTGGAATTCTCGGACTCCAAGTCACCCGAAAAAATTAGGCATGGACCTGGCAGAACGTCTGCAAGATCGCTGACGTAAATTAGAAACAAAAGTGCCAAAACAGAGCCTTGAGGAACTTCAAAGGAGAACGGTAGTGAAGAAAACTAGATAGGGACTACTTCCACTCTGAATATTTTTTCCGGTAAGAACACCTAAATCCAGCGTAGGATTTCTCCCTTTCGATGGGCCGGTTAGAGGGAATTTTAAAAAGTAAAAGGCGACGGAGTCTGCATGGTCTTCCACTTGGTACCTATCTTACGTAGCGAATAACTTGACTGGTTAGTGGCTTGAGAGTTAGATAACTAAAAGCCATTTCGACTGGAATAGGTGCGTCATTTTTTTTAATAAATTTATTAGGTACTTGATATCCATGACCGGTACGGACAAACCCGTCCCCATATTCATCTTTACCTACATAATCCATTGCCACCCTGACGCTCACCTGAAGGGCTCAGCTCCGATAGTCGTAAATTTACTCCAGGGGAAAGAGGCCAAGCACCGCGAGACGTGTTCCATGATCAACGGATTTAGGGCCGGCAACAATTTTTGTAGGAGTTCGTTGGACAGGCTCAATGAGGGTTACGTCTTTCTTGACTCCTGAATACACAACTTGATTGGCATACTCAAGAAGCAATCTGACGCAAGGCCCATAGAATATCTGGAAGTCCATGCGAGCAATACGGGGGATGCTGCGGCAAATCATCTATAGGACGGCGAATACCTTTGGAGCCGCTTTTTCATGGCGAAGCGAGAAGGACATGTTGGTATCTATCCGCGCAATGCCCTCTCGTCCATTTTCACCATGCACAACAAAGGCGTTCGCTGAGTCTCCTTCGAATGACACGGACGCACTTTTCGCCATTCAAGGGAAGGTGTGAGTCCGGCTACCACTGTTTTGCAGCGTCTACATCCATTTGGGGGGCGCTGGCGTTGGAATTCTCGGACTCCAAGTCACCCGAAAAAATTAGGCATGGACCTGGCAGAACGTCTGCAAGATCGCTGACGTAAATTAGAAACAAAAGTGCCAAAACAGAGCCTTGAGGAACTTCAAAGGAGAACGGTAGTGAAGAAAACTAGATAGGGACTACTTCCACTCTGAATATTTTTTCCGGTAAGAACACCTAAATCCAGCGTAGGATTTCTCCTTGTATCCCATTAGACTCAAGTTTATAGAGCAGCGGGACGTGTAGCGCTCGACCAAATGCTCTTGAAGAGTCTAAACATATAGTATGCGTTATGAGTCCTTGTCCTGAGGTGACTTAAGATGGCCCTCTTCATAATGCGTTCCATCCCGTCGCACGTTATGCTATTAAGGCCAATAGGTATGTAGCTGCTAGGCAATAGGCGGTCAGTAAATTGTAGGTTGGCGTGACAACCACCTGTTTCAAGTCAGATGAAAGGTTGTCTTTATCAGCGGCTGAAGAAAACGCAGGTATAAATGATTTACCAGTTAAGAGCACTTCGTTCAGGATCCTTGGATGGACCTTCTCTGGCCTTAATGCGCTGATGGGGTCTGGCTTGTGCAAGAGTTGACAAACGTCCTCCTCCGTCAAGACCAATTTGCTTAGCGGGTGTCCATGGTTACGTCTTGACAAAATTGGATGTGCCGAGCTCGCTGGGACAGCATACGGGCCTGCATAATGTTCTCTGTGGGCTTTGTATTCGGTCGCTCATGGGTTCCTCGTTTCTGTCCCTCAAGCACGGCGTTGTCTCCTGTACTTAACCAGCACGTTTCTGTTTTCCCGGTCGGGGTTTAGTATCGTGATTTGTTTTCATGTTCCATCGGCTGATGTCTCATAGACAGCAGTTCCGCATTTTACGAAAGGCCAACTCATTTTCTGTCTCTTTTTCAAGAATACCTAAGACCTCGTTTCCAGAAGACGCCGAATCCTTTTGGGTAGGTTTTGGTCGGTTCCACTTCGCGCTGGTTTGTTTGTGACCAATCTCTAATTCTGGGAGTCCTAGCATGTTATCGCGCGTATTAGTGACCTCAGCGGTGAAACCAATCAGCTAAATCTTGTTCAAACAGGATGACAGTGACTATCAGGTCCATTGTAGCATCGGTGGTCTATGGGAATGAGGTCAAGCACCGCGAGACGCGTTTCATAATCAACGCATATGAGACCAGTAGCCATCTTCGTATCCTTCTTCAAACGCTCAATGAGGGATGCGTTCTTCTTTGTATCCTGAGTAGACAACTTGTTTGGCGTATTCAAGAGGCGGTTTGACGTATGTCCCACAGAGTATTAGGACCATCGTGCGAATAATACGGGGGAGCGTGTACTGCCTGCTCCGAAGAACGATGAATGAATTTTGAGCGGGTTTATCGTGTGGAATGAGGCAATATTCTCAATCATAGCCAGATACGTATGTGGTTTTTGGTATCTGGAGTTGTAGTGTCTTCTGGTGCATTCTCACTATGCTTGATAAAGGTATTTGCAGAAGCTCCTCCAAACGACACACTTCTCCTCATTTGAGGGAAGGCGCAAGGCCACCAACCGCAGCTATGCGGCGTCGACTTCCATTTGGAGGGCGCTGGTGTTCGAATTCCAAGATTTCAGTTTGACCGTAAAAAGCATACACAGACCTAAAAGCGCATCCAAAAGGTTCATTGACATGGATCCTGAAACGGAGCCTTGAGGAACCTCAACGGAGAGCGGCGTGGAGAAGAAGACCTCAGTCGAACGTAGAATTCCTCCAGGAATCCCGTAAGTATCGAGTTCGTGCGGTAGTGGAACGTGTAAAACCCGATTGTATTCTTTTGAGAAATCGAAAACTATAGCGCCCAGTGTGATCCTTTCTTTGGCCTGCCCATGAATAGGAAGAGACTGGATGTTACCATGGTGTGACGGCTTGTGTGTCATTGAGCTATACTGGGTAATGTCCGTGTGACACACAGTGTCATACCAGAGCCCCCTTTTTTGCCCTTTGGGGCTCTTCATTTGCATGATTTCCATTAGCTTTAACTCCCACTTGAACACCAAATTGGACATATGTAGAAGCAAACAATTAGCTGCAACTTGAAGTTCTGTTTATGTGAGACCCTGGAAGCTTATTGCAAAAAAGTTCTCTAGCCCGAAGAAAAGCGATAAAAAGCAAGACAACTAAATCTTAAAGCACAAACGTACATCAACTGAACTGGTTCAGCATCCTTACGAATCCCACCAGCATAAGCTAATGTTGATCAGGGTTATTGGGTTCCAGTCACACAGAAAGGCGTTAAGACATTACTGCGCCCAATTTCTTGTCGGCCTTCTTCCTTTGGGGAGTGTCCGAGAGGACCGATCTGTGACCTAAACTGAGCCTACTAACAAACACTAACTAGGACATTGAAACAAAATGACTATATAGGAACTGAATTTGAAGACATATTCTGGATCTTGAGTGTCTTACATCCATAGGTTATGAATTGTTTCTAAATACGATCGCAGCCCATCTATTCACTGAAATGAAGCGTACCGCGTAAATGAGCAAATCACAAACCAGGATAACCACTGCGTTGTAACGGAAAGTCGGACAACATACAAGTTACTGTGGCTAGCTTTATCATACTGTATCGAAGAATCGTAAAGAAAAACTTAAAACCGTGCAAGTTTCCCACAAGATGCCGAGTAAATATGGGGAAGATCTGAAAGAATAGTAAGGTTAGTGTTGCACTATTTTTCTATATCACGGACGCATTGCCTATTGACAAGCAGCCCTCTCTCGGCCACAAAAGGGTGCTCTAACTGCATTAGCTGAGAAACCGGTATTTAAACTTCAGTAAGCACTTATGGAAAGCAGGGACACACAAATTGTTGAAAGTTCGAGAGATTGGATCTGTCGTATGACGGTTTGTGTATCTCCGTGACCCATTGAGCTATAGTGCGTGACATCCGTGCGAGACTAGAAGTCGCTCGCACTCGGTTGGTTAATTGTTAGAGGTCTAACGAACACATCCTCCTGGCTCTGCAGGTTGGTAATGTACTTACGATACCCACCACATACCGCTACCTTACGATCAGGCTTTTGAGTCAAAGGCTTTGCTTCGGTATCCTAATCGTCCTGCTGTCTAGGTCTGGGCAACCTGTCAGTATCCCAGCCGACATACAACCAGGATACTTACAACTAGCAGTACCCTCATGCTGCATCGGCCGTTGCGTGGTGTCAACAGCTGGGTCGCCCTACTTACTGCATACAGCAAGGGGGGGCGGTAAGCGAAAACAGGCTACTTCTAAAGCCTCCCATCTTACACTTTCACGTATTCCATCTTCTCTCCCATCCCATTCCAATTTGAATACACTCTCCGCAGGTCCCAGCACTAGAAGTCACCGCTTTGCTTGCCGTGCATCGAACTCAGCTGCAGATTCTGTACGTCCGACTTCAGTAAAAATCTCAAATACTTCGAATTCATTTCAAAACCCTGAAAGCCGGTCTACTCAATGTTCACACGCTAAAGCGAGGAGGACAACCTGCGGCTCTTGCTCGTACGCTGAATTTTCTCTGCATTGATGTGTCAGAAACAAGGATACAAGATACAAGTACTGTAATTGAATCGACTGCCCTCTAGATCTCTCCCAGGTTTCGGCTGCGCACATCTGGTGTTGCGGAGGCTATTGCAGCTGGACATGCCTGAATGGGCACTGTATTTAGTGACCGAGGGGAAGCGTCTCTACTTGACTGAATGCCCGTTGGTAGTCGTATCTGAGGCGTTATTTTGGCAACGTCTGCGAAAGAATCTAGAGAAAGCGAGGCCCGCCGCACCCTGTTTATTGCGTCTGCATGCTTGCTGTAGCCATAGACAGTTTCCATGACGCTCTAGTTGCTCCTTTAAAATTTCCTAAAAGCTTAGCCTTCATTGTGGCTGATGGTGGCATGAATGCTTAGGTGGACAGACCCGATTTGGTGGTCGACTCGAATTGAGCAACAGGCGCACGGATAAGGGTAATCGCTTGCTTCAGATGCGTGTTGATCACAGGCTGTTCCTTTGTATTACTGATTTCCAAACAGCGCAAGTTGCTTGAAAATGTGGTGCCCACCAACAAATAAGCCCCGATTCCAAATAGACCACATCGCCATCAGTTATCGGCTGCAATGGTCGATCAATACCTGCTGCTCCTTCTGAAATAACAGCGTAGATTCTTACCATACACTTGTGCGCTGCCACTTTTCAGGTCTACGCAAAACACGCATACCACGGGTAGCCGCTGAGAAGGCAGTTGGTTTAGATACCAAACGAAACTTTCAAAACCCGGCTCCTCGAACGCCTGCTGGATGATCCGGTGTTGGATGTAAACGGAAGCTGGTAAAAGAAATCCAAAGCGCTACTCAAGGCCGGAACTTCTGCGTTATAACCCGGCCAACCTGATCCAAATATTGGATCTCCGACGGGACTGTGGCTTTACTGGAGGGTGGCCTGAACGACAACCCAATTCCACGCATCATCCAACGCCAAGTGAATTTAAGTGTCCACGCAGCCCCAGAAGCTTAGTGGAGCCGAAATGTCGAAGAAATGGAAGAGGCACAAATGTTGGAAACGTCCGTAGGCTGTACCACTTGATTTGTCCAACTGGTCCTCGGATGCCTCTTGTCAGCGGTACTATCGGTACTATCAAGCGAAAGAGGACGTTTGCATCAATGGACACTACCATTTAGTTGGCCACCTGGTACCTCCAAACGGGAATGCCGGTCTTCAACAGAAAGGTGGGCTGTGGACATGGAACCCTCCTCAGCTACAGACGTGCCCGAGTGTACATCTCTACTCAAGCGCCATCGTGTTCCTGGACCTGACGACCTTCCACCTGCTCTGTACAAGAATGGCGGTGAATACCTCAGTCAGTGCTTGCCTAACCTAGCTGGGTCTGTCCAGGAGAAAGAGACCGTCCCAGACAACTCGGTTTAGTCGATAATAGTGCTCATTTTCAAAATGAGTACTCGCAGTGAAGGTAGTAACCACAGAGGTGTCAGTTTGGCTGTCATTGTAACAAGGTTTCTAGCGTCACTGATTCTTCATTGTCTTACGATGGCACGCGAAACCTTGGCTTGTGAGAATCAAGCGGGATTTCGACCGCATAGGGGCTGCGTTGACCACATATTCACACTCCGTCAGGTGTTAAAGCAACCATACATGTACAGACGACCCACAATCTTGGTGTTCCTTGACTTCAAGGGTGCGTTTGATCCTGTCGATCGGTCAGTGCTGTTAAATGTACTTGCTCAACAGGGTATGCCCCAGAAGTTTGTAAACATAATCCGATCCCTATATTCACATACTTCTGGGCGGGTGAGAGTGTATGGCGAGCTCTCCAAAAGCTTCCCTACAAAAAGTGGTGTCAGACAAGGATGTCCACTCTCTCCATTCTTGTTCAACTTCGTCGTTGATGAACTAATGAGGCGAACGCTGGAAGGTCTTCAAAACCCAGGTGTTCAAATCGTTGCCGGTGAGAGCCTTGTCGATCTGAAGTACGCAGATGATATCGCCCTCATCTTTGAAGACGAAAGTGAAGCACAAACCTTGTTGAACAGACTGACCACCATCATACCATCTTCTGGCATGCGCCTTGCACCTTCAAAGTGCAAAGTCATGATTCAGAACGTGCAGTCTCCGGACATATCCCTTAAAATTCAAGGAGAATCACTGGAGATTGTGGAAAATTTTACATACCTCGGTAGTTGTGTTAGCTCTGACGGAAGTGTGTCTGATGAAGTCAGTGCAAGAATCTCAAAGGCTCGAATCACGTTTGCTAATTTGCGTCACTTGTGGCGTCAAAAAGGCATCTCACTAGATCTTAAGGGTCGTGTGTACCAGGCTACAGTAAAGGCTGTATTATTGTATGGGTGCGAGACATGGCCTCTACGGACAGATGATGTGAGGCGTCTCCAGGTTTTCGACCACCGATGACTCAGAAGCGTGGCTGATTTTGGATGGCATCAGCGTGTTAGTAACGAGGTGCTTGGGAAACGGGTATTTGGTTGTGCTGCAGGTACTTCAATTGGGGAAATCATCCAGCACCACCGACTACGATGGCTCGGTCATATGCATGCCAAAACACCGTCTACCGAGACTGGTTTTGTTCTCCGTACCTCTTGTAGATTGGCGCAAATCGCGAGGTGGACAGTGCAGAAGGGTGTGAAAGAGATCGCGGGTGTTGTTGGTATTGTAAGCCTTTCAGAATGGGTTCCCCGTGACCCAGCCTGTGCATGGCTAAAGGCGTTGCAAGAAATGGCTAATCGATGTCTGTGACGTTCATGCTGTCAGTTTCTTTCCAGACTGCATAGTTGAGTGCTTGAGGGTGCAGGCACCTCAGAATGCTTGACATAGGCCAACGCTAGATCCCCTCCCTCATCCATTCTTATTCTCTTCTTTTCACCCTGGGACTCTAAACATAATTGGATAAACTTTGTGGTTATGCGGCAGTGAAGCGTCAGTGTCAACACTGGTGTTGCTGTCTCTGATGTCGATAATGTATGTTTATCACACAGGGACGGTTTTGCAGGAATCCATGTTTTGCTGAGGTTACCAAGTTGCCAGCTGTGAGGCAGTTTAGAATGGCTCACTTCAGAATGCATTCCAACAATTTGCACGGTATGCTAGTGAGGATAATTAGTCCGTAGCTGCTGGGCGATAAGCGACCACCAGATTTGCGGTTTGGTGTGACAGTCGCTCTCCTCCGAACAGAAGGAGGGTTGCTTTCGTTTAGCGACCGAAGAAACATCAGGTAGAAATTTTCGCCAGGCTGGGCGATGTTTCTTTTATGATCCTTGGATGAACCCCTTCTAGTCTCAACACGCACTAGGGGATTGTCTTGTGCAAGAGTGCCCCGTAAGGAGCAGTTTGGTTGAAGGCTCTTCGTAGTCCCTCTTTGCCAAGATTGGATGTGATGATGAGGCCGTTGGAGCAGCGCATAAGCCTGTATAGTGTTCCTCGTAGGCCTCAGATGCCATTATTTCTTCACTCGCGTGTACTCTGTTTGTGTCCACCACGGAGGAGGCCGTTAGTTTATTTCCTCAGCGGTGTTTCGTGTAAGTAAATAGTACACTAAACAACAGTAAGTATTTCGGCCAGCATCATTTCTCATAGAAGTGTGCAGTTAGACAGTTCAGACTTGGCCGTTTGCTGATATCCAACTGAACATGGGTGTCTTGGCTTTGCAGTCGGTTGTAGCTAGACAGTGAGTCCAGTTCACTTCGATTTATCAGCTATAAACCATGTACTGAGGGTACGTTGGTTCCAGCTGCTAAAGTTTCCGTCACCGAAAAATAGGATAGCTTAGGAGGTATAGCCAAGGAACGGAGATGATGGGATGATCAGTTCGTACGTGTTTTATGTTGCCCCGAAAGAACAGGAAACTGAGCAGTTATGCATTGAAGCGATAGCCTTGATGCAACAGCATCAATGGCTGTTTGATTAATCCGTCTGCCAGTATCATTACGTATTGATGAGTAGACCCTGAGATCCTTCCTGATTCGAAAAATCTTGACCGCAAGTGTCACCAACACTACTGTAGGGGGGTCACCCGTTCCAGTCTCAGACAGAAGGCAAATGTTTACCGATAAAGCAATCGAGAATCCACAAAAGGGCAGCGTATTGACCAGTTTGCACGTTAAAAGTCGCAGTAGAATTTCGGACGCAAGGCAGCAGATGTGAGCGGCGCCTTACACTTGGTCACTTATTTGAACGCCTGATTGGTACACGCACAGCAGAATCTCTGGAAGGCTGGTTAGTGGGTAGGACAGCAGGGCATACACGACTCTGTACTGGATGTCGGGCTTCCTTACGGACCAGAAATAGCAGTAGCCAATGACACTCTTTCAGAATGGAAACACGCGATGTGCGCAGGTGCTCAGGGATCCTTTCTCGTTCCTACACTTTTCGTGATGTATACGATGGACCTGTTCGAACTCCTCGAATCCAAATTTGCTGCATATACAGGTGACTTAACTGAATGACTGAAGGTGATACAACCGCACTACAGACCTATACTTAATTTCGTTCTTTTTCAATGTCAAACTTTATCCCTGTATGTGTTCATTTTAGCGCGTTGTCGTACCTCGAATTGGAATTGTCGAATTATGGTGCCCCTCCTGCTTTTCAGTCGCTTCAAACTCTTTACGGTTCTTTTTCCTCGTGACAGTCGCTTAGATAGGAATAAGTAACATAACCACATTTTCACATCATTTCTCAAATAATCAGTGCATGACTGCAGCTACATTATTAGCCACAACTTATTCGATTCTTAAGTCGGGCTTCAATCAGGCGGGTCGAACTGGCATCATCTAACGACCACGCTACGCAGTCGTAATTATTGATGGAGTGTCTCGCATAGGCCAATATAGTTCGGCAATGACCTCGCTGAATAACTCCCCACTGCATACTCCTCAGGGGGTTCAGGTAAACAATGGTGACACAGAGATTAATCGAAAGTATGAAGTCCATGAAACGGATGACGGAACTGATAGACCAATATACTGTACTAACCAGGTGAGATCTCAGAACTCATGACTATTAAGGGAAACGTTGGTAGCTCAGTTTGTATAGATGGCTGTCGTTCAGTTCTCAGAGCTCTGTCATTTGGCTGCAAGTGTTTCGTCACTACTGTTAAATCGTCAATGAGTGATAGATTATAGACGTGTCAGTGTTTATTGGTGCGTGTTTTGAAGCTGTTGATTACTGGTGTTTTCGTGTTTATGTACGTCGCATCAGTCGGCAGCGATTGTGATTAACCGTTTGAGTGATCGATCCTTGTGGTTGGCTAGTTCGTCCGTCCTCTTGTTTCCCGACACTCGAGCGACTTTTGACTTTCATCTCTGCGACTCGGACCTTAGTGCTGTCAGCGGGGACATCGTCCCTAGGCTGTTATGAACGCTGCAAAGGAAACTTGTCCGTACTGGTTTACTGAAACCGTCAGGTTGCTTACATAAGACCTACACTGTGTTATGCTGGTCTTGCTACTTCTTAAACGTGATCACGGAGATGGATGATCTTAAGAGTGCAGCGAGTTGCAACAGGGACAATACCCTAGCTCCCGTTCTTAACTTATTCGCAAGAGTACAACACCTTGGACCTCCATAATCAAGGCTAGAGAAGGAACATGAGAGCCTTCAAATCGGAAAAACATCCAAACATGAGGTATGCGGACAACCTGTGAGCTGATAGACCCAGGATAGAGGTGATTAGGAGATATGGATTCCTAAACTCATTGATAATCTGTTCAACCCGAACTTAAAACACTCCCAGAATTGGTGATGGAAGCTATTTTTCCAGTTTTTTTAGCGATAGGCACCTATCTTCTGTGTACTCCTGTCAACAGCCCTGAATCGGCACACACGGACAGCTCATCACAATCGACAGCACATCAATGTCCAAAACTCGTGCCTTGTAGCTGTGTAACCACAATTTATTTGAATGGGTATTGCATCTAAGCTAGCCCACTACGATCATTCTGACTTGTCCACACCTCCGTACACTCATTCTGGATGGAAACTGGCAAAAAGAACGCCACTGGCATCGATCAGTAGCCACAGCTTGCAGCGTCCCAAACCATGCACAAAGAGATCACATGACCCCAATCTGATAGTTGAGCAACCAGACTTTTCCTAGCCACTTTGATACCCATGTCAGTCTCTTCATGCGCTACCTTGATTCAGGTATGGAAAACAGCATTTTTTTCGAAAGACCATGATTCGAATTGTAAAATACATGACAGACCCACGGCAGTTTTTGGTGCTTGACACATCCTTCTATGGGAGCCTTTCGTGTAAGACCGAACACCTGCTTTCAGATGTTCGTTGAGGATTCGTTGAGATCAGCCTAGAAGAGGTATGGTTCTGAGACAACGGTTAACTAAAAACGTGTCAATTCCGTTGCTCACAGTGACCGCGTCTCACAGCCTTTCAACGGAACAACCCGTACTGTAACATAGCATATACGTTCATTGGTATTCAGGGGTATTTGGTAAGTGGTCAGGTGGATTTTGATCTGTTCGTCTAGCTTGACAATTGACTTGCAAAAGTTTCGTCACCATTCGAGGAGACATTATCAGTGCGCTATTTGGTGGGGATGTTGTAAATGTCACCTTGCCGCCTGAGGTGACTCCAATTAGCAAACGCCATCCGGCCCTTATTTGTCAAACCATAATCGGCACTTGCACAACTTCCAAAATACGCAAAACGCTGCAGAAATCCCTATCGATTATAAGTGGCGACTTAAAAGACTCGATACACGGGAGCGTGACCTACACTCTGTGGATCCAGATCGCATGTCAATGGACAGGGCGGTTCTAGTCAATCCATCTGAAAACAACGGCGCCTTCTTCGAAGATGAGATTCAGCTACATCAGTGTTGACGCTAATGCTTAACAGCCGTACAACCAAAGTTTATTTAACTATGCTCGAAGCCCTTAAGTGAAAACAGATGGTAGAGTGGATGAGAGATAAACCCGGTGCTAGTCTACCGCAAGCATTCTGAGGCGCCCACACATCCAAGCGCGAACCCCGTCAGCCTCGCTCAGCCACTCTTTCCTGCAATGCCTCTAGATAGGCCCAAGGGGAGGGTTACGGGAGCTTCACTCCGGAAGGCGAACTTCACGAACAACATCCAAAATCCTAATCATTTTCACACCCATCTGCCAACTCACATTTTGCTCCGCTCTGAAGTAGGCACGGAGAGCAACATTCGTCTTGGCAGATGATGTTTTGGTGTGCGCAGTATGTGACCGAGCCACCACAGTTGGATGGTGTTGAACGTTTTCCGCGTCCGAAGTAGCCACCACCCAACGAAATGCCCGTTTTGTAATTACCTCGTCACGAATCCGTTGGTGTTACCCGACACCAACACTTTTGAGATATCGGTCGTCAAACACCTGAAGACGCCTCAAATCATCTGTCCGCAGAGGCCATGTCTCAACCATACAGCAATACAGTCCTTATTGTTTCCCGGCACACGGTCCCTGGGGTCCTGCGTTATGCTTTTTTGACATCACAAGTGACGCAAATTGGCAATCATGATTCGGGCCTTGGAGATTCCTTCACTGACATCATCAAATACACTTACGTCAGAGCCTATGCAACGACCAAGGTATGTAGGATTTACCGCAACATCCGGTGTTACTCCTTGAATTACAAGATGCTTCTTCAGAGACTGCGACTCCTGAAGCGTAACTTCGCATTTTGTAGATACAAGGTGTATGCCGAAACATGGTATTATGGTATTCAGTTTATTCAATAGCTCGTGTATTTGACCTTCTTTTTCAAAAAGAAGGGCGACGTCGTCTGCGTACTATAGGTCAACAAGGTTCTCACCATGGAAGACTTGAAAACCGAGGATTTGGCTTTCTGTCGAAAGGCGGCTTTGAAGGCCCTCCAGCTTTCACCTTATCATTTTGTTGATGACCAAGCTGGACAAAAATATGTTTGTTAGATTTCCGGGATTTCCCAATAGTTAGGCGAGGTGTACGCGTTTTGTGTAAAGCTGAATAGTGTAATGAAAAGTAGCAACGAATGTGTGCATACTCGGAGTTCCAGGAGGAGCGGGAGTAGGCGACGACCCATCCTGGCCACCGGTAACTGATGGTAGTCTGGCCCATTTGGCTTCATCATCGACACCATGACATTAGTGTTCACTGATGCTTCACTGCTGGGTTCGGGGCTTGTCCGTTTGTTGCCACCATGTAGTCAGACGGTTTCCGCTGTTCGGGAAAGTGATACTGTCTGTGATCAGCACACATGCGACAGGCATTTCCCGTTATCGGTGAGTTTCGTCTCCAACCCATGTGAAAAGGGGGGTGTCGGCAGTAGCTTATCCGCCCTGCTGTATGCAACAAGTAAGTTGACCAGGCTGTTAGCACCACATGACGGTCGATGTGACGTGGAGTATTTTTAGTCTTGACCTTCTTGGCTGTACACGGGCTGATATTCTGTCAAGGGGGGGCACATTTAGATAAGAGGATATTTAACCAAAATCATTGGTTCAAAAGCCTGACCGCAGGTTAGCAAGTGGGTGCTTGTGGTTGTACCATTTTTAAGGAACTTGTCACCGTGCCTGTTCAACCCTCACTACGGAAGACCAGGAGATTGTTTCCACCAGACCACTGTCCACTGATCAACCTGGTGTGAGAAGCTCTTGGAGTATCAGAGTGGAATTTCCCCAGTGTAGCTCAGTGGGTTAGTGAGCATGCGTAGACTGCCACACAGCGCTAAGTTCCAATCTGCTGCGGATACAAGCCTCACAGACATACGTCATTACGAGACAGATTGCATGGTATGAGCGAATCGACATGTTAAGGTCGATTTTTGGTTCCCATAAGAGGCAGATTTCTTTCTCTAGCGTCGTTTCTGTGGGCATTGGTTTCCTCTGTCTGTTTGTTGACGGAACCCAGTTATTTTAGAAACTCGGTTTGAGTTATCTCGTCTCTATTGGCACTCATTTCTTTGCTGAATAAATTTGTCTTGTAAGGATTCATTTTCAATAAAAAATGAAGTTTACCACGTGTTATGCCTTACGTAGTTGTTATTGTCCTGTTCAACAGGATAGTTTCATTGGCTTAGTCAAGATCCTTTACTTCGATAGGGGAATTTAGATGAACAACTGAGTGACCGGTTAAAAAATGTTCCATCGCCCGATCAGTTGTGAACAACTGACAACCTTACAAGACACTAGATTCTAACTCGAATGACCTTGTCTCCCTTACGCAAATGGAGAAACGGGCTTTGTAGTCGAGCAGTAGGCCCCTATCAGAGCCAACACCTTATTAGTTACACGATCAGTCTTCATGATGGTCCACGGGTATTCCCTTTAACTAGGCCAAACGCTACTCAAAATCCCAGTGAAACAGGTCGTAGTGTGTTGCGGAACTTCGAAACGATGCTCGAGTATCCGATGCGGGTAGACGTGTGATCGACGCATCCTCTTCCTTATCCAAATCCTTGTTTTGGTCTCTTCCCTCCACGAAGAGGTGTGAGACAGATATGGTGAAAATCACCATCGCAACATTTATCAAGCTGATGTCCATGTAGTTCTCGTAAGCTGTTTTGTCTTCTTTCTTTTTTGGTGTTGGCAATAATCCCGAGGTGATTCTGTTTGAGGAATGTCTTGGTACTTCATATTGAACAGGACAACGTGTGAACCAATCCTTGAACTACTGGTAGACAGGCTAGGTATTTCGGTAGAGATGCAATTCTACGGAGCCGGTGTTTGTGCTTTTAAGCAAGCTGTTTATTTCAGTCCGTTCAGCAAGGTTTGGGACTCAGTCCGCGGTACATGCTTATACCACCGTACTATCTGGGAAGGACATTGAGCGATGAGTTATACTGTTAATAAGTGAACTGAAGCTGTCTGTCCATCCTGCTAACTTCTCATGGTCCAGTAGCAGTTCTGCATGAGGGTTGCGGAGGATACACTTGCGTATGCTGCAGACCTGAACCACGCAGGGTTAGACGAAACGCTTCTGAACAGATACCAACGTTTGATGCTGTCGAAAGCTGTATTGAACCACAGTCGCAGAGGCGGTCTTTTAGCGGAGCTTATAGACCGGTTCTGTATATTGCGGAAGTTAGGTTCGTTGGAATTACGCTTCTGGGTGGCCAGCTTGGATTGTTGTGCTAGTCTGTGCGAGATCCATCTTTTGCTACGGTGTGGTGTATTGCTTAGTTTGGATGTTCCAGCCCGTTTCTTCGCTGATTTTATGTTATACTACGATTTTTCAGCAGAGACACGTTGGATATTGGGAATCGTTTCCTTTGGTAGTTAGTTAGTTAAAAAGGGTACCTTGAGGCGTTTCTGTGGGATTTTTTTGAGGCTTGTGTACTAAATACACGTATATGTGATCCGCGTAATAACTGACCGCAATCTAACGCAGACTCACAGAGGTCAGCTACCAGGATGCGGTCTATCCTGAAAGCAACACAACCATCGTTAGGCTACCACACGGGCAGATGAATTTTCGGGCGCTTAAAGTATGTTTTAGAGACCATGAGTTGTGCAATGTTCACCAAGTGCATTTCGTTGGAGGTTCGAGCGCTTAAAATATGTTTTAGAGACCATGAGTTGCGCAATGTTCACCAAGTGCATTTCGTTGGAGGATTGGCCTTCTGGGCCATATCGCCCATAATGTGATGCATGACATCTTCCGAGGTACAAATACGTGAGTTTTTATCTTTAAGAGAAACTCACTGCTAGGGATTCCATTCGTTGTATGCGGAATTCGACCGTCTGTTCAGTTCCTTGGCATTTTTCGTTCAGCATTGTTAGACGCCAGTTTACTTATTTCAGTTGTTGGATTGGAGTTACGGTGTCCATGTAACATTAGAATCTTGTGTAAGTTTTTCTGCTTTTATTCAGTAGGTTTCGATCCTTCGCCTTCCTTTACACCTCAATCAGGCTTTTCTCCTCCGTGGTTATGCGGCAGTTAAGCACCAGTGTATACCACTGGTTTATTATTGCCCATGATAGTGAGGATACTCACTGGTTTTTATCCCACGATCTGCTGTTCAACTTACACCCAAATCAGTCCAGCGCTTTGTTTACTATGGCATCCATCCTATTTGTCCCCGAATCCTACCACTAGCAGTGTCAAACACTGTCCTCGTTTTTGTCCATCTCAAAAGCATAAAACGTACAACAAAACAACACCCCATGACTCTTCTGCAAGTATTTATTTGTTATCGTGGTGGTTGACGGAGAAGTGTGGTACAAACCGGACATTGTTTCCGATTTCAAAAGTACTTGAAGGACGAGCTAAAGGCACAGAGTTGTTTTGTTCTGTCCATTGCACTAAGAAGTGAGTGAATGACTGAACAAATGTTCTTGCCAAAAGTGTTGGTCAGATGAGCGAAGCTAGCGTTACACTAAAAACTGCGCTTTATATCCGGAACCAGCTGATTCTGCGTTGCACCTTGGGAAAAATGCTTGCGATCCTGGTGGAAGAAAACTAGAATTTGAGCTTAGGGTCCACCCAGATATTGTGTTCGTTTTTAGTGTGTGTATGTGTGCACGTCCTTTCGAATGACTTGCGGATCTGTGTTATGCCCGAAAAGTTTTCGAATCAATCCTACTGCGATATTTCAGTATGGCTGGTCTCTCCATAGACTTTCCATCGGGGCTAGTTGTCGACCAGTTTGCACTGGTGTCTTGACACTGACTGTTCGGTGTATGAACAAACGAAAGTACCAAAGAGATGGTGAATTTTCGCGGAATTAATTGTAACAGCAGGACAGGGTGTTTTTTCGGTGGAATCGTTAGTGGCAGTCATACCGCGGCATAAGCGGTGAACTGGGTAGTCAACGCAGTTACACCATTGGTGGGGTGTTTTGCGCATGTAGCAAAGTAAGGCATCGCGGGTGGTTAAACCGTTTGTGTTTATGACTGGTCTGAGGACTGAAGCACTGTTTTCGTGATGGCCACACCATGAGCCTTTGGGTGGAGAACCTGACACAATGCAGCGGGCGGATGTACAGGGTTCGCCGTCCACAGAAAGACTATTATCGCGACGACATTGGATACGCCTTTTGGATTAGCAGGAACCGTTCAAGGTGTTCAATGGACCCCGCGGTCACGTATGTTGACGCACATCAAAGAAGATAAGCGTACACTTGTTGGATTCCAGAACCAACGAAGACTTGTGGAAATCCAGTCATGGGAGCTGATACGGGAAAATAAATTTATGCACAACTAAATGGAAGCCAACTAGCAAAACTACCTATCACAAAGCGATGCTACTTCAAGGACTACTGAGGTAGGTCCGGTGGATGACCTTAATGAGGATCTTAGCTACCTTGATATGGTAACGCATAAACAGGCTGACTGAAACAAAAGAAACACTGGTCGTGGGGATTGTGGTTTACGTTGATCGGGGACGGGGACGGTGTGCCACAATGATTCCACAAAAAATTATACAACCAGGCGCACAAAACTATTTCACTTATGACACGCACGTTTCAAAACCGGATTGCGGTACCTTGCTTTTAAGTTACTCAAAACATTTATTGCATTTGCGAAGCTGAGCAGAAGCGAATGCTTAGCTTATTTCTTCCAAAACATTTATCTGGCTAAGTGCTTGACAGCCACTTTAATTTGTGACGGCTATTTTCCGTCTGCAGATGCAATGTATCTACTAATATCTTGGATTGTGACACCTCAAACACAATTATCTGAAGCGAGGTTGCCAACTGTATGAATTCAGCCTATGGTCTAATGACATACACAATCATTGTGGCGGAGACAGCCCATCGATGTCAGCTTTGATCGTATTGAGCCATGTTTTTGACTTGTCAGTTAGATCAATACTCTGTCAGAGCTTGTTGTAATTAGTGTTGAAACCAGTGATGATGGATTGCTGGTCACAGAAGCGTTCCGTCGCACTGCATTAGAGAGCCTATCGGGACAGAAAACAGGCAATGTCCTTCGCAGGTAACTTTGATCATAAGCCCCTAAACTCTGACGCTCATCAGCTCTTAAGGACCCAGACCTTGCAAGCGTAGGGGAAAGGCAGTCAAGTGGCAAATTTTCAATGGAGATTTCGTCCCATGGATGAAGTCAGTCCATGCCTAAAAGCACCGTACAGCTGTTTCCTTCTTGAGAATCATCAACAATGCACATCTCATGAATCTTTAGGACGCTTCGAACACGCGACGTCCTGGATAATAATTGAAGGTCAAACCGGTCGGCCCCGAGCAGTTGATCAGAAGTGTCAGTAATTCACAATTAGACAGAATATAGCGGCACTCATCTTTCAGTCATGCGATTCGCATCACGTGGTCACATGATTAGGCGCTGGAACACTCGTGTCGAGTTGTTGTGTTCAGCTACCAGCCATGAGGTTGCGGATTCGAAACCATCTGAAGTTTTATGAGGTGCTCACTGCTGGTACTTATCAACAAGGATAAAACACCGTGTTTGCAAGACCAAGTGTCGCTTCAAATCGAAGTGTTGGTTTATCACGGTTGACTCTTCGGAGGATAAATCAACCGTACAGAACATTTTTCCAGAGTTTCAATGAGGGTTTTATCTTCAAAAGCATTTGAAGCCGGTTTGAGTGTACGTCTTTTATTCTGACACGTCCAACTGTGTGGAGTATGGTGCCAGTGTTCCATAGTTGATGTTCACGTGCTGAATGTCCGGATGCCAGTTATTAGCATACAATATTCGCGAAATACACTAATTTGGTCTTAGCGAAAGAGCCAACTGAATTCCAGATGAATTTATGATATTGTTCAACCAAATACGCTACACAAAGGCAACCTCATGTTTCGGTTGGTAAGATATTCGAAACATCGCGGCATATATTTTGAATCAGGGTTGCTAAAAACTCTTCGACAGACCACTTTCAGTTTCACCCTTGGGGCTCATCAAGTAGGGGCAGCCTCGGAGTTTTCGTTTGAAGAACTTAACATTTATGAAAAACTGGGGAGCTGTGTCTAACTGTCAAGTCCCAACAGGAGTGAAACTGGTCTAGGACTATCGAAGAGATTTTAGCAGGCCTGTGAATAGTGTTCCGTGAAGCGAAGCGTGCACTGGCTCAAAGCTAGTGTTTTCCTCCACACGCTTCAGGGTGTTGAGTGCCTGAAGAATTCGATTCTCTGGACATGTTTCGGCGTACGAAAGATGACACCATACTAGTAAGCGGAGGTGATCGGTTCGGAAGCCGCTATTAAACGTGTGAGAAAGTGATACCACGTTTCTCCGAGATCCACGAATTCAGCATCCGTACTGGTATTCGTAAAAAGACCCGTGGCTTTCTACTGCTTGTTCATTTCTCACTGATTGTATGAGATCTGTTTATCGTTTATCACGCTGACAGATCACGAGAAAGGCGGGTACTAAGTCGGATTCGTCATATCCATACCCTTGGTCAATGACGGTTGTTTATCATCGACATCAAATACAGTAACGCCAGTGCTGATACTGATGCTTCACTGCCATACAACCACAAAGTTTGTTTAAGTATAATTAAGAAGTGGATGAGGAAGGGTTCCTGGTGCTGGCCTGTCGCAAGCCCTCTGCCTACGCCTCCAAGCGCTCAATCAGACAACCTGGAAAAAAACGTTTGCTTGTAAGAACTAACAGCGCGAGTATTTCCAGGTAGAAGTGAAGTTGGTGTTACCCACTCGCACATAGCATTATTTTATTCCATTCTTCAGATGATCACTTCACTTCAGAAACTGTGAGTTATCATGTTCAAGCTGCTTGATCAAGTTTCTCTCATCTGGATAGATCAACCTCATTCCCCCAGTTTGTGTATTTGGGTGAACAGTTACAACGCGTGGATCCCAACGGACTGAAATGTGCCGTTCATGGAATGTACTTCACGAACACAGATGCCAAATTTTTAAATGAGTTCTCCAACCGCGCTTACGTTATGGTAAGACTGACATTGTTGATTTTGATTATGCCAAGTCGGTAGATGCATCTACGTTTCGATGGGCACTTTGGATTTCCTGGCGGAGTTGTTGATCCTGAAGATGAAACGGTCGTCGCTGCTCTGAATCGGGAGGTGGCAGAAGAAATGGGGGCAACTCGAGCAGATGTGGCTTTCAGAGATGGGGATTTCGTCGTGGTACACCAGTGCACACGATCGAAATATTTGCTTTACTTT
Organism: Clonorchis sinensis; assembly: GCA_003604175.2. NCBI lineage: Eukaryota > Metazoa > Platyhelminthes > Trematoda > Opisthorchiida > Opisthorchiidae > Clonorchis > Clonorchis sinensis. Next base: position 83,130,482 of record CM030369.1, read on the forward strand.
TTCGCAAAACGCGTAACGATGGATCAGTTCGAATACTTGGAACAAACCACACTGAAAGCGGAAGAATATGGCCGAGAAGTAAGTCACATCGATCAAAACGTGTCTTTGATTTTCAGACAATGGGGGTGGTTCGTGTCCCTATTTATACGATGGAGGATGGATTCCGGGGACTCCCAGCCTTTCTCACTAATAGTTTTGCGGGTAACGCCAAGCTCCAGCTACTTTCAGCATTGCTGGTGAGCAGTATCTTAAGTTGGGAGGAAATACACGACGCTTTGCGAGCTTCCAGCTCAGCTTGAAGGAGAATCGGCTGTTCGGAAAGAAGACGCAAAGCTGGCACTGAATAAACGTGGAATCGCCTTTGCTGTTGCTCCTTTCTGTCATACGTATAGAAATAATGCCAATATGCGCTGTACAAATTAGGCATGCACCTTTACAGTTTGAAAATACATAGCTTACAATACCAACTTTTCCCAACTCTGTGGCCATTTCTCGTTTGGTGATGCAATTTGCCACCCAGTAAAACCGCACCAGATAGAGGGATTGTTTTTAACTGGAGGATTCCCTGTTATACGACCTCCAATGAAGTGATTTTGCTGTATCAGTAAGACCGAAGGTCTTTGTGGGAATTTACTCAAGTTTGAGAGAATAATGAACACCAGGCCTAGGCTGCAAGTAAGTGGAACAGTAATGTTTGAGTGAACTACTTCTTTTTGCCTTTGGTGTGAATATGAAGCACTGTGATAGTCCGTCTACAATCAACTCAAACTCGCCGATACCTTTTATTCTTAATTCGGCTGCTCTTAATGATCGGTATAAACCTGTTTAGTATGAGAAGCCCGAATACTAAACACCCAACATCTCTGTATTACACAGCAACGATATCTCTATTTTCTGCTTTACAACCATAAAATCGATTTCTATAATCCCCATTTGAGAATAAAACAGAAGAAAAACAGAATGTGGACGGATCCTCTACCAACTCAGCACAACTATTCTGGGATGCCTACACCTCTAAGCACGTGTTGAGTGAAACATTTTAGGACGATGACCGTAACCTACAGCGTCACCAACCAAGTACAGGGAGGGAATGATATTCTACGTGGTGGATCATACTAAGCCTGAAAATTCCGCAACCTCCGCTACCCTCTGTCAGGTCACCGTTACCTCGCTGTTTGAGACATTCTGCAAAACGGCATACAGAATACCACTGGGCTCGATAGGTGAATTGGCGTGCGTAGCACGTGACCTAGCGACCACAGTTTGTGGTGTCAGCTGGCTTTCGCAATGTTTGCTGTGCCAACAAACACCAGAGTCCCAAGGCCATCATTCTTTTGAGAAATCCATGGATCAGATGGACGTCACATCAAACTATGTTGTAACATAGCGCTATCCTCGTTCGAAGTAACAAGTTTGATTGATTTTGTTTTTTCTACTTATTTTGGATCGTTCGTGAGTGCGATCCTCTGAAACTGTCATTAAATGGTTTCCAAGTTTTCTACACACAAATATTCCATTTCCTTTATTGTGAACTCATTACTTTCGGTTGAACCACACAGCTTTCTTTTGGAAATAAATGGATAACTTCACATGTACAATTTAATGAGACATACAGTAGGATTGATAGGAGCTCGGGGGCTACGCGTACCTGAGGAGCCCTATAAAGAACGAAATCGGAAGTTAACCGTCAAGGAGTTTTCGCCAACCGTAGGAGTAGTGTCACTTCGTTTCACCTGATAGCTGTGGCAAACATCGTACAACATATTCGATGAAAGAACATCATGAACGGGAAGTGCCTTCATGTAGATTAGGGACAGTAATCCAAACAGTCATTTTCGGTATATCCTCAACTCACTGTTTCAGCAAAAGTGGTTTAGGATACAGTAGCCGAATTAAAGTGAAATAATGTATTAGTAGTAAATTTTGTATTCATGAAATTATGACCGACTGACCCAAGTTTTCACATGGGCGCACAGACTGAACCTTGTTCACACGCTTCGTTAGAACGCTAGAGTAGTGATCTGTCACGCATATGTAAAGCGTCATGTAGGCCAACGTAACAGTAGAGACTACGCAAAAGTTTTCTGTGCACGTGACGATGGATACTCACTGTCTGTGTTAAGCCAGCCATTCTGGGTCCTCCATAAGAGCAAGCAGATCGATGAAAACACGGAGGGGGCTAGACTAAGAGGGCTTTCCTGTAGCATTTCCCCTAACACTGAACGGCTAGCGAAGATCGGACATAGTTTAACAGCACTGAACGTGCGCTCAAATGCTCTGTTTAGTTTCTGATTGACAGTTCCCTATCTACATAGCCTTTTACTGGCATTTCTGGATACGGCAATTTTCGTGGCAGATCGGTGCTATGCTGTCGCCCAGTTGGTTTCATCATTTGTTCCAGAAGTCAATCAGGATAACCGTTATCCCTCAAGGTCTTGACCAGATGATCACATTCTTCTGGAAGTTTTCAGCGTGCAACTTTTCACTATGTCATACGGACAATGCACCAGACTTTTCAGCTTCAAGGGAACAGGACCGGCGTAACTCGTATACCGCCTACCTAAGTAGACTTCTAGCATTCAGTCCTCTGTGCACCTCGTCGTGTGATAATTGTGGGGAAAAGGAGCATACTTTGTTCTTCCTGTTCAAATATGTGCACCAGGGATGGGTGGGATCTTTCGTTTTATGATATGTCAACAAAGCATCATTTCAATTAAAGTTTCAGTGGTGACAGTCCTCTGAGTAGTGTGTTTTCTAAGTTGGAATTGGAACACTCCATTAGAAAGGTGATACCCATCCGCCGTAATTCCTTCGCGTCCGAAACATGTAATTCTGTACTTGCTCAGCATGTCACCTAGTTGCCGTTTTTACCATCTGAAGCCATCGCGTAGCAACACTAACAATTACGCCCTAAACCAAAATTCTATTGGCCTGATATGTCAACCGTGAATACGGAATTCATCGACCCCACGAGCAATTTCACAAGCTAGGCATGGACGTCTCATTCTCTTGGTCAGCTAGCTACTGAAATAAATTGATTAAACTTGAGCTCCTAGCTGTCGTCTTCCCAGATCTGATGGTTCCAGGATTTCTCGCCTGAGCAGTCATTGAAATGTGTGTAGCCGTCTGCTCACAGTCAATACCAAACACGTGGCTGATGCACTCAATGCACATAGACGAATTCCACCAGCAAAGCGGACCCTTACACAGAGAAAACTTTTACATGTTTCTCCCGCTGAATAGTACAGGTGGTTACAGCTTGGTTGCAATATAGCGAAGTATGACCAGGTGACTGAAGCGTAAGAACCGCACGGTAACTTGTTTGAATGATGGACATGTTTTGGTATGCTTTATGATCCGTTCTGATCCCGTACAGAGGAAGCAGAACATAACCACAAACATCAAATCCACCAGCTTGAACGCTACCGATGTGGCAACCAACGTTCTTTTCTGGCTGGTTGTCGTCACCAACAGACCGTATGACACGAGTTGGGAGAAAATTGTCGGACTATCCAGCGCCTCAATCAGCTAAAGATGGCTAAAATTGGGCAACTCCACGAGGATTATTTTTAACGCAATCAGGGGTGCATTAGATACCACTCGCTTTTTTAAATCAAATGCACTTTTCAACTGTGCGACTGAGGATGAAGACAATAAACCCATTTCAGAAGGAGACTACAAGGCTTTCAGTGCAGTATCGTGAGTGGGGGATTCCTATTAATACTGTTTCAAAGCAACGCCCACTTTAAAATTGAATAGCAAATTTTGAATGTCCTGATTGATCTTATGCACATGTTTGTTGTACAAAAGTTTCTCGGGTCTTCGTAAAAGATTTATGATTACGAAACCAATTCATTGGCTTCTCGTAAGTGAACAACAGACCAGCGTTCATGTGCGAGAATCATGGAGATCAATGGTGAGTGGATTCAAAGTAAAAGAATCACTTAGTTTTGGCTCACTCAGCTAGTGGGGCGAATCTACCAAACGAAGCTTATTTCGGTTTGGGAAGAAAAGTCAATTTCGTATTATGTGCTGCCATAGATTCACTTATTCTGACGAAAGACTGCTCAGTTGGAGACGAGATGGCTCAGTGGTTTGAGCGCGAATTTACTGACCAGAAGGTCCGCGGTTCGAACCCGACCTCTGTCAGCTAGGCACCGAGAGGGTGTTAGAGCTGAATGATTATTCTGACACACTCTAATACTTCGTCCAAAACCAGATAAAAACCTGATGGCGTTAACTAACTCAGGTCAAAGGCTTGCGGAGGGAAATGACATCGACCTGGTTACTTCATTCACGTTTCTTTCATATGCTTATTCATTTGCCTGTGGCAGAAAGTTACAAGTGATAGACCACTCGAAATGGCCAATAAGACAATCAAACAGACAAGCGAGAAATAGCACCAGAGAAACTGAACGCGACCACTAGGTTTGTCGCTGTCATTTGGTTGGGCAACCTAAATACTGACATAGCTGTCTTTTCCAGTATAATTGGGCTGCAGAGTCCGTTAGGTCACATTCACATGTCGCACTGCGACTTCTAAAAATCTGCGATATCATCATTTGTATCGTTTCAGTAGCGTGAAACAATTTCAATTCTACTGTGAAATTTGGCTACAGAAACACTCGAAGAGATGGTCGGACTAGTTCGCTTTACGACGAAAGACCAACTCAATATCAAGTCAAGCAATTGTTGACACATAAACTTCGGGAAACAAGTGGCCTAACTCCAACGATCCAGTCGTTGGGCTGCGGAAAATGATGAATAGACAGTGAAGAATAATCTTGTGAATTCCCAGTGCGTCCGACTGGGCTTCCGCATAAATGATGCGACAAAAAGAGTCAATGGGTAGGTGATAAGTGTCCATTAAACATTTCATATAACCTATTCGGAGATGAATTAGTAAATAGGGTTTGTAATCTCGAAAGTCTGATATTTAGAAATGAAAGCCCGACGCAGTGTGAGGTACTTTCCACCGAAAAGGTAGCGAAAGAGACTATTCAGCATTCTTCAAATGTTTTCCCTCGACTACCGGATTATTTGTGGCGCGACTGGTCTTAGTAAGGACGTTGCATATCAAAGTGTGCTAGTGTATAAAGGAGCACTCACCAAACCAAGACACAGATGGCATTCAAATGATCAATATTGTGCGGAATTGTGTCGGTAATAGTTATGATACTTTCACACGAAGCGACGCTACGTCTGTCTGTTCATCCACCTTTGAACAGTCATTCGCCTCTAACTAGTTAATTGTGAATAGGTTGCGGAGCTCCCCTGGTATCTCAACCAGCTCGGTACGAACATGACATCGGCTCACGTTCGCTAGAGCATTTAACGTATGAACGGGTTCTGGGATGTTCTACTGAACGGTGTTCACATTCACTTATTTAGGTCTATGGCGGAGCGATTCATTCCCACTTGCTTTTCAGCTACAATGCCCTTGTGAGAAGAAAAAGTTGGATTACAACAAAATGTTCCAGAGGTGTCACTCCCTCACTCCTGTTACATGGATACCATTGCCACCTGTCCAAATGTGCCAGGAATAGATTTAGTATGCGCGGTCAGCCAAAATCTATTAGATTTGAAACCCAGGTCAGGAAGGTGGACTCAAAACTTGCAGAAATATTAAAGGAATAAATCTTGTAAGTTAATTTCACTGGGTGACTCAAACGTTTGTTGCTTGTGTCCGGTGGCAGAATCAATTGTTTAAACCAGATGAAATTACGTTGGTCAGCGGAGGCTCGTACGCATTGTTCAAAACCAGTAAGCGAGATGAAGATACAGATATCGTTAGGACAAAGCATTCTTCCAAAATGCCCAGTTCACCAGTCATAAAACCGCCAATTGCACTAACAAACCGCTTTAACTTGTTGCTTAAAAGAGATCTTGCAGGTTGTTTCCCCACGTGTCTTATAACTCGGCCAACCTGGTATTCTTCTCGTTCCACCTGGCAAGAGTTGTGTCAAAGTAGGAAAACTGTCAGAAGTAAATCCATCGGCTGTGTACCGAAATTTTCGATGCGATGACTCCGCGATCGGTTCCAAACTTCGTCCGACTAATATCCGAGTTCGCTACTTCGCAGTAACCGCTTCTAAAAAATATCATGATCTAACGAGGGAATAACCAAGCAAAAATGGTTCAGAAATAGTTGGAAAACAACCGCAGCACGAACGATTAGGATAAACATACGGTATTCTATGCAGTTGTGTCCGAATGGACGCACCATGTGGGGACAAGGGTTGCGCCGAAAAAATTTCACCAACTAGCATATCCCTCGTCTTACCTGCTGCGGCGTGTTGAACGACTTTCAGCAAAACTCGCATCCATGTCGATCAAGAGTTTCAGGATATCAACCATAGTAGTTTTCAATGGTTGCAAGGGATGAGGGAGATTCATGATGACACCCCTCCCACAGAGTGCTGTGTGCAGAAAAGTAATACAGATTGCTGCCAAGAGAGGCATTACAATATTTCAGGCATCGGCATTTGATGCTGGAAGGAATGATATAGTATGAACATCTATAAATTAAGCTTGTTTACTATTGGTGTCAACTTCAAAATCTTCTTTCAGATACGTGGAGAGAAAAAGGATATACCATAAAAAAAGTCGATAGGCTTCGCGGAGTTATCCTTATGATACTGACCAACCATGACATAAAGTATGTGGATAATGCGGATGTATTCACGTCACACTTGTCCACCTCGCAAGGCAGTGGGAGAGTAAGAGACAGCTGGTGGCAATAAAGCGCTTAACGACGGAATAATTCTAGTGCTTTGTGGAGGCATGGAAGATGAGAAAAAGATCAAAACAATACCTGGTAACGAATAAATACAAATCTCCAAGATGATCCAAGGACGTTAATGCGACACATCCACCCTGCACATTCATAATGTGCTTAGATAGCTCATTTGCCAGGACTCCCTTATTAGTTATAAACAGGAGGGTTATTCAGAACAGACCGGTTGACAGTCTCGCTTCACCAGTGCAAGAAAAAGTTTTCCACTGCCCGTTCAATATACTCGGTGGAAAATTGCACACCCTTTAACCAAGGGATACACCAGAGTATAACCTGTTCCCTCAGATGCAAGTTCAAAAATAATGTACCCGATTTTGTACTCAACCACATAAAAACAGTTGATCTTGACTTATGAGGCCCTGCGAGTTGGCTACGAACGATGCATTTAACCCGACAGGGCTGGAACACAGTTCGGTCTGATCCGCAAGTGAAGGCTTTCAGAAAAGCGGGATTTGCGGCATAGGGACAGCAACCGAGGTCACTCGTAAAAACGTACACATTGCATTCACACTGATGACACTTTATTTCGTCGGAAGATTGAACCGAATGACCCAGATTTCAATGAAGTGAGTTTTCGTGATCAGTGGCATTTCTCCTGACAGAGAGTAACGATATGAAGGAGAGAAGCAAGACGTACTAGCTGATAATACAAGTGGAGCATTAAGCTCTTTGAAACGCCCAGCACTCAGGCACAACTTGGCGAGTGAAAAACTGGTAGATAACATCGGAGTTTTCGGGACTCTTATCACCAGTTGAACCGAATGAGGCAGTTGAAGACCTGATTTCTTTTTGTGAATAACCGATTGTAAGGAATGAATATTATTGACGCGGTCGATACCTTCGCACCCATCCGATGAATCCTAATAAAGACGAAGAACTTTTGTTGCTACATGTTTCCGGGATGTGACAACAACTTTATCAAAAACATCCGATAATATTCAACAGCCATGGTTTGATGAGTACTAGATGAACAATCGTTCAATAAACAAGTCTGATCACTCACTAGTATTCAGATTGTCCGAATAATTTAATGGCACGTTACATAAAGAATCACACAAAAGGTTCCGTCATGATTGAGCCCTTTGGTGGGGACTCACCAGAATGATCGTACCAGGACAAAAGGAGTCATGTCAGCGTACATCATACAAAATCCCACAACCACCGACACCCAAAAACAAATGTGCCAGATAGCTACGGTTGATTTATGCGCCGTTCCTCTATAAACTGGTCCATCTGTCTGTTTTTGCTATAGCAAACAATTCAGTGGTTAGAGCCGGAGTCCCTTCAGGAAGATCAGCAACTGCGAAACAAGGGAAATAATTTCGGGCAGACCGTACGTTCGCACCCACCCTTGATTACCAATTGGTAAAAGAGATAGATGCACTACAACGTTTATTATTTACATGATCACCTGAGCCCTTTATTGAGACGAGCACAGTAAGTTGCATTTTAGCTGTCAACTCTAAGTTGTTGTTTCTCTGCGAGGTCCAAGAGGCGATCCTCGGCGGTGAACTCATCAATACGCACAGGTTCAGATAGGATGTGCAGGTTTTTCCTGATTTCTTCTGGACTGAGTACACAATCTGCTCCAGACTCCGAATTAAATGGGTGCCACATGCCCTGTATTGACGGTGACTTTGTGGACCAAGTCTTGTAAATCGGCATAATGTCCAGTCCCGAACGATTTCGCAAAAATTCCATCCAATTATGAATCTCTTCACATTCCATTTGAGAAGCTTTTACATACTGCCAGTTTCCGCACACTGAAAATAACCAGATTTACTCGTATTATCAACATACGATACTCAGCTACAAGCAACGGCGGCCTGTGTCGACGAGGCTTTACATAAACAACAGTCGCTGGATTTCTCCGGGCGAAATCAACCAAGTATCCCTCGATATAGTCCCTTGAGAGTTGACCGATTGTAAAGGAACAAACGTACCTGACACCTTTAGAATCCGACCGAGACTTACAAAATTTAATCGTTATTCGTTGCAGCTGCGGCACGTATCTTCCAATTCCGTTCGTACCAACAGCCTGCAGTATGGCTCTGGGGATTACATTTCCCGACATTTCGGTAATGGTGTTTAACTCCAAAGTTTCAACTAGTTTGGGGAAATTTTGTCTGCAACGTTGAAATAACAGGACAATTGGCGCACGATAAAAAACGGAAGTAAAAGAAGTCGCACGATAAAGCATTATTATCCTCCTCCTCCCTCATTATCATCATCGACAGTAAAATATCAGTTTTCGAAACCGACGCTTATTTACTTATTATCACTCCGAAGAAAAAACAAAAGTGGATAAGAAGGAGGATTGTTAGGCTGCCACAATCATTCCTATGCGCCTACATCTCCAAACGCTCATTTAGACAGTCTGGACAAGAACTCCATTGGCATCGATTAGCAGCCATCTCTGCAGTGTCTCTAACAATGCACAGGGAGGACCACTCGGACTCCATCCTGAAGGACCAGTCGCATGGACAGTGATCAGGATCTTCGTAAGCAACCAACCAAAAGTTGGCAACCTCGCTGCCTGCGCCACCCTCAACGGGGCACGGCATGACGATAACTCGTCAAGCGCGAGACATGACCCAACCACAACATCTTTTGGGGCTGGACACATTTTTCCATTGAAGTTTGCCGCATATCCTCATTTTACTCATTTTTGGGTGTATCGTTTTGGATTCATTAGCATGAGCTATGACCCTGTAACAACGGTTGTCGAAGACCTAAAGAAGTCTCATTTGTGCTGCTCACAAAGGCCAGGCCTCAGCCATACAAGAAGACAGTTTATACTGTAGTGATACACAATATCCTTGAGACTCGGGAATGGGCCACTTTGTCACCACAATACATCAAGTTAGTGAGCGTCAACCGGAATCGTGCACTGACTGCATGTATCACACTATGATCGGAACTTTCACAACTTCCAAAATGTGTAGAATGTTCCACAACACCAAGCGCCTCTCCTTGCACTGCAAGTGACGTGCGATTCAATTCAATTCAATTCAATTCAATTCAATTCAATTCAATTCAATTCAATTCAATTCAATTCAATTCAATTCAATTCAATTCAATTCAATTCAATTCAATTCAATTCAATTCAATTCAATTCAATTCAATTCAATTCAATTCAATTCAATTCAATTCAATTCAATTCAATTCAATTCAATTCAATTCAATTCAATTTATCAGCTATAAACCGTGTACCATAGGCACATTGGTTCCAGCTGCTACAGTTTCGATCACCGGAAAACGGGAATGTGGAACGTACAACGAAGCCTTAGAGGCGAAGGTATGTACGGTTTGGTCGGAAATTGAGCAGCTACGCATTGAAGGCGATAGCTTTGATGCACGAGCGAAAAGAGCTCTGCGGGGCAGACGGTCTTCTGGCATGCGGAGTACATGTCCCAACCAGCGCAACCTATGAAGCGTGAGTAATTCATCTATCGCGGGAGAGTTCCTTCTTCCTAAGACCATCTGACGTACCTCAGCATTACTAATCCGATGTTCCCACCAGACCTGACCAATGCTGCGGAGACATCGATGATCAAACACTGACATCTTCCGTACGTCCTCTGCGCGTAGGGCCACGTCTCTGATCCATAAAGCAGTATGGATCGCACCACCGCACTGTAAACTCTTCCCTTGACAGACAAGCTCACGTCACGTCGGCGCCACAGGTGTCGGAGGTTGGCAAAGCTGCCCTGGCCTTTCCGATTCGAGAAATGATCTCATCTCCAGCCAGTCCACCGGAACTTATACAGCTGCCCAGGTAAACAAATTTATCTACCACGTCGATTGGCTCACCTGCAAGCATGAGGTGCGGGTTTGATCCCACCCAGTCTTGTAGCAGCACTTTACACTTTGCGGGTGTGAAGCGCATGCCAAACCGTGCGGCAGAGTTAGTTAGGTTATTTAAGATCATTTGCATTTCGGAAGGGTCTGAACCAAGGAGAGCAATATCGTCCGCATACTCAATGTCTGCGAGGAACGTCCCGGAGCATTTCGACTCGAGGTTTCAGAGGCAGGCAGAGAAATTTCAAGCAGCATGTCAATAACAAAGTTGAAAAGGAAAGGGGAAAGAGGACAGCCTTGTCTTACACCACTGGACGTGGTGAACTCAGGCGAAGCTTCCCGTATACTCGTACGCGCCCACAGGAGTCCGCATACAGTGCCTTGATAAGAGATAGAAATTTGGAAGGGACACCTTTGATCGCCAGACACTGCCAAAGTTGCTGACGATCGACAGAATCAAAGGCAGCTTTCAAATCCAGAAAAACGACCAACGTGGGACGTCTGAAGGAGTGGCGCTGTTCAAGAATTTGTCTCAAGGTGAAGATATGGTCGATGCATCCTCGACCGGGGCGAAACCCAGCTTGATTCTCACGAGTCTGTCTCTCGCGATAATCCATCAACCTGCGCAAAATAATGCCAGAGAGTACCTTAGATGCGACGGATACCAGACTGATACCACGATGGTTTTCACATGACGTTCTTGCTCCCTTTTTGAAAACTGGGATGACGGTCGAGGAGCTCCATTCGGCTGGTATTCTGTTTTCGTTCCAAATCTTCTGCAGTATGGTTGTCAGACTGTTCACCAGGACCTCGCCACCTTCTTTGAAGAGCGCGGGGTGTAGACCATCCGGGCCAGGTGCCTTGTCGCGCTTCAGGATTGAAATCTCACGCTGGATTTCGGTTGCTGATGGTGGGTTGGTGTCAATGTTCCATTCGGGCCTGCTTGGTTCTTCCAGTGGTTGTGTTGAAGGGACCAGGTGAACTGTTCTTGGAAGTGCTCAGCCCACCGCTCAAGACGGCGATTGAGGGAGTGAATTGTTGTTCCGTCTTTTTCGCATATTGTCTCACTGACACCTGCCTTCTTTTGACCCGTTGATCGAATCAGTTGAAACAGGGCGCGGCTGTTGCCTGCAGCAAAAGCCTTCTCCATTTCCTGGGCCTTCCCACCAGCGTTCTCTGTCATTCTTCAAGCTCCTGATTATCCGGCGTTTGAGGGATCTGCGTGCGCCATCATAGTCGCTAGTTGCTGGTATGGACTTTCTGGCAGCAATAAGATCTGCTGATCTCGAAGATATCCAGTGTTCATTGAGTCGAGTCAGATGGGCTGGACAAGCAGTTCTGAAAGCTGAGAGCATTGCTTCTTTAACTCGCCTCCATCCATCCTCCAAGCAATCTTCGTCGTCCACATGACTGTGCGTTTCCAGCAGCTTTCTAGCCAGATCAGCTCGATACTCTTCAGCTACTGAAACTTGTCGGAGTTGATGAACGGAGCTGCCCTCTTTCGGCACGCGTAGTGCTGGCGGGAAACGAAGTGATAAGCGGGCCCGCACGATGGCGTGATCAGAGTCAAGTTGCGTACCCCAGAAGGAACGACAGTCCTTAACTGAGGCTCTCCATCGGTAACTGATAGCCATATGGTCCAATTGAGTCCACGGCTGTCTTGTGGTAGGTGGCCTCCAAGTAACTCGGTGTGAGCGTTTGTGTTGGAAGTTCGTACTGGCCAGGAACAGACGATGATCTGCACACAACTGAAGAAGCCGCTCTCCATTATCCGTACGCACAGCATCGACTCCAAATCTACCACCCAACTGTGCTTCTTCCGGACTTAGCCGTCCAACTTGGGCATTCATATCACCCGCCAGGATTACTATATCCGTCCTTCTTGCCGACCGAAGCAGTCGTGACAGATCTTGATAAAACTCGTCCTTCTCATTCTCAGAACTGCTATCTGTTGGGGCGTATGCTGATACGACAAACAAACACCGTTTACCGCATCGACCTGCGTTAATCTTAATTGAGCCAGACAACCGCACAGCGCAAAGGCGACTGTTTACTGGGATCCAGTCCAGTAAGGCGCTTTCAGCCTTGGGGCTGAGTGCAACTCCCACACCGTAGATACCACGAGCCATTGCGTCAGGATCACCGGATGTCGAAGAGTGAAATGTGGGACATCTGGGTTCGCCCTAAGCGGCTTGAGGAGCACGACCGAAGTGGAGTCTTGTATGCGTGTTTCGGAGACACAACATACATCGATAGAGAGGGAAAGTAAGGTTTCAGCAAGGGATGCCTGTTGCCCAATTTGACATAGAGTACGGACATTAAAGGCTGCAACGTGGATCAGATCTTTTGAGGTTAGTAAGTGATTATTTTGGTTTATTTTCTGGGCGATGGTTGAGACCGCAACAGTGGCTAGGGGATTGGCAGATGGGTTGATTGCCCTGCATTGTACGATGGGTTGGGAGGAGTGTGGGGGAAGGCCGGTGAGCGAAGAGCTGCAAGGGCAAATGATACTTCCGGTTGCCCAGGCCGAAGAAGGTTGAGTTGAGGTACCCCACCTTGAGCCTTTGACTCAAAGTCTGACCCACAAGGCAGTGGGAGGGTGTAGGGTTTTGCTCGGGGACCCTGCCCCTAGCCTCTGACTCGAGTCTGGACCGCGAGACAGCGGTTGTTAGGGTTTTCTTGGGGGACCCTTCCCGGAGCCAATGACTCAATAGTCTGACCTACTTGGCTGTAGGGGGCCGGCCTGGCCCGAGGGCGCAGGGAGTAGGGCATTACTGTCTCACTTCTGATGCGGCTGCGCACAGCAGGTGCCTTTGAGCAGCACCGGACTCTTTGGTTTTAAAAGTATTTCGACCGTTTTGAATAATGCGCCGGCGGTCACGGTCAACCGTTGGGCGATCGGAGTGTGCGGTTTTGGGGCCGACCTTTTCTAACCCGTCCTTCCTCGGAAGGCAGCATCGCTGCTTCCATAAATATGGAGATGCTGGTCGCCTGGGAAACGCCTTACTGCCTTCACACTCCTATCGCAGAGGACAGTACGACTTTACCTCCAGACCGCCTCGTAATACGATTACTCGCAGTACGACTCGCTGTTCTTCGTCGGGCTGCTCCCCGTCGGCCTTCGTGACATGGTTGAACCTTTAGGAACTGAGTTCCAGCGAGTATAGCCCGCAGGATCATTGCAGCACAGAAGCCCGACCACCACGACAAGGTGACAGCTTTTGGTCGGAGGATGATGATGATGAAAATGATGAAAAAGACGCTGTCGTCTCTCAGATATTCTCTCCAACTCTGTTATTGATGAGTTGCTTGAAAGTGCTCTGCCTGCCTCTGAAATTTCGGGGGTCGGAATGCTCACAGAACGTCCCTCCCCTCCACCCGCAGACACTGAGTATGCAGACGACATTGCGCTCCTTGGTTTGGATCTATCAAAATGTGAACGATTTTAAAGAAACTAAATAAGTCTGCGGGACAGCTTGGTATGCGCTTCACACCCGAAAAGCGTAAAGTATTGCTCCAAGACTGGGTGGGATCGGACCCAAAACTACATGCTTTCAGACGAGCAAGTCAACGTTGTAGATAGGTGTTTCCCTGGGCAGTTGTATAAGTTCACGTGGAATGACTGGCGATGAGATGACTTCTAGAATCGGAAAGGCAAGTACAGCGTTTCCCAACCTCCGACAACTAAGGCGTCGACGTGACATCGAGTTGTCTGTAAAGGGTAGAGTTTACACTGCGAGTATGAGCAACGCTACTTTATCGATCAGGGACGCGGCCTCTACGCGAAGAGGACACAAGAAAGATGCTGGTGTTTGATCATCGGTGTCTTCGAAGCAGTGGTCGGGTCTGGTGGGAACATCGGGTTATTAATGCTGAGGTACGCCAAATGGTCCTAGGAAGGAACCTTCCCGCGATACGAGAATTGCTCACGGCTTATAGGTTACGCTGGTTAGGACATGTACTCCACATGCTAGAAGACCATCTACCTCACAGAGCTCATTTCGTCCAGCTCTGCGCTGAGTCGAAGCGACTGAGAGGTGGACAGTATATGACCTGGCAACGAAGTACGAAAACACTAAGCAATAAACTTAATCGGGTCGACAACTTCCGCCTCCTAGATTGGTGCCCCGGAACTCAACTCACCAATGGTTAATGATATTGGCAGAACTAGCCCAATGGCATAGTCAGTGGCAATCGTTCATCAAAGCTATGGCTTTCAATATCTAGCTACCCAGTTCCCGAACTAACCGAACACGTCATCACCTGCAAGAATTGGCTGTATCTCCCACTTTCCGGTGGTCCAAATTGTAGCAGCTGGAAACACTGTAACTATGATACAGGGGTTAGAGCTGAAGAATTGATTGATTGATTGACTCTATGGACCGTCAGGTACTATGACACTGTCTAATGAGCAAAGGTGCACCCGTGAATTCTTGGTCCTCCTCAAGACGCTGTAGGCTGCGGAAGTGTGAAGGTCTGCGGCAAGTCCTCGCCTGAGTCCTCCACTACATCAAGTGTTGTCAGTCAATGCTGTCCTCTTTCACCTTTATTATTCACCTTCGTCATATATACGATTACAGGACACTCACTTCCAGCTTCTAATACCTGTGGGATCGAAATGCACCCAGGGTATTAGACCAAAGATATCAAGTATGCAGACGGCATGGCTCTTATTGAATCTGACGTCACTGTAATGCAGACATTAGATAATCCAAAGAATTATGCCTCACAGTTTGGCATGCACGACCAAGTTTAAAGTGCTGCTGTAAGACTGAGTGGACTCGAATCACAACCCCATGCTTGCGGATAGGGCTATTGAGGTAGCAGACAAATATGTCTAACCTGACACCTGTACCAGTACCAGTGGTCAACCTCAAGATGTTCCCATGCGGATCAACAAGTTCAGAGCGGCTTTTGTGAACTTGTATCACGTGTGGCGTAGATGTGACATCAGGTTATAATTCAAGGGTCGAGTTTACAATGCTGTTATATGAGCCAGAAGCCTGATCGCTACGTGCTGAGAACGCTAAAAAACGTGTTTGACTATCGACGACTTCAGAGCATTTCCCGAGTACGGTGGAAACACAGGATCAACAATGCTGAAGTACACCGAACTGTTTTCGGAAGAAATAACTCCCCCATAATAGATGAACTGATCACACTAAACAGATTGAGTGGGTTGGTTACGTGCACCGTATGCCAGTCGACCGGTTTCCTCCGAGGACCCTTTTGGCACAACCATGCGAAAGGCGGAAACGAGCCAAGGGGGGTCGAGCAACAACTTCGCAGCCGCTAACCGCAAACTCAGCTGCGCTGATCACTGTCACTTGTCCGGATGGCGACTCAAGACGGTTAGACATTGTCAGACGTGTCAGTCGCATCCTCAGTGGCGTTCGTGCATCCCAGCTGTTCCCTTCAATGCATAACTCCCCCTTCGGTCTACCAGTCTTTACCCCTGTGATTATGCATCAATTATATCAACTACTGCCTGCAATGCTTAGCTATCTATCCCACCTCTCTAAATCGGTGGCGAACGAAACTGTGACAGCTAAAACCACTGTAGGGCAGGTAGGCGGGTTTTAAAGCTGAAGATGATGAGTCCAATCTAGGTCGACCGCCTAACAGAGTCCCCGATGCGTTAAGGCTCTTCACTTGTTCATTAAAATCTGTGGCGACCAGCGAGATCTGAGCTTTTAGTCCACCGTACCAGGGCACACAATGCGTCGTGGAAGCTGTTGTTGGTGTCACGCAAACAGTCGGTTGTGACGTGACCAGACACAATGAACGTGCACAGGCCAGTCCTCGTTTCGTTAGACTCCGGAAGAGCTATCCAAAGACGTCTATCGAAGGGTATCCAGTCAGGTAAGGATCACTCAACCCAGTGAGATAGCACTACGCTGACACCTACACATACTCGGTGGCCTCTGAATCGCCAGAGATGCCAACGGACATCAATGGGACAACCAACTCAATGACCGTGTTTGGAGATTGAACTCTTGATTGTACTATGCAGTACAATGTCAAGCAAGTCCGGTTCGAGAGCAAGATCAGCTCATTTTTCCACTGGCTGCGAGGCGAGAACGCTAACGGGCAGAAAGACCGACTGTAGACGAGTTGGGTTGGTTTCACGACGTCTGAGGCTGTCAGCACCGGTTATCCCATAAATTTTGCGGCGGAGACCGCTGTAAAATGAACGGGATGGTCAGCCCTAACTGATGGGCCAAAAAGGAGTTTTCCTAATAAGGTCAGTGAGGAGAGTGGAATCTATACAAAAGAGTAAGAAGAAAAGGCTTCAGTGGTGCCCTTCTTCCGCCTGCCCGCCCTGCTGCACGCAGTTAGTAAGGCGACCTGCACAGTGACACTAAGCGGCGGCCGATGTGGCAAGACACTTTTGTTGAATCCTGCTTGTACGCGGGCTCGGATACTGCCAGGTCACCCAAACCTAGACAGGGAAACAACTGGGGTCCTAAAACAATTTTGAATGAAGAGCAGCGCTGTTTGCCGAAAAATTGCTAATTAGCGACTTATAAGTTACATCCCACCTATTGGAAGACACCGAAACTGTTGCCCAGACTTCTAATCACTGGCGAACCTGGTGTGATAGAATCTGCGAATGTAACAAGAAGATCCCCAGCAAAACCCAATTAGGGCAGAAGAACACAACCTTAGACAGAACACTAAAGTGAGGACGCCATGGAGCTCGTAATGACGTGCTGCAACGGCCAATACACTCAGCCCATACATGATTTGCTAGGAATTGGTCCAAATGTCTCGATTTACCCGGGCGCGCTCTAATTGGTCGGAACTATGTACCCAAAATCAAATCGCTTTTCGGTATACGCTGAGTTTCGGAGACGATTGCCGCTACGATAGGGCATTCCCAATTTATGAAGGCCGCCGTTGCATATACTGCACACACGACGCGCTACGCGCCGATCACTAGAAGCAAGCCCGAAATAATTTCGCGGAGGCTATGGGCTTTCGGAGATAAGAATTTTACGTGTCAGTGATATGTTGCCGATGTTTTTTAAGTGAGTGGACTTTACAGATCAACGACCGCCGGCGATTCGCATGCGATTACCTGCTTACGAGATACTTCACAAAGACCAATCAGAACAAACTCATAAGTCCGCGGTGTTCATCAAATGGCAGACATCCGTTGCAAAATTTCCTATGTAAATTCCAGTTTGATATCTGGATAGCGTCTGGATCCGTCATACGCTTCAGACGTGACAAATTATATGAGTGTGTTCACCGAACCTTGGCACAACAGAGCTTGTCGCAAAGCTCACCCTACGGGAAATATTCTAACCGAAAATAACTTGATCTATAGTTCAAAATTGATGCGAATATGCATCTCTGTGAAATATCCCCATTCTCATTTGCGCGCAGTCACCAGGGAACGATATCACATTTTCAAATAATTTGCACGCGAATTACCACCATCCCTGAGCGAGAAGTTTCCTTTCGGAAAGCATGATTTAGCTTGATTACGTCTTAAAGTGCAATGCGATTTCCCGAAAATGAGGCCATTTATTTCCATGCTTAAACCGATGGTTAGATTCCAGGATTCAGTTATCCTAAGCATTACTGGGCCAGCGAAGTTGACTCTTGCCCGGGTTGTAGCATTATCCAAGGAAATCTCCCTATGAATCCCGATTGCATCGGAGTAGAAATGCCCCCTTATATGTAATTTAACAGAGGTTCACAAAATGCATGCGGCGCGATGCCTCCGAAGCAATTTCTTTATATTTCCCTTCTACATTTTCCTAGGTTGTCAAAGCACCATGCTGGGGTCACTTTACCGTCCGAACGTGCCACACAGTCACAAACCCCACATTATTACCCATTCAGTTCATCTGACTCATCCAAATTCCAGGATTAGTTGGCACTTCTTTCCGCGCAGCACGTACTTTCAAGAAGCCATCCATATCCTAAGCCAGAATGCTACCGTCGCACCTAAATTTTAACTTATTTTTTCTCCAGCTCTCTAATCCACTTTCTGAATAAGCGCTACTGAACCGTCCCCAAAACTGGCTGTAGTGGCTTTCTCAACCATTTGCCCCATCACGACCAAATACATGATATTTCTTCCCCCCCCCCAAATGCCTGTCAAGTAACCACTCTTTCACAAGAGCTATCTACGAAGGCACGAAAGCTTCAACCACACATTGGGGAAGGGTTTGTCTATACATTGGCCTTCGACACAAAGCTTCATGGATGATATATAACTAGCCAAGTTCTTGGAGGCACAATCTATTGCTAATGAACATTCACATGTGGCCAACGCCATTATTCAATATCTCCACCTGAATCTCGATAAACGCTTTTCAAATCGGGTAGTGTCTTCTTAAGACCGTATTTAGGACTTGTAATCCCTCAAAGCCGTCCGCTTTTTCCGGCAGCTGCCTAACTTATACCCTGGTGCCCTCCGGTGGACCCCTTCGACTCTTTCCAATCATGAGTCCCCAATCAAGATACGGCCGTCTTACTGCTTCGTCTGAATGGCAGCAGTGAACTATCCTGTGTTCTCGATGAACCAACTATATTCCTGATTGATTTCGGTCTTATTTTATTACGATTCCGTGGCCAAGACTGACAAACCTGGTAACCCCAAGTGACGCCCAAAATGTGTATGTTTAAAGGTAGTAGTAACAATAATGTTTATTCCTAGCTAGTTTCTGGACTACCGTAGGAATGTTCATAATGGCACAATCCGAATGGAAGTATGACTGACGGGATCTGTGAGTGCTCGGGTCTGCAAGAGACGGTGAGCCTTATCCGACACAAATGCGGTAATGCCCAAACTGGTGCGATCAAAATGCGACGCAGATCGGGAACAGAGGAACAAATTTATTGGAGTTCCCCATTCTGGAGAACCCATCAGAATTAAGCAAGATCGGGTCGTTACGATTTGAAGAGGGCAGGTAACAACAGAAAGGGGGAAGGTAACTCTAACGCATCCTGTCTAGCACGCGGAAAGAAAAATGCAAATTGCGAAGACCGAATGCCCATAATACCGAATCTGCCGAGGCAAAAAATGTTGCGGTGATTCAACCGGTCGATCTGAACCAAAAACTAGGACCACTGCTGAGGCTGTGTGGCCTTGGATATTTAGGTGTATTGCCAGCGTCGCAAAAAGCTTTAGTGAGGGGTGAGGATGTAGGGGAATTCACGGTGCCCGTGTATGGTAGCTAGAATACTGGAATGGTGGTGTATATTGAGAATGTATAGACTCACAGGCGTCATTTTTGGAGCCGAAATGGGGAGTTTGTTGAGGCGCACGGGACAAGGCGCGATGTGCACGGAAAATGACTGACACGGTGGAAGTCGATCGA
Organism: Clonorchis sinensis; assembly: GCA_003604175.2. Lineage (NCBI taxonomy): Eukaryota > Metazoa > Platyhelminthes > Trematoda > Opisthorchiida > Opisthorchiidae > Clonorchis > Clonorchis sinensis. The sequence goes on from CM030369.1 coordinate 83,150,417, forward strand.
GATGGATAGGTGCAAAAGAACGGCTCAGCTCATCAGAAAGACTCATCCCAGGGGCGGTCGGGGCCAGGTAGAAAATTTTCGCATGTGCAGGTAGGGGAACGAGCGATTGAGAGGACACGGTCAGGATTAGGAAGAAAACAGTTGCAAGTGTGCCATTGGACTGTGTATCATAGTGTCTAACATCACTGCACCGACAAACTTCGGTTTCTGGACAGCCTGATAACGGACATCATTACTGAGATGATCGGACTGGAGATGTGCGACTCTGTGGGCAGCGGGATTTAGGGTTGGTCACGAATATCCATAGAGGTAGAACAAAGCCATTGTAGGACCATAGGCAGTTTCGGTTCGGATGGACATCATAATAATAATAATGTTTATTCCCAAATTTTGGGTGACACCGTCTGGCATGATCATACGTTTACAGTCAGAATGAAGCATGACTGGGGGATTTGCGGGTAGTGCGGATTGCGCGAAAAGAGGACAATGTCATAAACAGTGGGAAATATCCGATGAAATAATAATAGGTTGCTTTCCCAACTTGTAGGGAACAATGGTCATGAGGTCCGACTAGTTCAAAGACATGAACATGGCATGAACTAAAACTGAAAACCATTGCTGGCCATGAGTGACCTTGGGCGCTTGGGCAAATGGCTGGAGTCACAACGAGCAAAAGTGGAGATGGAGGTAGAATAATTCGAATAGGGAGCACATGGCGAGTTTTGTCTCAAAAATGTGGCTTAATCTGAAATTAAGCAAACTCACTGTTGTAGGGAAGTCAGTTGCAGCAGATAGGTTGGATGGGGACGTGGTGTTAATGCATAGGGCGAACCAAACATCGTATACGGATTTGAACTTGTGGAAGAGGCAAGCCGAAATTGTGGCAGAAAATCAGGCTAGCCAAATTTGGGCGAAAATTCATCGGGTACGAAAGAACTCGTCCCAGAGACGGGGCCGGTTGAAAAATTTGCTCGAAGTTGCGACTACAGGCTCGATTGGGCGAGGGGTTGCGGTCGAGATTTTGAAGAGAATAGTTGCGGGAGTGCCATCACACTGGGTATGACAGTGCCATGCCATCATTGCACTGACATGCTTCGGTTTATGGACAGCCCCGTAACGGTCGTCAAGGGTGCCGCGATCGGAGAAGGGATACGCAGTTCCGTGGCAGCTGGATCTGGGTGAGACGGGGATTGACACAGAGAGTCAGACGGATGCAGGGTCACAGATAATTTCCCTTTCGTTGGAGGACCGTGTGAGTGTAGACCGGGGACCAGCCAGTTTGAATGAATAACAGTCCTACGGGGCGTTTGGGCAACTGCAGTAGAAGTTTGAAGCTTGGGAAGAGGGGCAACGAGGAAGAAGTAGAATGAAAGCAGTAGCATGTTGCGAGTGTCAGGAGGCATATGATACAACGGTGTCAACAGAAAAAAATCTAAAAGGGGATGACAGCAAGCTAAATGGACCCAGGAAAGGTGGATACGTTTGCTGATCTAGAAACCAAGTACTAGTTGGGCCAGAGTAGGTGCATAGTTTTAGGAAGGTAAGAACTTTGTCGTCGAGGTAGCTAGCAGGGAGGCTAGACGTTGGACTAGTTGGAACGGGCGGCAGTTTTTAGCTTACCAAAGAATCATGACATAGGGTCTCCGTTGTGCAAAGAAAGGGGTTAATGTGAGCAGTGACAGTAGACAAGTAAAACGCGGATAGGCAACAGGCTCCCAGAAAATGGGTGCAAAGCACGGACTAGATGGAGCGAATGCCGAACATACAGGGCCTTCGAACCCTGAGAAGAGGAGCAACTGGAATGAGATCAGTAGGGCCTGGCGATTCCGAAGATGTATCAAATAGACTGGACTGAATTAATAGAAAAATAACTTGCTGTATTACTGTTAGGTTGTTGCAACAGGGGAGTAAACGATAGGGGATAGATATAGATACGTGCCTAGTTGCCTAGGGATCAGGAACGATAGGGGATAGACGTAGATACGTGCCTTGTTGCCTAGGGACCAGGGAATGGCTCAGTGGCCTAGCAATCAAGGGCTGTCTTAGTGGAGCATCAACCAAGGGCTGGCTAAACTTGCCAATATCATTCCATTACAGTACAAGTGACACGGAAAAATACCAGTATAAATTTGCAGAGATGTGGTGCGCGCTAGCTTTGAAGGTTCAAAGTGAAGGAGTTTGAAGTTTACACTTTTCCTTGTTGGTTATGTGTGAACACTCCTGGAAGAGGTAGAGGATAGTGTGTTATGTTTGCTAGATGGATGCGCTTTGATGTGGTGCAACCCCAACTAGGACAGAGAGGGCCACGGCTTTGCAGTTTGATAAAAGCCACGGGCTTCACAGGGTATCTTCAAGCTATTTCACGTGTATCTTTTTAAAAAGTTGTAACGGATGAAAGGTCAGTTTTCCATCATCTGTAATTGGTGACTTTCCGAGATGAATGATACTGTGGGAACAAGTCCAACCCAGCAGCGACTTACATAACTTTTATGAGTTTTCTGAATTAAAGGCCAGCCTCAGAACAACCGAAGAGCTCGTGCTGCTGGAGGGGTGGTGGGTATGTGACATATTTTTGTCTGTTCATAAATTCAGGCATGTGTATCACATGAGGACTGTATAAGGAATCCGTGCTGCGCCGGAATTATTAATTTGTCGGTGATGAGTCTATTTAGGATCGTATACTTTAGACTTAATTTCATAACTGGCAGGGTGTTCTGGTGAAGTAAACAGACCTATAGCTCTCGAGCGATGAGCAGTCACCAAGTTTATATATTGGTATGATATTCATTTATTGAGAGCAAGCCCCCTTCGTTGAGTGTCTGATGAAATGCCAAGCAAAATTATTTAACCAAACTGAAAGGCGTTTCCTCAAGAACCCCTGGATACACCTCATCTGGCTCTCCAAGGTGTTGAAGTGTCTTGCTTTGTGCCAGCGTTTACGAAGTTCCTCCTCCGTAAAGGAGCAGTTGGCCAGGTCTGTTTTTAGCTTTGCTGTGTTGATATTGGATGTGATGATGTCGCCGGGGTGGAACGCGAGCCTGTATACCACCATTAAAGCCGCTTCCCTCCCCAAGAAGTGGACCATTGGCTTGATTTCCAGGTGCTATATCCCTTAACGTTTTTTACCATTGTGTTTTTTCAATAGATACTCAGTATATCGGCCTGCTTTCGCAAGTTCGTTGGGTGAAACTCTGGTTTACAATAGTTTCACGCCTTACGAAATACCAGCTTGCCTCTTGAGCCCTCTGTGATCATCCCTTTGACGAACAGTCTGAACCCTATTTCTATAAGACGGTGATCGTTTGAGCCCCATCCACTGGATGTGCTCCTGGTTCAGGTCCCTCAAGAAAGGTAAGTAGCCCTGAGGAAGCTTTGCGTCGGACGTTTTGCATGCATGTTTGAAATTGAGGGGCCCTTAACAAGTGGAAGATGAGGTCAAACGTTGGCACGCAGTGGTCACTCTGTCCCAAAGGAACCTTAACTATCACTTGATCAGCGAAGTGTAATTCAGCCGTGGTAAACGCATCAAACATGGATGGCAGTCTTCCCAAGCGATATCCGGTGTGTGCGCCGACCTTTCGAGTCCAGGTGATCTGTTGCCTGGTCCCGGGCACCCACCAGACCCGACGTGCTGGGACCGCAGTTAATCGGCCTCGGGAGCACTAAAGATGCGTATACGAAGAAGATTCGTTTGGAGGGCTGTGTGAGGAACAGGTCGTTTTCCGAGTAAATTGAGGGGCCGCAGTAAATGTCGCCGAAAGGAATAGACTTGGTCCCGCACGATTGAATTTGGATCACATGGTGTCACAAAGCACTGCAGCATCAGAGACGGCCAGTGTAAGCTGTCTGTGTAAGTGAAATTGCAGACACTCGTTCAAATCATGCCGACTGTTGCATCAGAAGGCTCTTTGAAAAGACTGAGATGGTATGCGGACAAGAGATTCAACGCAACTGCTGATGCATCTGGTGGTGGGGAGTAGAGAAGTGTTAGGTCATTGGCGGGTTAGCCGAAGAAGCACTTCTAGGTTGTCTTTGAGTCCAGGGCTCGAAAAGGGTCTCTGCTGCTCCCTTGGCTGCTTTTCTTCTTTATGCTTCCAAAGTTCTTTATCAACCCTACAGTACTGCGTAAATGGAAAGTTTTACCAGTAGCTCTTTCCGGGAATTTCGCTTTGATACCTATTCATGAGACCTACTCTCCGGGCAGTTTGCGCCTATTTCTTGCCTGAGGAAAATTAAGGCAAATATCGTCGTCATTCGCGATAATCAAAACAATTTCATGGACTATATTTCTAACGTTCTGCCTCTTTTGTCCTAATAGTTAAGTCCAACTCGCTCAGGAAGGTACATCGTATTTTTCGGCTTCCATTATGAATTACTCAATATAATCTCACCCAAAACTTTCTAGTTTCCACGTTTTTAAATCTATGGGGCTTAATGAATGATGCATTATAGGATTTTGGAAAATAAAGGAAACTGTTAACGTCATAGCAAGTTATTCAAAGCACGCCCTTAGAGTGCGTCGAATATTGTGCAAATACTCCATCTATTGTTGCCCAAAGATCATCATAGCAATGCCTATTGCAGGTTATAAAATCATGCGGGAAAGAAATCTCTGAAAAGAGTAGGAGTGCACCAGGAGCTCGGCGACTTAGTAAGAAGAATACCCATTTTCTCAAGAGAAACGATAGAGAGTAATTTACCTACACTTTTGAACAGAATTAAAATCAAAACTTCTGAGCATTATTTTGAGGTAAAGATGGCAGCAGCAGGAACAGCAGCAGGAATCGCCAAGCGCCACTTTTAAACCTCACCACATACCCAGAGCACAATTACGAGTGAAGCAAGTGCCATAACTTGCTTGCAAAGATAACTCTTTTTCGGTGGATGGTGGGCAGGTATACGTGATACGTGTCTCTATCGCATCGACCTGGTAACTAAACTCAGTTACCCTAAAGATTTCGACTCGCTGCCAAGTTCCCGCTAGCGCAGCAGCCATGAATAATCCAGTAGGTACCAGGAATCACTTGGATGAATCAGTGTATTCCCCAGTCCGACCAAAAATACGGGAATAATCGACACAAACAAGGTCCACAAAATTTGATTGTATCCTTTTCTGGACAAGAATATTTAAGGGGTATGATAGATCCAAAACTTCCAGGGAGCACATAAAATCGAAGAAAGCCGTAATTATTGCTTTGCGGCGTTCGTCGTGCTGCTCAAGCTACTGATATTATGCAGTGTGAGGATCATTGGGTTCCCTGGATCGTCTACCTCTGGCAGTATTTGATATTTTCACTCGCTTGCGCTCACTCACTAAGTCAGAATTTGAAATATGCCTAATCCGAGAAAAAAACTGTTAAAACGTGCCCGTGGAGGCAGTTTATCAAGGGAACTATATACCTAAACCACTTGCGAATGCAGTCCTGTTTTGACCACTAGTATTCAAGGTTAGTCAGGTAGCGTATGGAGGTTTTTGGATACCGCCAGCTGAATTGAAGCAAAACGTAGCTACAGGAGTTTAGAGAACCTAAATCAAAGGAAACTTTTCATACTGTATTGCCACTTGGTGCTTTTCAAAGAGCCATCACAAATTTTAATGCACCATGCGTCGTCATAATTCACAGTATATATATATATATACTTTGTTAGCAAACTGTGTTTTGGTGACTGAATTTCCTTCCAATGAATGCCGCTGCCATCATTGCACCGTTGGAGCACACAGTGCAATTACACCAACTATCTTCAGTGCCTTGAACTCCAAAGTCTCTTTGTATTTGCTGAAGGCACTTTTGCGTTGCAACAAGTGGTGAGCGTGGCATTGGAAGTGGCATTTAGTGACCTCATTCCAGCTGATGCGGGACATTTTTCTAGAAACCCTTTAGGAGAAAAACCGGCAGGATATCTTTATTTAGTATTTTTACGGCCGATGTTTCCTGCGTCAGATTTATTGTTTTTGCGGCAATCATCGTCTTATCACCAATACCATCAGTTTAGCTCCACTGAATGCATTGCTAAACTTCGTGTTTACGGCCCAATATCTAAGGTTTGTTATTCAGCAAACAACGCAGGGTAATAAACTTTTTTCAAATTTTTTGTATGACCGGCTACCAGGAAGTTGCGCGTGCGGCGGCGAACAGCTGCTGAAATATGGTGCACCATAATGATAGCTGAAGCGTTTTTTCGGATCACATTTGCAAAGCACTTGCCGTCTACTATATTCACGGATTCTATCGCAAGCTTGGTCCGGCTTTTCGTACTTTGAAGCAATGCTCTCTGTGCGGAATAAACTGAGCGCTATACAGGAAGCTTTTGCAATGCTGCAAAGACACGGTCAAGATGTGCATCAGGTCCTAAAAGACACCGGATTTTTCTTGACCTTGTTGTGGGTTCTTTTATGTGATTAACGGGGATATAGCACATGTGATCCAAAGAAATTGGTGCGCCGGTTTAAAGCAACTCACAGTGCCAAGCATAAATTGTATCTGTTATTATTCGCTTACGAAACAGGGCAGGGCCGACGAGGTGCCTATGCGTCCATCCAAAGCAAAGCGCGGATTTTGGTGGCCGCTTTTCTGACTGTTCAGCGCAGTAACACACCGGTGACCATCAGTGCAATCCCTCCTACTCAGAAGGATAGGCTGTGTGAGCTAGGTCCTGAGGATTTTATCCAGTTAAATGGTGTAATAGCGGATAGTTGTTTTCTCTCTTCGTGGCTGCTATGCAACACCTGGTATCAATAAGTGACATCAAACGTTTAGGGCACGCCAACAAACGATGCAGAATTCCCTTCAGTTGCTCTTTGAAAGCCGTGTACGATAATGCTTTCTAGAAGGTGAAACGAACGGATCTGTGGTGGTATTCAGTGTCGGGCAGTTAACAGCACTTAAACGAATCGCAAAATGGCAGCCAGGAAGCGATGAGAAGAAGCTGCCTGCAAGCCCAAGGTCCTTACATTCTTTCATGATTACGTTCAAAATAGTTGTGCTCATCGGCTTAAAAACGTAATCTTTCGAAAAAACACGTAGACACAACAGCTCTTCTCAGGGCAAAACCCTTCCATATAACCTCTCCTCAGGCGCTCGCTCTGTTATTACTGAGTTACCCATCGTGAGTAGTAGGTATCGAATGAATGAGGGGGTTTAGTATCCCGCAAGGTTATGTAGTGCAGTGGATTTCCGACTAGGCTTCGCCAAATGCATCAAACATCATCACTTTTTGGCCTCACGTGTGCCAAGCATTCTCTTTGGCCATGTAATTTGCTGTTTGTATACGATACCAAATTACCCCTCTTACTAGCTGTTAAATTTCGTTGTGTACTGCTGTCAATGATGGCGATTGTTTTCTCCCGTAGCCAAATGCCGCATCCCATATCACACCTGTTACCCCATCCTTACCTTAGAATTAGGTTTGCTCGGTGGGGCCACCATTCGTGAGTATGGATGCCATCTCGTCCCAAACGTACGAAAAAAACCATGAGCGTATCAACCAGCAGCCTTTTCCTGCACCAAGCACCCCCGAAACCCGACGGTGGCCACGGCAAAATCCCAGTTCAGGAATTTTAACCACGAAAGCCTGAAGACAATTAGGATTGTGCCATATGTCTATGTGCCTTTTTCTTACAGTGATGCTATTTTGTCGGGGTATTCAAAAAGCCCACATCGATGAGGACAGCTCTTGCTAAGCCGAAATAGTGGGATTTGTTTCTTAAAATTCATGGACTTTAGGCTCATTGTAACGCTTTTTCTGACACTTTTTCTAAGTACGCCTTAATTTTAGACATTTTGCAGCTTCACTCCATACCCAGTTCGATGCATTATTACATGTTCTTCAAGGCTGGGCTCCTTAAGGCCTCCGTCAGGTGAAAAATATCCAGCCTGTATTCCGCTCGATTTTCCCGCACCAGCACATTAAGTACTAGAAAACAGCCATTAAATCCTCACCACCGTGATTTGTGGCCTCCTCTTACTAAAATTCAGTTAGCCCTTGTGAACCGAATGTTGCGTTATGGGCAACGATCAAGAGATTCTGCGTCCCCATCAGTAGTCAGAAATAGAATGCACTCTTTCAAACGTACCATCCTTTAGGCGACCATCTGACATGGCACTTAAAGGAAACAACGCCAATTAGTCTATGAGTGAACAGTCGAGGTTGACAGGTTTGGGTTGGATAAGAAACCTTCCTATCAGTAAGTATGCGTCTTGGCAACCGCGTTGCTTTAAGGTAATAGTCTGCTACGATTCTGGTGTTCGGTTGGAGTCTGGAGTTACCTAAATCTCAGGGTGCTTTGCAGGTTACACTTGCTAACTTTTTATAGCTGGCTTCATTCCACCGTGAATATTATTCGCGATATTCAGATATGTCTAAGGTGCGCTTGTGGGGCAGTGGTAGCACGCTCGACTCACATATCGGATATCCGGAGTTCCAATCCCGGCACGGCCATTGGATATGCACTGCTGATGAACTCCAATGAGAGCAAAACTCGAGTCCAGTGCTTCCCTTTGGTGTAAACTCACCAAAATAATTATGCCAGAGCAGGAGGACGGCCGCTCAAACGAGAGTGACGTGAATATAGACAATATTCCCAGAACCTTAAGATGAATATGGTCTCATTTGTTGCGCTGTTTTCGCCGACTTATTTTCTATGGACCTCGCTTTCTCACAATAGATCAATCTTTCTGCGTATGCAGGCGACCGGAACTGCTCAGATCCCGAAAGAACCCGAATTATCTATGACAGTTCTACTCTGCTTCACAAATTAACCCGACGGAAACATTTATGACAACGCAGCTTCTCTCTGAAAGAGATACAGACATGAGTCAGAAGCGGCTGGCGAATGACAGGAGCTGAGGAAATCTTACGTGGTTTGTCCTCATAACAATGTCTCCTGAGTATCAATCTTGGAAACGATAGCATCTTTTATAAGGATTTGGAAGAGTGTCCTGTTTTGTTGGGGCTTAAAGTGGTTATCTCAATGTTATCTGTCGGATCAAGCGGACTATTCTGGAGGGGCATAACAAGACAGACTGAGTTTAGCCTGGCCCCGAAATACTAGCTGTAGCACACTAAGTTTCGAAGATAGAAGCGAACACGCCTTTTACAGAAACTTGCTCAGGGTGCCCGGTTAGCGACCGGCACAGGAGGGCTTGATCTGCTTCTAAATCAGGTAGCGTCATGAGGGATTGTGGGAAAGGGGTTGGCTTGCTAGCGCCACCGCAGTATAGCAGCTTGGATACATACCTTCAATACGATTGGACCAGGAAACAAGCTGTTTGTGGACGAGAGCTAATGCAAAGTTACTTAAAAATTCCGGTGGCTCTCCTCAGAATACACACCGACAAAGGTTGTACGACAAATTTAATGCGGTTACCTTATCGACCAGCGGTATTGTGTTAGAATGCTAAAAGGTAGACTTGCACCTGTATACAAAATAAATGAATTCATTGCCTGAAACAGCAGTCACGGTGTTTGGAAGTAACTGTACAACCTGCGTTTAAATTCTGAAGGATGATTGTATTCGACTGACGAAAGCAGAAAACGAATAGAGCAGAAAAGCAGAAATGAGGCGGGGAAAAGAAATGGGCAGTATCGGCGGCGGACGACAAAATATAAGTTGCTTTGCCGGAGGAACCTCAGTGGGGAAGTAAGCAGTGCCGGTAAGATCCCATCTATCGCCCGATTGGTTAGTTCGTTGGGCGTACGCGGTGTCTTTCCGGAGGCTTTGGATGACCCAACAGACGGATGCACGAATGCCAGGGTGTGATGGACCCTCCCGAGGTCTGAGGCTGTCTGTTGAATGCTAGCAGGAAGTACCGGATGCGGTAGTCTCAGCGGCGCATCACAGAGAATGGCGGTCTCATCTTTGGGGGCGGCATAAGAAGCATAGACGAGCGTTTCAAACAAACATCCGCGTCGTCATATCGTGATGCCACCATCCGTTTAAGGGTACTTTGTGACTAACAGTAAGCAACATGTTTTGTGTCAAGGTGTCTGCGACGGCGTTTTCAACGCCAGAGATATTCAAAATGAGAGATATCCATTGGGAGATGGCGGCGATATATCATATCTTCCGAGACAGGTATGTGTTGCTTGAGGGGGCCAACGACTAAATGCGGGAATATAGTCAGTCAGGAAACCTCGACTGCCTTTAGGCCTCCAATAAATGCACCACAGGTGCACTGGTCTACGCATGCAACGTGCCTCATAAACCCTAACTCGAAGTTACCGACACCCAACCATAGCCCCTAATAGAATACATCTTGGCCGCTAGCACACTATTTATCCTCGGCAGTTACCGACTCCCACACAACTACCGCTTTTGCAGCAGCTACACAAAGACCAGCGTCACTGGCTGTATCAAGTCACCCCTTCTGGCGCGAAGGATCCCAAATGGGAAATCTGTTATCCCCACTCGCTCAAATGGAGACCTTCTGTGTAGCGTACTGAGCCTTAAGCTTAATCTGCTGCCATGGGTTCAAAACTACAGCCATACAACCTCTAATTATTGACACAGAAGGATTGTTTACACACACCGAGACCTCCATAGTATCCACAAGACAAATTGCCGTAATATAATTTTCTTTAGAGCTTCATTCGAACATCAACCAGCTTCGTAACTAACTAATCGGACTTACCAAAAGAACTGTTCAACGCCCAGTCTCTGCTTCCCAAACTTCATCACCGAGTCATCAACAGTTTTCTATTATAAAATCTGACTTGGGGAACTAAAAGGTGGCTATCCTCCGCTACTCCTCTAGATAAAAGCATCCATCCGCATCCAACCATCTTCTGATACCCGGGTCCTAAATCTCTGGAGCACTGGTGCGTAACTGAACTGCGATTTCGTGGTGGTACCTATGAACTGACCGCCATAAATAGTCGAGGGTGCGCGAAGTTCGCCCGTTTCGAATCTTTGCACGCTTTCCGTGCGTCCGGTCTTTCTACTTCTCCCGGGGATATTCTTTTAATTCGCGATGCTTTTCTTATCGTGTGTAGTATGCACGCTATGGGAACACCAGGGGACAGTGATTCCCCGAAGGCAAGTGTTCACGACAATTTCTGTGGACGGAAAACAGAAACAGAGCTCATGAGCCGAAGCCCAGTAAGCAAGGTTGTACATAACCAATACTTACACATAAATCAATCAAACTGGCAAATAGCGTATACTACACGTGTTTTCGTTCGCATCCACCATTTCCGTTTTACAGCACTTTCTCTTATGACATTAGAGGTGCAGCATAACCAGCAGGTGCCATATACTGATTCGGACTGCATACTTACCTCTAGAGGTTATAACTTCTAGAGGTAAGTATACTTAAAGCTGGCAAAACGCAAACAGTATCGTGTGTTGCGCTTACAGTGCCCGAGATTTTGGACATAGACTCACGCACTCTGAGGCGGATTTTGACAATCATAGTATCCAAGCAGACCAGGGAAAATTGAATGACGAGTTCGTGCGGCCCCCTAGGGAGATGACTTCGAGGGTTACTAATCTGTTTCTCCACCCCAATCCAGGAGTTCAAGGATGCTGAATACCCAGAGATGCAGTCCTCAGAAAAGCATTACAGTGTCACTTGGAGCGTGCACAACCTTGTGGGTGTGTACACCTCGTTAACACTTGACCTTCAGTGATGCTCACAAATTTTCACAGATTCACAGATCGGGACTCAGGATCAAGGCTTCCGCACAAGCTTCCCGAATCAAGTTTGCTTTTTTGTTTAGCGGCTTTCGTTCACCTGAAAGGCACAAGCAAAAAAGGTATAGAACCGCTCTTTCAGTTCTCTGTGCGGGGCAGTAAGGTTGCTAGCGCGAGGACTCACATAACAAGGGGTCTAAAACTGCTTTGAACTGGTTATTAGATGCAGCACAGATCACCTTTGAAGGAAAACTATCCCACGAAGCAACCACCAGATTTTAGAAAAACTGTCGCCCAATAAAAATATACGCTCTGAGCTTGAAAATCTTCTCAACTTGTACCCGCCGTGTATTGGTTTGGTCAGCGGTAAAACACCGTTGGTCGAACTTTTTTCAAACAAGACATAAGTAAGTAGTGGGTCTCCTCAGAGTCGACGATACTCCAGGGAAAGATATCAAGCGACCCCAGGCGCGTTTCATAATCAGCGGATTTGAGGCCATCAACCGTTTTAACAACTCGTTTGACACACTCAGTGAGGGTTACGTACTTGCGTCCTGAGTAGAAAACTTGGTTAGCATATTCAACAAGCGGTGTGACGCAGGCTGCATAGTTTATTTGGATGTCCATGCGAGTAATACCGGGGAAGGTGTGCCTAATCACCCGTAGAATGATGAATGCCTTTTCAGGTCGATTTTTCGTGCTGAGCTAAGAAATACACGTTTGAAGACAGCCAGACAGACCAATCCTTCTTGAAATCTATCTTATTAATATCTTTCGGATCATTCTCACCACGCACGACAAAGGCGTTCACTGAGTCTCCTCCCAACGACATATGGATGCACTTTTCGTCCTTCAGAGGAAGGCGCCAGTCTAGTAAGCAATGGTTTTCAGCGTCCACATCAATTGGGAGGGCGCTGGCGTTGGAACTCGAGGATTTCAAATCGTTTGCAAAAAATGGACATGCACTTGAAAATGAGTTTGCGAGCCGACTTTGAAGTTTGATGGACACAAAAAGCCAAAAAATGGAAGGGTCCCAGAAAGCCTGGAATGCCCGAAGGTTATTTCAGGTGATTCGTGCAACCGGTCTCCGGAAACCACCTGTGAGTGACGCTAAGGAGCGACATCAAGGATCAGACTGGAGCGGCCACCTTGAATATAGAAGAACGCTCGAATGTTTCGCCGAATACTTCGGACAGCAGTTATCGTGACCACCAGCTGCCAGTCAGTTGCAGCCATCAGCTGACGTAGAACCCTGGACAGTGAACTTGGAGCTCCCTACGACCTCGGAGGCTTATGGCTGCATATGTTCTCATAAGCACCACCGAGCTTCTGGTTCGGATGACCTCCCATCCATATTGTTCAAAGATGGTGGGTGAAGTGTTCTGTCAGTGCTTGTCTGCTCTTTTTGGTTGCATTTGGGAAAAGGAGACTGTCTCAGACAACTGGGGAGAGTCGGTGATAGTGTTCAATTTTTAAAGAGGCCTGTAGTGAGTGTGACAACCCCAAGGGAATCAGCTTGACCCTGGTCATAACGAGGCTGTTGGCCTCACTTGTCCTTCGTCGGATTATGGTGACTCGTGAAACACTGACTCGAGAGCAGCAAGCGGGATTCCGGCCTGAAAGCGGTTACGTTGACAAAATCTTCACAATCCGTCAGGCGGTAGACCAACGCCACACGTACAAACGACCAATGATTCTAGTATTCCTGAATTTCCAATGCACATTCGACTCGGTTGACCTGTCTGTTTTTCTTGACATGCTTGCCCACCAAGAAATGTTTCGGAACTTCGTAAACGTAAGCTCTTTGTATTCTCAGACCTTCGGACGTGTGCGAGTATACGGAGAGCTCTCCAAAAGCTTTCATACACAAAGCGGTGTCCGTCAGGGGTACCCCTTCTGTCCATTTCTATGTAATTTCGTGATCGATGAGAAATAGGCTGGGTCTTCGAAACCTAGGTGTTCAAATAGTCTCTAAGGGAAACCTTGTTGATCTGGAATATGCAGACCACATCGTTCTCGTCTTCGAAAACAAGGAGAAGATGCAAGTTTTTTGGATGATTTAACCAAAGTCATCATGTCCTTTGGTGTGCACTTTGCACCCACAAAGTGTAAGGTCATGCTCCTAGACACGCCACTTACGATCCAGGGAGAGGTACTGGAAAGTACGGGGCGTTTCACGTATCTTGGAAGTTGTATTAGCTCTGATTGTAGTGCGACAGATGAGGTCAATGCAGGGATCTGCAAGACTCGGCTCGCGTTTGCTAATTTGAGACACCTATTGCGTCAGAGTGTGTGGGCGAGATGGCTGAAGTGGTTAGAGCCCAAATTTACTGACCGGAAGGTCCGTGGTTCGAACCCGACCTCTGCCTCTCGACTTCTCCTGTTTAGGCTTGGACAACCTGGCAGTACCTCAGCCCTCGTGCTTTCTTCGGGTGGCATGGCAGCTAGACACCGGAAGGGTGCTGCAGCTGAATGATTATCTTATTACTTATTATTATTGCGTAAAAGTGATGTATCCCAGAGTCTCGAGGGATGTGTGTATCAAACTACAGTGCAGGACGTTTTGTTGTATGGCTGTGAGACTTCGCCCTTTCGAGCAGCGGAAATGAGATGTCTTCAGGTGTTCGACGATCGTTGTCTCAGGACCATAGAGAATCCGTAACGAGGCAACTAGCAAACGAGTTTTTGTTTGTGCAACAGGACCTTGCATTGAAGGATGTGGCTAGCGCCAGAAACTGCGTTGGTTAGATCGGGTATTGCGTATGCCGAACGAACGTTTGCTGCAGTGAGTGCTGTTTCCCTGTATGTCTCCTCCACTGAAGCTGGTCCCAGTCTAAGCTGCCAAGGAGATGCTACCGGTTGTGGACGACTGGAAGATTCATGATTCAGTGCTTTTGGAGCTCTGGCTGTAACGACCGTCGGAGAATATGCTGGAGGTATTGGCACAGGTCAAACCGTGTCTGGGATGAGAACTCAAATCGGTACGGGGCACGCGCCTTCTATGCTGGTGTTCCGCTTCAATAAGCTGTCCTGTACCGGGCGCGTCTAAAACCGTTCAGCTGTAGCACCCTTTTGGTGCCTACCTGCCATGCCGCCTGAAGGAAGCACGAGGGCTAGGATACTGCCAGGTTGCCCAAGCCTAGACAGGGAAGTCGAGAGGCAGAGGCCGGGTTCGAACCACGGACCTTCCAGTCAGTAGATTCACGCTCTAACCACTTGAGCCATCTCGCCCCGGGCGCGTCTAACCATCCTCATGTCAAGGAGACTGTCCCCGATCCTTGCATTATGGGTGCGAGTCGCCGCGTCGCGTCAGGACTTCCAGTCACTGGTTCTTAACACAGCGCAACAATCGGCTGACTGAAAATGCTCGTCATGAATCTCTTCCCCATGGCTCCAGCAGGTACAGCCCATCTCCAGCTCGCTCCGGTTATCCGCGCTGGTATCATGCGCACATCGGTGGTGCAGCTCGGTAATGTTGGCCACCATGCAGTCAACGTTCACTTCGGGGAAGCTAGATGGCTGACGCGTGTTCGCGATGCATGACGCCGGTCTTCGCCACAGTCACCTTTTTAAATAAAGGAAAGATATCATTGCCCAAATACTGGATCGACACAGTGTGGTTTCTCCGGGCACTGGCGACATCTCTACCAACTACCCAGAATTGAAGGCGGCTAATGGCACTACTGCACTTTTGTTTAGCAGCGTTTCCTCAACTTTGGTTTGGGACTCCCTGGCGAGTTTTTCTGTAATTTCATGGTCGCGGAGATCCGGTTGCTATACTCATCCTCGCTTCCCTTTGACAGTTTGGCCTACTGGCTGCTATACGTCGACACAGGTTAGCTGACCGTACACCCCACCTGAAGGTCCCGAAGGTGTCGTCCGACTTCCCTTCACTCAGTTGGGTTTTTGCCCTACCGAACGTGTCTAATGACTGTTCCCGCTTGTGGGTTTCTCGTTCGTCTCGAATGAACTACAGCCTTTCATAACGAATGTCAGGAATCATATTGCCCCTACTAGCCCCCCGGTTTGCCAGCGACCTCGTCGAATCGCGTCTAATAAGCTGCGACTGTATAAATCGAGTTCAACCCGGTATCATTTGCCATTCAAGAAGCTCCTGGGCTTCTCCGTCGCACATGGTTCTGACCAAGATTACGGAGGGACGTATGTTTGGGCTGCTGCCGGAAGTCGACCTGAGTGAACTTGCGCAAACTCAAAACACGCATTTTACACCCCGGTCGTTGTTGAGAGTGGACTCAGTCTTAGGTGTTCTTCGTTGGGGGTTAAAGTGTTGGCTTTGTCAGCCAATTCTCAGAGGATTGTAGTGAAGCTGTATTTATTCGGAGGGGTTACTGTGTACGTATTTCCAGAAGCCTAGCACAAAGTATTATGCCAGTATCAATTACACTTAATGATCGCAGTGTCCGTGCCAATGGAAGGTAGTGCTGCAGCGCAAACTGCTGCGAATAACGTGCATGGTACAAATTTTGCCTTTCAGCTTCTCGTTTTAATGTGGGAGTTTATTCAAATCGGCAAGCATAGTGAGTGAGTTCTCTGTTGTCCCATTTTCATCCATCCTAGCCTCCGACTTATCTGTGGTCCTAAAGGTCCCGAGAATGTTTACTGTTGGGCGCATAGATGCAGATATTATAATCCCGGATAAATCAGTCAGTCGCAGACACGCTAGCTTGGAAGTCCAGGCAGCGCAGGCATGTTTTGCGATTTTATGTTATTGTATTTCAGAATGGTGGTTTGGCATTTATCCTATGTGATCACTCCAAATTTGGAACATTCGTAAATGGCACTCCCTTGAATGGGAGCAAAAGAATTTTAAAGAAGGGGGACAAAGTTACTTTCGGTGTCCAACCGGGCGTGAATTTCAGGTTTGGTGCGCTCCTTTCCAACCTTTCTGCTGTCTTGTATGTAGTTTGCAGGAGACGGTCCTGAATATCGCCGTTTCTTCAATGAACAAAGCTGAGAGGCAAAGAATAAAAGCCATTACAAACTTACTACACGGGGAACTCGTTCCAACTTGTACGGACGCGTGTGCATTTCTCGTGATGCCTCATCTTGTCGTGACTGTGAAGGTCAGCTGCACTCGGTTTTGATATGCCCGCTATTTCAGGTTGTCTGTGCTCTTCTTGCAATGGTTCCAATAGTTACACCACTGTATATGGAGAAGTTTCTGGAGGCAGCATCATGCATTCCGTTTGTGCGACCGAACTTTGTATGATATCGATTTCCCTCTTTACATTCACACGTTCACCTTCAAGGAGAACTTTCTCCCTCCAGTGCGTGAGGAACGTCTTGTGGATTCCGATGCCATCCGATTCTTACCAAATGATAAAAGACCGAGTCTGTTCAAGGGTAAAGTATTTTATGTTCTTACCCATGCCCATGTGAGTTTGGTTTAGTCCAAAATCCTCCAGTTTATTCATATTATCCCACTCTCACAATATATCTTTGCACCTTTTTAGTTCGATTTGGTTCTCATTTATCCATTACCCCGAAAGTTTCACCGATACAGATAATTTAGCTGTAAAATAAACAACCTTGAAATCGTAAACATATGCAACCTGGTTGGTGCACACATGCTGCGCACTTCAGCGCATCTGTCCATATCAGAATAATGATAATAGTGACAACAACAATAAAGTAACTAAGCTCATGATAATTCAGCGGTTAAGGCGCAAACTTACTGAATGGATGGTCCATGTCTGGGACTCAACTTCTGCATCTCGACTACTGTAGTCTGGGCCTTGTCAACCTGGCATATTTCAGCCCTGGCACTTCTTTCAGTTGGTATGACAGCTAGGAACAGGAATGGCGTCACGGCAGGTCGATTATTATATATGTTATTATTCTCGCCTTCTACCTACTCAGTTCAGCTTCCAACAAGCGGTGGAGTTTTTGGTTAACATGATTTCATGTGTGGTGATCCGGGTACTAGAAGCCGTGAATTTTTTGCAGGTACCCTACAATACCCACTACCTGGTTCTCCTACATAGTGTGTCAAAACTGATTAATTGGATATTAAAAAACTAATTCCTTACAGAGAAAAACTGTCGCACGACTGGAAGGCCTGTAAAATCTGTATCAATCGATTAGAAACATTTGAGAAAAAACACAAAACTACCGCATTTGCTGAAGCTTAATCTTGAGTCCTGATTTACTTTTGTGGCGACCCTTTCTAACACAGACGCATGAGCCATTGCTTCCAAACCTGTCTCTTTTATTTTTCTTTTAGTTCTCCGAGCTGTCGCCGATTGTCCGTTTAGGTGGCGGGAAGGTTGTACTGATTGACTCATCGGAGGCTTTCGTACAACATTACGAGGAACAGTCAGGCACTTGTGGAAATGTGGAACGCGACTTGCAAGAAGTACTTCAACGCGAAGGATCGTGTGTTATCCACGCGCAGAACGCGCCGGGTTTGGAAAACTGGCAACGTGTCGTCTATTCAGTTTTGCGTGGCATTCGGCGACGGCCCATTTTAGAGTCAGAACTCGGGTTTGCTGTGTTGTATATTTCAACAAATGGCTACTGCAACCCGGAAACTAAGTGCCGTAAGGAAGTCTATGTGTTTCACTACACCCATTTTACTGCACAGTCTGGCGTGTATATCTTCTGAATATCATTTCCGTGTTAGTTATCCTGGAACTGGTTGACGTTTGGCCTGGTTCAGTACAGTAAGATAGGCTTACTCAATTCGCAGTCCAGTTTCAAGAAGACTGGGTCTTATCATAGTGCGGCGGTTTGTAGATATCTACGTCCCCTTGAGCTGCACTTTGGAGTTTCGTTTTGACACCAACGGACTCCTTGATACCACGTTATTCATTGGATAGATATGTGACGAACACACTCACCTGGTCCTCCAAGTTGGAGGCTGGAACATGTCCGAGGACGTATTGCTTAGAAACTTGCACAATCATGATAGCATGCCCGCACCCATCCACTCAATGGTGGTCAGGCTTTTGGTTGAAGGCCCTAATCGCCCTCCTGCTTAGGTGTCGGTGTCTGACAGTGTAACCCACACGCAGCCATGAATTCCATAACCAACTAGGCCTTCGGCAATGCCAGCAGCCGGATCGCCTTGTTTGTTACATACAGCACGACTGGTTAAGTGAAAGTACACTACTACCGGTTCTTAATTTCTTTACATCTTCGTGTTCTTCTATCCCACAGAATCGTGAGTCCCAGAACTAGTGGGACATCTTTGTTCGATTTGCATTCCATTAGCAGCACCTGTTGCCTTAGACAACAAGCCTAAGCACCTGGTCTACTCTGAAGGAAATAGCACAATAAGCTGCTTCTGCTCGTAAACTGTATCCCTGTTGTATTTTCTGTCAGAACTAAAAGTCCAAAACGCAATTACTATCATTGAACTGACAGCCCCGTCGCTCACTTCCTACATCCGGCTGCAAACATCTGGTGATTTGGATACCTCTTCGGCTGGACACGTAGAGCCGGACATTTTGTTGGGCCATCGAGCTGAGGCGTCTCTACTTGATTGGATGGGCGTTAGTAGTCGCCTCTGCGCCTAGTGAAAAACCTTGTGAAAGAGGCACATCACTACATTTATTACACCTGATTATGCCCTAATGAGCCTCAACTCAGAATTAGTCAAAGACGAATATCCGTGTGGTCGCTGGTAATATGGACGCGCTATTCAGTAGACATGGTGCTGCTGAGGCTGAATTGGCTGGTCGTCTTAGAATACACACAAGACGCACGAATAACGGAAAACGCTTGCTGCAACTGTGTGCTGACCATAGGTTGTTTCTTTGGAGTACCAATTTCCGGAACAGTGCAGACCTTTTGACTATGTGATGCCCATCAACCCAAATAGGGTACATTGTTTCCAGTGGCTCCTTTCCGGAGTATCTGTGTGAACCCTGACCATGCACTTGTCCATCGCTGCTTTCCGTAGCACTTTTCAGGTTTGCCAAAAACACGAACACACCGCTTGAGAATCTGGTGGACCGAAAAATCAAATAAACTTATCAGAACCGACTCCGTTAAAGCCTGATTGATCTGTCAGTGTCGGATGTTAACGATCGCTGGAGAGAGATATCCGCAGGTGTACTTGGTGCCGAAAATCTACCTGCCTTCCCAACCGTATCCCAGGTAGACGCACATCTGACACCAGTTAAAATTCAATTTCATCAAAAATTGGGAAGCTTGATCGACCCATAAGGCTGAAAAAAAACGGAAGAAACAAAAATGCTGGAAACGTTTACAAGATATCCACCTGAGTAGTTCAACACGTTCTCGGAAATTTATCGGAAAACCAGCATAAAACCCCAGTGGCTCTCTGTAATCAACGGAGAGGAACGTCCGGACTATTTGACAGGATACTTCGAACACCCTTTAAGTCCTACCCGGGCTTTCCGCATTTGACAGACACATGGACTGTCAACGCGGAACTTCCTTGAGCCTGCAGAAGTGTTTAAGTATACACCCCTCATCTAGTGCCAGCCATCTGCAGGTGCCGACAACCTCCCAGCTACTGTACCCAAGGACGGTGGTGAACTTCCCTGGCAATACCCGTCTAATGTATTTGCGTCAGTGTGGCAGAAGAGGACAATTCCATCCACCATAATGAATCCATAGTAGTGTACTTGATCGCTCCAGAAGGTCCCCTACAAAGGGTTTGTCCGGCAAGAATGCCCACTCTCTCCATTTTTCTTCAACTTTGTCATCATTTAATGACGCGAATACCGAAGGGTCTTCCAAACACTAGTGTTCAGTTCGTTGCGGATTGATATCTCGTCGGTCTGGAGTTCTGGTCCTTGAAGCCGGAGGCAAAGAATGAGCGTATTTTGAGTAAACCGGCTACCATGACAGCATCTCTTGGCATTCGCCTTGCACTTGCAAAGTGTAAAGTCCTGCTTTACAACATGCAGTCTGTGGACGGGCAATTGTGATTTAAAGAGAAGCCCTGGATGTTGTGAAGAGTTTACATACCCAGGTAGTTGTATTAGCTTCGATGGAAGTTTGTTTGATGAAGTCGGTGCATGGACCTCGAAGGCACGACTCAATTTTGTTAGTTTGCATCACTTGTGGTATCGAAAGGGCTTATCACTGGGTCTCAAGGACCGCGTTACAAAGCTACAACAAGAAGTATTTTTGTGTGATTGCGAGACGTGGCCTCTTTGGACGGATGATGTGAGGCCTCTTCAGGTTTTTGACCACCGGTGTCTCAGAAGCATTGCTGGTGTCAGATGGCGTCGCCGAATTCCTAATGAGATGATTAGAAAACGGGTGTTTGGTTACGCAGTGGGTTCTTCGGTGGCAGAAGACATTCAGCAGCATGAGCCGCGATGTTGATGATGTTGATGATGTTTTACGCAGTTAATTTCAAAGTCTACAGAGACAAATATTGCTCTCCGTTTCTACTTCAGAATGGCGCGGTCTGCGAGATGGACAACATGCAACTTGACCGAAGGGTGTGAAACATATAAGAAGCAGTTTGAGTTTTGTTTTTGCGGTCAGCTATCCAGGATGAGGCCCCGTGACGTATGCTGCGCTTGACTGGTGACGCTGCAAGAAATGGCTTCTAAGTTCCGTCGGTGAGGTTGATGCTGTCAATTTCCAGATTGTCTGGTTGGAGGTACGCTCCTCACAATGCTTGCGCTAGACTAGCCCCAGACCAGTTTCCAATCCAATGTATTCTTTTTTCACTTTATGGCTTTAAAGGTAATTGAATAGACCATGTGGTTGTACGACAGTGAAGAATCATTGTGAGCATCGCTTTTGCTGTCCCTTGTGTAGTCGCGGTCCTTCCAATGATATGGTTGATTTATTACAATTGCGTTTGCGCGTCTGGTGCCACCAGTGTTGTGGTGGTCCCTTATTTTAGTGCGGAAGATTGCAGTTTGCGCTGTACGCAAGATAAGTATACCCGGGTCCTACTGCTGTCTTGGATTAAAGTGTACAACCTGGAATTTGAGTCAAATTCTTTCCGTACTGACCTTATTGACGTCAGTAGTCCGTAGGGTCGTTGCGTAAGATGTTTAAGTGGAAATATTTTGTTAACCATTTGCCATCCAGAGGGCCCTGAAAATCCAAAGTATAATGATGGAAACCGAAACCTAATGAAGGTTTTCAGCGATGTTGTTAATTTTTGTTCCTCACTTTGACCAAAAAGCACAGGCATATTCTTGTTCCTTTCAGCCGAAAAACTATACCAGGAAGCAGGCGTTTCACAAACTCTTTCAGTTAACCCATTCCACATAGACTCACAGGCTGATGGTTCAGTGCTCACGGAACGTTCGCTGAAACCCCAAATGGCTCCTTTTCGGCCCTCTCTGAAACGGCCCTGGTAAGTACTTAAGTGGAATAGTTGTTCGTTTTCACAACTTAGATAATAAGTCGGTGGCCTTCCATCTTCTATTTAACTCTTCATACGAAGGACTAAAGAATATTCTGCAAGTCACTCCACTGGCTATACAAATACTCCACCTTAGTCCTCCCGTACCCTTTGAATTACTTTTTTCGCTGTATAATTACTGAAGTGTGCTGTGCTACATACGTCTGTCTAGGTTTCTCCCTGGCATATCGGTGATATCAGCCACCTGCTGAACACAGTATAGTGTGAATTATCAGTCGGACCTCGAAAGAAACAGCACAGGACTGATTAACGCATTCGCCTTATATGAACCGTGTAATGGCTGCACGTTTGGCCTGTCCACTACCTGACACGATTCATTCGGAACGTTTCGGACAAAGTGACAAAAGTGTTCTAGGGTTGGCTGGAGTTCACTGGTACTTTGCCTTTCAAAAATAGTGCTGGCACTGAATTTGCAAACTATCGGGGCATCAATTTGCTTACTGTCGCTTGTGAGCTGGTAACAAGTGCGCTTGCGAATTGGGCACCCCATCTTAGGTTGGAGCCAATCAACTTACGTCCCATTGAGGGGCACTTGCAACCACTGCGAGCAACCGGTTTCCCTAATTCAGCGACCTTTTGGTCTACAGTGGTGGATGCGACCTTCACGGTCTCCATTACCAGGCTGTCTGTTGGGGAGAGGTCTGGTGCAAACCGTTTCATAGCGCTCCAGGTTAGGATCAAATATTTGCACCTTAAAAGTGTGATAGCCTTACCCCGGTCACCATTGTTAGCTTCCGAGCTGAAGGCTACGTCGAGGCATCTGATCACTATAGAAGTGTCTCAGCACGCATACAACCATGAAACACAACCAAAAGTATCTTCTTTCCGCACCGACATTGCGTGGTGACATCGGCAAATCCGCTGAATACAGGGGAGTGGATGGGCGCGCACTGAGGGAAATGACGGATTGCACGTCACCACTCTCACAAGCCGCTTCGCATCTGATAGTCCGACCTTGTTCTTTCGGTTTTGTTGAGGCCTTCTATGTTCAGACCTCTGAGCAAGCTTGTGCTGAACGATTGTTGTGCGCTGGACGTTTTCTGCACTTCTAAGACTCGAATACATGATTCAATACAGTAATTAAGTTCTGCTTCAGTGAGGGACACTTCTATCGGGAAACAACTACACCCTTATTCACCACGAATATTCCATATGTGGTGGTAAGAGCTGGGGACTTTAACAGGTGATGCACCTTACTTCATTTAAGACATACTTGATGATACACCTGGTTAAGACCCCGTGGTGATGGTGAAAAACTTTTACAACTTTGCGTCACCATTTCGAAATCATCAGTACGACATTTAGTCGTGGTGGATACTGTCATGCCACCTGACCTCCCTAATTGTTGGCTTGCCCTGCAACCAGATTAACCATACAACCCTTAGCTGCCGATGACAAGGCTCAATATTCGAATGTTTCTCTTCCTGGAATGCATGTGTTGATGCATATGACGGGAATTACCACTGAATTTCCCGAAGGAACCCAAGAATATGGCAGGGCATCTCTTTGGATAGCTACCTCATTGTTCGGCTGATACACCTATGACCACATGAGCGTATAACTTGGTGAACAGACATAGGTGTAGTCTGGTAGGGAAGCTTGTCTTTCAAGTGTTGGCTGATAATAGAGGGAATGGTTAATGCAGCTCTTGACTCGGCCGCATTGAGTTCTTCCAAGGGCTTTGTTAAGTCTTCGGACAAGAATTTCACTGGCTGAGTGACTGAAAATCAAACAGTTGTAAAGGTTTGCAGGGTGTATTCTATGACGTGTTTAAGAGGTCCAAGTTACAAGTGTTTCTCTGGAAATCTGTCTTGGAAACCATTTACTCCAAACGTGTTTTTAAGAAATTCTGTTTCCGACACCGGGCTGCCTTTTGAAACAATTTTTCTGTCTCTATCGCAGAGACGAATTATAAAGTATCGCTTGATTTTCAGTAGAACGAAACTGTCAAAGTCTCGATTGCAAAGTCCCCACGCACGCTTCATCGTGCATTCGGGTCAGTAGTACGGCAAATAGACTGGTTTTTCCGTTCGAGCTCACAGGTGAATAAAGTGTTTTGATGTGACTCCTTAAAGGCAGTCAAAATAGATAGTAGGTCTAAAGAAGTATCACATATCATCATCATCATTGACAGCATGATATCAGTGTGCAACACCGATGCATCACTGCCCCATGTCATAGTTGCTATGACATGGTTGCTATAAAAGTCATGTTTTATCATCTCACTGATCAATGTGGGGGGGGGGCTCTCGAGTTTCGACATGAATGTCTACCAGTGAAAGGAAGAAGGCCTTCGCTGCGGAGTTATCTATTTGAGAACGCCAACTGAACAGTTACAGACTATTGAACAGGGAAGCAAAACTCTCATTTGCATCTCGTTTACAAAACTGAATATCCCCCTTCTCCTTGAACGCGTCTTCCTGAACTTTCTCTGGATATTCATTGACTGCTACTCAACTGCAAGCAAATGCTACAAAGAGACTCCACAAATTCCATAAGAGATCTCACTTTTCAAGAGATGCAAAGCGGATTTACGAGAAGACGTGCTACTCACATGCCTCATCAGTAGTATCCACCGTTACACTAGTAGTGAACCATGTAGAGTACCAATGGCTGCTTTCTCTGTCTGTCTGTAGACTGCTACATTGAGCAGTAATTGATAGACGTCCGCTGAAACAAGGTTTCTTTGCATGTGTGTGCTTGTAAGGAGGGTCCATTCCCTAGAGAACTCACGCAAGCTGTTTCAGCTACTGCTCAACGCCGGATCCGTGTCATCATCTACGCTTGGGCTTATAAAAAGCGGGGCGAGATGGCCCCAGTTGTTAGAGCGCGAATTTACTGACCGGAAGGTCCGTGGTTCGAACTCGACCTCCGCCTCTCGATTTCCCCTTTCTAGGCTTGGGCAACCTGGCAGTATCCCAGCCCTCGTGCTTCCTTCGGGTGGCATGGCAGCTAGGCACCGGAAGGTTACTACAGCTGAACGTTTTTTTATAAAAAGCAATAATGGAAATATGGCGTATAATAAAACCCACCTTGTAGTTCTCTGGAGAGAATGTTTCCAACAACAGTTTATTTGGCTGTTGGCTTACGCACTTACGTCTTTCGTAGATATACAATCCTTAGACGGGTCGTAATACGGCTTTTGGGTTGACACCCTGAAAATATCCGGCTGACTTGTACTGCATGGTGGACAGTGCCTCGCCACTCGACGACCAGCAATGCGCACAATTCGCTCCAAATGGGATGGCTGAAATCGTCCCATGTTTAAGCAGGCGTTTTACACTTTCAAGGTGTGAAATCATGTTCTGGGACTTTCAATCACTTTGTACCCGTTTGTGGTACAGCAGTAGCTAGCTGGCTACAGCTTGAATGCAACGAACTGTTGCGTAAACAAGCACCCGATAACGAAGCGGAATCACTAGAGGAACACATAAAGCTCATTTTGAGTGGTTGGTACGAGCACTATGCACACTCAGGCACCAGTTCTATTCTGGACCCCAAATCACCGCTTGCGAAAAGTCCATGGAGGACAGGCTTTGACATGGCAGCAAGAACTAAAAGCGGCTGCGACCAAACTGGGTACCATAACGCCTCCAGGGCATCTTGTCTGATGCCACGTTATTTACCTTGTACGCAGTTGAAGACCCTTCAGGGCATACTACGTGATCGATCCGAGTGGCGCGCATACTGACAGTGTCAGCCGGATAGCCTAGATAAATTTTGCTTCTCGCTACTTTCGGCTTTTGGTGTTAAGGTTCGCAAAGCCTGCTGCATCACATACCGATGGCGTCTTACACCGGTATGATTCTTATTACTGTCCGAAGAAGTAGGCGACTGGTTCTTGATCGTTTTCTCCTAGGGCTTAGGAGCTTTTTTTTTACTACGTCCCCGTCTGTTCGCTTTCCTTCAGTTCTTTACTGAATCACCCTCTACTCGTGTTTGTTTAACAATGAAGCAGCAGCATTTGCCAGTGTTATGTTGCTCCACCTGCCTGTGGTACATGAAGAGAACTACTTTCCCGAACTCTTTTTCAGGCCGTTATCTGGTTCCACTGAATCAAGCCTGAGTGACAAGAAAGTTTTCACAACTGCTGAGATGGTCTCTTCAGAAACCTCAGGGACGAGCTCAAAGCGACTGCGGAGGTGCACGAACATTGTTCCACCACGTGAGGTGAGTCACAAAAGTCTCTTTTATGTGCTTAAAAATTATGAATTGGCGCGCATCATTACTTGTTAATAATTTGAAACATGGTTTACCACTCGGGTTTCTCAAGTAACTTGTGTCTGCACGTTGAACTAGTTCTTCTAGAAACAAATCGTCAATATCGAAATGTTAAACACACTGTCTACTATTCATACCTTATAAGAATATCAGCCTGTGAAGGAATATAAACAAAGGTCCATAGTTCTTCGTAAGAGTATTTTTATGGTAGACAACCGGCGTGGTAGGAAACCCAGAAGAGGCTTCCGAAGGCAATAGCTTACTTGTAATACGACCAGTTTGGACTTTTACATAGTCAGATAAGTCTGAGTTAAGAAGCCTTGAGAGGTGATGCTTTTTGCATAATTTACTCATGATTTCTCTGTCCGGTTTGGTCAATGCCCAGTTTTCCCATGAAGCCGCTGTCTGTACGGAGATTTATCCTCGAAAAATCTTTGACCACTTTTGATTTTTTTTCAGAATGACTGCATTAGTTGGAGGAATTCGAACGTTCCCTTTTGTTTTGTGATTAAGGGACACCTGTGTTGTTACGTACTAATGGAATAATACAATGTGATATAGCGAGGTATACATGGCGATCACTTTTTAAAAAAAATCCTCACTCGAGAGGACCTTGCATGTGAGAGACCATTATAATCGTAATTACCAGCACCCTCATAGTCCGCAACACAACAGTGAGAAGCACTGGCGTCTGACTGGTGCATTCAACTTTTTACGGATATCCATACGAGTGAAGAAATCTGAGCTCATAAACTGCGGGTTATCCCAGTACCGGCGCAATCAGCCCCAGTAGCTTCAGAGTCTTCTGTAATTGAGGTCCTCTAGTCATGGCCACTATCGTCTGAAAAAAATTCGCGGGCGTGTTTGGTTTTACTCAGAACTGAATGAAAGACTCCTGATGCGAACTACATTTATTAGGTCCTGCCAACCCAGCGATAGTTGGTAGTGTGCTCCACTTAGAACTGAGGTGGACTCAATCCCAAGAAATAAACGGTGAAGTCAGAACAAACTTGGACTTCACATCGTTTGGATGCCAGTACGGAGTAAACATCTGCAGCTTCAACCTTATTGTGGTTTAGCTAGTTCTGCCCACCGAAACATGCCGCATCAGCTGATCAACATGCTGAGCACGAAGTAATCAATGGAACAGTAAATAACACTATCCCGTAAGTAACAAATGTCGAACATTCCACCAACCACAGTGGGATGATCTGTGGGCCACCATGTGTTGTACCTCTGCACCAATGCACCAGTTTGGCTTACATATAATCGATATCGATATCAAAGCATCAGCGGAAAGGGTACCATTAACCAATGCTACCGCGATCAATGGACTTAATTTTTCTTAGCAAGTTGGCACATGCGAAACGGTTAAAAGAAGGCTGATGAACTGTAGAAATGACCGAACAATGAAGCATCCAACTGTGAATACACTCGTGCGTGGTTTTGTCTATCCGTGGCCAGGAACTGCAAGTGACCTAGGGAGAAACGGTCTTTGCTTCCGAACCGAACCCGCTGTATCTCCATGCATACCGTTGTGTCACCCCGTCACACACACCACACACCCCATTCACCACCTGGTCTATTCGACTTTATTACTGCTGAATTTGGTACGGATATTTTCAAAAAAGGCTCGTGGTTGGTATTCCTTTTTAATGTAATGCTGGCAAGGTGATATCAAAATACAGCTATAGTGTTCGCTATATTTGCCCACGTCATTGCAGATATGCGATTTTTGCGCATATCTCCTACCCGCGTCTCATTATTTTTGTTGAGTTTGGATAGCAGCGGAATGGAAGAAGGAACTTATCGCATCTTTCCTCAACGATTATGCTTCCACACTCGCCGTATTCCGTCGTTCTCATGTCAGTGCCATTGTTACCGACTGTGATTAGTACTGCCACCGTTCAACACCGGTCCACTTGCTATACACGCGATCGAGACACGCTTATATGGGTGTATGTCGTCCAACGTGTTTGTGTCTTCTAATAACGAGCAAGGATTTGAGTGATCCAGTTTTGTTATAACAACGTCGTCCAACGTGTTTGTGTCTTCTGATAACGAGCAAAGATTTGAGTGATCCAGTTTTGTTATAACAACTTTCGACATTCCAACCTTCACATTAACAGACGTGGGTCTCAACTTTGACAACTTTATTAGTTGGGTGCCTGATAACTCCTGCGCTGCATCCGCGTCATAAATGTTGGCTGGTTAGTTGGATCGGCCCGTGCATCTAATTTGGAAGTCTTTCTAGTATGTGGTATTGTTTGTTTCGGGACACCTACTGCAATTTTAAACTACGACAGGTAGGCCTCGGTGGTCGGATAATCGCAGTTGAACTCGACCGCCTCGTGTTCTGAAGGTCCGCTCAGTACCCTGGAAAAGGATCCACTGAGCTCAACTAGAGGCTTCATATGACCGGCTTTGTGTAGTTCATTGACTGCGACTTACAGGTACTATTTATAACTGACTACAGTGAAGTTCGTTGGTTCAGGTTGCATGTTTGCTTAACGAATAAACGATAGTCCTCAGCTTTATCTGCTGCTCATATTTCACTTGGTGCGAGGGTAGACCTTCGAAATACACCACTTAGAAGGTTGCTGAAAACTCTTCCACAGCCCACTAGGGATTTCGATCCTCTGGGAGCCCATCAAGCAAATGTAATTCCAGAGTTTCCGTCGACGTTATGTTAGAATTAAACACCAAATTGCAAGCTAGTGGCGGAATTCACCCATGGCCACCTAAGTACAATTTGATATCCAGGTAAACGGAAACTTAAGGACCAAGCCGACCTTATAAGCCTCAGCAAGAACAAAACCGAAGAGTTTTCCGTGGGCTTAAGAGAATTATGCTACGTCGACAAAAATTTGCTTTGATAGGTTGAATATTCTGCCAAATAAAACATGAGGTGTTCTTTGTGCATCACATTTAGCTGGAGAATACGATAGACGTAAGAATTCCCCGTTGATACAGGCTTAATTTTCAAACGAGTGTATCAAGCCAACCATTAAAACTGATGATAGTTATTCTGTAATTCAACCCACGGATGTAACCATATTACTCTGAACACCCGAGTGAAAAAAACAGCTATTTTTGTTAACACTGGTTCAGTAAGCGCAACACAAGGTATTATGCCGGACGCGAAATTATGTCATTTCACAACGATGCTCTCCAGGTGTACAGCGGTCGGTCCTGTCGATGTATGCGTTAAGCTGCAGGTGAACGGATAATGAACATGACCGACAGATATGTTGAATACATTCTGGAAAAGGTTTTGGACATACCTGGTCTTACGTACTAGGTTTGTTCATTCAGCCTGGTAGGTGCGACTGAATACTGCCCTTAACTTTTCGTTGCTCTCGTTCGCAGTGTGATCTCCAAGGATTGATGGTATAATAATAATAATAGTAATAATAATATGGTCTTCCAACTGTAACACCTGAGCGAGGCACAAGGGCTGAGACAACACCAGCTTGCTGAATCGTAGACAGGAACAGTCGAGCTGCCAGGGCCGGTTTCGAACCATCGACCTTCCGGTCACTGAGTTCGAGCCTTAGCCACTGAGCTATCTCGAGCCTAGTGATTGACAGTGTTGGAAAGGTACTCATTTTCTCCGCCGTAGTTATTAGTGACATATCAGTTTTAGGTCGGCCTTCTGGATATCCATTAACACTGAGGTTTTTCTTGCTAAACTTCTGCGCAGGAGTGTATATTTCATGTGCGCGAATAAATAGAGTCCTTACCAACCTATGTTTGAATGCGACCGATGCAAAACTGGAGAAATAGGGGTACTGTCGCCTTCAGTTGAATTTTTGATGTTAGTGCCAAAGGTTTATGTGCCTGCCTTTGGTGTTGAATCGCAAGCAAAACCAATATGTGTTGAAAATCAACTTTGATGGAAAGGAACCTTGAGAATTCGTTAAGCGGTCAGCTGATCAATTCATCCGTCTTATTGCTGCCATTCGTTCTGGTCGAAAAATTGGAGGGCATGAGATGGGTGACCTTGAAAAATCTGCTTAAATTTTTCATAACCCAGACCAATACCGGAAATCGGAAATTGATCAGTCGACCACCTGCCGAAATCCACTCTATTATTATTGTTTCACCCGTGCCAACGTAAAAGATATAGTTACGTTTTCCGCAAACTTTGCTTTTGTGTATACATTCACGTACTTTCTCTTATTTCCAATACGGTCTTTCTAGATCCCCTGCATACCAAAATCCAAATGTTTGGTGGCTGACTCTGAGACCATGTTTCACTCACCTGGCAACACTGAAAAACACCACCCTCTATCGGTGTGTTCAGAGCAGTCAAACGTGAATGATCATACCATAATCCAGTCCAAGAATATGGTCAAACCTACCGAACTCATGAAGGAGAACATAGCACCATTGTTTCGGGAGACAGACAAAAACCCTGCAGACCAGTTAATCTCACGTAAGTTCGCAACAAATATTTCCCTAGTCGTTGGGGTACAGGGAATCGCAGGTTCAGTAGCAATCGGCATAGCCGCGATCCCTATCGCAGTATGTTGGATTTTTCATAAAGCTGCATACATTTGTTTCTCTTCCGAATGTAGAGACTTCTCTTTGCCATCAAACTGAGAACTTCATTGACGAACAGGATGCTTTGGCTGCACTCAGCAGTATGCCTTCACTTTTCCCCTTGCAAATTCCTCGAGCAAGCGTAACCAGCACGCGACGGGGCATACTGAAAGACCTTTCACCCTCAAATGAGGCGGACCTTTCTAACCCGGATAGTTCAACTGTCTCTGCAGACCCACATCCAGCAATCTGTAATCAAGCGGAATTGCGCAAACTGCAGCTGTCCTCTGCTTCGTCTCCGAATTCCGTTATACAACAACGAACCTCTAGCCCGATGAAAGCCACTCATCCTTCTTCCGTCGGCTTAGCTGGATGGCTATCCAAAAATGCACCAATGACACCGACTGATAGCGATAATGTGGTAAGCACTAAATATCGGATGTTTTTCTGCTAGTCTTCATTGTCTTCTTATCACACTGATAGGTAAGAGGTTGAACATTTTGCTGTCAGCTAAAGCTAGTTACCATGAAACTAAAATACACAGCAAATGTTCCATACGAAGACTAGTGTCTGGTTGGTGTAAGGTCGTCCCCCCTGGGAGGGAAACTGGTCCATGTTATCGAGAAATACACCCATTTGCAAACCAATTTGGTTTTTGCGAGATACTCACCTGGAACCCAGCTGAATCTCTCGTTTGAGATGTTGTCAGGCAACTGAATGTGCTGCACCAGGCCGCCTCATGTTCCAGTTGCTACGATATTCGAGATATCGTGATACATGTATATTCGTACTGCACTACTCATAAGGTTGCTGAAAACTCTTCGACAGCCCACGACCGGTTTCGCCCTTCTTGGGGCTCATCAGGTAGGCGCAGTCCCCGAGTTTCCGTCAACCTTATGTTCTACTTGAACCCAAATTGGACTGTTTTCGAGAAATACACTCATTTGCATATCAATTTGGTTTTTGCGAGAGACTCACCTGGAACCCAGCTGAATCTCTCGTTTGAGATGTTGTCAGGCAACTGAATGTGCTGCACCAGGCCGCCTCATGTTCCAGTTGCTACGATATTCGAGATATCGTGATACATGTATATTCGTACTGCACTACTCATAAGGTTGCTGAAAATTCTTCGACAGCCCCTGCAATGCACGGTGTTTGGTGGTAATGCCAGTGCATTACTGCTACCGGAAGACTGTGTTCGTCAGAGCTGTAACCGTTGACCAACCTGGTATGTGAGACTCTTGGTCTCGCACGGACGCCAAGTATGGCTCAATGGGTCGCAGAGGTACACAAACGGTTATACGGTAAGATCCAGTATCTCGATCCTACAACAATTTGCATGCTCCTGCTTTACACAAATGCTTGCGGAAATTTCAATACCGATTTCTTAGGTAGCGCATTTGGTACATCCTTTTCTGTAGCTGAGAGAAAGCAGCTTGTTCACAGGCATTACGTGCGTGATATGGGAAAACAGAGTAACGCCAACCTTACGATTCTTCCCGATCTTCCCCATTTTTACTCGGCACCTTGTGGTAAACTTTTGAGTTTTTTTTATGATCATTTGATACAATGTAGTGAAGCTCGCCACAGTAACCTGAATCTTATCCGACTTTCCGTTACCATGCTGTGTGTATCCTGGTTTGTGATTTGCTAAGTTACGCGGTACGCTTCGTTTCAGTGTATGGATGGGTTGAATGTAAGACATTCAAGGACCGGGTCAGGTCTTCAAATTCTGTTCTTATATGGTCACTTTATTTCAATGTTTTAGTTGGTGTTTGTTAGTAGGCTTAGTTTAGGTCACAGATCGGTCCTTTCGGACACTCTAAAGGAAGGGGACTGCTAAGGATTTGGGCGTAAGCCTTCACCCCTTTCTGTAGGAAGTCTAACGGATTACATTTGTGTGTGAATGGAACCCAACTCAACATTAGCTTACGCTGAGGGGATTCGTAATGATACTGAACCAGTTCAGCCGATACCGTCATACTCACCCTGAACACCATGCTCGTTTGTGCTTTGGGACTCAGTTGTCTTGCTTTTTATCGCTTCTCCTCTGGCCATAGAACTTTTTTGCAATATGCTTCCAGAGTCTCACGTAGACAGAACTTCAGTTTGCAACTAACTGTTTGCTTCTACATATGTCCAATTTGGTGTCCAAATGGGAGTTAAGGCTAATGGAAATCGTGAAAATGATGAGCCCCAGAGGAGTAAAACCAGGGCCCTGGGACAGCTGCTTTGCAGGACAATCATTCCTAACTGATAATGCGATACTTTTAGCATATCATTTTAAAGAGTGCTCTGCGGGTACAAATCACTAGTCTGTATTTGAATGCTCGTGTATTTCAATGAACCACCAACCCATTCCCCTTGGTTCGGAAATAAAAAGGAACAAGAACTCGTATCAGAACGTTACATCAGGTAAGCGCGGTGGATCAGGCACGCACTACTCGCGTTGGCGGGAACTCGCCTGTTGTTTATTCGATCGCTGCATGTTCGAATGAATTATCCAAAGAAACAATACACAGGTGATTGAAGGGATGTATGTTAAACTTAACCCTTTATAGCACACAGCTGTAACTCCAACTCTGGTAATGGTTTAGGCGACCGACTATTAACATCAATTGTGTGCTTTGCGGGTCAGAAGGCCGACCTCGTGCACAACCGCCTGCTTGTAACTTACCTGATCAAGAAAGATGAATAGCTGTTCAGAAACACCGGATGCCTTTCATAACATCGATCCACCGGGGCACTGAAAAACTTTGAGCACCGTGACATTTTGAATTTTTCCAGGAAGTTCGCGGGTTCCAGGATAGTTTTACATTTCCTTATTTGTGCCTCCACTGGTGGTAGTGTCACTAGGGACGGTCAGTCTAGGGTGGCAGTTGTTGCCTCAGGAAATTCGGTGCACAACAATGGTTAAGGTCTTCCAATAGGGTTACAGATGGTACCGCATCAAGGAAAAGTTCTTTTTCTGTTTCTTTGCTATTCTTTCCAAACGGTCATAAGGCAGTTTCAGTTTAGGCTTACTCTGCCTCACTTAGTAACGTTTCACACCTTATTTGAACGGTTACGTAACCGACCGACCAATGATGTAGGAAGATTTCGGGCCCAAACCATCAATTGCTATCTTACTGATCTTTTTTGCCAGGAATTGATCGTCCTTGTCTGGTTTATCATTATCTTGATTATTGGATTAACCGTTATGATAAGGCCTCTAATCAGAATGCACAACAAATTTCCCCGTATATGTAAACGCTTTTTCTCTTTTTGGTGTGGAAAAGGACACTTGCACATTCGTCGTTTAGGAAGTAGTAGTAGTTGTGCTGTTGCTGTTCACACACAAGCGCTGTCAACTAATAGTCCTATCTGTCCAACTCCAATTAGGTGGAGCCAGTAGTTCCAACTCATCCTCCAATCGAGCTGATGGACTTGGTCGTCCCTATTTCGATTCGCGCAAGAAGAGTCGTAAAGGATCAGCTTGAAGTTGGTCCCAACTACAAAACATTTAAAAAGGTATTTCCATATCCAAAGTCCATCCTCCATTCACGATCCGTTGGTCCCTCCATTTGCTCTTTCTTATTGATCTGACTGTTGTAGAGTAGCTTGACTTGTAGGTGTGTTGCTTAGATGATGCCAACGAGCCGCTGATGTCACGTCCTTTAGGAACATACATAGCGAATTATTTCGTTGACGCTAGCCGTAGCTTGCTCTGGACACTAGTGTGTAACATTGACGTCAATGCCGTAAGCTAGCGTTTCTCAGGGGAGGGGACGATGAGGAGGTTGAAGGGGATGGTCACTGTCATAGCACATTATATGGGAGAGTGAAATTGTGTCAGGACGCAATGAACCGCAAACATTCACCCTTACTGCATTGAATCAATGAACTGTAGTTCCTGATTGTTTGCAAAAAAACGAAT
The DNA here is from genome assembly GCA_003604175.2 of Clonorchis sinensis. Classification (NCBI taxonomy): domain Eukaryota; kingdom Metazoa; phylum Platyhelminthes; class Trematoda; order Opisthorchiida; family Opisthorchiidae; genus Clonorchis; species Clonorchis sinensis. The sequence goes on from CM030369.1 coordinate 83,185,118, forward strand.
GAGCCGAGTGCATTCGCTGACGGTCAAGTCGGAGTGTTATCAGTCCGACAGTAAGCGCTCTAATGCATGTCGCTATACTCTCACGTTCAATGTCATTTTTTAGGACCACTTGATTACAAATCTTGTTTGCCTGCTCTACGTGTTTAAGACATTTGTGGTTAGCTAGAAACTGGCGAATAATAATCGGTTATATTTAGGGTACGTTGTCAGCACATTATTGATGTGTCTAGCAGCGAGACTTCTTCGATTAGCATATCGGCTTATTCCAATGTATCCGCTTTGTGATATTGGTAGTCCGATATTCATACGTTGGTATGCAAACACTAATATCGTAAATAGCATTATCATTCAGGTTTGTTTGTAACACTGTAGAGGAAATAGGTTTTTTACTCTTGAGTTTTTCTTCAACGGAGCTGCGCAATCATACCTGCCCGATGGGGAGCGGTTTTGTGCACTTCTTGGGGACAAGTAGACCCTCCGATTGCAACATCACCAAACTGAAGCAGCACAGGCCTTGGTTATAATCTAGTAGGGTTGAACGTTTTACAGATAAAAACTTGCATAAAATCTAGGTCGGTGGCTGTTCCAACCCGGAGAACTAACTGTGTTGGTCCTTCGGTGTAATGATTCCATGTACCGAGAAGTTATCTCTGAGGTAGTAAACGCCACCATCGTGTATGAAACTGGAATCTTGCTGTAACAGGGTGGCTGACAACTCGTATTCATTAGTCCTATCATAAGATAACTATCTTAAATTAGTGTATACATGTCCGGCGTTTGAGATAAGCTGCCACAGTCGAACAGTCGTGCGGTATAGTACGGCTTAGTTTAACGATTCGTTCCAACCATTAATGTACGCTCACTCTAGGTTGGCAAGAATCGAGGCTTCTTAGCGCTAGACAGCCAGTGGGACGCCCAGCCCCGCTTGAAAATGAGCACCTTTATCACGGTTGTGACAATTATCTACATTCTGTTCACAGATAGTAGGGAAGTTGATGGCACTACATCCTGAAGTCCGTTAAGGCCTTCAGGCCATTACCCTGGCCGTTAGGAATACTGGTGACTGTCAGATCTTTATGAAAGCAACATTGCTTCACAACGCAAGCTCTCAGAAGGTCCAAATACTGGTTGAATACTGAGTAAGCTTTTCACGGCTCAGGTTGTTTGTGGCGAGCGGAGGCTCAGTATATACTACGTTGTGGTATTTTCATGACGAATACAGGGGAATTCTGGATGGGTAAATCATCATCAGAGTCAAAGGGAACGGTTTTTTGTGGCTTTGGCTACCGCCGACTTGTTCAATAATAAACGAGGAGGTCGAGAAATATAGCCGCACATTGCAGATGATGGTTTTGGGCGCTGTCTTGGAGCACAATGCACTCGCTGTCATACAGTGATTTGACTGGTAGAAGTATTTCCATGATTCAACTGACCTGTGTGGACAACCCGTGAACCATTTTCTATCCGAAGTGAACCTTAAATGAATTGAAAAGTACCAGCTTGGATAAAGAAGCAACTCGGAATATGGGTCTATTCAAAAAAAAGTTATAATTTTGCTCATTTTTGTCATGCGGCTCACTGTCGTGTGGGTTTTTGAGTAAACCAAAAGCATGTGGTGTTAACGGAAAATTCAAGTAAAGCAGAGTTGAATATTTGGTCCAATCAGATACGCTGCACAAAAGCCACCACAAGCAGCGAGATATTATTTCGCTATTGTCGGTCCCCGCAGAACTTTGACGAAATTGCATTTTGTGGAATTCTGCCTGACGTACATAACGGTACCAGTCTCTCGCCTAAGCCAAGATACCTTTCGCATCCTGTTGCTCTGTAATGCAAAAGGTTGTGTTTGCTGAATGGGAATTGGTATGTGACGTGTTCAGCCGCGATAGCATTGGGAAAAACAGGACAACTACAGATATTCGCTGATGTTCATGCGAATACCGAGAATAAACCTACACTTCCATGTGGATGTTTTGATTTTGATTATTTCGTCTGTTTTTCTTGATCATTTCCCGTTAAGGTTTGGCCTGTATATATGAGTGAATCTCCAGTAGCCGATCAAACGAAACGTTCGAATGGGCATTTTGCAACCGCGAGAGTAGATCTAACTCCCTTCGTACCAGATTCCCCCAGGCCTGCCGATATACCAAACGAAGAGCCCGCTTGTATCTCAGAACAGGAGGAACGGGCCCGGATCGATAGACTGTTCCAGTAAGTTATCAAACCAATAAGCGTTCATCATCCGAAATCTCCACTTTTCCATACATATAGTCCGGTCGAAAGTCACCAAAAATACACTGGGTTGTGCAGATACACTTCGTACAGTAGCATATCATAACTACGGGTTCGTGGTTCGAATCCGACCTCTGCCTCTCGACTTACCCTGTCTAGGCTTGGGCGCCCTGGCAGTATCCCAGCCCTTGTGCTTCCTTTGGGTGGCATGGCAGTTAGGCACCGAAAGGGTGCTATAGCTGAATGATTATTATACCATAACTACCGCTGATACCAACAGCTAGGCCATCAGGTCGGTCTAGCAAATGGTCAGAACACTCATGAAGTTTGACTTCAACTGACAACCCAACATTCGCGCTATCAAATAACTGACCATAAACCAGCAACTCCAGGCTCCATGTGAATTAATCGGATGTGACTACTATGTCGACGCTTCACTTCTGCAAAGTACACCGACCAAACAGTTATCTCAGTCGAAGATTGTTACTCCCACGGCGTCTGTGCACACAATCATACGTTAAGATGATCACAGACGCCATGTAATATAGTATTGTATTATCCTTATATTTCTTCGGCGTTCTTATTAATTCGCGTTACTGCAGCACAGTTCACCTATAATGGGCAGTGATAAGATCTCGAGTTTCAGTTCATTCTGTACTTTCCAGTCTCATACTGAAAAGTATCTCACTCTTCTTTACAGTCAACTGTGTCAAATACCAAAAGGTCGGATGTAATGCACCACGGGCCTCAAATGCGAGCAAGATTCGATATCTGACTGCTTTTTTCCCTACCGAATTGACGTACTCCAATCAGCTAAGTAATGTACCCATGCACATTTTTACAAAGATAATATAATGGAAAATCACTACTCGATTTTTAAACTGTCGAATGGGTAGCGTGTACCAAATCCCGTGTATGTTTCGCCGCAGCTTCCTCCATATTACGATTTTTGAGTTATTCTACCTCGCGTTTTGTAACTGGAATAAGTGGCCCTCTGTCGCTATTCGAAGATAACGCGATCTTGGCGTGTAACTGTCAGATTCTCGAATGGTTCACAAAAAAGAAATATTGTCCTAATAACGAATCTCCAGTGTTTATCAGGTGGATATCCAGACCGTCCGCTCTGACTGATACATTACTTCATGTCTTGGTGATGGCGGTCCCTGATACCACTTATGCAAATGATCATTCGGCGTGGAGCCGCCAGATCTGGAAGTGGAATAATTTGTGGCGAGACTCGGCTGCTAACTGGTGGGAACCCACTAGAAATCGGGCGAATGGCCCAATTATACAATTCTCTGTACTAAAAAGCAGGTTTTTCCTCCTGTGGACCGACCAAATCGATCATTCTAACTTGAATGAGGAAGTAGAGTCCCAATGCGGAACTGCTGGGTCACTATAGTTATTCTGTGGAAACGGTTTTGATCTCCGTCCACTCAAAAGCCTATGCATCTGACGCCGAACAGTTTTACACCTCGGTCGGTATGCAGACCATAGTGACAGTAATAGGACCAGGACTGGACACTGGAGGAAGTAGGATAACCTAAAACCTCCCTCAGCCGTGAGGGAGGTACGTGTAACGTCGCAGCTCAGATGTGTCCGTGCACAACTTTCTGGCCGTTTGGGATGAAAGTAGTGGTTCGTTAACAGGAAGCAGCGTGTCGGTAAATCAATGTAAACCACTCTTGGGCTACACAACACATGTTTTGACCGAAACACACAGATTTTGACTTGGGTTTAAGTTTGCGCCGTCTATACTGACTAATCTTCGGGGCATGGGCTTCCTTACGGACCGAAAATGTGTTTTCCTCCGTGTGTGCCACGGTGTGTCCGTTACTTATTCCGTCAGGGTAGTAACATTATTCTACACGTGGGTCATTCAAACAAACCAGTATGTAACCGCATGGATGTGGAATCTCAAAGTTCTAGGTTGTTGAATACTCAGGACAATCAGACCAAGAAGCACTGAGCGCACATCTCGCGAAACACAGAGAGTTTCAAACCTACGACATTCTGGTCAGCCACGAGTGGTTCGTTAGCGCCGCTCAGTATTCGCACATTGGAGTCGGTCTCTCGAAAGGTACGACATCCTCAGATTTGCCACTTCATAATGTGGAATTTCTAAGTATAATGTTTACGTATATGTATAACGCAAATTGTCTACGTCGGTGATTTGTTTAAGTGTGCGAATCTTCAAGGTCAATAAACAGCGACTGTGAGTATGTTGCCTAATGTAATAAGAAAAGAGTCATGCGCAATCCCCAGCACAGGTTTAAACCGTCTGGAGGCACCAGGGTGTTTGCACCACAAACTGTACGTTAGTTAAAGTAGATTGACCCCACTTTGCCTGTTCCAACACTATCATAGTGCACACTTGGCGGTCGCGGTCCAAAGTGCTTCAAAACGAGAGAACCTGCATACGTGGCCATTCGACAGACCACGTCAAGAACGTAGCCGCCACTCTCCAGGATTCGCCGTCGGTCACATTGATACCACTTATGCAAATGATCATTCTGCGTGGAGCCGCCAGATCTGGAAGTGGAATAATTTGTGGCGAGACTCGGCTGCTAACTGGTGGGAACCCACTAGAAATCGGGCGAATGGCCCAATTATACAATTCTCTGTACTAAAAAGCAGGTTTTTCCTCCTGTGGACCGACCAAATCGATCATTCTAACTTGAATGAGGAAGTAGAGTCCCAATGCGGAACTGCTGGGTCACTATAGTTATTCTGTGGAAACGGTTTTGATCTCCGTCCACTCAAAAGCCTATGCATCTGACGCCGAACAGTTTTACACCTCGGTCGGTATGCAGACCATAGTGACAGTAATAGGACCAGGACTGGACACTGGAGGAAGTAGGATAACCTAAAACCTCCCTCAGCCGTGAGGGAGGTACGTGTAACGTCGCAGCTCAGATGTGTCCGTGCACAACTTTCTGGCCGTTTGGGATGAAAGTAGTGGTTCGTTAACAGGAAGCAGCGTGTCGGTAAATCAATGTAAACCACTCTTGGGCTACACAACACATGTTTTGACCGAAACACACAGATTTTGACTTGGGTTTAAGTTTGCGCCGTCTATACTGACTAATCTTCGGGGCATGGGCTTCCTTACGGACCGAAAATGTGTTTTCCTCCGTGTGTGCCACGGTGTGTCCGTTACTTATTCCGTTGTAAATAAACAGGTATATGCATCAGGTGACCTCGTGAATGAATGTAACCTTATTACGAAGAGTACTGTGTTAAGTTTGTTTGTCAATAATGTCTCGAATAAGTTTACCAACGAAAACGCACATTTAAATCAATCTAACTGGAACGTTAGGGCTCGATTGGATAAGTGCAATACAATCTATCTTTCCAGGAACAGAGTGGCATCCTTGACCGCTACCCCTGGGTGGACAGCCGTTTTATTAGGTTCTGAAGAACTCTTACATGATATTCAAGACTCAACCCGTTAATTGTCAAGTAAGTTGGGTAGTCTCAACCAACGCGTCCTTCCATCCGCCAGGACGACTCGGGTTCATTACCACTTCAGATAATAAGCTAATGTTGAAAATGGTGGTGCCAAACAGTAAGGATGGCTGACACAAATGGTGGTGCGTCCGGTATGTCACGAGTATCAAGCCAGTGTTTCACAAGTGATTGCGACGTTCGCAGAAATCGCACTTGGATAATTCCAGTAATAAATAATCATTCAAATGCGTCCCACTTTCAGCGCACAGCTGCCGCGCAACTCGAAGGAAGCGTTGGGATACCGCCAGGTCGCCTAATCCTAGACAGGAGCAATCTAACCCAAGTAAATCTATACTAACCATGGTGCAAGTAGGCCCCCTATAGGATTCAGAAGTTGGTTGATCATTACGCCTGCCTCTATGACATAAATGTGGAGATATTGCACCCAATAATTAGATAGACTTGATGATTCATAAACAACGCGTCTGGAGAATAACTTTACTGACAAGGTTGAAAGTAAATTAGTTGATGAAAGTACATCCCCCACGGTCACTTTTCACTTTTATCCAAAGAGCGATAAGGTATTCCTTTACTACGCAGATAGTGAATGATATCATCAGGAAGGGAACCACAGACGCTGGCTGCGTAGACTCCCGGAGTGAGTTTGTCAATCATCTGCCATCTTGCAACCCAGCTCTCTGTTGGGCACATCATTGCCAGAAGACCATCAAAGTTTGCTGAAGAGCACTCATAAACTTTGTCCCTGTCTCCCTGCATCTTCAGGAAGTCTTCACAATTTTCACATCCATTTAGTTGGAATTGGTTCAACGTCTTGACTAGACCACAAAGCAGACAAGCACGCAACTGCCTTAGCTCACTAGGTATGACCGTATGCAGAGCCATGGTGCAGTGGAGCTGCTGCCTCCAGGGAGTCGATCAAGCGAGGTATATGACACTCTGAAATAAAGAATATCACATTACTTAGGTGACACTAGGCACATAGCACGCCACACCATAATTCAAAACTAGGCTAAACTGAACCGAGAGTAGGCCACATGGAGTTTGTTGGGCACGTAACGTGCATGGTAGTCCCGGTCAGAAATTGAGGCATGAAGTAACCATTAAGGATAAATCTGATGAACCCGCATATTCTTTGGGTCTGTCGTATTAATGAATGAGGATGTCCTGGAAACGTCCAGCCAATCTCACGTAAAAAGAGTACGCTGATGCTGTGCTAAAAAGGAGCACGTCATCAGTCAGAAGTTATTGGCTCACAAGTCAACCCGTGTTCAGGAACTGTACAGTTCCATAGAACCAGAAACAAATTCGTGGTGGGTAAGCTGAGATTTCTCTTGATAAATGGGGCCTAGTTCCTGGAAAAGCGATGCTTATAACGACCAAGCTGTGGCCTTTCGTAGCGGTTCGCACAGCCTTAGGCTCAAAAGCCTGACCGCAAGGCAGCGGTGTTTGGAGGGAAATGCAAGTGCATTACCATTTTTGTGGAACACGTCGCTATACATGTTCCAACCCCCAACCTGGCATGACTCTGAGAGTGTCACGCGGACATCCTGCACACCATAGCGACGCTCAGTCTCTTCGGGACGGTTCCAAACATCTTTATATGATTAATCCGATAAAAATTCAAATCTAATTCTGTGCATGGAACTCCACTCTTCCCCCAACAAACATAAGATCGTACAGAAAAATGGAGCGGCTGTTGGCCAATAAGGGATATCGGTTTTACTGCTTACTGACTTATTTCACGGAGACTTTCTCCCAGAGAAGGATTAATAGGCTCCGAGAATATCCTGATTCCCTGTTGCTCATGTAGCACGATTGGTAGCAAGGTCTGAGCACAACGTTATCCAGTGACCCCGGAGACCGAGTTGCTTAACGCCAGCCGCTGTCCTGTCCTCTGGTACGAGAGCACTATTATGAGCAGAATGGCAACAGAAAGGCTTTGAAGAGTTCAGAGTGCGGAGGACGCGTCCAAGCCACTGTAGTCGGTCGTTGGGTCACTTGGTGTTATAACAACGGCTTCTAAAATCACTTGATATCCTATCCTTCGAACGTACTTTGGGTACTCTCCTCAAGCACCGGTGGCTTAGGTGGTTGCTCAAGTTCTTTTTGGTCGTTTGCTTCTCCCGGTTCTCATCCACACCATTATAGACAACACATCCGTAGAGGAGTCACGTGCTTGACACAATCATGAGGGAAGAAGTCCCTAGTAGAGAGTGGGGAGAAGGAACAGGTAATGGGACTTATCGCAAAGCGCATTATGTTCCTAGGGAAAAGGGTCAAAGGCAAGGACACTACACACATATCTGAGCCTCATTTCAGAGCGTGACACCGTCGGCTGGGTTGGCGCGGCGTCCCTTGCTAGCTTCAAGCAACACAAGTCCGGTATACAACAAGAAGCTCAGCTTGGAAGTAACAGCATGCGGGCCACTCGGACCGACCGCGTGTCATACAGGAAGGCCTAAAAGTCCAACAGCACCAAGTCCCACTGTAACGGATTTCATTTCGCGTTGCCACACCAAGGCCTGTACTCCGCGGACGTTTCGCGGGGGTAGGGTAGAAAAAAAGCTTTCTTTAGTGGATGGCGATCGGACAGAGGAAGTACGTACCCCAGACCCTTTAATATGAAAACTTCATATGCTATTTAGGCGCTCACTATCCGCTTGCGGAACCCCTGTAGCCAGTCAACATCTACGCTACGAAGAAACCTATGGTCAAGTGTTAGAAGTTCCCATATTGGGGGTAATGTTTCGTACACACTAATTAAGGCAGCTCTCGCGGCCGTCACGCAAATTCGTTCGACACGAGGAACTATATAGCCTGGCGAACACTAACTGTGCTTCCATTATGTGTACTTTATCGGTCACAACAATTACGGTTTGAGCTGCTGCTGCAATCGGTGGAAACCCATGAACGAACTCGAGTTCCAAATGCTGCAACTTTAAAATGGCACAAGAAAGTGGGAAATCCTGAGTAAGACATTGCAAAGCGCACCTCGAAACAAGGGGAAATTTCCGGGGACTCTAATAAGAGTAGGTGTGTGATAATATCAATGAGAAAACTGAATGGAAACGGAAAAATGACAACCCTGGAAACCCAAATAGTTGTAAGGAGACATTTCAACTGACCCCTGTAAACCCCAGCGCGTTCACAATTACGGGAATGAAGGGCACTAGGAATATTCACAAAATTGAATGGAGTTCGCCGTTTACTAGGTATGTGTAGAAGGATCAATCCGCCGGCGCAGTCCAAGATTCTTTGAAGCCAAGGAAGATGATCACTGTTAGCCTTTTACGTCTAGATAACATTACAGTTCCGAAAACATAAAGCCTTCACAAATATCGAACTTCCATAAACTAATCCAGACTCCACGTCAATAGGGTATGAAAAGTGTGTATGAGGACGTTGAGTCTGTTGATGGAGAGAATGAAATGCCTAGATGGAACCAGGTGATCACACGCGATAAGTTGGTGGCAGACCAGGGTGGAAACAACGTTATCTCCATTTAGACTTGATGATTCAAAGTTTGAAAGTGGACATCATTGGAGCCGTCACGGTGCACGCAATTAGAAAGAAGCACGACGGCTAAGATCCTACGAGGTTACCCAAACCGGAAAGCCGGAGTCGAGTTCGAACAACGAAAACCCAGCTCACTAGCTCCGTGCCTCAAACGCTCAGCAATCTCGGGCTCAAAGGTGGGTAATAAATAAGGTAACAAGATCCTATGAGTACAAGGACCTAGCAATCCTGAGCCACTTTCACTGTGCGTTCAACTGGCGCATGCTCTGATGATTTCAAATAGCTAGTGTCCTTGTGTATGGCATAGAAAATCACCGACAGCACATCAGTGTCCAACATCGACCTGTTTAAAAGCCCTGTTGTGAGGAAAAGAATAAAAGTGGACACGGGATAGACTTAGTGCTAGCCTTAAAAAAATCGTTCAGCTGTAGCACCCTTTCGGTGTCTAACTGCCACGCCACCCGAAGGTTGCACGAGGGCTGGGATACTGCCAGGTTGCCCAAGCATAGACAGGGGAAATTGAGAGGCGGATGTCGGGTTCGAACCAAGGAACTTCCGGTCAGTAAATTTGCGCTCTAACCACTTGGGCCATCTCGCCTCTAGCCTATTACAGTCACGCCTATGTGCCTACACCCACATTGCAACTAATGCAAGATAGTATGTCAATCAGCTCTCAAACTGATCCAATTCAACGAGACAAGAAGGCGCGTGGCTTGAATGAGAAGAGACGACACATGAATTAGAAATGGAATCGATGCAGAACTGAGGAACCACGACCAATATCGTTTTGTCCTGGATTTCGTGTTTTGTTCCACTCGACTCCTGAGCGCGCTCTCCAGCTTTCCACTTCCGTTCCGTCCACATCCAACCAGCCGGCATATTTGATGCAGCAGACGGTGCACCGTCTGCCACAGTATGGTTTGAACACCTCCCCGGAGATCCCTGTGTTTCCCGTTTTATCCCCACAATCCGCCCCCATTTTCCAAACCCCAGGAGTCGCAGCACTGCTCCAGCAGAACGAACAGCTCCTCCGAAAAATGGACGCGATTGCAGATCTTCGATATCTGAAGATTCGCATTGACAACTCACTGTTGCAAGTCCATAGTTCTGCTGGAACTACCGGCTTCACTTTCCCCCTCCGGAGCAAAAGTGCGTGGAACAAGTTGGAAAGTGAGCTGACAGAGATACCACGCCAATTGGAACTGGTAATTAAGTGTTGTTGATCTAATTTTTTGGCCACAGCTAAAATATTTCCGGTCCTTCAATGCAACCACCATGGCGGGCCTGGTGCGTGTATGTCTCAGACAGGCGTTGGCTGACGAATTCGCCGTCACTAGCCACATTAAGTAAGCTGATCTCGGGCCACACGATGACAACGCGCGCAGTTTGTCCTTGTGCATGAGTTATCGTTGCAATGACACAGGATTATGATCAAGACAGCCAAACTGTTGGACAAGAAGTGAGTGCCCTGAAGAATGCTGCTAAAGTTGAAACTATCTACCAAATTCCGGTGCAAGTAGTATGAAGTTGATTACCACTGAAGTTGCGAGATACCGGAAATATTGCTCAATCCTAGGTCTTCCGTCGAAAGACCGTCATGTTCACTGTCAACCACTTGAATTAGACTCTTTTAATGCTTGTTTTTGCGCTGATTCCCAACTAAGTTGCATTTTCACCGAAGCATGGAGATGTAAGAATGCTGGACTTGAGGAAACGGAAATAGATATCAGAGTTGAAAACAGCTGTTACTAGGCCTTATTTTCTGCAACGGGTACGACGATTTGCACGCCAAACCGTGTGGTTACCGGTATAGGTCGTAACGTTACAGTCATGTTGCGGTTGTTAACCGCAAACCGTTCTTCACGATTATTTAACCGTAGAACTCGATTAATAAGTGGTTAAGAAGCCATCAGATAGTCCATCTAGGAAGAATTACGCTACGGCGCCGTTATTCAGCGTCTCTGTAGCCCTACAATGCGGTTATTGCGTTACGTATACGGCGTTAAGCCGTAATAACGCGGTAGAACAGGTCTAATAACAGCGATTTACGGTAATATGGTGGTGATTTCACCAGTATTTACCGTTGAAATGTGGTCTAATGACGGTCATTTAATCGTCCAATAACTGGAAAACACGGTTATTCGGTTATTGGCTGGGGTCGTAGGAGCGGTCTTACTCTACGGTTATGAGACCTAAGGGAGAGATGCCTTAGTGGTTAGAGCACGAAGTTACTGACCTGAAGGTCCGTGGTTCGAACCCGACCCTGCCTCTCGACTTATCTAGGCTTGGGTAACCTGGCAATATCCCAGCCCTCGCGCTTCCTTCGGGTGGCATGGAAGCTACGCATCGAAAGGGTGTAACAGCTGAAAGATTGATACCTAGACCCTCTAATCCGACCACGGGTAGAGATGGCTCAAGTGGTTAGAGCGCGAATTTACTGACCGGAAGGTCCGTGGTTCGAAACCCACCTCTGCCTCTCGACTTCCCCTGTCTAGGCTTGGGCAACCTGGCAGTATCCTGGCCCTCGTGCTTCCTTGGCAGCTAGGCACCGGAAAGGTATTACAGCTGAACGTTAATCCGACCACCTTACAAGTGTGCAGGCGTCTGACGACCGGTGTCCCCGTAGCATGACAAGTTAGCTTACTTCAGCAAGTACGTGACGACGTGGTGCGCAAGCGGGTGCGAAACACCAAAGAGACAGATTAAACTTACCAGGTTGGGGTGACAGAGCACGTACCAACCATCGTCTGCCGAAGAAAGCATTGTATCCTGTTCCGTGATTTTTGGCGCAAGGTAAGCGGGGAATAGGTCATGACATGCAAACGCGTAATGAAGAACACCAGCCACGTGCTTCGGGACATTCGTACCTTTATGCCTGGGTCCCATATAGCCCTACTTGCAAGGGGTTGGAATCCTTGCAGGACATGGTCGGCAACCCATCCCAGTTGCATGCACGTTGTCATCTGCTAGCCTACCTGCCTAGGTGAAGTCCACTTGTCGCTGATCTCCATGGATGCGAGGCTGGACACCTCACTGATTAGTGACATTGACAGATGTGGCCCGTTAAGGTACTCACTGATGTTCATGCAACCCTCACTACACAGTTCCCATCATGATTCCCTTCAAGAAGAGTCCACTATCCGTCCTGGATCCACAGCCATTAATGTCACCCGTCGGTTATTCCAGCTGTCTTTCAGCATGTTGCCAATTCCCATCACCACAGGTCATCTTCAGCTCTTGCCATTATACACGTGCGCGGTCTGTACTTGTAGGTGATGGCGGTGAATGGTTCCCCGGGAAAACTCTCTCGAATTAACGGTTGTCTTCCCACCCAGAAGGGTAGTCAGATGAGAGACGTAGTGATGGTTAGTGGCTTGAGATGGCGCAAGTAGTTAGAGCGCGAATCTACTGACCGGAAGGTCCGTGGTTCGAACCCTGCCTCTGTCTCTCGACTTCCCCTGTCTAGGCTTGGGCAACCTGGCAGTATCCTAGCCCTCGTGCTTCCTTCGGGCGGCATGGCAGTTAGGCACCGAAAGGGTGCTGCAGCTGAACAGTTAGTGGCTTGAGTGCATATCGCCCAACCACGGGCGTTTCATGTCCTGCAGCCCGGTAATCTTCCTCTGAACGTGGTCGCCCCGATCATATTAATCCGGAACCTGAAGTCTCGGCGTCGAAAAGTATGAAAAAGCATCCCTTTCAGCTAGCGGTTGGTTCCCTCCATCATTCACCTTTTCGGCGAATGGATTAATTTATCCTTCGTACACGGTTTATGGCTAGGTGACTAACTAGACTGAAATGATGCTGATCGAATGCATGATCAGGTTACGCTCTGCGAGATTTGCTTCGCTTAGTTACACACGTTCCGGTGGAGCTTATCACGGTCGGTTTAGCTGCATCTGACGCATCCATTTTCAATTTGCCCAAGACTAAACTGCCCTCCGTCATGCCATTGACATGCTATGAGAAACGTGGCGAGTCTGAAACAACACACTGATATCTCTTTAGCGACTGAACTTTGCATACCGTAGGGAAGGTTATGCCAAAATGGCCAGAACACCCAAGGCAAACAATAGCTGGTCAGGCGGCAATCCGTCATCTTTCAACCGCTGGTGCCTTGTGACAAAGGAGTGAATTGTTGAGGCGTGGCCAGTTTGATAAATGTGTAGTTTGATAGTTGTGATAACGATGGTTCACTTCAGTTGTTCAGCCACAAACCGGATACCAGGGTGTCAGCTTTGTAAGGGCGACGATTACCTGCGGGACGTATCGTGGTGTGCTAGTTCCCAAGTCCTCTTTTTTACTCGGAATCACTGTTGATAATATGATGGAATATTGATAGCTCGGAAGCATCCATTGGTAAGTAAATAAATGGTTGTTGGATTTTCTTCCAAACTTCACAGATGAATTGCAGACGTGTCGTCATCAAACAAGATACCGTCAGTGTGAACCGATGAAGTCACCGCGAATCGCGACGGGTATACTGCACGTCAATTGCCAAGCCCGGTTCACTTTTCACCGAGTTGAGCCTGACCACAGGACAATGAGATTCGGTGTGTTTTATGGCAGAGCAACCAACCAAGATAGAAATCCACGTATTTCTGTGATGGATGCACATCGGTTGTTGCATATGCAAGAGCATTGTAATCCATCTGCCCCCGGCTTCTCTGCTCATCAGGCAGCCCACTACTGCAGGACTTCCTTCTCAATACTGGACATTTTCGTTTGACATCTGGAATGACTCACAGACGAACTGGTCCTTCTTGCTGCTACTTCACTGACACGAATACAACCAATTTCCGAACTCCCGACTACTGCGCCGTTTGTTCGGTACTAAGTAATCCCAGATCCCTCGAATCTGGTTGCAAGCTAGCCTGAACAAGTGGCGTACGCATCTGTTGCGTTTTCCCGTGAGAGCGGAGTTTACTCACATCTCGTCGTCCAGAAACCAAGGTGAAATCCAGGACAGAAAGACTGATTTCATACTTTGGGCAATACTCCACAAGCATCCCTATTTTGGGAAGCTGATCTGGAGTGGATCACAACGGCGGACTCCAACCACCTCTGGAATCTAGAACGCCACGAATTCTCGAAAGAACGCCTGTTTGTCGTGGATGCTCGAGAATCTGGTAAAATGTACCGGTTGAACGGACTATAAGTGATCTGGCTTTCCAAAAGTCACCGTGATCCCATCTGACGACTATTGTTGATATGCGCCTACCGCCTTGGGAGGAAGCCATATGCAGAAAACGCATAAAATCGATCATCCGCAGTTGTCTTCAAATGGAAGGTGCGCAGGTTTATATTCAACTGAGTCCATCGCCAAAAATCATATCTATTCGGGATGCTGGTCCAATTGAGAGTCCTACAGTGAAGTCGTGCCAGGTTTGCCATTGTGCACTACCTATTTATTGGGGTAGTGATGCTAGCCGTCCCTAAAAACTGAAAGTCACGTCAATAGTGTAGTATGCACTTTATGGAAGCACCAGAGGACAGTGATTCTCCGGAGGCAGGTGTGCACGACAATTTCTGTGGATGGAAAACAGAAAGAAAGTGCATGAGCCGAAGCCCAGTAAGCAAGGTTGCACATAACCAATACTTACATATGAAGCAATCAAACTGGGAGACACCGTATACTACAATAGGACTGGCGTGCCACATGCGGTCTACGGACCAAACGAATGCATGTCCTGATTGGTCAGAAAGTCAGCCAATATGGATCGAGCATCTTTGGCTTGACGCTTCTCGCCTTCGCACGGTAATTCTAGCAGGACCCTGTGGGATATTCTAGGATGACGTTATAAATAAGGTTGTAATACTCTCCCTCTGTAATATATCTGCACGTATGAACGTCATCCAAATTCACTCTGTCGATGTTTTGAGTGTAACGTTAAGGTTGTGCTGAAAAGGAAAATACAATGTGGTAGATGAATATATCGGTAAATTGGTAGCCTCCACCGACTTTCCACAAATGCACGAAAACATAGGCTTAGCATTTTATTCTCCGATCACCCGCACACGTGGGGTCGGGGATCACAGCAGCATAATGCGGGGGTACAAACATGTAAACATCCAAATAATGTCAGTCATTGGAGGTCTCTCAATCTCCACTGGGTGATACTCAAGGATGACTTCCCATTCTAACCACCAGCGTTTCTGCAGGTAGACAAATTGGATTGTAATTAGCGATCGTGCACTTTGACATCTGTTGGCACATTGTTTAGGTCCCTTCACAGCAGGACGCTGCCCACGACGATGTCGGATATCATGCTTTCCGATTGAGACGATTGACGTGCACTACAGTTGACCAGTTAGGCTCATTAGGGTTGACAAGGCGGTAGGTTACTTCGGTAAACACTTGCTTTATCGCATACGGTCCATCCCATGCTCAATGGAACTTGGCCGGTATACCACCGGGTGGAACAGACTCGTACAACCGAACCCTGTCGCCAGGGTTGAACAACCTATCATGCGCAGCTCTGTCGTAGTAGAATCTTTGGTATCTCCGGGAGACCCGCAAGTGTTGTTGAGCTCGTTCAAGACCGCAAACAAGACCCGCCTGCATGCGCCCAACGAACACCGAAGAATACAATGCATTCGGGGCCGGGGTAGGTAAACGCGTATCGGAAGGTATTCGCGTCTGCCACGTACGCTTTTTGTGACCCTGCCCATGAGCCAAACGGCATGAGGCCACGGAGCCTCAGTGGTGGTTTTAGTTCAAATTGATCGGTTGGATTACTCCAACTCTGCTGCTTCACCGTTGTTCTGGCTCCTCATTTTCCTCAATTTGTACTTTGCACGTCATGTGTCAGGCAGGATGCCACCTCTTTTGTCCACCCTCCTCCCAGTGAATGTAAGAGTGATGACAACCAGTCCCCGAAGCACTGCTATCAGCTTCAGTCAACGAGTGGTGAACGACGAAAAAGCCTTTAGGTGCTAGCCTTGTATTCTGAAATCATTCCGTATGTATTATTCCTTTTTTGTTTGTATCCACTCCTGAGAACAATAGGAAGTTGTGTTTTGTTTGCTTGATGAGGTGTGCTCTCGTGCGGTGCAACCCCAATTATGACAACGGCTGCAGAGTATCTTCAGGTTAACCCAAATGTTTTTAAGAATTTTTTGACAGACGAAAGGTCCGTTTTTTGGCCATCTGTTGTTTGTGGCATTGCCAAATATGTGACACAACCTGGACGAGTCCATTACCAGAAGCCACAACTGGAAAACAACAGTGCGCTTATAAGAAATTCCTGATTTAATCGTCGGACCCCGGAACACCGTCGATGGGTGATGACCACGTGCTACTGGAAGGGTAGCGGGCGAACGAACGCACCATGGCGCAACGTAGCAGGGCGACCCTCCCTGCGACCACCACGCGAGGTTTTTATCCCTCGTGCATGCTACAATATCCGCAAGGAGAAAAACTACCAAGCAGTCGTAAATGCAGCTTGTGCATTAATAAAGTACTCCAGTTGCCAGATTTTCTTCGGTTAAATGGAAAGCGGGGCCAGTAAGTCAGCTCACTCATTTCGGACACGTAATCAGCAAACGGGTCCTGATGAAGGCAGGTCGCGTAGGAGGTAAATGAAACAGGCAGCTTCCAATGAGACAGTGGGAATGGAATGGTGATATTTAGAGCGAGTGCACTATGGCTAGGTGGCGACTGAGCATTGGTGTGAGTTACCATGTCAAGCAGGGGCGTACCGCGGTGTTGTACGTGAGTGTTCGGTGGGCTGTGGAGCACCTCAGCGGTTGGAATATATACATATTGTCGTCTAATGCGCTCTAGTATTGAAGAAACGCTGAAGTCGGTTTGGGTTTTGTTAGTTAGAGCTAGGCCAAATAGAGATCATTAGAATAGTCCAGGGTGGGGACTTGGTTAATACGAGGTAAAGGTGTAAAGTAAAGGAAGAAAAAGCGGGCCAGCAACACAACACATTTAGATCAAGGCATTTAACATACTACAGTGGCCTGGAGAAAGCCAAGGGCTAGGGGGATATAATAACGGGATCTTATACTTGTCCACTGACTGTATCGCCCTTAAACTTAAATGTGCATGGGACCATATTCATAAAGGAGATCCGATGGTAGTTAAGTATAAAGGCGGCAGCAGTTTCATAAGCAAGTAATTTTTCCACGGATTGCGAAAAAGTATGACGGTGCGTGTCGTTTTGCAGCTGCTCATGAAGACTGTTCCGGATGCGAGCGTTGCAAACTAGAAAAAAGTAGTGGCGTAAATTTGTACAAGCTGGAGGGCATGATAAGAGGCTGCTGGAGTAACGAAATCTATATCAAGAGCGTGGATTATTGTCTGGCCTAGCCTCTGCTATAAAGGTATTTTTGTACAGCAGACAGTGTAGGAGAGGTAGGTTTGGCTTAAACCGTCTGAGCCATGGTGGTTTGCGGCCTAAAATTTGACAGCGGGAGCGGTAAAATGTAGCTTTGTACGCTTTAAGCGCTAGTCTACCACTTTAAGTATAAAGGTGGCAAATGCGGGACAGAACTTCAAGGTTGGTTGTATGCATACCTTAAAACTGGTGACCATTGCGTTTCGAAGGCAAAAGGAGCTCGAAATTGGAGACCTGAGCCTACGTGCTCGAGCAACCTGGAACTGCACTTGATGGGAGAAGCTGAATGTACAAGAATATCCGAGACCAAGATCTTTGAGATCCGTGGAGTGCATGGAGGATTCCCAATAATTATGAAAAGGTCAGGGCGCTTCAGTGGCGACGATTTCGTATAAGCTTGCTTACACAACGCCAACTTCAACGGCTGATTCAATTTACCTAATTTTCCGTAGCTTGTTTCTTATTGACTCTAATCCCCAAAAAATACGGGACATACATGAAATGTATGAGGTCTCATTAGCAGACGAGCAGTCGTGAGTTGATGGCCCAGGTATGGGTCACACAAAATCGTGTGCGTCTGGTTCGCCTAGCTAGCCTTCTACAGCGTTAGACGTCAGAGTCAGGCATTTACTAACGGCTGCCTACTAGCTTCCCCTTGAAGCCGAAAATAGGGACACAGAGATTTTCGAGGGACTCTACGCTGGGAATCTGTGTGTCCGTCCAGGTCAACATCATAAGATGCCTTCTTTAAGGATTGGTTAGCAAGCACACCTTAGCAGTTTCTAGAGACCATCACCACACAGCAGGCAAAGTTCACCATCACAACAGTCGGTGTGATACGATACAGATCCGTTGCGCACAAGCGGTCAATTCCTCTAGAAGGACGGTCACAAAGCACAAAACGACCCAAGTCTGTGCACCTGGAACCCCATCTGGGTTAGGATGTAGTATCCTGGACAACCGACGGCAGGCCGCTATTTACAGACGTTGGGCCTTGGAGCCGCAGGATTCGCCCCTGAACAATCAACTGGTTAATGAGTGCTGTGACTCTCCTGGGTTTCAGCCCATGAAGCCTACACACCAGTCGGTTCAGCTGTTTACGCCTTCTAACAAAAACGCTCGACAGTGGCTTGGGAACAAGTGTGAGGGGTACATCTTCTTAAGGTGGCTTGTAGTCTGACAACCACCATAAGTGGATTGGGAATCAACCCAAGAAAAAATTTATGAAGAATGTTTCTTACTGCTTGGAACCGACTGATCTCTAAATACAGAGAACAGATGGGTGCAGTGGAGCCGCATCTTCTGGTAGAAGGTGCATGTGCATTCTTAAGCACAGGTGACACCCGTCTGACACCTGTGGAGCCCGACAACACCTGGGTTTTTGCACCACAAATTATAAGTAGTTAACCTAGGTTGTTCTCATCTAGTTTGTTACAACCCCACGATGGAGCAGCCTTGGAAATCGCGGCCCAGAGTGCCTCAAAACGAGTGAGCACGCATGCGTAGTCATCCAACAGACACCGTTCAGAACTTATCCGTCGCCTTCCAGGATCTTTGGTCAGTCGCAGTGCTACGACGTGTGCATATGAAATTCTCGCATGAGGCTGGGACACCTTCTCTATGGCGTGCGCAAAGTGTCTGAGTTATTTACCCCTTTTTCCAGGAAGCCGTTCGCATTCTTCATACTACTGTTAGTTACATTACCAAAAAAGCCCATCCTGGATTGCGCGTGTACAGCCGATTTGCGATTCAAGTACAACCGGTGGGCCGTAAAATAAGAGAAAAATCGCAAGTTCGTGCGGCGCAGTATTTGCGGATCTTGCCGGAATGTGTGTGCTTGTATTATGATAGACAAAAAACTACTGTACGGCACTGCCCAAGTGAACCATGCGGTGGAATGTGTGTCGGCCGTTCGCAGTGACCAAAAATACATCAGTTATATGACATAAACGTGCTTCCTGATAGCATTTCTAATAGGGAAGTAGCACAAGATGACATCCCAAGCCGCTCACTTCTCTTGCCATCTATGATCAGGAAGGTAAAAAGCTTGTGTCTACGGGCCGGGTATTAGTTGCTTTAAAATGCCTACCCATACGGTTTGTCGCGTGCGTTCCGTCGATATTTACCACATCTGGGAAGCGTCAAATCAAAGGTGTCTGCTGCCATCTGGAGAACCGTGTGTGGCTGTGGCGACCTTTCCCTGACTGCAGCAAAGGCACGCGTCAAGTCTCCTAAAGTTTTGCCGGGACCGAAAACATATCATCCGCTAAACAAAACCAACTATGCAGCACCTAATTAACAGAGCTGGTTGGCACATACTGGGGTAGTTGTATATGTTCTGAGTTGTAAGGATCCTGCAGATTTCATCGGTCACAAACTGCCGCAGTACAAACGACGGCGTTCCATACTTCAGCAGAAACCTGCAAGTGCCTACAGTTTAGCCAGAAGCCGATCGTACAAAATCGTTGGAACCTTCTGGTTGTGTTCAAGCTAATAATAGGTGACTGCGGGATGGCTCCTCTCCCTTCTTAGACAAAAACAAACTAGTGCTTCGCGTGCTGCTTTTAATTGGGTAACACGCCCAGCTTACTGACTTCTTCGGATCCCTCGACTTTCCGTTGGTCTTGCGGGCTGCCTGCTGCATTTGTAATACACCCATTCGTAACGCAAAACAATGTCGATGCTTCGATTATTAGATGAAAGCACAAATATTCATTCAACGCCCCTCAAACACCGTGAAGAATAAAAAAATTCAGCGCCCAAATTGTCAACCAACATATGTGAAGCCACTTCTGAAGCTATGGCACAGCAGTTTTAAAGTCGAATGCGTGTCAAAAATAGAGGGGAGATTAAGTAAAGCAAATTTAAAAACTGGACGTAGGTCTGGGTGATTTTTGGTTCAAGCACATATCCAACAGAATGCAACATTTTGGCGTGAAAAATTTTATTCCACTCGCAAATGTCTGCAGATAAAAGCATTGGGCGTCTAAGAGTCGGCCTTTGCCGACAATGATAGGATTAGAAACCCCTAGCTATTATGACTTCAGTGGGCTTTGATGCCCTCTTTTGGGTCTTGTTCTCAGCTGGGATAACATGGTAGTATGTCCAACAGAAGGCAGCTCGGTTCAAATGCTAACACTTTTGAGACCAAATCTTTGATCTAGCTCATCAGTTGAGCTCCAGCATTCACCATACCTTAGGATCAAAACGATCAGGGTTCGGTTTAGTGGGTGGAAGCCTGCGATGGATGCCGAAAGTAGAAAAAACTGGCTTACTCCTAACTCGGTTAGCCGATGGTCAGTTTGATTGGATGGCACTTGCACACCACGGCCTGAGCCGCTCGTGGAATTCCCCCTACTACCGAGGAGGGGACCCGACAGCTCAACAAACTCTGGTGATTTTTAAACGTCCTGGGAAACCCATCTTGGTCAATGAGTAATGATTTCTCCCGGTAAAAATTCTCTGTGACTGCTCCAAGGAAAACCATGGGCAGGAGGGTTATAGTTTATGCGAGTTTGTCAGGGACACGAATAGTGGTGAAAAGGGAAAAGTATAAAAGCCACAACCTCACGCAGGCCGAAGACTCCAATCGGCCCCAAGAAGATTGCCTGCTTAAGTGAGAAGGACAAGGGTGAGACCTGATATTTCTGATCATGAGCGCGGTGGCGCCGACCATAAGACCACTGATGGCAGTTCGAAGCCTGATGCGTTTGCAGCCTAGTAGTCCCCGGCAAATTTCAGGGTGACAGGACTGACAGGACACCCTGCAACCTGTTACATTCATCTTATTACCAGAACGGCCGCCAAGTCCACGGCTCCGCTAATCTACCAAATCTTGCGCCCCTCATCTCAAGATGTCTGAAGCGTTTCTGATACCGCTTTCATGCAATTTCTCATTTTCTGGTGGATTCTCTAGAGGTTTCCGCTAACCCAGTTCCTAGGAGATCCAAAGAGGATCTTGGTCTGGTCGTTACCTCTTCCACGCAGGAACTGGGTGTCCTAATGCAACAGGTAGAATAGGGAAGGGAGCCGGGGAACTTCAACAGTTGGAACGACAGAGGAGAGAGAGAAATGGTTTGTGCAGAGCAGGATTCTCAAAGAGGATAGATGCTGGCCATATTTATGGGGAGCTATGGTGGATGGCCAACTGTCCCGAGAAGGTTAACCGCGCTGTGCCCCCCGGTGGGTTTTGTGAACTGGGAAATTAAGTTTCGAACAGAAGGCTTCTCTGTGCTTGGGTGAAGTGGAACACGGCTTGGTTTTAGTTCTGATAGCTTTCTCCGCCTACAGTTTTTGGGCTTTGGCTCGGGCCCTTTGGGCGTATCCACTCGGTGTTCGAGGGGATTAATGTCACCAGCTAGGGCCTGGAAGGCTGTATTCGCGGTGAAAATTATGTGCCAATCTTCCGAAGACATTGTCTCCAACTCAAGCTTCCTGTTGGCTTTTTCAACAGGTCCAACGTTTCAGATGCCGGCGTTAACGGTAGTGTGTGTTCTGTCAGGAAGGATTGGCCTTTTTCATGAAACATAAGTTCCAAAACTTTTGAAATATTTCTCATTTACGAAGGACACTGGTCATGTAGAAAACAGAGGGGCTAACGATCCGTGGTAACTTTATATCCCAACCCCAACAGTGAGTGGTTGAATGTGAACTTCCACCATTTATTCAAAATGCACGTTTATGTCCGAATCATTAGAATGGTTAGAGAGATCTACTTAGGACGTATATACACATCTCAGCGGATAGTACTATCCTTGTGTGTACCGTAGGAATGACTATCCACTGAGATGTATATATACGTCTTAAGTAGATCTCTTTAACCATTCTAATGATTCGGACATAAACGTGCATTTTGAATAAATGGTGGAAGTTCACATTCAACCACTCACTGTTGGGGTTGGGATATAAAGTTACCACGGATCGTTAGCCCCTCTGTTTTCTACATGACCAGTGTCCTTCGTAAATGAGAAATATTTCAAAAGTTTTGGAACTTATGTTTCATGAAAAAGGCCAATCCTTCCTGACAGAACACACACTACCGTTAACGCTCCAATAGCTACTGATATTCTAGAATATCACAATGTACAGGCGTTTGATAGCGTATTGATTGCAAAAAACTTGTGAAAAATATCCTATAAAGGCTGTTTGAGTAGTTTACAAGTCAAGAAAAACGTACTATGTATCGTTTCCTTCCATTAATTTGTCAGCTTCAGAGTGCATTAAGAAAATTTTTCAACATACCTTCAAACAAATTAATTAACTTTTTATTCATTTTCACGCAACTTCAGCGCCTTTGTGTTACCAAAATTCGATGTATTCACATATTTACTATTCCTCTTACAACACAGTTTCATACAGGGCGTTGGCTATACTCTTTTTCGCGTTTTCTCCGAAGACACCAGTATGGAGAGGATTAAAAATACTGAACCGACGGTCTTTTGAGCTGACCAAACTTCTTAAAATTTAGTCTTTGTAATCAAAGTAAAACGTTGGAAAAGTATTCCGCACAAGCATTCAGGAGAACTTCATACAATAAGTGGACGTTTGCCAATGAATTGTGAAAATCACATTTTTTACATTGCGTTGGATTAGGAATTTTTTGATCCTTTTGTAATATGAGATCTATTTTTCTCAGTGCACCAATCCAACGATTTTCATAGAGAGTACAATCGTCGGACGCGCCACCCATATAAAAACCAGGATGAAAAGTGGAAGAAATCCAGCTGGACGTTCGTCTGGCAGCAATCCTGACTACCTGTCTACCTGAAAGGTCTAGGAACCGAGTCGGTAAAATTAGGTGACGCAGGTTTCGTATGGCGACCAAAATCATTAACTTGCAACTAGTCAGTGCTGCTTGTTGGAAAGCATTATAACTATTCCTTAGAAGATTATTTTTGACAAGTGTGCTGGGGCGTTGCAGCTGTCATACATGTTGGGCTGGTGCATGCAAGGTCACCAACTATAAAGGATACAATTTTAGATAATCATTGTTTACCGTTCAAGCATGTTACAATTTCGTTAGTGGAAGGAAGATTTCCAAGGTTCGTGGATGTTACAATATAAAGGGTATTGAGCAAATGATTGAACAACTTTCTTTGAATCACCAAAACGCAGGCAAGCCATGGTTATCCACAAGAGAACTCACTCCACAAAAAGAGTGTTAGGAACCGGCCGTGGCCACTTTTCTCGTCATTTTAGAGGTATCAGGATGGGAAAATACTCATCAGCTATTGTGACATTTTGAAAGATTTCTAGACCAGAAACTCTCACGGTGGTTAACAAAACCAGTACTGTCAGCACCAAATGTACTCTTCAGCAGGTGACGCTTATCATAGCCCATGTTTATTTAACGCCGGGATGACTAAACTGTGAATACTATCAAGTTATTGGAAGAGATTATCAACAACAAACTGAAGCTAGTTTTATTTGTGGTAACTTTTGAATTATTTTCTCGCTTCTTGCTTTGATGTTTGCTTCTGCACGGTTTGTGGTCAAACTTTATTTCAGAAAAAAACATATTTTGAACGGATAACATGATTGAGTCCCATAACAGGTCAACGATCCATGAGGCAGTTAAACAGGGAGATTTAGAATCAGTGAAAAACATGATTTCCGAAGGAGCAGATGTAAATGAGGTAGATGAGCAATTTTTCACCCCACTTCATTGGGCTGCTAATGTTGGTGCGATTGAGGTAAGCAAACAGTTGCTCAATCCTCAGTCAACTGTTACTAGCAGTTCACTATGTTGCCTTTCTTTGGGCTTTTCGATTGGTGGTCCTCAGCTTCATCATTATGTAACGAGCAACATTTAGGATGAAGGAGCAAATATATATTTCTAGATAAACCACAGTTTGTATGTTGGACGATCAGCGTACCCTATGTAGTTGGACACGATCCAGCAACAGAGTGATTCGTGTGCACTTAGTAGTCACGTGAAAATACGATACTTAAGTGTTCAAAGCGGCTGAAAAAGTTGAACCTCTCGTTTGGTGTGTCATATTTAAAAAAGGAAGCTTTTGAAGAAATGCTTATTGTTGTTATCGCAAATCCTAATAAAATTGGACAAGAGAAATTTCTCGGAGGAGCTTCTCTGAAAGTAGACTTTTTCCACTGACCTGATCACTTTTGTAATCAATAAATAATGAGTTCATTAAATGGTCACACATAAGTGAATGCTGAGAATGCGGATTACGTTCAAATTATTTTCTCTCTATTTATTGGAGTGAACACGTGCTGAAAGCAAGACATCTTTTGGATTGATATAAGTGGTTTCTGGACGTATTGTAGAAGGTAGTCCCTAGTAACCTCCGGGCGCCAATGAGTAAATTTCACCAGATTTCCATTCTAAGTAAGCTACCTCCGAGTCACCGCCTACTGATCATAATTTTCGTTACACCCTTAACAAGTTTCGTGTGGAGCAGTAACCAGTATCGTTTCCGTGCTCACATTTTTTAATGTCTTTCAGTCACAAAATTATCCTGCATGTTGCAGTAAAATGTGACTGTCCGAGAATTACTCTGAAACAGAAACCATTGTTCCGTGGCATAAGAAGCTACAAACATTGGTGGCTTTCTGCTGAATAAGACAGCATAAATACCAGATAGACAATAATCGGATTAAGGAATAGCAGCTGTGCTTTGCTCAATACAGAGTAGCTGTTTGTCTAGACACCACAAATCGGTGGACGAGAATGAGAAGAAACACTACCCTGTGTGAAACATTCATGCAGAACCTGAAGTAAGGATTCCGGCTACACGTATCTTAAACAAAACTACACTCTTGAGTTAGGACTAGAACGGTCTATCCGCCGTTGTTGAGCAATTTCCCAGAGGTTGTGTGAGTTCTAGTAGGCACGCTAGAAAACATTTGCTACATACTTTTACAAAAAGTATGTTTTGATAATGCAAGTCGGTCTGCTTCTACCGTAGGCCGCTTATTAGTTGCAGATTAGTGATGTTTTAGGTACATCAAAAAACGAACCAGCAGTCTACTCACGACTAAAAATTCAAAATAATGGACAACCGTTTCATTGACAGTGTAGTGTAGTTAAAACATTCCTCCGTATGTAAACCTTTCGCAATATGCCGTTTTTCCTTCCAGTAACAGTTTACGTTTGTAATTATTATGATACAAAAGTGGGGATGATACACCCAACCGAAGTTTTTGGCAGCCTCCAGGATCCTTTATATCTTCAAGTGCTTAGTCATCTATTTATTGCAATCAGTTACCAAGTGCCATGCAAATGCTTTTACTTGAGGTCCGCTATGTAGTGAGTGTGAACAAGTCTGTGTGTTTGTACTCGACTGTATGAAGTATGCTTTGCTATTCTAAGAGAAATTATTGAAACAACAGAAGTTTCATTCACAGTACCGATATCCAGTATGTGTGCTTGGTCTGTCTGTTTTGGTCTCAACCTCAAGAGAGTTGGAGAGGAGCACCAGTCCACTAGTCCGGTGTTTCCTGGTTCAGAATCACCCTAGCTATTGAATGGCTTTTATATATTTTTCGGTTGTCTAGTATTACCTCAATCCGTATGTGCACTTGCTCTTGATCGGCGTGAATGACAATGTATTCACGTTGGAATATCTCTCTCATAAAGCCATCTTCCAATAAAAGTGGTAAGCAACGTATTTTCAGAGCACCAACGTAGTCTGTTTAAACACGTGCGGCCTATACAAAGTCGATTACCTTATCAAACATACTTGGTTCTGTTTTAGGAACAAGCATTATCGTAAACCGGCAAATCGTCTTTGGCACGAGTGGCCATGCACAACTGTGCTCATTAAAACTATCTAACGTTGCAACAATTAGACATTTGTGGCATTCGGTTCACTGACTGACTAATCATACATGGTACTTTTGGTTAATTTTATGGACATTTGATTCTGAGCTACTTCTTAGTGCATCTGACAATTAAAACCCCGTTTAAAGCTGTTGGGGGTCTTTCACAAAATATTTAAGTTCAGTTAGGTGGTACTTCATCCTAACAGATGGATGTCCTATCAAAATTCGGCCCACAATAATTAAACTCAAGGTATGTTTCAGAAGTAACTGTAGCTTGCGAAAATAAATTTAATCTGTCGTTCAACTGCCTGACCAAAATTAACCCTTAGGCCAGATCAGCGAAGTATACAGTTCACTCAGGGCCAGTTTCCTGGCTCTCATTCCAGTAATATGGCGCTGTCCATGCCTTTTCATTAATGTGAGCCTTTTGCTTGCAACTGTTCAGCACAATGCATGAGTAAGATAATTTAACACTTGTTCTAGGGGATCAGAGTTCATACTTCTATTTGTAGCAGAGATGGAATGGCCAAACGAGCAATAAGCGCAGTTTCTAAGCACGCAGTCACTACAAACCGCCAGTCCAATCCTATTTTATACTGTAGTGCAGGAGGTTGAGAAGCACAGAGGTATTGAAAGCTCGTTCACCGACGAGCATTCCAAACAAAGGCAGCAACCATAATTTAGATTTGTGTCACGTCTATGCCACAAAAATGGAGATTGAGCCTGGACAGTTTCATGGTCCACCAATTGCATTCTCTTAAACACGGGACATATGTTGTGAGCGTTTTCACACCAACGATAAGCAAGCGTTGCACAGTATCTTAACTTCGTTTCCAATTCAAAAAGCTACAATTTCTGAATGAGATGCTACTGAACACGACTGTTTGCATGCTTGTGTGCTCTAGACTTAAATGAGAAAACTCAGTAGGCACAAAATGAATGACTCGGGATTGGAGGCAGAATGTTCTTAAATACATTTTCCAGCAGCCGGATGGTAAATATGCGAGATATATCTTTTCTCGAATGCAATTCCATCAGTTGTCCTTGAGGTCGTGCCACTTGCAATGAACGCTTAAACCGGTCATCAGCATCATCATCGTCAGCTGTAGGAACCGCGTACTTGTCGTACAATGGTTGTAGCTGCCACAGTTGCGTTCACTGATGATTTGGGGAGGTGAGATAGGTAGCTGCGCACTGGAGGCGGGAGCTGATAAATTGGCGCGTAAATACACCACTGTCACTGGACTGTTAGTTGGAGGATTGGGAAGGGAGCTATGCATTGAAAGCAATAGCTTGGATGCATGAGCGCCACTGAGGGCGCGATTGGGCCATGTCTGACAGTGTCTCTAACCATTGATATGGCCCGTCTCGGGGTCCCCATCCAGGAAGACGGCAGTGACCAGCGCAGCTGAGTTTGCTTGTAATGGCTTTTATACTTCGCTTAAACCGGTTCCAGAACATGAATGCACAAATGACATGCTGTGAACAGGGAGGCCTCTCTCGTGTTTTGGTGGTAAAATTGAAGACAACCTATGATCTTTAGCTATTTATACTGCGCTGACCATTTTGGCACAACGAAATGTGGGTTTTGCGCTCTCTCAATAGTCAACATGGCTGAGAACTTTGACAGGAACGTTAGAAAATAGGTTGTGATTCAGCATGTTAATCTGTTGTGCTGAAATCATGACACTACATAATCCGTATAAGGGGAAGAGAACCGGCTTACACGCAGCAATATTCAGTTTACTGATCGCAATTAGCAATATACATTTGCGCTCACTGTATCGTCCCTTATGGCCAAACGAAGTAGATCTCAACTTCTGCACCCCTTTTTTAAATAAAACATCAACTGCGAACACCTAAAGTTTGAAAGACTTGCTTACTTAAAGTTTCAAGACGGATCAAACCGAAGTATACACTATCCTCTGACGATGCTGACTTTGCGCGTTGGCTTCATAAGCATTCCTAAACAACTTATACGAGCATGTTAGCAGTACACGCAAGGAATAAAGATATGTAAGGCTGCCCATCTTTTTAGGGGAATGCCTCCTGGCGGGATTACGTGACATCCCAACTTGTCCAAGTATATGCACGTTTCAAACATACTTTAGTTAAGCTTCATTCGATCATGGAGAATGAAAAAAACCGGGATGGGATTTCTCCTGATCTTAAAGTCAACTGCAGACCACCGGATATGCTCCCAAACAGCTCTGTCTTGGCACAGTGTAGTCACGGTTATTTAGAGCAATGCAGTACATCTGAATACAACTAACATCCGTTAGTAAAATGTAAAATGTAAAATGTCCTACCCTTAATGTAACTTCCAAGCTGAACCTGGCAGTGTAGATTGTTTGGAAGGAAAAATCCACGAGTCATATCAAGAGAGTGTTATGAAAGGCTTAACATAATGTGAATTCATTAAAACTGATTGCATTCTGGTCTTTCTTGAGTGACTGTAGTTTGATATCATGTGGAAAGCACACATGAAATTGTAGGATATTATTTTTTTCATTTTCTATTTCATACGGGGGTAAGAATGTAAGAACTGGGTGATCTCCGGTGACTATTAGCCTATTTCTCCTCAGTTTCTGAGGATTAATCGCATTACTCTTTAAAAAAATCTCCAGAGACCAGACGAGTTTTATTCCCCAAGCTTTTTCAAAAGAATTTCAGGTAAAACGGTAGAGCTATAAGCCTTCGTTAAAAGTTTTGAATAGGCTATTCCGTTGAAATGTTTTGTTCCGCATAGATATTAACAAGTAGAGAGAATTGCATATGCAAGGATCGAATAAGCTGGATTCATTAGACAGTTTCACTTCGGTCGACTCACAATTTCCAATGGACTGAGCAGAATTTGGTGGATCGCGAAAGAATATCGCCAATTCAATGCTGGTTTTAGATTCTTAGCTTACCGATACAGGGTAACACCCTTCCTTTTGACGTGGCGATATAGATGAGAGCAGCTGTAAATATAACCGCCTCAAACCACATAAAGAGAACGATCTCTTTCGCATCGACTGAAGAATAGGACCCAATATTTGGTTACATCATTCGCACACCATATTATCGCAATCATTGTTATTTTTGGGAAAAAGTTTCCTCAACCTAAACCATTTCCAATCTAAGGCGGGTAGGGGTCTCTTGCTGGTTTCACATTCTAGTCAAACATCCATGGGATGAGGGAGTTTGTTTCGCTTTGCATGACCCTCTTTAAAACAGACAACGGCAACTAGGGCCACCGTAAGGGGTATGTTGTAGCGTGTACATATATTCAGTAGGATTGAGATATCCCGTCATATTTAAGTTACACTGGGTGTCCCAGTTTCTCCTTCTTTATTATTAATTTTATTATCAATGACCTCATCGAGAAGGAGATTTCCCTGAAGAAGTAAAGTTTGTTGCATTTAGTTTTTTTGGTTCGACTGGGAATAATGAGTGCGCGCGTGTAAGGCGTGTTCAGTTTTTCCCTCAGTTATCAAGTATCTTTTACCACATGCCTGACGAATTTAGCATTGTCCTTTTGCCACCTATTTTATGCAAGATTCGCATATCGCTAGCTAATGTTTTATAGTTTGGGTTATAAATAATCGTAAATCTGTGTCTTCTTATCACTACACTCGTGCCATACAGAGAGGAGAAAACTTAAAGGCTTAATTAATGTCAGGCAGAAGTTTAGGCAGGCAGAATTGAAAGGCTAGAGTTATTTAAAAACTATGGCATTTTCGGTCAGTGCCTTTGTGTTTTACCAACAAGCTACCTCAAGCTAATTGCCTGGATTATCGAAGGATCGTCTCTTTCGTTCCTGTTTCATGTAGGATGTAGAAAGTGTGGATGGGCACGGTTGGACAATGTTGCATTGTGCCGCCTTCCACGGAAGGTTGGGATGTGTCCAGGTGTTACTTCGGTGGGGACTTCGGATTGAAGATGTTGACAAGTCCGGAAATACTGCAGGTAATGTGCTTTAAACCTACGGAGTTGTTTGGGAACATTTGTTATAATTGAGAATAACAGCAAAACTAACATTCATATTGCCACTAATGATAACAGCGATAATAAAGCAAATTTGGGAGTGGAGGATTTATAATTCTCAGCCGAGTTACACGGGACCTTATACTTCCAGGAGGTACATTTTTAGAATACCCGGGTGCAAAAGAGTGTGGACAAATAACGCTTATATATTTTTATGTATCTTTGAAATTTTGACAGGCAAGCCATCTACTCGGTACAAGAACTTGTAGAGTGGTATACTGTGATGCATTATTTTTTCCCAGTTAAAAAGAGAGCCCATCAAAGTGCTTGCAAGCAGACTAAGTGATTCTTGATGCGTAAAACTTCCTGAACACTGACGATAGGGATTTTTGAATACATCTGTCTGTAAATCAGGCATTGCCAAATGCTTGGATGTGCAACTATGTACAGTAACGTGCTGTAGGTCCTCTCCTTCACCTAAGCAATGGCAGAATTGGAAAAGCATGCCATGTTCCTACGCTTCAGTTTCCCTTACCTGACATAAGTGTCCCACACAACAAGCACCTTTCTGAATGTAACAATTTTAGTTTGCGCCTCTTTCATAATATACAGTTTCAACACGGAAATAGATGTTAGAGTGTCTTGTACCATTTGCTTTGAATTGTACCTGAGTTGGCAAAGTTCACACATTTGCAAATTAAATTGGCATTAACGAGAGATCCCAAGGAACGATTTGTTTTTTATATTCCCTAGTGCAGCGTCTCGTTTTCATCAAGGCAATTTACAACTAGGTGCACTTCGCAAACTGCGTATAATTTTTTGTTCAGTTAGAACATAAGGTTGACGGAAGATTGCGACGACAAGAAGGGCAAAACCAGTCGTGGACTGTGGAAGTGCTTGAGTAGTGAGTAGTGTGTAACATCAAGGAAATACATTGGAAGTAATTAATTTACGGTTGTGCTTCAATGGTCACACATTGCTGGTGCATTCTAGTAAATCTTTGGTTTGACGCTGCTACTGAACGCATTTCAACAGGTGACCCAGTTCTGAATTTGCGGTGGAAATGAATACAGCTGTGACGTATGTGTTTGGTCTTGCAAGTTAGGGTTAATCTGAAAAACAACCACTCAAAACGGTTGTTATATTGTCTTGACCATAGGTTTTTAAATGTCCACTCACGAAGCATATTTTGTCAGTAATGCTGTGTCGTCCGTCCTGCTGCCCCTTGGATAGGCTGATAGGGGGAACACAAGAAGACAAATAGTACGGTACTAAGAGTCCACTGTGATGGAAACGTCCTCCTTAGGCAAGGCCTGGAAACGCTAAAACTCGTTCAATTTCAGCTGCCATTGGCATCAACGGAAAACTGTCAAACTCCTGCATTTTTGTCTTTTCATGCAGATACTATTTGAATTAAAGGAGTAGTCTAGATCAGGAGCAGTTTCTCCAACCAAACGAAAGAAATAGCGGTCTTTGGCTGTTTCGAAACAATTTCGAACTCACTTCCAAAAGTAGGGCTGACAGACTATATTTGTGGTCACCTGTTCATGACCGAGTGACAAGTCAAACGAAAAGATTATGTAGGGCAATTTTTGAAGTGAAGTATACTTTGGGAACAGTTTTTGTGGTCGAATAAATTTGTCGGTTGTACGGTTAGTGTTCGAAACAAGAAATGGTCCGTATTTGTTTGGACAAAAGGCTTGGGTCCTATTGATGCTGTCCATTTCCGCGATGATGGTAACTCCGTGACCCCTTGGTGACCCACCTTGGTTACAGGTTACGTTTGTCAAATGACGTTAGTAATGTTTGCATTGTCCCCGTGTGCATGAAAGCTTGGAGCGTTTGGCACATTAAAATGAGTATGGCGAGGTAACCATATGTTCCTCCTCTCTCTGCCCTAAACCGGTAATCTTCATGCCTTCACGGCATTAAATTAGTGGGTTTAGCACTGCTGTCAACACTTCTGTCTACGATGCCGATGACTTGAGTGAATAATCTAATGTGTTGGTGAAATGTGTGCAGTCCTTTCCAAGGCTGCGTTGGGTGATCGCTGAATGCGGTTACTCTCACCATGGAACTAGATTCCGCAACTCACTTAATTATTGAAAGTAGAATGGTGGCTCATCTTGGCTCACCAGTCGATCGTGTTTCACAGAGATCTCATCACCTTTACGTGAATATGTATGTGGTTTGAAGGTTATGCTGACACAATTTGGCTCAAATGTTCCCAAACAAGGTAAACTTTCTTGAGAATAAAAATGCTCGGAATCCCCTATCTGAAAAAATATTATCCTACACTGTTTCATTCTTCAGTGCACTTAGCCGCCATGGAGGGTCACTTGCCTGTGCTCCAGTGCCTAATAGTCCAACATCCAACACCACTGCTTCTACTGGATACACCGAATGACCTCGGCGAAACACCTGAGTCACTATCTAAACGATTTCTCAAAGAGGATGTCAGTGGCTATATTGAAACGGTTAAAAAGGAACACGGCCTACGTCCGGTTGATGAGGCTCGGTTCTTTGCCGCAGCTTTTCCCGCACACAGCGCAGCTTATGATGGTGACCTCACAACTCTGCGGACACTAATTGAGGAAGGAGTTATAAAGGTGAACGAGCGCGACGAACAAGGATCAACTCCGCTACACAAAGGTTAGTAGTGTCTTCCATTGGAGAAGCACGTGTGTTTAGTGGACTCAAATAGAAAAAGACTCAGGTAACTCATATCAGAACCGACTTTGGAAATTTGAACTCATTCTTAGGTTAGCCGAGCAAACATGGAGAGAAAAGTATGATTAGTTTCGTACAGGTAATCACCTTGCTCATCATACCGAGAAATTTAAATGCGAATGCAAATCATCAAAACCTGAAATTCTTTTACGACGGACTATTACTTAATTGACAAGGAAAAAATTGGAATAAGTTGGAATGGTAAGAATGGTGCGCCAATAACAAATATTTCAGGGTTGTTGTTGACTACGTTTATATGTGTATCGCCATATCTCGAAGATCGTACCAACTGAAACATAAGATAGCCTGATGCAACACATTCGGTTGCTTAAAAACATCATAAACAAGAGATTCAGCTTGGTTCCATGTGAGTATCCCGCCAAAACCAAACTGGTATGCAAATGAGTGTATTTCGTTAATAAAGGCTATGTTACTACCAGGAGGGGCTTCCGGATTTTATCGAAATTCGGCAACCTTCCCTTGGATTCCTGGCGGACGCCTCGATTGAGAGACATAAGAATATCTGTACAATTTTTATGAAGATAATCCATTCAGACATGATTATCTACCTCCAGAATAGCTCACTACATAGCGCAGGTGTCTACCTATATGTATTAATATCAACAAACAAAATTCTTTGGTTTCTTATCATGCTCGCCAAATGACGTCAGATTTCACGTCCACAAAGAGATTTGGTTGCCCATCATGAGACATTCTCGTCTTCCTTAGTCCACTCTGTTTTTCAGGACGCTAGCACTTGCTTTTTCAGTTTTCTTTTACATGCTATATCTCGAAGAAAACAGCTTTCTACAAATGTAATTGTCACGATGAATTAGGAACACTGTTTGTTTTATTCTGACTTAAATTATGGGTACATCTCTCTTCTTCTCAGATGTGGCGGTCAGACGGGTTGCGGAATTGGTTTGTTTCATAAGGTACCACGCTTTTCCGGGTAGCTGCTGACGGATTTCTGAACAAGTCTCCGTCCGACAGATGGTCGGTCTAGTCATGCGAAACAGCGCTCTGGCTAACTTGGTTGTATGACGTAAAGAAAAAGCAACTAAAATAAAAATATGACGCACTTTACATTCGTAATGCACTACTCATAAGGTTGCTGAAAATTCTTTGACAGCCCACGACCGGTTTCGCCCTTCTCGGGGCTCATCGGGTAGGCGCAGTCCCCGAGTTTCCGTCAACCTTATGTTCTACTTGAACACACTTTATTTCATTTTACATGTTGCAGACGCCTATTTCGGCACCAGGCAGCTGGTATGTCTATAAATACTAAACTACCACTTGACTCAGTCTCTCGAGAAGAGTTAGCTTAGAACGAATTTCGCTTAAAATTAAAAAATCTGAAATCCTTCTCAAGGGCACAGACTGAGATGTGACCAAAGTACCGCTTTTATAAAAACATATTCGGACAATATCACATGCTTGGACGTTTGCCTTTGCTAGAAGGACATCAAAAAGCTTCGAACATAACAAACTACCTGTGAAAAGGAAGGCCTTTGCTTAGGAGTTCTTGTTTATCAGAGAAACACCAACTTAACAGTTACAGATATTGGAGAGGGGAGCAAAGCTGTCATATGCATCTTGTTTTTACAAATGAATATCCATCTTCTCCTTGAACGCGTCTTCCTGAACTTTCCTGGATATTCATTGACTGTCACTCAAATGCAAGCAAATGCTACAAAGTGACTCCACAAATTTAGTAGTAGATGTCACTTTTCAAGAGAAGCCAAGCGGATTTACGAGAAGACGTACTACTCACATGCCTCATCAGTAGTATCCACCGCTACACCCGTAGCAACACCGCCTCATCACTCAAACTCGAAGTGAGTATTTCCTTACGTAACAAAATAAAACTATTAGGCAACGCAGCCTCCTCACTTGGTGGAACATTGGTAAATAAGACATCAGCGTCAAATAAAACAAATTTGATGTGCTGATTGGTCACCAGTAACAGGTAGACGTAATTTATTGGGGAGATCTCTGAACATTCTCCAGACGCTAGGAGACTCTATCAGAAATAAGATGCCTAGTAGAGTAAAGACAAAGCCGTTGAGTTCTGCATGGAATCAGAACCACTTGTTCATCCTGGCTGACGAACCGACCGCACTTGAATGCTTGCAGTACAAGGGTTTAAACTTGCAGTGATGATAAATGTGGATGAACCCACTAGGTGAGTAGGAGATCGGCAGCTGAAACCATCCCCAGGTCTACCTTTTTCTTCATAATATGTGCAACTGAACTTCTCATTTCAACTGAATTCTTTTTGTATGTTTACCCTGTCATAAACTATAACGCCGATCGTTTGTTATAAAAAGGATATGTCTTTTCTAACTACTTGCATTGTAGCTGCTGGACAAGGACACGTAAAAATCATACAATGGTTACTGGAGAATGGGGCAGACCCATCAATAGCGAATCACATGGGTGAACGTCCAGCCGATGTTGCTAGACGTTTTGGACACTCGTCTGCTATTGAACCTTTGAAGGTACAAGATCCACGTAACATGGTTTTGGAGAAAGTGCCCGGGTTTTTGGAAGGTGAACCAGAGCCGGAAGTTATATATGATAAAGAAATTGCCCTAGGTGCGTCTCATTTCAAAACGTGTAATTATTACTGGTCACCGGTTGTTAGTGTTAATGGAAAGACTGACGTTAAGTTCATTGTTTGTTATCTCAGTGGATTTATCTGTGTCGGTTATAGGGTTGCTATATTGTTCTTTAATGGTCTCAAGCCTTCAAAAACTACCTCATTCTCAGTAGGTTTATACGGGAGAAAAAACGGGCGTTCCATAAAGACTAATTGTCGACTTATTTTGTGGATGAATATACATGTGGAGTGGTTTTACCCCACATCCAAGCGTTCACGGAGAGGGGTGATGCGATGACTGTTCTGGGCCGATATGATAGAAATTTGTTGGTCAGCCAATGCATGTCATCATCTCCGATCTTTCGCAGCCCTTACCGTGTTTTACCATCTCCTAATGGTGTGAATCACATATTGGTATTTATATGTGGTATTATTACAGAGGCAATCTAGCTTCGTCACCGGAAACGAAGATGGCGGTATGTATCAATCAAACGAATCTATCTTAATGGTCTCAAAGGACCCCCGAGTGTGATAAACGGATTTGGAATGGTCACGCATGCAAAATACACAATCGTTAAACCAGCAGATTTGGATAGAATAAATCTTCGGGACTGTAAATACAGGAATAATGTGCGTTGATTAGGGTGATTGGCGAGCTTTGAAGCTTTGGCTCCTTAAACGAAAGATGAAATCTAATAAGCTGTGTCCAGTTCACCGTATTTTGCAGCTATGCAAACCGTATGAACAATTTCATATCTCCCAAAAGAACCGCCATGTAGGATGTACATCAATCCGACACAACCACCAATTTCTATGCGTTTTGATGCAAGCTCTCCCTCAAGGTTGTCCACATTCAGTGCAAAACTCCAACGTGCTTCCACTAGCCCATACTTCGACTACTTAAAACGTCGCTGTTTGCCTCTTCACTTTCTCCTGCAGTTAGCTGGAGCCAAAAAATACATTCACTTTGTTCAAAACCAAGCAGCCTGGTGAATCAACGGCGATCCTTCTTGTCCCAGTAAGGAAATTTAGGAGAGTAATATTCTCGCTTTATGTGTGACATGAGATAGGATTTAAAACGACCCAAATGTGTGAATTTTAGGCTGTCCTTGCGGATAACTCCCAAAAGGTGGGGAATTTGACAGGTTCATGCTCTTTGGTATTGTTTTTCCTAAGCATAATTGGCAGTGCTTGGAAGTTTCAGCCACTAAAGTCTAAGGAGAGGAGCAACACGTGCAACATGCAGCTGCTAACATGACACAGCAACGAGATGCCTCGTAACCGAAAACTATTAATATAACTCTTGAAACAGGAGGCACAGGCATCAAACACTGATGTTTGCCGACTGTCTTCCGGTTGACCATTGTCAGCTCTGTGTGAAAAATACGTGCACCGGCGCAGAGGATAAAACAGTGAGCGAAAAAATGACTGAAATCACAAATTGCATGATGATGGAGCGGTGAAAAGTTTTAGTGGCAAACCGGCGGCAGCAATTCTAAGGGCCTTCAGAGTGAGGTGTAAGAGGCCTTGTGATTACTTCATACACAAACTACATGAATTGTATTTTGATGTAGTATTTTACAGTTTGTTTCATTCTAGTACACAGGTCTTGCACTGTCACACTGAGTGTTATGCCTCGATTAAATCAATGCCTTTCCCAACAGACAGGTTCTCTGATAGTTCAGTAAAACCTAAACCACTTACTTTTAGCTCACACAATAGGCCCTTCCTACTTTATAAGTCGTGATTTCCGTCAGTTGAAGGAGAGAAGGAAACAAATGTGAGGGATAAATTTTTTAATCAGAATCGGACCTGGTTTAATGTTGCAAGTAGAATGGCTGTATTCAACCAACGTACGTAAGGACTGTTCCGGTGTGAACAAGCCGAAGTGGATAGTCATTGTGTTTCCAGGTTAAATAACAAGTGGATTTCAGACCAATTCTCATTCGTCATCATCATCATCGTCAGCTGTACGAACCGCCTACTTGTCGTACAGTGGTTGCAGCGTATAGTAAAATGAATAAGAATGAATTCGCTTCAAATCGATTGATGCATCCTTCCTTATATGCTATTTTCGGTTCTTGTGCTTGTGATGTCATATGCAGGACACTGGTCAAAATACTGTTTCGAACTTGCACGTTCGGTAGAAATTGACAACGGACATGAATTCGTTCTTCTAGTTTAGTTTATAAAGTAGAACAGATGAAATACGCCTGCATAGAGCTTTGTTCTACTCGTACTGGTTGCGTCGGTACCTAAGGTAACAATCCAATAAAGTATTGGGATCTTTCGTCAGACTAATTCCCGCAGTTTAGAAATAGAGTAAACAATGAAAAGTGGTACTCACATTTAACAATGTCTAGTGTCATCAGCATCTCCTCCTTCTTCAGATCGTGCTAGGAGAAGAATCGATAAGTTCCAGAAGCTTTTAGATCTGGCAAAATCTGACTATAAGCAACTTGGAGGTGAACCAGATCCGGATGAACTTCGTATTCAATGTGAAATTCGGGAAAACGAAAAGTAAGTATTCTTATTTTCAGACATGCTTTGTTGCGTGAGGGTTGTTAATGTGCTTTGTTGACAGTCAGGCACAACGTTTAATAGTTCCTTATTCTTTACAGATTTGACCATCGTTCGAAGTAAACCACAACGATAAACCTGGGGTTGTTTTAGAAACGTAAGAGTATTCTTGTTCATGTAACTACACTGTACCGAATGGGCCACAGTTGAACCTTCAAAGAGTCTGTCCTGGTAAGCATTCAGTAACAGCCAACTAGAGGCGATAACTAACAAAAAGCCTCGGGGGATTCGCTGAAATATACCTTGTCCTAGAAAGTAGTCTAATGCATACGTTTCTGCCAGGACGTTATTATGCAACGGTTGATCAAATAGCGTTTTTAGCTAAGGTTGTCCTTCAGTGCTAAATAAATACCATCCTAAAATACAAAACCGACCTACATCACCCCTAAGTTATAGAATCTCGCATACATAAGTTCTCCCGTACGCAAAACGATGGTCCTGTATAATGGTGAGAGAGCTGTTTTCTGTTTTTCAACTTGTCAGGATATAACTGGCTGGCTTTTTTGCTGGCATTCGCGACACCTTCGTTACCTGGTCGAAAGCTGAAAGAGCTTTAGTCTCCCTCAGACCTGTACACAGTGTCACCTGTACACTGTCAGTATGAAGTGGGTATACAAGAATTGTCTTAAACGATATTCACGCTGTGTAAACAGTTTTGGGTAAAATGATTTTCCCGTTTTATTCTAATTAGATAATCAGGTGCTTTAAAAAGAAGAGTGCTCATTCCCGTGCAAAGGATTCTTTATATGGGTCTCCACTTGAGATTGTTACTTCTTACTTTTTGACAGGATGCTACATAATCAGCTTTCTTGGCCCCAGAATTCGTTAGAGCAAGGGAAAGGTCTATATCACTGGCCCTGTACAACGGCATGGCTAAAAGCTGACAAATAGACTGCTTTTTGTAATGCAATGGTGTTAGGAAATTCTGAAAGTTTCAGTGGATTTTTCACCCAATACTGAAAGGCCGAGAAGCACTGTATAGTTGTTTCATCATTATTGGGAACCACCAATAGTGTGCATCGCATGAATCTCCAGAGATTTTTCAAACCGCGGCCTCTGTTCACCTATAGGATCAAATCGCTATGAAAGTAAAAGAATCTCCGCACGCTGTCAACAAATTCCAGATAGCTCAGAAATAAAACTATTTCAACTAACGAATGGATATTTCGTGTGATAAGTCATCGCTTGGAGAACCAGTCAAGGAGCACCCACGAGATGTGGGTTTCGTCATTGATGAATGAGTGATGCTATATCCTGTCTAAATGCGAGTTAATCACACTGATGATCAGCCGCCCATGGTAGAAACATTTGATCGACGACGCTGGTTCGAAATTCTCTTGAGTTGAGATGTGCAATGCTGGTCATTCACAAAGCTGTACAGTGCTTCAGCGTAGAATGGTTTCACTTACGGGACGAAATCCCCGTTGACAGGTAGAATTTGGTTACAACGTTTTATCAGACGAAGCCGCTGGAAACTAGTAAAATAAAAATTACACTTTTCATTAGAAAAGACACATAGGCTCCTCATCTTTGATGTGTGGGGGGAAAGATGGCTTAAGTGGTTAGAGTGCGAATCTACTGATCGAATGGTCCGTGGTTCGAACCCGACCTCTGCCTCTCGACTTCTCCAGTCTAGGCTTGGGCAACCTGGCAGTATCCCAACCCTCGTGCTTTCTTCGGGTGGCATGGCAGCTGGGCACCAAAAGGGTGTTACGGCTGACCAGTTTTTTCCGATGTGCACCTAAAACTGGCGTGAATGTTTGCATGGCGAGTTGCAAATGTGTTCTCTCTTTACCTCCACTCGTACAGTCTCTGAGGTCCCCATTATTCAGTAAGTCTGTATTTCTAATTGAGTCTCTGTAGCATCGTGACACATGTCAAATTCTTCGTCTCAACCACAATTACCACACGCTTGCTCGTCGTGCCATCCATCTGCATTTTATTACTTAAATGCAGATATCTAGATAGTGAACCGATTCCGACCAAAGCAATATAGGGCAACTTGTGTTAGAGTCGTATTAATCTGTCCTGTGTACCGCATCTATAATGCCGGGGAACTGAGTCACCAATTATTGCGTGAATATTGAAGATAGTTAATCGATGACCAAGCAATTTTAAGGAAGCGAGTGAGCATGTAAGACAGTTTTCAGCTTGAGGCCTTGTTTACGAAACGGTCAAAGTGCACTGAAAAGCACTGGATCCCCCTCCATTCAGTTGATAATTTTTGGTGAAGATATCTAGTTATTTGAATTCAGATCATGTGACTGCTCGGAACATCGGTGAATAGTGTTTTCAAGGTTAAAAACGCAGCACGATATATTTCACTCGACATCGTACTTGTAAATGTACTGCTAACACATTACGCAAAATTTTGACCGGGTGGCATGACGCGAAATCGGATCTTCCTAGTTTAGATTAGGGCGATTGCCATGCTTCAAGTCCTGAAAGTCAAAGCTATCAAGTTTGTCCAGGTCAGAAAAGGTGCTTGGTAAAAAGGCAAATTAAGCCAGATGTACGTTCGCATCTCCGGTGAAACTTGCTAGCATGTGTACGATTCCAGGAATAATATCTTTACGCAAAGAGAAACAATAAAAAGTACCGTAACATGTATTGCAGTCCGAATAACCCAGAAAAAGACCGGAACCAAAAGCAAAGAGTTCATATCCATTCGACATCAACTCCTAATGGTGTTATAGATTGGTAACTCAGGGAACATCTTTGAAGATGTGAAAGATCATCAGAGTTAGGTAGGGATTTGTTGTTCTCTCAAGGAAGAAGTTTCTATGCATATACTACACGAAAATTTGCGACGCAATGAGTACAGCTGTATGACTTATCTGCAGCACGAAAACAAATAGTAGAAGTATTGGTCCTCCGTAGGGGTCGCCGTTTTCAGAAATATCTAGTTGATCGAATTCAGGCCCCTATGAGGAGGAGCGACCACAGTATACTGTAACCGACTTGCAATGGCTGTGGTTCACTGTGGAACACATTACTTTTAATATAAACGGGTGTTCGGCTAAAATGTTAGAAACTTGCCACGGTAGCTATACCTAGTGAGTAAAAAAGTCACTTCCTACGCATTGGGGTCTGTAAATCGCTCATCTACTCTCGACGTTAATCGTAAAGCTAACGAGAGGAATTTGCAGTGACTTCTGTTTTATGCTGTTGTTGAAAACATACCTAATTTCACAATTCAGTGGACCAGTCTCCCAACAAAACTGCTTTGTGAAGCATCAGGGAGTCTTTTTTAGTTAGTAAGGATAAGCGACTTTTGGTTAAAGTTCACTTTTCAATACACCACCTCAAACGAGCATGGAAGGTAAAAATGGCCTTTCCCATAAAACTCGATGGCTCAAAGAGCCATCTGAGCGCAGCCGAAAACCACTTGAGACATTATTCTTGCGAATTACGTCGACATCACTCGGATGAAAAAGCGATCTTCCTATAATTCTTCAAGGTTTACAAGTATTTCTTTTTTATTTGCATTCAACAACAAACACGTGTTGGTAGAATAAGATGTTACAAGCGATAAGGATTTTACTCACTAGCCAAGGAAATTCGTTCACAGTTTGCACCTTCTAAATCGTAGGCATATGGAAAACCTCATTATTTCGATTTTCCTTGTTCTTTTGATTCAGCAAGCTCCAAACGTAAGTCGTGGAATATTTTGTAATAAATCATTGTTACAGTTTACTACACTGGGGACATATTTCTGGCCAGTTTATCCGGCATTAAGATATAAACCCGTTGTCAGCATTGTCAGCTAGAGAATTTGGGGTATAAGTGTACCAGTCTGTACGCATAGGCCCAGCCAAAACCTTCACTTCCCTATTACACTTAGCAGTACTCTCCTGATTTTTAGAGACTATAAATACTTGCTTGTAACCGCGTGAGTATTGAATGACAGTAACGAAAAATTGCACTGGATAATTATGTAAGACTTACAGCAATAAGCATCTGACATGTTTCTGGTCCAAACCTCAATCACTTCTAATATTTGGCCAGCACCTCTGTATGTTGGTTTGTGAAAATTGTGAACAGTTTCTGTAACACCCTTTTTGTGAGGCTTAATAACCGGTCGTTATTTGTTCAATACAACTTCGGGCGAATTTTTTGGGTAACAAAGTTTTTGCGATGAATCAATCCTTATTCTCTATTGCTCGATTGTAGCTAGGTTGATTGTACTAGCTTCCTAAGGTCCGCATAATAAAAATAAATTTGAAGATATCTGGTGGGTGTGGTTAGGCGCTGGTTATTTGGATGCAGCGGGATCAGTCAGGTGAAGCGTTGTTTAGAAAGTTTACGGGTGAAACTAACCAACTCTTAGAGCTATGTTGGTTACTCCCACTTGTTGTTTCGTGTCTTGTAACGTCCGCTGTTCTTTGCACGCATGCGGCAATTAGAAATATGTTCCCATATTTTTGTTACAGTTATCTGAGTCGTTTTTCCAAGCACTACATTATCAGTGAACTATTGTGCAGTTTTGTTTATAGGCATGTAGAAGAGACTGGGATAGGAAGAAATTCGAAAATTTCCTAATAATTCTGGTCTATCCGAAGTAATCAGCAAAGTATATAAAAATTTAGCACAGTATAACCTCTTTTATTTCGTCCCATTTGTTTGCATTGAAACAGCGAACTGGAATCATGCAAAGTTGAGCTGGAATATGAACGTCTGAGGCGTGAAAAATTGGAAGCGCTTCTCGACGAGTCCAGAAGGGAGATAAACAAACTAAATGCTAAGCTCAGTGCATATTCTTCAGAGCAAAACCCAACCGAGGTATGTTGTAGTCTCCTTGTATCCAACACCACTGATCCGGTGCAGTCAATAGATGATGAATTTGTCACGTAGAATATATTGAACTTATCGTTTATCCTACGCAACTATGCTGGCTAACTCAGTGAACAAGTCCCAGTTGGGAAGTGCAATAAATGCATGTTTTTGATATCTACGTTCATGGACGATAGCAATACGAATTTTGGCCATTTATTCGACCTGTAAGTGTTGTTGGAACAGCCTACTTGATATTCAACCTACACTCTGTTCTGAGAATAGTCGGGAGACGGACTGTATACCGGAGCCATTTTGCCTAGTTGAACTAGTTGTTACACATGCGATAAAATCATAGATTATCACTGTACAGTCAACTACTTGGTGTATAACTCGGTCAAACGTTTCAGAAAAGCACACGCATTCTCGTAAACTAGTGGTAGTCAATCTCATCCTAACACAACCTTTGTAGCCTTCAAAAAGTTTACTCCTGTGTGACTGAAAAAAAAATTGCAGAAGGACAGTGTCACAGAACATTCATCAGGTACTAAATTTTATTTTTCTAAGTTACATACAAAAACTAAATTTATTTTGCTTGACTCTATTCATTTTGATGTGTTGATGTTCGTTCCTTTCTTAAAAACGTAGTTTTTAAGGTAACCACTCATCCTCTTCCGCATGCTGACTCGATAGATCGGTCTTTTTAACCAACACTGACATGATCCGGATGGACACAACGAAACACCATCCGGCGTGCTCCTAAAAACAGAAACATAGTGACAATC
Organism: Clonorchis sinensis; assembly: GCA_003604175.2. Lineage (NCBI taxonomy): Eukaryota > Metazoa > Platyhelminthes > Trematoda > Opisthorchiida > Opisthorchiidae > Clonorchis > Clonorchis sinensis. The sequence goes on from CM030369.1 coordinate 83,228,902, forward strand.
CGTCAAAACAGAAAACACTCGAAACGACAAGAGTGAAGAATGAAGCCTTTATTACACTGTTCATCGGTTAGTCTGCCAGAGAGCCGTTGAAGCAATCTGTGCAGAGCAGGCGGTGAAGTATGGAAGAACAACAGTAGTTATTTCAAAACACTGCCAAAAGCTAGTTTAAGCAGAACATTTACCACATTGTTCTGTCCCATTGTAGCACAAGTTAAACACTTATGTTATTTCACAAAGCCTAAGGGAGAATTTCAGTCCACGATAAGGCGCCTTTCATTGCAAACTTAATCAGGCGTCCGGAACCAAACATGGATTTAAACCCACGCAGCCTGGTCTGTTCATTCAAAGCATTACAGTATCAACAAAATAACACAGATATGAAAATTTTGTGTAAAATTCCTGAGCAGGTTTTCATCTCCAAGATTGTCTTGCGATATATTTAATGAAGTACGCTGTTTTTCAGTGTACCTTAAGCGTTAAGTCTTACAAATACAGGTCGATAGAAACTGCTTACATTGCATCTTTAATGCTTGTTCATTAAAAGCCCGACAGTTCAATGAAACTTTCACATTTGTCTAACTTCTCCACAATAGAGTTTATCAAAGACTAACCTACTCCATTAGGCATCTTGACATGCCACGCTAGAAGAAGCCTAGCTATGCTCTTTTTCTATCAAACGTTCGCTCTTCTTGTGAAGACTCGTGTTCCAACCGTCAGTAATACAGAGTGCAAGTAGGTAAATACATATCTCCAGAGATAAATTATTTTGTGTCCAAACTAGTAGAGCCTGATTTAAGGCAAACCACGCGTGATGGTTCTCCCTAAGCACTTCAGTAGCGGGAATGAGGGGATTGAACAAGACGGGTCTTGGGCATACCTTTTTAAATAACTAAATGGCGGTGTTCTACTAAACGTCTGTTAGAACTATGGAATGTGTTGAATGTGCGCTTACCAGGTTATTTATAATAGACCCCTCCATAGAAAACAGCAGAGGCGCATTTTTAACCGAATGGGGTGTTTTTTTAATATGATGCCATATGAAATGCCATATTAAAATACGTATGGTACCAACCAGGGTACAGGGCAAGAGGTCACAACTACATGCCAGTTTCCACAATCCCGGCTTTTTCGCTCAGTCTCTCGCAAAAATTATCGGCTGTGAGCACTGCCAGTTTTGGTGCTCTAGAACCTGATGATTATAGGCGTTCTTAACTCCAACGTTTTGTCCAGTTGCCAATTAAAACTATGTGAGGCGGGACATTCAAGGGGACTTCAGACGCTCACCTGATTACATGTAAACAGTTTGAAGGCTTCGGGGAATTATTCGTCGCTATTTGCAGAGGAGCCGATAGTTACCCAGTCATGGGAATCGAATTTTTACCAGATTTTTGAGGTTCTCAGTGCTTGGAAGTCAAACACCTCAATCGCATGAACGGTTTAACCCTAGTTGAGATTCATCAGGTGGGCGTAAAATGGTTAGTTAGATGACACCCTGATCAAAATTGTAACCGCCGAACGACCTGTCTGCCGATCAGTTTGCTAACGACAGTCTGTTGGCAGATTGTCTGGAACCTTTTGATGGAACACCGGTCATCGCACTGGACTATGAGCGTCCCTAGTCTTCATATGTAATGGAACAAACCTCAGCAAATTTATAGCCCATTGAAGTTTAACCTAACGAACCATTTGAGGCCTTATTCTCATCGCTATCTAGTGACTTTTGCGTTATACATCTGGGCAATACACTGCATTTCAAGTATTACGCGCACTACAATATGGTTCAAACAAAAGGTTCCATTTGTTTTCATCAGGCCACAACTTGCAGTTTCCTTGGCATTAGGTTCTAAGTGCTTCTGCAGTGTATTCACCTAGCAGGAACAACAGCCGAGGTAAACACATGTCGTCATGAACCCGGTTTTTATCCATTTATAAAGGAGGCCTAAGGAATGATACCGCTTGGAACTGCCTGACCTAAACTGGTTGAGGTGTTCGATGCATACCAGTTCAAAACAACAGGCTAGCTATTTTTCACTCTGGAAGTTTAACCTAGATTGTTGGTATAAAAACAAACAAGCTTTATTGTGTTTTACAGTGCTCCGCAAACTTTTAATCTATGAATAGCCACAACTTTTGTTATGTGCATCCGATAAAACATTCTATCAATAAACTTCTCGTTCAGAAGATCCCATTTCTGACGTTTTGCCCGTTTCTAGACGCAAAATCCTTAAATGCTGTGATCTAAATATGTGTAATGTCAATTCCTTTCCGAAAAGTCTATCGAATCCCATATGTGCCTATCTAATTCCTGTTTCACATGGTCTTATGCGCACATCTTAAAAGATGTGACAATTTACTGATGGCAGTTGTATCATTTTGCAGATCGGATCTGCCAAGGAGCTGGATAAAAGGAAACAGAAATCAAAGTGCCAAACACGTGTCAAACGTCGCAGTGTTTCCTCTGAGTCCAGTTTTCGCAATTCCGATCAGAATATCGTACGAGCCAAGCGGATAAACTAATATACCGAGGGCTTGAGAGAACTTTTATTCCACCGACTTCGTGACTTCATGCAGACTAGCTTGGCTTTGTATTTTGCAAACTATGAGTTTTCTACCCAATGGAATTTTTTTCAGCTGATTATGTGTTCTCTTGTGCCAAATTGATAATACTCAAACGTAAAAAACGGAAGTTGGCTAATTACGATACTGAAGCCATCTTTTGGTGATAATTGTGGTAAGCAAAATAAACTTTATTGAATATCCTCGTAAAGAAATCTTATGGTAACTATAGAGCTCCGCACTTTGCGGAAGAGTTATTATCATCAATAACTGTAAATACTTGTGCTTAATCGTCACAAGAAGGAATGACTTGGAAAATAGTGGAATGATTAGGGCCTAAATAAAAACAGCCCTGTGTCGCTAACCGAAACGGTCAACGACAAGTTGGATACACCTTTGTACAGAAAGGAGATAAACGCATCTGAGTACCATATAGAAGTCTGATGCTATTAGTGGGATTGGTCCGGCGTTCTGGGCGAACGTCAATCGGCATGAATTCACCGTACAGCGAAGGAAAATCTTCACCTAGGCAGTTCTACCAGGAAGTAACAGAATGGTTGTCCCAATTACCGATTACTTGCCACGTCTTTTTTGCTTTCTAACCGCGTGCACGGAAAATCACACGAACCCAAGGCACAAAGATCCAGCAGCACTCAGTTTGACAGTAACCAGCGTCGCTCTGAGTTTTTATGTCATGGCTGGTCTCCCATGAGCTGTTCACCAAAAGAAATTCGAAGGTGAAAACAGCACTTTCTTTGGTGGATGCTTGGTGACCATACGTAGTACCTTTTCCAACTAACTTAAGCTATTCTAGTGATTCTGAGTGCCCGCTTATGCACCACTTCTGTGCGAATATGCTGCAGCCAGCTAACACTGGTCGTTATGTGGAGGCATGAATGGTCAGATGTTTGTGTACGTATGGGGGTATGGATTTAATGGGCCTATTTTCGGAACCACGACCTATGAGTGCCCTTCCAAATATTTTGTAAACACTGCTCTTTATCTCCAGTGGAATTTGTTTCTGACACCAAAACTGCTGCAGGTTTGGGTATATTTCTCTCGCCCTCACAATGCGTGCACTGGCTTTATTTATCACGGTTTATGCAGCCCACAATATCCGCCAACCGGTCAACAAACTCGGGTTTCTCTCCTCAAAGTTTTGGAAGACCCCAAGGGGACCCGAGATCCTGAAGCAATACTTTTTTCAATTTGCAGGAACAAAGCATACACCGAAACTATGAATCACGTCCGAGTTTCTACCTACGGCGGACTCTATGAACAGCTGACCATCTAAATGGTCCAAGCATTCACCTAAATAATATTTTTCACATCAAAGCCTCGGTCCTTTAGACTGTGCACCCCATATCGGCGACAAAAGCGAACAACAAAGGAGACAAACGGCAACCTTGTCGAACTCTAGCATTTTAAGCAATACTCCTTGACAGTTCTTTGTAGATTCCCAGATGATCGGAAGTTAGGGAGTACAAAACACGAATTACCTTTACAATTTACTGGGGCACTATTCGCTGGCTACTTTATGTATGTGTGACGCTGTTCAAGCATTCAAAGTAATTTAAAGGTGTGGTGAATGCACCCATATACACCCCACTTGCTGTCCCCGGATTTGTCTCTCACGTGCCAGAGTCGCACATCGCAGTGTGATCAGAAACGGTGGCCACGTTATGACAGACACCAAGCCTATATCTTCATTGTTGGGTAATCGCCTTATGTACATTGTTTATAAAGGTATGTTAATCTATCTGTTCCAGGTTTCTGGAATGCTTTCTTATGCCCTAACAGTTTCCAACAATCTAGGTAACACAGAGAAAAAAGATACACCACTGTCTTGAATAACGTATGTGCAAGATTATCAAGCCTGGCAGCTAGAAGTCACTTCAAGACAGAACGACATGACAGTATTTGATCAACTGAGGCAGGAATTAAACTCACAGACTACGGCTCGAGCTGATTGGGTCGATTGGAAGATATAGGTATAAGGGTCGACATCATTCTAAACTCTTGTTGAAATTATCCTACCGAGCGATCTAGACGCTTGCTTTTATGATATATTCCGTCTCCAATATTATTTTTGATTAGCTTCCTAACAGATGATTTCCGTGGTATTTTTGACCTAGTAGAGCTTAGCTGCATTCTTGCTTTGATAGTCCCTATCGGTGTTTGAATTTTTTGTCCCATCACGCTCATCTATTCGCACTTGGCTTGGGTTGAATTCCAACATACAGTCTACACGTATTATGCTGCAGTACCGAAGAAGCAGTCAAGAAACTATAGCGACCACTCTGAGTGGTGGTTGTTTTAATGTTGGAAACAACATATGCCAAATTTTTGGCATCACATAAGGCGGTCTTCGCCTCTTCCCAGTTACAATCAGTAGCTTCCGAAGAGGCTGCTTTCAAAGCATCACACAGTATGTTTTGTAGTGTTGTACGGCCGACGAATAACCAGTGATCAACGCAAAATTTTAAACTGCGTCCACCATTCTCATTATGCACTAGGTTTAAATTAAACTCCCTACCAAATCTCACCTCCCTTAAAATGAGGCGCCCTATCCGCATAATTAGGTCCCTTGCGAATATATCTGAACCTTTCATAATGAATACGTGAAAGGGTAGTCCTCGATACAAAGTGAGTTCCACGGAATCAGTACAGTAGTAAGTTTAGGAGAGGAGACAATGAAAAAAGTGGGCTTTTATTCAAACCGTTGCTAGCCTTTATAAAAATACTCAGACGCACAGTACAGAAACGACTCTGCACAGATATGCAATCAATTCAGAAAACCTCAGCTGTAGCAGCAAGAGAAGTACCTGGAATCATAGACGACAACCTCCAGAAGGTAGGCAAAAGTAACCTCAATTAACTATTTAATTTTCGGGAATCTAGCAAACGTATATCGTCAAAGTATCAAGAGTGCGCGCAGGAGCTGAGTGTTGGCAGTGTGCTTATATTTTCGGGGATTAAATACCGCAAAAAAGGGGAAACGGCCTCTGATTATTGAAAATGGAGACATATGAAAACGGTGATGTGCGTTTGGCACCTTTGCCTCCTTGGGTGTCTGACCGATATGCTTACAGTGGGGCTCTACAGAGGAGTGGAAAAGGATAGGATTTAACAAAGAATAATGAATAAAGACGGAAGGCATCAGTGGTATCAATTTCCATTGGTTTACCATGCTGCATGCAGCAAATAAGGCAACCAGGCCGATGTGGCATAAAAGCACAGTTGTTTGCAAAATGCATGCTTTATGTGGGTTGAGGCACACACATGACGCTCAAACTTAGGAGAGAATACCGTTAAGGTCCTTGGCTCCAATGCCTTACCACAAGGTAGCGGTAGGTGGAGTGAGGAAACCTGATTGTTCAACGCGTTTAGGGAGCAGGGTGTCACGCTGGTTTTACAACCTAGCAGGCCAGTAAGCTGATTGTCAAACCTCTATCCACTAACCACTCTGGAAGTATTCTGCGAACTTTGCATAAGCATATTCCGGTACTGCTCACTGGACTGCTGATGTGCGCAAACAGTCACAGCACAATGATGTCCACTTCCCTCGCGAAGGAATTATAACAATATGGAGATAAATATGAAAGACTGTATCTTGTTTCTAGTTCCAATATGGAAATAGAGGAATACGTTTTGGAGGAATATTCCATGAAACACCAACTACCCTGGTAAGATGAATGTAATTTGAAATGGCTCCGATCAAGAAAATAGCAAAGGCTTGATTCGCATAATCCCATGTGGGTATATTTGGTATAAAATATGTTTAAGAAAATGTGAAATTTGATTATCATTATTATTATTATTATTATTATTATTATTATTATTAAGACCAGATGGGTCGATTTTGACAGAACGGTTAAAACAGACCAGATGGTTCGATTTTGACAGAACAGTTTAAACAAAAAACTTTATTGGGGTGTAAGGCCGGAGTAAAAGCATAAGAAACATTTAGTTTCTTATCGACTGAATTTGAATTGCCATGCTAAATTAGACAAAGCAGGTAACCCTTGACGGAGTTATACTTTGTTAATGGAAACTCAGAGGAAGACAAAGAAGGAAACCCCAATTCTCTACTTAGATGATGCAAATAACTAAGCATAGTCTTGCCTTGAGTTACGAGGTGAAAGAATGGCTTATAATTCTAAATGGACAACAAGATGTAATGGGATATCAACAGGAGCATTCTGGCTACTTTGATTCGGTTAGTCGCCGAGTAGTAAAAATCCCCTTAAAAGAAATCAGACTAGTGCTTTTCAGTCAGTATGGCAGCGAAATTTACCTGACTTAACGCAAACTGTTTGTTGGTTCTTAGGCTTATCAAACTAAGCTGTCCAGCAGACAGCAGTAGATGTACAGACGTTGATTAAGGTCGTCAACTCCACTAGCTCATATAATTCCTGTCGATCTTCCTATAAATGGGCGGATAGTCCTGAAGTTTCTCGACCCCCTTAGGGTTAGTTTCAATGTGCCTGTGTTAGTTCTGAACTTTTCTTGGAAAAACGTGCTCTTATATGATGAAGAATGTGGTTGCATCCTTGTTAACTGGTCAGGTAGGCTTGTTTAGAACCGAGTCATCAAAGAAGTCAAGAACCTTTCTCTGTCTTTGTGGAAGCGAGAAGTTATGTCGTGGAGAATGAGGCATGTAGGAAACGTGTTTTAAACTAAATTGAAAATATCGAGTACTGCCTCTTTGGCACTAAAAAGAAGATTTTGACTCTCCAAATGTCCACTTGGTTTTTTATTAGTTCAACTATCGATTCTTGTCGATTGCCTAAAGCGTTAGTCAAAATAATACCTACGGGCTAGCGGGCGAAGTAACCCGTTTGGAAAAATGTAATTGATTTGGACTTTTAGTTTGGCAGTCTAGCTACGTCACCATAGGACGATGCCAGTAGTTGTATATGCACAACAGTAATTTGGTCGTAACAGTTTGGAAGGCTCTTTAAAGTAAAGACATTGAGGTGCACTCTACTCGAGAGATAATTTATTATGACTTTTAGTATAATCTAACCTGGCCTTTCTGTAACGCTCATTTCAATTAAAAACCTCAACATTTACACGTATTTGATGGCTCAGCTACTAACCGACATTCAGGCTTTCCAGTGAAGGCATCTCGTCGAGAAGGCCAAAACACCACAGAGTACTTCAGTCACCCAAATTTCCACCCGCTGTAGTTAGCGAAAATGTCATGATAAGATAACAGGAAGTAGCTGACGGAAGCTGAGAGCACTGATGGAATTTTGCTTGGCGTTGTACACTGCAACACCGTTCCCTCACAAGGCTGCACCCATCCATTCAATAAGCTAATATGGACAGAAACACAGGGCCCGGTTGAAGTTTAGTAAAGATTCCATCCTGTAAATGGAGCCAGTCCATGCGGAAAAGCCGAGAAGCACTGTACAGCTGTTTCGTCTCCATCGGGAATCACAGACAGTGTGCATTTTGCAAAAGTCCAGTGAGTTTCGAGTCCGCAACCTCCCGGTTATTTGTTTGAATGCTTAAATGTTTGCAACACGGTATTACCTTTAAGTGAGTAAACCCTGTTTGAATCCTATTGAGTACCGAGCTGGCATTTATCGCCTATCAGACAAATAAGATATTTTACCGCCTCTTTAGACGCAGCGAAATTTTCATTAATTTGCTTTACAACATTGTTGAAAAGATGTAAGTGGTTTGTTGCATATCCTTAAAGGCACACTTTTTGCACAGCCATTCGGATGCGATGTGCGATAAACGTACAAATGCTTCGTGAAAAATCTGGTACATGACTAGAACTAGCGTAGTCATCCCCAAAGTCTTCCAGGGTCTGTAATTACCTGGACGGTTTTCGCCGGTAGGTGTCCAGTCAATGTACTGTCTTGTCGTTTGTGTAGGAGTCTTAAACCATATATCAAAGATGCTGCATCTGACGAGGACTTTTTTACGTGTGCTTCGCCGGCAGTCAATCCCGAGCACATTTGCTCCTCACTATAGTACTGATTATGGGCGTTGGTGACTTAAATAGGGTATACTGTTTTCGGAGGTGCAGTGGACAAAATTTCCAAAATAGGCGCTACATAGTACAAAAGTTACTTGAAGTGACACCTACATTTCTGTTAACTACCAAATAGTTCCTTTAGGTAAATATTTACCAAAAAATAACGTACAATCATGGTTAATATATTTTGGAAATGCTGAAAATGGTTGTGTTAAGAAAGGAGCAGATGTACGCAATGGACTGAATGTAGATGCAGATGGTTTCGTCTTACTCATCAGAATCGTTTGTGCTTCGCACGCCTCCTCGTCATATCATGCAATACTTATACGGTCACTAAGGAAAGGTTCTGAAAGCTACTAAGATATCGTATGGATAAGTGAATACCCTACTGATGCATGTATAGAGCCGACTTGCAACGGCCAGTCTCTTTTACGTCTCTCCTCAGATGTAAGCGTATCGATTGGTCTACGCGTACATTCACAGCCTGCGCTAGTCAGACATCGACAATTGTGAGACGACTGTCTTTTGTTTGAATGCAATTTCAGGTGCACACAGAACACTCTAGGATGTCTAGCATATAGCTGGTACTTTCTAGACGTAACTTCCAAGATAACCTTAAAAAGTGTTGGTGCGTTTGAGTGAACGGTATCCAAACGTAGAATTCAGTGGGATTCCAAGAGGAGTGTTTTTTTTCGTATTCACTTCAGGTTGAAAACAACACCTGCCAATAAACTGCGCACTTCCCCGCATGAAATATAACTACTCATCGGTGACAATATTTTTCGCAGTGTTCTGCAGTAAAGAAGTGGTGATACCTTGAACCTCTCAGCAAGTGAACCGGCGGTATTTATAAAAATGCAATATACACGAGGAATTTACGGGAAGCATCACCCCATTGCTTTTTTTGAGTGACAGTTTTCCACGGAGTGCGAAAAGAAATTCACTTGTTATCAAAAATTACCTGCGGTCTGATGATTTTAAATAGACTCCTAGATTGCAAATCGGAGATTCCATTTGCAGGAACTAAAACGTTAGTACAGATAACTGTTTCGCCAATCCTAGTCCGGTTGAAAATCTACGGAAAAAACGACTGTCTGCTACGCCAAAATTCAATAGCATCCTCGTAACATTTAACCAAAATGGGCTCGTTTAATGCATTTCTTTGGATAGGAGGATTAGATTTGTTTTCGATGCTTCAGAATAAGTTAGAACTTCTTAGTTTAACGAATGCAAAGGACTTTAGAAATTAGTCTGGTTATATGCAATGCACTTGATTAGATGTGACCAAGCCATATGTGACCAAATTGGGTACTTCTTCGTCCTCAACTGTGAAACCGGCATGTTTGAAGTAAGCGCCCTTGAAGTGCATTGTTAAAACTGTGCTCCCAAAAGATATGCTCCTTCACCTGTTTATTTATCACCTTTGTCATACGATGTCCACCTTAGATACCATTTAATCCGCACAGCTGTCATGTTTGTTTTCGTTTTCATTAACGGACCGCCTAGCTGCTCAGTGTTTTATCGACGTTACATGATTTTATGCCTTCTTCCGTTTGCTAATGAAGAGAGATTTGGATATTTGCCCTCAATCGTGTTCGTTCTGCTATCTTCAACGTTGTATTAAAGGTCTTTAGCCAATAGACGTAACAAACTGCTCACAAGGCTGCTGAATATTCCTCGACAACCCACGACCGGTTTTGCTCTTCATGAGGCTCATCAGGTAGGCACTTTCCTCAAATTTCTGTCAAACTTATGTCCTCCTTTCACCCAAATTGCACGGAATCCGACGAGTACGCTCATTTGCGTACCAATTAGTTTTTCACGCGTGATTCACCTGAAACCCAGCTGCAACTCTCGGTTGCATCGAGGCAAATATAGATGTCACCCTTCCGTTGCGTTGAGTTTTTCCTTCGCCGTGCACTTCTGTTGGCCAAAACAAGAGGAGGTTGTCGATGACGTGTAAAATACAAAGGAATCGGTTGGATTAGCTGTGGTCTCTGTTCACTGCACTTTACATTCACTTGCAAGACCATCAGTCTCCTGGAACCTTCTTTGCATAAGATACAAAAGCTCGTTTTCTGGTTCGTCGGGATAGTCAACTTTCCCCACGGCGGAATTTGGTGACCACAAAAAAGACTAACGAACAGGAATCAGTAAGCGTAAACATAAACAGATTTCCTTGCAGCCATCAAAAAAGTATGGCCAACACAACCCGCATGTTCGACCGGAGTTCCCATAATAGACGTTTTGCCATTTTTCCCGACCCACTTCTTTTCCATCACGCTGCAGTAAACGGCCAGAATCCAAAGGCAGTTTTTTCACTAACAAGGTCAACGTCCCGTAAACCAACAACGTGACCTTCGAGGCTAAAGATTCACTCTGATGGCACGGGATCTAATATTTCTTGACCTTGTAAGATTCTAACACCACGCTCTATCTGCATAATGGTCTACTTAAATGTGTACAATATGTGAAAGAGCCAAGATGCCCCTCAGTATCCGCACAGTTGAATTGATTTCACAAAAGCTATGACATTTGCAGGGTTGCCATCTTACAGTGTAGAGAGTCTGTGTAATGGATTATTCTGCAATTTATCTGCATGGATGATTTGTTTAAGTGAGCGAATCTTCAGTGTCATCAAACACCACTGACTGTGATTACGTTGCCTAATGTAATAAGATATCGTGAATTACGGAAGAAGCGGAATCCCTTACAATGGATGAAACTTGCGGCATTTTGGTGCAAAAAATTTTTTAACTCGCAAGTCTTTGCCGAAAGCAGAATTGTGCGTCCAAGACACCGCCGCTAAGATTGCGTACCTTTACCCAGCAGATGGGAGTTATATGGTACATATGTGCTCCCTGATGGCCCTTCTAATATGACTTCGCAGCCGAACACGAGTCTCGCTACCCGCATTTGCGCCGCCAACTTGTCCATGACAAATGTCTTTACTTCACACTGTCACCCATCATTTCCCTGAATAAAGCGAACAGTTTACGCATGGGAGTAAGCTGTTTGCTTTCAACGAACCCCTGCCATCCGTGATCAAGAAGGTGAAGAGCTTGTATCTGCAAACCGGATATTAGGAGTTCTAAAAAACTTACCGAAAACGGTTTGTCGCGTGCGTTCCACTGACATTCACCACATCTGGGATGCGTCGAAACAACGCTATCTGCTGCATATGTGACTATGGTGACCTTCTCCTGCCTGCAGCACAAGCACACGTGCGGTATCCTAAAGCTTTGCCAGGACCACAGGCATATCATCTGCCACGATGAAACCCAGGTATGTGGCACCTACTTAACGAAGCTGGTCGACATTTCCGGCGGTAGTTGTATATGTCCTGGGTGGCGTGGTTGGCTGGCCACCCAAAAACCTACTTTACAAAGAGTGTGTGCTTATGTACTTGACAAAGTACGTAATGATGTAATGGAATCAAACGAAAGATACAAACACCACGTTGGTAAGGATCCTGCTAAATGCATTGGTCACAGCCCGCCGCACGATAAACGACGGCGTTTAATTCTTCACTGTGGTTCCGAAGGTGCCAAAATCCTCCCCGGTTAGCCGCCCATTCACCGGAGGTTGGTCGCACAAAAACTTTGAAACATTATGGTTGTGTTCAAGATCACAATGGGTGCCTGTGATGTGGTTGTTCCACCTCTTTAGACAAAACCCCACCAGACAGCAGGTGCTTTGCGCACTGTTTTTATCAGAAAAAAAGTTCAGCCTACTATCTCCTTCGGATTCCTCGACTTTTCGTTTGTCTTGCAGTCCGCTCGCTGCATACGTAGTACACCTATTCGTAAAGCAAAGCAGCGTTGGCGGTTCCATCACTGGATTAAAGCACAAGCAGTGTGTAGTATCCTTCGTGAATTCACTCAACGCCTTCCCGAACACCGTGAAGAATGAAAAGGCCACTGCCTTCAATTTCTCAACAAGAATATAAGAAGCCAGGTCCGATGAAATATTGCAGGAATAGGCCTTCATAAACCATTGGAAGAACGCAACAACCAGTCAACGTCTCGTTACCTAATTTGGGTAGTGGCTATCCCAAACGAGCATATTTAATTAATTATACAAGTTATCAAGCTAAACTGTGAGTTCTACGGATACGTTTGGAATGATCCATATATTTTATATACTGATTGTCCACAATCTGCCTCAAAATAACTTCTCGATATTCACCAGGCAGCTAGCTACGGACAATCGTCCGCGACCGCAGAGTCAGAAGAATGTCTCTCAACAGACATCCGTTGCAAAGTGACCAGCGCGCGGTCAAGCCATCAAGAGTCTACCCAGAAGGATTCGACATTATCTGAAAATGACGTTGAAATTGCTCTTTCAGAAGATAAGTGCTGCATGCTTGGATGGTGCGCTGGCATTCCATAGCATGCAGAAAACCCGTACCACAGAAATCTACCAAGAGAACAGAAGAAAACAAGCCGCAACCATCCCTCTAATTGCTATTATTATTATTAATTATTATCATTATTACCTAGGGTTGAAAACTCAACCTTCTGCGCCATATCTTTTTTCGCTGGGGTGAACTTTAGCCGCTGAACTGCGAGAAATTAACCCACTAGGGAAGTTTGAGTGAAAAGAGCACACCGCTCACTAGTAGCATACCCAAATTACTTTTGCTGAAACCGCAGGGTTTTCAAAGTTGTGAATTTTACGGGGAGTTAGTCTAATCCATTTGCAACATTCGGTGATATTTTGTTTAAGTGAGCAAACTTCCAAGGTCACGGAGAATTACCCATCCGCATTTCGTTACGGGTTTACGAGAAATCAAACGCTAAATCGAGCTTTACCATATTTTGGCGCTCTTCAAGAATGAAATAACATCCACAAAATATCCTATGCAAATCCTACCCAGGAAAGTCGCTCATTGACGTTTGTTTGATTTATACTCTCCAGATTTAACACATGAGATAATTTTGTCCAGTGAACTTCCTCACAACACATTTCCTACGGAGCTTACCATTCATTAGGTACAACATTGCCGGACAACAGCATGGACTGTGCAGTGGAGGTACTAGGGTCATCTCTGTAGATGACTCTCTAGAGATGCGTAACTGGCATGTGGACAATACAGCGTCAGAAGGTAATTGTAGGTAAGTTACCAACACAATGGCATCATTTCTATTAAGCATACGACGCACCATATGTGGAATACGTCATAAAGCTGTCATCATGATAACGTTAGCCAGTGTCACTCACCTCGACTACTAATCGTAACTTCTGGACCCGTGTCTATGTGCGACGCTGATTATAAGTCCTCACCCATACACGGCAACCTAGTCCAATGGCCAACGACGGCCGGTCATTTTCATAACTGTATTCAATATCGCCTACCTTGGCTACTTATCGTAACTGCTAGACCCGTGTCTATCTGTGACGCTGCTTATGAGGCCTCACCTATGTACAGTAACCTAATTCAGTGACGAACGACTGCCTCCCATACTCATACCTATAAACTATGTCGCTTATCTTTGCTATCTACAGTAACCACCAGGCCAGTATCTATGCGAGCCGGTAAAAATAAGGCATCAAGTATGCGAGATAACCTAATCTGACGGCTTGTCATACCCATAACTATACTGCCTGTCGCAGCCATAGAAGGCTTTTTCGTATACAAGTCACGAATGGCCGTTCCACTGTGAGTTTGCGCGGACATAGAGGGCGTGCTTATTGCTTTGAGATTATTTCCAAATCCAATGCGGAAGAAAACGCGTGAATAACCCTGATTTTCCCACAAAATTCCCCATCGTTTTAACAGAGCTCATACGCAAAACCACCAGCAGCCATTAAAATACGAATTCCGCACCCACATTAACCCCAATTTCGTTAACACAACTTCTAAAAAACTGCGCCAGCGTGTGGAGATATTTAGGTCCCGAATATATATCATCAAGTACTAAAACGTTATGTTAAAGACCCTGTTGATTCCCCATGCGAATCAACGGCGATCAGCGGTAATTTTCCTTGTGTTCTGACTATTCACGAGTAACGCAACTTACGCCCGTTTATTATGAAGCCGTTTTGTTTTTCCCGCTGCTGGTTTTCCCCCTGTTTCGGTCCTACTTAAGGTCTGCTTGTTCTTCAGTAACTGACGTCAATATTTGTAATCCGTCCGTCATTGGTCGCAAGTTCGTTTCAGTCGTACCTATTCCCGAGCGTCTGCTCCAACAGAAAAACGGACCGACCGAGAGTCGAACTCAGAGTTCCCCGGATGGCGGGCAGGCGCACTAGCAACTACACCAACTCGACGCCGGAAAGACTCTATTTTTGTATTATCTGTATTTTACATCTACCAGACAGCTTTTGGTGAGATTTGTTTTAAACAGCCCTAACCGCGCAGTCTGATTTGTCACGTGACACGAGCTACCGCGTCGCACCGCCAACCGAAAGACAGTCCCTTTACCTCCCAAACGTACTGATTGTTTCTGCGCCGTTATCACCCTATACGGCCAACTCACACTGACAGACTGCCCGTTTATGTATGTTTGTACATCGTTTAGTGCTTACTTGTTGTTGCTTGTAGAAATCCCTGCCGCTTCATTGACTATTTTCCGCTCCCGCCGATTGCGTCATTATTGATTAACCAGTTCCTGTCAGTCTTCAATACATCGTCTGCTGCCCACGTCTGTCTGCTCTTATTGTCCACTGGCTACGAACTGCGTATAATCTAGTAGTCGCAATCGTCCTGTGAGATCCATAGCCGCCCGGATCTTACAGACCCTTTCCTTCAAACTACGAGGTCAGAGAATTTTTGGTGTACATCTAAGGCTCGGCGAAGAGCACGAAGAATGACCTACATACGTTGTCTCCCGGTCAACGATTCGAGCATCACACGCAGTTTCAAGACTTAGAAATTTGTAAGAATATGTGAAGCTGCAACATAATTCCATAGGGCTGGATAAAAGAAAACAGCACTACGTTGATTTAGATAAACGGGTGCAGCATCTACGAGAAAATTACAAGTTTCGATGCTAGCTGATATATTTAACAATTCCGGTTTAGTGTATTACAGCATAAATTGAGAACTGCGTGGTTCAGATAACGCTCTGCGGGTTGTTGTTCACTCTCCTTACAGTCCCAGCTCCACGCAAGGAGATTTGCCCGAGGGAGGTTTGGTTGCGCTTCAAGGTGTCTGTCACGCCGCGTCCCGGAAATGCGCGTCCTTGGATATTGCTTCATTTCCAGAAGTATGATGTCGCTTGCGTAATGCTCCTTCTAATTTTTGGTACCAAATTTTGCCCGAAACGTCTAAATGCTTAGGAGATATGAAGCCATATTCAGTTTTCCTGGCCTCTCGATGACAGTCACATTGAGTGATGCACTAGCGTTCAAGATTGTACGTGAACCGTATGGTGGTGGCTATGGCGAGAAGCAGGAAGAGTATTAGAGCCCCGAGCAAAAGGTGGCGTGAATGTTTATACCCATTGGGAGAAGGGTGGCTACCTCCTCTAGTATTCGGCGTTCGCTGATTGACGCTTGTCGGTCATCGTGGAATCTTATGGTACAGGTGGAGTTTTCACTCCCTTAGCTAATGCGAATAATGCATGAAGTCTCGTTCAAACTTTCTGCCGAGAACTCAGAGTAGCAAAATATTGGCTACTGGGATTAGTCATCGTTCTTCTTATTATTAGCTTCTCATTGAGCTAGTTGAGTCCAGACAAGGCTGGAGAGATGCACGTACTGACAGCAAGTGACCTATTTATTTTTCTAAAGCACTGAGCAGACCCGAGCGACCCGGGAAAATTCGGGTGATCGCAGATAAGGGCAGGAAATTTGAAGCCGGAGCCTCTGCGACTGGTCCTGCTACCAGGGGAGTTGAAGCAATGGGTTGAACAGCTCTGTAGGCCATTCACGTCATCTTCCACTCAGTCTGAAATACTAGGCGCGGGGAGAAGTGGGACACGAAACACATTCGTTCGGTGCACGTGCTCGACGTTCTGGCATAGGCGTCGTCGACACATCTGCGATTGATTTCACTGGTAGACTTCGGTGATGGCGTCAATGTTGTACGCGGTTATTCTATATTGGATTTCAACTGACGCAATTGGACGACAGAGCGTGATGAGCGGCACCTACCGGGGGCGGGTAACCTAGAAGGTGTAGGTGGCATTTATGTAAGGCGTAGTTGGAACAGGACGATTGTGGAAGCCAGAAATTGCTCGGAGACTGAATAGAAGAATAGATAATTCGGATCCCTCTGCGAATTTTAGCATCGGTGTGAGGTCAACGTGTTTTCGGTGACCTGATTGTGCCTTTCATACCTAAAAGAGCAACGGCCAGTTTCGGTACAACTCCCGGTTTTACTGACCGCGGTATATGTGATGATAGCGGGAACGTTGCTGAAAAATTTCGCAGTGGAGTATGCCTCCTTTGTTGCTGAGATTGAGGAGGATAGCCGCTCAGCTTATCCTAGCGGTTTTACCAACCTATGTATTATTCATATAATTGTTTTTGGGAATGAAGGTTAGGCTGATAGATCTGATTGAATTTAAGCAGTAAGTTGAAAATTTATT
The DNA here is from genome assembly GCA_003604175.2 of Clonorchis sinensis. NCBI lineage: Eukaryota > Metazoa > Platyhelminthes > Trematoda > Opisthorchiida > Opisthorchiidae > Clonorchis > Clonorchis sinensis. The sequence continues at coordinate 83,245,990 of CM030369.1, forward strand.
GGGGTAAGGAGCTAGTTCAACCACTAGGTAAACGAGGTGGGCAGCCCGACGAGCAGATGAGTGGGTCCAACCATGTTCGGCTTCTTCTGGATAGCAGGAGGTTTTGCACTGGTGAGATCATGCACAACCTGAGGTATGGCTAATTACGTCGCACTTCATATAGCTGGTTGCGAAGTGAAACACTGAAGAACGTAAGTGGTCAAAGCTTAACACCGTAAATCGATCAAACATGCGTTTGAAGATAGTTGATTATCACAGTAAAAAGCGCGCAGATGCATCACAGGACCTAATAAACGAGCCAAGTAGCAGTCAGTACGGTTCCGTTTGGCTCAGTACAGATGTAAAGAAGAGGGTTAAAGTGTGATGATAGTTTCTAGTCGGGAATAACCGGGGCACCTCTATGTATTCTAGGGATGTAACTGAATCTTCGTGCTCCGTGGAGCTCGGCATGTTGCTAAATTAGGGAGGCAGAAGATACCTTGTTACGATGCACTTTAGGTGAATGAGTTGGAACTGTCCGGGGTGCAGGCAAATCACTTTGAACGTTTCGCGTTAGCCTACCGGTCCAACTGTGGAAAGTCGTAATTTGTCTTTATCGTAATTTTTACTTTAATTCAATTGGTCAACTGACAGTTTATTTCTTTTAATAATTCTGATTTAACGTATTCAAGCAAGTAATTCTAAATGTATGCTCTCAAACCAGGACAGATTGAAGCCATTGCCGAAGCATTTATTAGCGGCTTTTTTGGTTTTCTGCATTCAAAAATCCGCCTCTGTGACCTGACAATTTGTCGTCAATGCTGAAAAAGATGGAGATCGTGTATTCGCATTTGGTTACAACGAATCAGGGCAATGCATTTGTCGACCCCTCAACTATCGCACACACTATCAGATCTTAGGGACGACAGAGTAGCAGACGGTCTTATTCCTGGCCTACGCATTGAGAAGTTTCGGCGGTCATGTATCTCTTTCTGTAGGTAGAACAACCGGGCAAGTAAGCAGCCAGGTGTTTATCAGACATCCGCTGTTTAAAACGAATCAAGGGGACGACACCGCATCAATCTAAGAGTATTGGCAGTGTGTTGAGAGAGAGGGAGATAGGGTGGAAGTTTGAAAGTGTGATCACTGTAGCATGGCTACAGCGCAAAACGTTGTTGCCAGAATATCCCAAAATGGAAATTCCCTTTGGCCTCCAAAAAGTGAGGTGTGGTGATACTCGGTCTCCAACGGATAAGCTGAACACCTTGAGTGGTTGGAGACGAGGGTGGCACAAATGAAACAACTGTTAGGTGGAAGCCGTTTGAAGGCTACTGTGAGAATGGCGGACAGCGTGATTCTGAAGAAGCTTTGGCAAAATGGTCGGGTGCTGGTTTGATAGCTAGCTCCTAAAATGAGGGGCTGAAAACTTCGTTTGAAGTGGCCTTGTGCAGTCTAGACGAGAGCAAAATGTGCAGCAGGGCAAACAGTGGGACGACTAAAGCAGCTTCCTCATGGGGCTTCGTGGCACTATATGAAGCAGCAATGGAAAGCGCAATAAGTGAATGCGGACTCACTGTGTCATGGCAAGCGAATGACGGTTGATTCATCAGGGCCACAGTGGGATAGATAATGCTAGAAACAGTCACTGTGATGGACAAACGAGTTGCTTTAGTTTATTGTCAAGATTTGTTGTCACAGGACGTTGAGCCAGTGTGCGATAAACTGTAAACTGAAAGGAATGAAGGAAAGTGTACGGAAGAGAATTATTGACGGTGAATTGGGCTGAAGCCTGGAATAAGTACAAGTTTGCTGGACGAAGATTTGGGTGTCAGGCAGAAAGGAAGGAAAAACTCTCAGGTCCCAAGGGTCATCAGGAGCTTGCATGAGAATAGAGAGGGGAATGAAGGAAGCACACATAGGTATATCTGAGTAGACTTCAGCCAACCGTCTCAAACGGTTCAGCTAGTCACTGAGTCCTGAGTGAACAGCCGCATTTTGTAGAGTAGCATTAGTGGTGATATCACTGGTAGTGAGAGGGGCTGCAGCCAGATGACTATAGTGTGCGGGTATGGGCTGTAGGAGAAACTCATGAACAAACGTAGTGGAAGTTCAATCGAGCAGAAGGGACTTACTTGGATTTCGAGGGCACCGGGAATGGAGCAGAGAAATAATTATAGAAATATGGGAATAACAACTATTCGACCTCCCCAAACAACTTCCTTTAGCTTGAGCTACCCCGAAAGGGAGTGTACAATGGAAGAAAGCAATTCAAGCACTCTTTTTATCCATAGCCAAAGGTACCCAACCTTCTAAACAAAGGGCTAATTTTACCAATGCGTATCCTCATTGTGCCCGAGATTCTGTAAATCAGTTATGCCCATTAGGATCACCAGCTTGTAGAGCACTCTTTAGGCATCCTCAGTGTCACTACTTTTACCGGGTTGCAACCGATCCGTCTATGAATTAAAGGATATTGATACAGACTAGTAGCATCTCCTAAGAGTGGTTCTCTTATTGTCTGTCCAATCCATGGTGAGTGCCAATAGCTTAGAAGATTCAGTTATGTTACACTCTGCTGACATTTGTCAAGCAGTTTTATGGACAGTTGCCGATTACAAATGACAGCTGTCTTCATTACCTCTGGTCAGTCATTTGCACCTGTGAGTATTGAGGAGTACCTTTCCCGTCCGGTCATAGTGACCGTCGACCACATGTTCTCGCTCGCACTTTTGAACGGAATGGGAGCAAATCAGCTACCTGGAATCGAAATATATAGTCGTTGCTCGTTCCAGTTTTCCTACAATTAATATTCCGCCTTTCTTTCGTTTTTATTTTGGTCACTTCATTTTTCCGTGGCTAGTTCATTTTACGCGTTTCTAATGATATAAGTGCAGAAGCAATGGGAGTACATAGGGGGAGTTCAGTAGTCAATAAGATGAAACGAGGAGTGTGGGAATGTAATAACATGACACGTTAGCCTTCTTGGATTCGGCATTTAAATTTTGTCGCAATGCTGCAGTGCCCCGCTGAAGGCTTTCCTTAGACACTGGGACCATCGTAGGTGTGCAGCTCACCTTATCCTCTTCCCCTTTAGGGGGTCGAGGTCTGGAGCTGAATATACCTTAAATCTTGTAGTGAGCGTGGTCCGTTTTGGTTCCCAAATTTAAAGGTAATTTAATACCACCTTAAATCTGACTTGCAATCACCAGGGAAAAACTCTGTAAGAAACTTGGAATCCTAGCAGCTACCTGTAAGAAGCCATTGAGGCTAACAGGAGACCTGGAGTTAATGTGTGGGACACATGTGTGCAGTTTCAACAAGAAAGGTAACGCAGGTACCTAGTAAACCACTGACCGGAAGAACAAAATGCACCGCTTAATTTTTGAAAACCAAGCAATGTAGCCACAAAAATATTTGAATTTTCAATTTTCTAGTGGCCCGTAGCGAAATCCAGTTAAATCTTCTTGCACTTGGGTAACGACTCAGGTTACGATCTTTGCGTATTTTATATGCAGCGCTGTCGTTTGCAAAAATCCGAAATTTCCTAGAATTTTCAGGAGGCGTTCCATTTGTTTTTTGGGTTTTGGTTTCACAGTCCTGGAGTAAGATTCATCGCTCAGATTAGTTTTGGAATACAACCAGAAAGCGCGTGAGTTCAGATGTGATATGCTCTACCTGATGTGCTGGGGTGTAGAATGGTGTCCCAGAAAACTGGACCTTACAAAATTGAGATCAATTCAATTCGAACATGCTGGCGGTGCGGTTGGAAGTTGTGCACAAGGAAAACGACTACATTTTAATTCAGGTTTAAATGGGTTGGGATTGTTTGGTTAATCATCACATATTCATTCTCAACAAGGACAGAATCTAAAGGCAAAACTATTGGGCTTGATGTGCTTCCACAAGCTGTTGGATATTAGCCGCCGCGCCTTGGAGGAACAATGCCTTTTTCTGCGAAACCCTTGCGAGTGAAGTAAAAATTTTTGCCGTCCTTTGTAAGGGATTCAGATTTGACCGAAATTCACGTTATCTCAGTACATTAGGCAACGCATTAAGTCAGTGGTGTTTGATGACCTTGAAGATTCGCTCACATAAACCAAGCAGCCATGTAGCTAATCCTCAGAATAATTTATTATATATAGACATTCTACAGCATAAGGTGGCAACCCTGAACCTGTCCTATCCTTCGTGAAATCAATACAATTGTGCGAATACTGCTTGGCTTACTGAACTGAATTTTGCGTCACTCGTTTGACCTTGGCGCCCTATACGGAATTCCTCAGCCGATGCCGACGAATGCCTATAATGGTGATGGTATGGCGGATAACGGACGACGAATTAAAGCAATAATACTTATCGGTGGGCCGGGGAAAGGTAAACATGGGTCTTTTAGCTGGCTAACTGCTCTAAGGTACTCGGTTTCGTCCGCTGTCTTTGGAGCTCCCGAAACCCCTGTTCCCCGTCGGTGGTTTCCCAGTGATTTATCACCACATAGAGGCATTTTCGAAGGTAATAAACTTCCTAGAGTTTTAATTATGTGTTAGATACCTGGTTTATTTGAAATTTTGCTCCTGGGTTTTTACCAACCCTCAGAATACCTGACACAAGTCATTGCGAATGCGCAACGCGAATTCAAGGTCACAGTTCGGTAAGTATGCTCCCTACCAAATGATCAGTAAAATGTACCCACTTTGTATGTAGTGCGGTAACCATTTGTTCTTGGGCCCGTTCATATGGACTGACCCTGTGTCCATTTGTCGGCTGAATGAGATTATTGATATTTGATATCCGGGGTGTGGCATAAGAGAAATGCACCTGGATGTTTCAGGTTGCAAAAAGATCTGTCTAGACTTATACAGGTGTTATCAAGTTTAGAACTGGCAGGTCCACCTTGGACACTCGCTTTTGTCTAAAGACTAGTTTGAGGTCAGTGAAATACTTCAAAAGTAGTGACGCTGTACTGAGTATCAAGTTGAGGTTTATATTGAAAAAATATATGTAAAAGCCTAGGGTGCGACGAAAACCGTGGTTGGTAAATAATAGACGGGTACGCATTTGCATGCAACAATGGCTCGGATTGCTACGCATTAGTTCGGCTTTCTAGATTAGCAGGCAATACCTTGTTTTCTGGCGTTGACTGCCAGTGTTTATCGACGGCAGTGTTGTGCTAGCCTGTCAAGATCGACCTGAAAGTCATTTCTTGTGATATTTTTTCCTCTGTGTATCTTGAGGTCATAGGCAAGCAATATGATTGGTGAGTGGAGATGGCGTGGTAGTTTATTGGTGTAAATGGCAATCTATTCCTATTCAACATCCTGTTAGCCGGGAGCCTCTTCAAATTCATCATAGATAGGTTTATGGAGGACTCGCTACCAATCTCTAAGGCCTGTGGGATCGAAACCCTCCGAGGGCATTCACTCACAGATATCGAGCACGCAGACGACATACCTTTTCTTGGATCTGACCTCGTTGTAATGTAAACAGCATTAAATAGTTGAACTAATTTCGCCTCACGGTTTGGCGTGCACTGCACTTCATATCTGAAAAGTGTAAAGTGCTACTGCAAGACTGGCTAGGCTTGAATCTTAGCCTCATTCTCGCGGATGAGCCGAGTGAGGTAGTAGATAATTTTGTCTACCTGAGTGGCTGTATCAGTCCCGGTGGTCCCCCGGGGAGTGAGATGTAGAGATACTCTAAGACATGTTCCAGTCTCGCCCTCAATGGCTTTCGTGAATCCAAACTACTGCCTTCAATGTATAGCTCTTCTCCCAATCTCCCCAGTGTAAAGTCCCCTGACAACCTGTATTTACGCATCAACTATGTCAGCCATCGCTTCCGATGCGTAGCTATCTACGACGCCTCCTCAAAACATCGATGAACGAAACTGTGGCAGCTATGACCATCGTACGGAAAGTACGCGGTTTTTACATCTCGGGAGATTATAGTGAACCTTATTGACGAAGTACGCCATCCAAAATATCACATCCGTGGCAGAAGCACCCTTCCGCTGGTTTCGATCTTGAGCCGTCTCTAATGTGGAGTGATTTTGCCCGGTGTATGGAAAACATAAAGACATTTAGATATATTTATCTGATGCCGGACGTGAATACTTGGTCCCTAATAATTGGTCTATCAAGTCTCTGGTGTTTCTAGGTTACTGTTACTCCGTTGTTTTCGGTGTACCTCTGGACGGTTCCTAGTGCATTTATTTACCTTCAGATTCCAAAAATTCACCTCACAACGTATATATTTTATAAACATTTTCGATTTGGGTTTTACAGTAGGGTATTTTGTTACGCTTCACGACCTGGACTTTTGGACGATTGTTCACTAGGTTTTACTCATACGTTTTTGTGGACTGGAGGTAACTTGGAAGACGAGACGAATGCTTCGTTTTCTATCGTCAATATAGGGGCGTTCATCGCAGCTATACGAGCAAGTGATTGCTTTGGACAAATGTTATTTCCGATGATTGTACAATGTGGCGCTCGTTGGCATGTGATGCAAATAGAACAACCGGCTTTGAACCGGCTTCGCCTACATGGCCCTCAAATCATGCAATGCTCACACTTTTCTACTGACTGCCAGAATGTTCCTTGTAATGGACCGCAGAAGCTCATGCCATGGTGATGGTGCTCTGTGACATTGAGTTTGTGACTGATTGTTCACGTGTCACGGAACGTTGCGTCAGGTCAAAACGCTTAGGTGACTCCAACGCTCCTTGTTTGGGGTTAGACTAGTCCGACTGCTACACAGCAATGTTTAGGTTAAAATATCTCAAGTACCCCTGCAGTCGTAAACATCTTGAAGTTGGGCTCAGATGCTGGGCTTTTTTTTGTTTGAACCACATCTTTTCAGTCTCCCGAAAATTGGTCTTACGCATGTCAGTTTGAAAAGTCGAGAAATTTTAGTTTAGTGGAGACGCCGAGCTCGGCGAACGCCGTCACAGTGCTCTGAGGATGTCACGTTGATTGGTGATGAAACGTTTGCAATCCAACTTTCAACCTCGGCGAACAGACCAACAACCAAACAGCATACCTGAGCTACCTATATTCCGCAGCATGGCTAGCGCATGTTTTTCATGGCTTCGGAAATGATAAGCCAAAACGGGAATTCAGTTATTCTACGAGACCGAATTAGCCCACCTTGCCAAGTCGGCTGACTTAAATACCGCGGCGAAAGACTGTCTTCCAGGCTGAGTCGTATGGCAAACTGGGCTTCAAACACTCAATCCACTCACACAGACCTGTTTTGTGCGAACAAAACTTCAAAATTCCAATCTCAGTAAGGTGATTCATGTGAGATGTTTTTTGGCGAACTTGGCACATAATTTCGTCAATGGTTAGAATACTTTGCAATACTTCTAAACCACCTGTCAACTCGGAACCCTGGGACCATTTCAGCCTCACTACTGTACTGCGTTAGATGCGACAAGCCAAGATTGCCCCAAGTAGTTTAAGTCAACTTAAAATCCATTTAGAACACGGTATACCGGATGGGTTTCGTGTATCAGTCATTGTGGAACCCCCGTCCTGTTATTTTGTGTAAACTGGAAAACCAGATCCCTTCCAAAAGTTTAGGTCACTTCAAAATTAGTGCTGATTCTTCCAAAGCGGTGGAACAATCTATATTCATCATGACGTAGTCAGTCTTATTAGGATTCTAGCCAATATATTGGCTTCCCTTCTGCTTCACTGTTTTCCCAGAACAAAAGATAGATGCGTGAAGGCAAACCACAGAGGTTTCCGTCCTTCGACGAGATACTTACACAACGGAGATAAGAACGTTGACTTGAATTCTGATAAACTACCGCAGTCCTTTTCGTTAACTCCCGAGCTGCATTTGTTGCGAGTACTCGCGAAGCGCCGCAAGTAATACACCTAGTCGTGATGCTCCCGCGACACTCTTGAACTTTATTAATGTTGAATGCTCCTCAGTAAAAGCCCCTGTTTCTTAATATTACGAAGAATACCATCAGATTCAACGCTATGTCTAGCGTACGACGGTTGTGAATAATGTTCAGTAACTTTTCTATCGATTGATATCTGGAACAGGTATTGGAGTGGTAATCTGGTTTAGTCGTCAAACTCCGATGGATGTGTTCATGTACACCTGTTACGTCCTTTTATCGGCCGACAAAATTCTACAAGTCTGTCACTTATGATATACTGCTCCAACTATATGAAGTCGACGCAAACCTTGCAAGAACCTGCTTGCCGAACCTGTGTACGAGGGAAATTTGTCGAATAAGTTTCGGTCTTTAAATCCGTAAGTTCTAGTCTCATTTGACGATCAGACAAAAGAAAATCCCACCGTGTATCCACAGCGTCTCCTGTGGCTTCATGCAACTGGACACAGCTTTCCGCAAGAAAATTTATGTCCGTTTCCTTATGCATGTGAAAAGTAGCATCCATGAGCAGAAGCGGTGAGTCACTTGTTCCCTCGATGGAACGAGAAAGCTCGAGGTTCTTACACCCGCCACTTCATACCCTCTCGAAACCACATGTAGCCGTCTGATGATTAGTTTAGATATGATCGTCGATTAATTTGATAGTGAACTGAAGCTACTTTGAAAGCGTCTCAATAGTTATTTTATCGCCTCTCGAGATGAAATCAAGGTGTCCTACAGGGTGATGAAATCTCTCGTGCGTGAGACATGCAAACTTTTCATCACCGATCGAGGTTACATCATCAGTGCGTTGTTAGGAAACGTAGTGGTGCGTGGCGATGGGTTGTTGGTTGTGTTCCGATCGGGTTTATCGGTCATCCAAATTGCTGCCCACTTGCAAGCACTGTCTGATCTGTCACGTTCCGTTTGCCCTTGTGATGTGTAACTCCACATCGTCCAACCCACCCGAAATTCTTATCGGTTACACCGAGGTGACGAACTGCTGACTTGGTAACTCCGCTTTATCGAAGCCGTTTGCAAAACCATAATATGCCATTGTTCAAAATGGGTTGCGAAGCAAATTTTTTACCTCACCTCGAAGATACGTTTATTGTGATCATTTTCTTCTGCCGGCTTTAGAGATACTGCTAGTGCCAACGAGCGTTCAGTTGTGTGCAATCTGCAGGCACTACATAATGCATCGCAGCGGGTGTAGGCTTACTCTAGCCTTTAAATTTGTTTAGAATGTGGGCTGCTTGAATAAAAACTAGCAGGTAGTTGCTTCAATGAGAGAATTTAATAGTTTGCATAAATCTGGACTCCAGCGTTGGTGCGCAGCAGCGCAGTATTCCAAAATATGTCTAGAAGTGAAGCTGCGTAGAATTATTTCAAAACCAATATTCACAGCCAAACAACGTGCTCCATTTGATGCTTCCGCGAATTTCTTAGATCACTACAGCAAAACATGACATAACTGGGCTCCAATAAGCTAAGTCAGCCCGGTGGATTGCCATGCCGTTCAACTCGTTCTCTCTGGCCTTGTCACTTCCAGCCAGCCACTGAGAAACCTATCGATCGAGCATTCGTGTTGATTAAAGTTTGATGGGCGGGACTGCTTGACTCGCTTGCTCGTCGAGTTGCACGTGCTTCTCGACCATCTACCGCCGTTTGTGCGAGGACTCTGATCACACCCTAGTATGACATTGAGAGTCCGCTCTTGCTTTCTGCCAACGTGGCACACACATGCATGCATAAGCACAGACACATCAAGTGAATTGAACGTGACTAGCGGGGTCAATCGTGCATTGAATTGTAAGCTTAAGAAGCGTTGATGTCTGCGGAATGGGTCCAGTGGGTGTATCTATAACTGAATGAGCATCTTGGAATGTGCAAAAAAGACGTACGGTGTTTCACGCACACGAAATTTCTTCATCCTGTGGGATACCCTGATTTCATCCCGCGAGGCGATAAAATGGCTATTGGGAAACTTTTGAAGTGGCTTTAGTTCACCGTCAGAATGATCACAGCCTCTTGAGGAGGAAGTGTTCATGGCTCAACTTGTGCTAGGGTGTTCTTTTGCGTGATATTTTTACAGGGTGTTTCCTGTGACATGATGGGGAGACATTTTTATTTGGTACCTGGAATTCCTCGGGTCGCTTTCTATGTTCCGTGCATCCGACTTGGATGATTTCTGACCGTTAGAAGCTTTGAGCACTGAAACGCGACCAGAGTGCCGTGGCATCAGTGGCGCCTGAATACTTGACTTCGTCCTTTTAAGGGCGATATTTAATAGGGCACCGTGCACTTTCTTGAGTACACTTACACTTGGTGCAGCTGTGGATTCCGCCTCAACCTCTCATCTATCTCAACCAGCCGCGTCTGAATATCACTATGGAAAATTTGGAGTTGCTCTCACACAGCTTGACAACAGTTTGGCTAGAGTGAAGTCAATATACCAGGACAGGTAACTGTTCAATGCTGGATAAGTATTACGTGGTTACTATAATCGATGGAGCGATCTTTACCTGACCCTTATCTTTATACATTGATAAAGACCCCGGTGAGATGTGGCAATTTTTTTCTCACGCGTGTTTACAGTTTTCCGAGCTAATTGCGATTTCATAAAGTGCTGTTAAAAATTCCACGCAGTCGTCCAATCGACATGAACCTTTAAGCATTATCAGAAAAGAGTGTTTATTCGGTCAGCCGTGCGAATTTTACCTGGGAATCGGAGGAATTCCTTTTGACCGATTTCAAAATTTGCAAATGCTATGAACTTTGACTTAATTACTTTTAGGAGTGCATTGCAAATCGGTAAACTAAAATTGAGGAATAGGTAAATATCGAAGGGATAGCACGTTAGGTAACCAGTCAAGTCGCAGCTAAAATATAGCGTTTTCCTCAGAAACAAGATAATCGATTTCCTTCATAAACATCGTTAGGTTTCCGGTAATCCGTGTATCAGTGAGAATGGCATAAGCGCCTCGATATCACTTGGTCAGTAGCAAACGCCATATGTTCTCGAAACTGACAGAATGTTAGTGTAGGCTAGGGTTTTTCTCACCGATAACCCACACGGAACAAGGTTGATGTATTGTTTTCGGTTCCTATCTATAGAACGGTGTTCTCCATGCTTTTCTATGGGTCCCTTTTCCTTCAACACATGAATGCGAAAGCCATGTTTATCGACGGTGATAACTTGACTGCCTAAGTGAAGTCTTCGGTAATAACCAATGTCCAGAACTTTCTACTGAATGCGTTTGTCCGCCCTTGCCTTATGTTCTCCGTGGCTGTTTACCGATGGTTGTCAAATCACCTAATATGGGGACGAAAGATAAGCAGATAATTGCAGTTGTATCCTTGATGGACGCGGATGCTCCTGCTGAATTAAATTGACTTCAACTGGAAAAAGTTTGGAACCGATTGAGAAGTCATCGTTTCAGAAGGGTTTGGTAAAAACTACCGATTGTTTACCAAGCCCTTCTGGAACGAGAAATTGAATTCGTTTTGATGTTCGTGTGTTGGGTAGGAGCCTCACTCTTATGAGTGCAATAACGCTGATATAATAAGTATAATCTAGATTTTCAAGTGCGTTTAGTCCAAAAGTATTGCCATATGAATTGAATTTCAGGTTGGTCAAATCAGTGTCGTTAAAATGAAGGAATGCCTTTTAGTGAAACTCCAAGTGCTGGGGACAGACAAATACGCGAAGTGACGGACACCTGTGGAAGAGACGGGCTATCTATTTGAGTTGCTTACCACTGGAACAATGCACACTCCTACCACTTGTTGTTAGCCACTTTTATTTGTCGCTGTGCCTCTGTTTGTACCCTGAAATTTCATATCCTAAACAACCACAATTCGGTCTCCATAGGGTGCCTACATATTTAGTCGACTGACTTTGACTTGGTTCCACATTTTGAGTGGACGCTTACATTGAGTTCAGGTAAATTTTGACCTCCTGCCACCTGGACGCCCGCAAAATAGCCCATATAGGCATTTTTCATTCACAGGCAACTGAAAGATTATCCAGGTTGTAGTACTCACCAGTCATTTTGTGGCCTGAATCCCAGTAACCACCATTTTAGACGAACGAAATGGTAAATATTTCGTGTTCAAGACTTCCTGTATTCCCGTTTGTCTTTCGAAGGTAGCCTATTCAGATAGCGCAATTAGAGGAGTTGGTTAAACACCATGACGACAATCATTGTCGACTTGTATGAGGAATGGAGATAGAATTGTCGCACAGGCTAACGGAGCCTACATTTTGACCCGTCATCATCATGATGTATTACTGCCTTCCTTTAACTAATTATCCCCTGCTGAACTTGAGTTTTGAACCACGGGTAAACTGTAAAAATCGATGCATAGAATAGGTAGAGGTGTGTGAGTACCATTGATCTGGGTTGTGGGAACTAAACTGGGGAAAGAGGCCACAAACGCGTTACTGGCTGCAGTATATTGACTTGTTAAAAGATGCCTGCTTACTAACTTGTATGATCAACGTTTTCTCTCGGGGAACGTTGCCATTGGTACAGTTCTTTTCCAGGCCGACTGTGGCCTCTCACACAACGTTAAGTGCGGTAGTTGCTCTCCCAACTTTCGAAGAGAATGACCCAAGCAGAGTGTCTTTCACTGAGTGTACAATTGATCCGTTTGTATGGTATACGTTTGCACTGTTTATCCGACCTGTCAGCTTGATGGGAACCAGGTGAAAAGATCTCGATGGTCGAAATCCCAGGGCTTTCGCCTTCCTTTTTGAATCGGCACGGAGGGCGGATCGCGAATACGCACAACAACTTTCGACACTGATGGACAACGGGACATCTTTTTGATGCCGTCATCGATGTCGAAATATTTGGTTGCTGGAAGCTTGGAGTGGCCTTGTTTTTTTTGGTAGACTATCACTTCTGTGACACGAGAATGAGTCCAATCTTACTGGTTTGATCGTGTTTACTCGCACCTGTCGTTTATCTAACGGAGCATCCTAATTGTGCAAATGACTGAGGCGACTGAAGTTGTCTTCTAAAACGGCACACTCAGACCACAATAGTGGTAAACTTCTGTATGTTGAACAGGATTAGTATAGTTTGATGCAGATCAGTCGGTGCACCAGTCACCCGATCCAGCTCCACCAACTAACAAAATAAGCAAATTCATGAAAAAAAATGAATGGATGCCTCTTCAGTGACAACTGTCGTGGTATTCACCAAGGTTTTTATTCAAAGTTACATATTAACATGACAAATACTAGTAATCGTTCACCTGTAACACCCTTTCGGTGCCTAGCTGCCATGCCACCCGAAGGAAGCACGAGGGCTGAGATACTGCCAGGTTACCCAAGCCTAGGTAGAGGAAGTCGAGATGCGGAGGTCGGATTCGAACCATGGTCAGTAAATTCGCGCTCTAACCACTGAGTTATCTCGCCCTCATTAACGTGACAAGGTATAGCAGGATTTCAGCAGAACGATCGCGTAAACTGCACAGCTAGACTGTTAAACGAACCTTCTGTTCCGTCCGTTTGCAAAGTATTCGGTGTTTACCGGAGACTGAGCTAAATATCTCGTTTGTCATATTATTCAACTGGATGCACTTCACAAAGCCGTCTTATTTTTTTAGTGCAGTTTCTAGACTGAACATAAAGTTGCTGGAAACTCTTCGACCGCCCACTACCTGTTTCATCTTTCTTGGGGACCCTCAGGTAGGCGCACTCCCCGATTTCCCGACAACCTTATATTCCATTTGATTCCAAATTATACGCTTTTCGCGAAATACACTCATCGTACTGAGTGATACATGAGGCAGCCTTGTGTAACACATTCAGTTGAAAAATATCACAAATGAGAGATTCAACTGGGTTTCACTGAAAACCCGATGTAGTTTGCAAATAAGTATGACTTTCCATAACTAAATTTTCGACTCTCTCGCGCTTAAAAAACACCAAAGTTAACTGTGTCCTGAATTACGCTCGGGCAGCAGGTCAAACTTCTGTTTTCGTTGAAATTTTGGCTATTCTAATTTGATGGTCGTTGGTTTGTTCGCTAAGCTGGACAACTTAATTTGGAGACGTTTCATCATCAACCGAGATGGCTCATGTGGTTAGAGCGCAGATTTACTGACCGGAAGTTCCGTGGTTCGAACCCGACCTCTGCCTCTCGACTTCTCCTGTCTAGGCTTGGGCATCATGGCAGTATCTCAGTCCTCGTGCTTCCTTCGGCTTGCATGGCAGCCGGGCACCGAAAGGGTGTTACAGCGGAGCTATTATTATTTATTATTATTTATTAAGTCATCAGTGTGTTGTTTGGGAGCGTAGCGCTGGGTCCGTGATTGTGCGTTGAGTGTGTTAACATACGTGCTGCTAGCCGGGGCAGACCTTCGATCACGATTGGTTTTTTTGGTCGGGCGGTTTCATATGTTACTCTTTTATCCTGTGTTCTGACCACGCGACCTTTGGGCTTGGCCTTCCCTGCTCTTTGGTTGGTGTTGGATTGACCTCCGTCATCGACCACTCTGGACTTCAGTTTGTGACCTTTGTTGATCTGACTCCAAGGCTCTCTTGTTTCTTGGTTTGTTGATCCGCTATTCGGCTATCTTTGAGTATTCCTGTTGAGATATTGGTCCTTTGCACGTAGTAATGCGTAAATTGGATCTAGTTCAATGCATCGGTTGATCAAATCCATAAATTCCTTCCGTCTGTCGTATGTCCGTCTCCGTATGCTAAGACTTTTGAGTTTTCCAGATTGAGTTTTTGACTTTGGTTTTCATGAATGGATATCATGTATGTCCGGATGCCTGACTGGGCATGCACAACTACTCGACAATTTCGGCATGCAGGCGACATGAAAATCGTTTTAATTGAGCCAGAAACTTGACGGTTTAAAAAAGCAAACATTTCTCTCCGGTTTATGCCTGTCGACATTAATTGTTCGAACTTGGGTTGGAAATTTCGCTGGCTATTTTTCTCGGGACATTTGGCTCATTTGAAGTGCAGCCTGGTGAGGGTGGCAATTGGTTTAGGGTTAACATTTCGGTTGATTGGTGAATGAAGCCATTTCTCGAATGCATAATTATCCTGTCTGCAGTCCTCCGTGCCCTCGATGAATATGGTTGGTGGCTTGAAATAAAATGGCGATTTAGTTTAGGTCTTGATCAAGTGACCAAACACCACTTATCGGAGAAATGATCGAGAGGAAAGAACGATTGGCCTAAGTAGAGCGTTGTATTAGACATGCCTGTGTTCAGATTGGTTAATATTCATAAGGTTGCCGGCAGCATTGTGTTGTATCTCTTCACCTTCCTTGATGCTACCGGGTTGCAGTCAGAAGACAAGAAGGCGGCCAGGAAAACAGTGTACTAATGCAATTACAGCGTTCTATTTATATGCTTCACTTTTGACCGTATTTGATGGTCGATCTGCTCTCAACCAACCAGTGTGTCTCCTGCACGCCCACACCAGCTCTCGAGTGGTTGTTTCTTTGCCTGGGTTAGTCATAGATGGCCGTCTGTGCGTTTGTGTACGGAGTTCACATGTTGCCTTGGTCATCGAGTAGGCTTGAAATGCATGTCAATTTTTGACCTTTTTGACCCGGCACATGATGAAATCGGACGTGATTCAGACGTGTGCGCATACTTATACGGCGCTGTTTCACGACATGATTGTTCCGCTGCGCAGTAGGCCGATGCGCAGCCGTATTACATTGTTAATCTTGCACCACGATTCCTTCCTGTCGCTATGGCGCCGACATACCAGATATCCAACACCCGTGACTGCTGGCTGCTAGGCGCGTCTAGATTAATAAAACTTGTCCTCTCACAACGGCGGTTGATACAGTCGAACTATGGATAAACAACACACTACACAAAGATATTCCATGATGCGGTAACTGAAACTCAAACAGTTTCAACTGACAGAGGGTACCTACACCGTTTTACCTTTAGGGCGTGCATTCTCAGACTTGTCACTCTCCAGTTTGAGGTCGTTTCAGTGAGCAAGTTTGAGCGATGTAATCATTCCCGCCGCAAAGAAACTGAACCTCGTTTTGGTGCGACAGTGTCCGTACCCCATTAGCCTACTGAGCTGTACTGTCAGATGTCCGTGCAGCATCCACAAATGTGTTACTAGGTTGGTCAGTCGATAGAGATCTGACATGTACAGTCTCCTGGCCCGTCAGTTTGGGCGTTGGAACAAATGTGGCAACTTGCGCAAACTCGAAACATATTTTAGATAATATCAGGGTTATCCCTCATTTCGGTATACTTACACCTTAAAAATTTAAAGTCTTCAAGATGTGTCATCGTCTTATGCTTCTCTGAACCTTCAGAATGAAGAACTTGAGTTTATTGATCGGTCCAGATATCATGGCCGTGATTGTACTGTAACAGATCAATTCATTGCTCGGATAACGAAAGCACTGATAGGTTTTGCCAACTTGCGCCATTCATGGCGTCAGAAATGAATTTCTTTGAAGCTAAAGGACCGTGTATGCTAGATACTCTTGAGAGTAGCCTTCATGGTTGTGAAACTTGGCTCCCTCCGATCACAGGACCTTAGGCGTCTCCAAACGTTCGTTCACCGGTGTCTCAGTGACACAGCAGTGGTTAGCTGACTGAAGCGAGTACGCAGCGAAGTGGTGCGTACTAGGGTCTTGGTAGCTAATTCGAATCGTTACAGCAGCAGATTAGACTTACCAGGTCAAGGTTGTTGGGGCATGTGTTGCGTATGCCCAACCGTCGTCTACTCAGTCAAGCGTTTTTCCGCGTCCAAGCCACTGGCAAAAGGTTCGCGAAAGGCAGGTCATGATGTGACAACTGGAAATGAAAGCGGCTACAGTCAGACTGAATTCTATGGAATCTTCCTGGCTTGGGTCGATATGCTCTTGCGTACATGTGGTTGGATGCTCTGCAGGACGTCGCCAATTCCAGTGGCGCGCACGCTCTCATTTCCCAGTCGGACTGCCTAGTTAAAGCTCACCTGTTGTTGTGCGCTAGACTTATGTTTTGTTAAGTTCGCAAAGGAAGTTCATTTTCTCCCGCTGCTGGCTCCTTGATTCGACCCGATGTCCAGCTATTTTCATTTCAATGCAGCCCAAAGAAGTAGGCATCTCATTCTTGATCGTTTTTCACAAAAATACCTGGTTTCTTCGCAGTCCCTGGCTTTTCTTTTCCATTCTTTTCCAATGTTTCTTCCCTCATGGTTGTATGACAGTTAGACGCCAGTATGTATTACTAGTGTACTTCTGCCAATGATTGTGAAGATAATGTGATCATCCATTTAAGATAACAATCGATGGTGTGTGTGTGTGTGTGTGATAAGCAGTGTGACTTCATCCGGATTCTGTCGGTATAAAAAGATCCTTCAGCTGTATCAGTGACACAGCAGTGGTTAGCTGACTGAAGCGAGTACGCAGCGAAGTGGTGCGTACTAGGGTCTTGGTAGCTAATTCGAATCGTTACAGCAGCAGATTAGACTTACCAGGTCAAGGTTGTTGGGGCATGTGTTGCGTATGCCCAACCGTCGTCTACTCAGTCAAGCGTTTTTCCGCGTCCAAGCCACTGGCAAAAGGTTCGCGAAAGGCAGGTCATGATGTGACAACTGGAAATGAAAGCGGCTACAGTCAGACTGAATTCTATGGAATCTTCCTGGCTTGGGTCGATATGCTCTTGCGTACATGTGGTTGGATGCTCTGCAGGACGTCGCCAATTCCAGTGGCGCGCACGCTCTCATTTCCCAGTCGGACTGCCTAGTTAAAGCTCACCTGTTGTTGTGCGCTAGACTTATGTTTTGTTAAGTTCGCAAAGGAAGTTCATTTTCTCCCGCTGCTGGCTCCTTGATTCGACCCGATGTCCAGCTATTTTCATTTCAATGCAGCCCAAAGAAGTAGGCATCTCATTCTTGATCGTTTTTCACAAAAATACCTGGTTTCTTCGCAGTCCCTGGCTTTTCTTTTCCATTCTTTTCCAATGTTTCTTCCCTCATGGTTGTATGACAGTTAGACGCCAGTATGTATTACTAGTGTACTTCTGCCAATGATTGTGAAGATAATGTGATCATCCATTTAAGATAACAATCGATGGTGTGTGTGTGTGTGTGTGTGTGTGTGTGTGTGTGTGTGTGTGTGTGTGTGTGTGTGTGTGTGTGTGTGTGTGTGTGTGTGTGTGTGTGTGTGTGTGTGTGTGTGTGTGTGTGTGTGTGTGTGTGTGTGTGTGTGTGTGTGTGTGTGTGTGTGTGTGTGTGTGTGTGTGTGTGTGTGTGTGTGTGTGTGTGTGTGTGTGTGTGTGTGTGTGTGTGTGTGTGTGTGTGTGTGTGTGTGTGTGTGTGTGTGTGTGTGTGTGTGTGTGTGTGTGTGTGTGTGTGTGTGTGTGTGTGTGTGTGTGTGTGTGTGTGTGTGTGTGTGTGTGTGTGTGTGTGTGTGTGTGTGTGTGTGTGTGTGTGTGTGTGTGTGTGTGTGTGTGTGTGTGTGTGTGTGTGTGTGTGTGTGTGTGTGTGTGTGTGTGTGTGTGTGTGTGTGTGTGTGTGTGTGTGTGTGTGTGTGTGTGTGTGTGTGTGTGTGTGTGTGTGTGTGTGTGTGTGTGTGTGTGTGTGTGTGTGATAAGCAGTGTGACTTCATCCGGATTCTGTCGGTATAAAAAGATCCTTCAGCTGTATCAACCTTTCGGTGTCTAACTGCCATGCCACCAGAGGGAAGCACGAGGGCTGGGATACTGCCAGGTTACCCAAGCCTAGTCAGGGGGAGTCGAGAGGCAGAGGTCGGGCTCGAACTGCGGACCTTCCGGTCAGTAAATTCACGCTTTAACAGCGTGAAAGGTCCGCCATCTCACCCGTCTTATTGTGGTAAGGGCTTGTCTTTGCGGGTGCTAAGTGTTCAGCCGTATCATAAGCCAACGCCAACTTCCTCATGAGTCGCTAACCAACCTTATGAATGATTTGCCTTTGTTGGCGACCGTGTTTATGTTTGTGTTTATGTTTATGCCGGACAGAAGTGTGGGATGATCGTCACCTAAATATGTTCTCACTGAATTCAGTTGATAAATAAGTACACCTACTTCATGTGCACAAAACCGTTGTACCGCTCGAACACATCTCTCCCTCCACCTTTCGGTAAGTTTTCAAAGTATTCGACTAGAGCGAAAGCATTTATTTTTGCGAGAATTCTGAAGAGTGATTTCTGATTCCGTGGTTAGTCGTCTAACATACCCCGCCAACTGATTTATTCTGCAGGTTAAACTCGCAGTACACGCAGCGGTAAATCGAGCTGTATTTACTGCGTGCTCAAAAGCCCACATGTGACGGTAATTTTTCTCCTGGCGTGAATTTTAACGCATTTCTGTCCCTGTTAGTATGCTAATCTACTGTCCATGCTGGTTTTTCCTTACATATATATTATATACATTATAATATTAGATATGCATCCTTGTTGCCTATTTTACCTAACCACACTTGTTTTTTTCGTGATGTGTGGACCTCACCCATGTGGCTTACTTTCAGTGTTTTTTCTGTGTGCTTTTACCTACAAGTCGCTTGCTTTTATGTGCCCAGTCTCCTATTCCTAAGTGTTATGCCTCCCTGTCCTTTATTGCGTCGCTTCATTGTATCTCAATTGCATACCTTATCCGATTTAGCTACCTCCAGGAGTTCACTGCTCTCGGCACAGCTGGTGGAATTTATCAGTTCCGCGATCAACTACTCTCTGGTTCACCGGATTTGCTGTTCGTCATGAATGGCGATATTTGTTGTGATCTTCCATTGGAGGAAATGCTCGAATTCCACAAAACTCTAGGTTCAGGAGATCGTTTTGTTATCATGGTGACCGAGGTAATTGGTGTGATTTCGTTTTGGCATTTCTCTTGTCGTTCCTTCTTTTTTGAAAACTGCGGGCCACTGTTCCACTCACGGAAGTCAGGGGATTCTTTCACCGAAATCGAAAGTGTTAAGGCATTTACCAACCCAATCTTTGCTCGTTTGATCAGTTGCCAGTGCACCTTGACTACACTAACGATAAGTGCAAATTGACTGATTCAACCAGCCCACCCACGAACACTAACAACTTATCGACCATGTAGCGAATCCCAGGGCTACGGAATTTGTCTAATCACCAAAAGATCGCCCCATTGGCATGATTCTGCCTTCAGAATTGTTTCTTTTATTTTTATGTGAATTTATCTACCATCAAAACTTCTGTACCAAATGCCAGCTATTGTGACAAATAGAGACCACCACTACTGTGTGTGTGTGTGCTGAGACCACTTACTTCTTTGTGGTAGCAACGTAGAATGCATTTGGCAAAGCTTCACCACTGTCATCTTCCTCCTGTTAGCCTATGTGTACTTCGCCGGTTCACATGCCCGACAACCCGATTGATAGTTTCTCTTTCTGACGATTGTGGCATGGAATACCTTTCGCCAGTCACTGTTACCTCTCAGTATGAAGACTTTTGAGTGCAAGATACACCAGTGGTTCTCATGCTGGATCGTTCGGGGACACCTGTCCTAGCTTCCTTTGCAGAACACCATTCGTTTGATATGGTTTGCGTTGAATTACAGTTGGGCGTTTTTTGTGATGATAAGCGTTGATTTCTGCCGAATAGAACATACCAAACTAAAAAAGCATAACTAGAAAATTTGTAGAACTGCTTTCACATCAGTTTAAAGTTATCATGAAACGACTGTTCGAAATTTGCCAGCAACATACGCACAACTTCAAACTGTCTGGTGCTCACCAAGCTGGCATAGCTCCTAGATTTTAGTCTGCATTTCCCCTAATTGACCACAAACTTTTCATAAGTGGTATTCAAGCCGTGGTGGGTGTGAGACTTAATTGGTTCTTAACGGTTTTCAGTACGCACAGAAATGGTGCACGGTCACGACCCTTGATTCAAGCGCAAAGTCCAGAAGAAAAGTACATCAGTACAAGATTAAACTGCTGTTGATACTTCGTTTTAATGGAGCCATTCGTAACGTATGCTATGAGCTTCTGATCGTTCGAGTAAAACGCCGGAAACTCCGCCTGATAGGCTGGAGTGATTGTAAGCTGAGTAGTCGCATTTTTTCAAAAGAGAACGATATCCCGCTTGACGTTTTATTAAACGTCTTGGTATTCTTGGACTTTCGTGGATATTCATTGACTATCACGCAACTGTAAACGAACGCTGCAAAGTAGTTCCACAACTCCTGTAATAAACCCCACCTTCCAGTAGACGCGAGACGGATTTACGAGAAAACCACATACTACTCGCATGCCTCATCAGCAGTGTCCGCCGTTACACTGGTGGTGTCATTGTCTGTGATAAGCATAGTATTCCCACAACCTGTGGAGCGTGTGTCTCGTGTAAGTGAATGGGGCGAGTGACGTTGAATTTGAGTAACATTTCCTATATCGTCCATCTGGAGTCCGGACCTTACTTTACCTTCCGATCCATTTATGCCCGGACTCTAGAGACTGCCGTAATCATCACAAGGCTGCCCAGTCAGCTTGATTTATGAGTTCAGTGAAATATGTCGGAGGTTATCGTCCAAATTCATGTGAATCGGGATGCAAAAAGCACGATTTAACTACACCGAACTTTGGAACGGTTCTACCTGAACCTGGTTTGTTGTCCAGTGTGTAAGCTAATCGCTTCAATACTCGTTTCATGGTCGCTCTTCCACAGCTGCTGGGAGCGGCATGTTGGTTCCCTTATGTCGGGGTCGGGGCGAGATAGCTCAAGTGGTTAGAGCGCGAATTTACTGACCGGAAGGTCCGTGGTTCGAACCCGACCTCTGCCTCTCGACTTCCCCTGCCTAGGCTTGGGCAACCTGGCAGTATCCCAGCCCTCGTGCTTCCTTCGGGTGGCATGGCAGCTAAGCACCGAAAGGGTGTGACAGCTGAACAGTATGTCGGGGTCATGGTTACTGCATTTCGTGGCTGTTGCAGGTTAGATTATAGAACTCCATTGGTAACCAAAAAATTTTGAGCTAAGCCTCGTTGATTAGGTACTTCAGCTTTAGTTGTACCCAAATCCAAAAATTTCCCACAGTTTAAGGTGATCGCTAGTCGTCAAGGAACGATGGATAGAACCGTCATCATCAGTAGAATATAAATAGTAGTGCATTACGTGTAAATATAAATAGTAATTCGTTGTCGCAGAACATTGTAGACAACTCCTGTAGCATGGGCACCTGAATAGTCATGGATTCCCTCCCGCCAAGCAACCACGGAGCTCGTTGGTTATCTGTTATATCCTGATTCGCCAGTCTGTTGTAACTAACTGCTGACCCCACTCCAGTGCCTAGTGCCGGAAAAGGACTCACCGAAGGGAACACAACAGCTTTATTCCTGACAAGCGAGCGCGAGAGCGTGAGTGCGAAAGTTCAACGGCCTCAGGCTATTTTATTGGAGGGACGCTGTCTGACCTTGATTCAGTGCTGACTCACGCTGTCTTGCTTTGGTACGAGGCTGTGACGCGCTGCATATTGAAGGGGCGTTGTCTGTCTGGTCAGCATCTAGTGGAGCTGATTTCGGGCATTCATGGTTACTTTCAGGAATCTGACCTTCCTGATATTCTCATTATAACTTAAGGTAACAATCAGTCTCCGAATTTGCCCACGAAGCTGTGAAGGCGTGCTTCCTTAAACTCGGGGGTCTGGTGGCTTGACAGCATTACCAAAATTTTCATACAGTTATGTGGCATCCGGATTTCCTCATAGGTTACTTAATCCATCGATTTCTCAGCATGGCCGTTATGGTCTATCGTGTTTTGTTTTTCTCGTCTATATTTAGGAAGTAAATGATTCCGTTCGTTGTTTACGTATTGTTGCGGAAATCGTCCTGAGGGTGGTTTACGGGTGTCGAGCCTCATGCGATCGTTTAGTTAAAGGCCGTTTTAATTGTGGTGTCTTGGGACCACTATCCATTTACTCTAACCGTTTTTGTCCACCCTTTTAATAGGCCACACGTGAACAGTCAATGAAATTCGGTTGCATTGTGGAAAATCCAGAGACGCATGAGGTGAGTTTTTCGGGTTGTATTACCAACCTGCACAATGGTTGACCCAGTCTGTTTTTGGAGTAGCTAGTGAGGTGTCGTGTTGGATATATGTATTCGAAGCGATACCTTTCTTGAACCGCGGCCAATATTTATCAATCCAATTCTTACCGAAAAAAAACAGTTTCATTTTTATGCCAATATTCCCTAATACTTGTATTCAATCGGACATTCGCTGATTATTTCTGTGGTGGCACCAGCGATTGGCAGTAAACTCCGTTTGCGAGACATTCAGGTGTTCGTTGCATCCTTAAGAGATACTTCTTTCGCAGCCCACTAATCCATAAGTCCAAACCGAATGATGTCTACACGCCACACTAATCCGTCACAAGTCCTAAACTTCGTCTCATGATTTGGTTAGAAATTCGTGTATAAATACTTCGCCTGCAAAATTCCATTTTTTGTAGAACCACCTGTATCAAGCGACTGATGATTGTGGGTTAGGTATTCACATGTTTACTGACGATGCTGCTATCTTCCATTTGGCCTGCTTCTCCTCTCCTTACCCCTCTGTTCCTCCTCGGACTCCAACAGTCAGTGTTGTGAATGTTGATTTCACGAAGGTTCGTCACCAAAGTGAACCCTGTGACATCTAACCCCTTCAAATCTCTTTCTATTTCATTCGCGCTCGGCCGACATTCTTCTTCAGACGTTCCAGCTTTACCAGCCCAGATTGTATTTCCGCTTGTCCTCTTTCACTGTACTAGGTTTTTTCACAACATATCTTGGTCCACTCATGGTTCATCAATCCAAATGCGTCAAAAATGATAGAATTTAACACACCTCTATTTGCCTTAATTCACCCCCAAGCCATCCTACATTGTAACGCTCTTGTCGGATACCCGAAGAGTAAAATGTGGAATATCTGAGTTCATCCCACGCAACTTGAGCTGTGTGACTGAAATGGGTCTTGTGTGTCTGTTTCGGAGACAAAATGTACCAAGAGAAAGGGAAAGAAAGCTTTCTGTAATGGATGCCTGTTTCCGAATTTGATAGTGAGTGAGTATGTTGAAAGCTACAACATGAATCTGGTCTGTTGTGTACGGGGGTTATCTTAGTTCGATTGTCCCCTTTGGTCTTCTTGGCTTGGCTACACCTTGTGGAACGGAGTTCCAGTCAGTGTAGCTGAAGGATCATTGCAGCACCCAAGCCACCTGAAGGTGGTAGCTTTTGGTCAGGAAGCCGAGGAGCTACTTATAGAAGTGGGTTCATTATGGTGTGAATTCTGTTAGCAGCTGGATCGGTTTGGAATCAGCTACTCAACATCTTCACTATGTGTACATAAATAAATTGCCCAAATGGCGTTCGTAAATTCCATGAGTGATCGACTGCCATTATCAGTTTTGACATCACCTTTTCTTTTTTGATATCTCAAAACAAGGCCAAACGTTATGCATAATCTGTTACATTTGGCCTGTAGAATGAATCTCTTTAGCTTTTGCATAACACTTATTAGGCATTTTCCCTATGAAGAATCCTTAAACTGGGGTATGGCCAATCGGAGCTCGCCACAGTGCTCGAGTGGTAAGCGGCTCAATCGTCTGATCAATCACGTGAGAGTTAGGTTTATTGGTCGTTGCAGCTGTTTGTGGTGTCGGATCTCGCCTAACAGTTTTACAGCCTGTGCAACCAGATTAGTATTCCATTTTGATGACTTTAGGTAAGGTAAGTGCTGTAGAAGCACCTTGGTATGACTGCTAATAATTGGCCTCATGCATTTTGCATCAACATCGACTTACCGTATACGTCATCGGATTCTCTTAAGTACATTTCTAATTCCTCATCCGCGGCGTTTTTAAGCATTTGTTACGTTGCTGCTCCCCAATTCAAGTCTATTAAGGATGAGACTTGTGGCTCACAGGTCTCTTTGTTCAAAATTTCTTTATTCTATATTCCCAGTAAAATTGTTGGTCCATAATTTTCTGATTTCAACGCGTTTTGCGTTTACTTAACTCTGTTCAGGTTCTACACTATGCGGAAAAACCGGCTACATTTGTTAGCACAACAATCAATTGTGGAATATATCTGTTCACACCTGGTATTTTCAAGTTTATTCGCATAGCATTTTTGGAACACCAGAACCAAGTGAGGTGAGTGACCGAAATACTGTCGCCTGGATACTTCCCTAGTTTTTTTTAGTAGTCTTTAACTGTACTCAAGGTAATTGAACATCTAAGTCTTCTTTTCGCCTCCTGACTCAGTACTTCTCTATTTGTGAAAATATCCCAAAGCATGGCAGTTGCTTGTTGTTCATACAGTGCAATGTGTTTCGATGCTGCTGACGATTGTCTGTCATCCCTTTTGGACTTCTTTTTGAATGGGGTTTCATGTAAGCTGTTTTCAACTTGAAAGGTTTTTTTTAACCTAAGTCACTTAAGAAGAAGTGGCTCAGTCGAGAAGTCCACGGATTAGCCATAAGCAGTACTAAATGATCAGAACAATTCGGACCCATCCTCAGAATCCGGGGGCGAGACGGCTCAAGTGGTTAGAGCGCGAATGTACTGACCGGAAGGTCCATGGTTCGAACCCGAAGTTTGCCTCTGGCCCTCCCCTGTCAAGGCTTGGGCACCCTGGCAGTATCCTAGCCCTCGTGCTTCCCTCGGACGACATGGCAGTAAGGCACCGAAAGAGTGCTACAGCTGAACGATTCTCAGAATCCACTGCCTTTTGCTGCTTTACTGGTCAATAGACTAGTTGGGTGTGTCTGTTTACTGTTGCACCGTGGACTTCTTTCTTCTCTCCACCAATCTACATAAACGGATGGTTATGTTTAATTTGGGCGTAGGTTAGTAGCGAGCTAAGTTCATGTTTTAGTCAATATGCAGTCTTCAGCGCTGGATTTGAGGTGAAGGGACTCGAGCTGAATCGATCTATGATCCGACCGATTTGTCTTGACTTGCTTTTCCGTAGGCTGTCCTGTTAACTATCCATCTATCTATGGACGGTTTTGTACGTGTCCATCTGGCAGACTTATGTTGGTAGTCGAATATTCCAGTATGTAGCCTGCCACGTGAATGATATATAGCACTTAGAGTTTTTGCGAAGTTGTTAGTCTGACAGAATAGCTGCCACTTTTTGGCGGTGGTGGTCACTATTCAATGCTGCAATGATTTTGTGGGTTGGACGGCTGGAAATCCCTTTAATTTCAACCATGCCAAAAAGGCCAACAGGGTGCAGCACGAAAAAGAACAGCGGGTTCCTCTACTTCGACAAATCTTATTAAGAGGTGGTCTGGAGTTAAATTCGTACTGTCCTGATCTATAGAAGTGTGAAGGTAGTTGGTTCCTCTTGGCGGCCAGCACGTCCATTTTATGGGAGCACTGATGCTGCCTTCCTCCGAGAAAGGATGAGTTAGAAAAGGCTGGCCCTAAAAACTGCCGGCGTATTATTCAGTACGGTCGAAATGCTTTCAAAACCGCAGAGTCTGGAGCTGTTAATATATTACCTGCTTCGCACAGTCGCATTGGGAATCAAACGGTTAATCCTTACTGCCTGTGCTCCTTGGTCAGCCCTCTGCAGCTAATTTGGTCAGATTACTGAGTCTTTTGCTGCGCGAAGGTTCTCTGGCTCGAGGTTCATACTTTATTTGGAGGCTATGGTGTCCCCGAACGAACCCTAACCTTCCCGTAGTGTCTCGTAAATCAGACTTTTGAGTCAAAGGCTCAAGATGGGGTACCTCAATCAAACCCCTTTCTTCGACCTGGAATTATCATTCACCGACCCAAAGCCACATATCCTTCACCTACAAGACCACAGTTCGGTCATACGCCTCAAATCGCAGGGGACGAACCCAGATTTCTCGCACTTTATTCTTCGGATGTTTGCTGATCATCACGTGTGCTGTTTCTCTTGGTATCTGTGGCGTGAGACTGGTACCGAGCAGACAATGGGCTTTGACTCCGCTTATTGCTGAGCATCATTTGTTCCTAGCCGTTATATTTTCAGCATTGACTTACTCGATGACCGCCAACTACAAACCACCTCTGGGCTGGTTTGGATTAAATGGCTAACGACGGAGATCTTTGGCAAAAGATTATCGTTCGTTTTGGGGTTCCCCAACTTCGCTAGTCACAGCATGGCTATTGGCTTCGCCATTTGATTCAAGGCCATCCAGTTCATCGCCTCCAAAGCGTCTCTGTAGCCCAAAAATATCGAATTGAGTTGGCTTCAAAACTTCCAGAGCTCGACAGACACTTTGGGAATAATGGTTACGACTGGGAATAGTCGAACCAATCTATAGTGGCGACTTTCAAAACCGTCTACCTGAGGTCGTTCGCACACCATGTTGAGCACTGGGTCTCTCGCTTGATAATAGGAAAACTATATCAGCAACAAATAACATAATTACGTGCACAGATCCTTCAAACATAGAATAATGAAGAGGTTAAGAATTGCCTAAATATCCCCATGGTTTGAACAAGAACACAGTAACGAACATTAATCTTTTCTGGATCTGGTCATCAGGTCAGTACACATTGAATGGTTAAAATAGGAGTGAAAAGTGAAATACGCAGCGAAGATTGGTTAGTGAAATGAAAAACATGGAGACACGAACGATTGATTGTGTGCCCGCACGTGGCATCTAGTTGGATGCTGTGATACAGCCCAGAGGGCCGTTGAGTGAATTGTTCGGTTGATTCGTGTCACATGACCAAAGCAGACTTAGCGTTCGTACGAAACGTTTTTGACAGTGTAATACCAGGTTTCGCAGACTGCCTCGGCTGTAGTCAAACAACTCCACTGGATCGATACTGGCAGTCTATTGGGTACACGGTAAATGACATGAAACGACTCATTCGGATTGACTACGTGCCCGGTGTCATTTAGGTGGGTGGTTAGCGAAAGCCGAGAAAGATAGGAAACTTCTGCGACGGAAATAATCGCGCCCTATTTCAGCTAATCTGACCAACTGGACCGATTGGGATGCGCATCTTTAATGTGTAAAGTGTCACTGCAAAATGGGATCGACCCCTAACCTCATGCTTGCAGATGAACCGATCGATGTTGAGATAAGTTCATTTCTCCGGGAAGCTGCACAGGTCCTGGTGGAGTGGTGGAAGAAGAAATCACTTCCTGAATTGGGAGAGCCGAAACAGCATTTGCCAACCTCCGCGGACTGTCAGTGGTAATCTACGGTGAATCTGTTAGAGGTTCGACCACTGTGTGCCGATCTTCGAGCAAGCTGTTTGACCGTCGGTACCTTCTCTGGTTTGAACATAGGATTAGTAAAGCTGAGGTAGGCTAGTTGGTTTCCGAAAAATCCCTGTGCCGCGACAGATCGACTGGTCAGACCGCAGGTTACGCTCATTGGGCCATGTAGTTCGTAGACAAGGGAATCGTTCGCCTCCTAGAGCCATCTTCACCAGCCATTCACTTGAAGACGACAAAGGGTTAGTCAATCGATTACTTGGAAACGAAGCGTGAAAGCCCTTGCTGGTCAAGTCATTCGCGCTGATAACTGCCGCCTCCTCGGGTGGGGACCGCAGAACGAAGCAAACCAATTCTCGATGTCTCTGACAGGTACTGCGCAACCAATGGCGCTCCTGCATCACAACCATCGCCCTTATTCCGGAGCTTCCTCACTCTGCCATCTCGGACAAAACTGGCCATTTAGAGTCAGTTAATTGGCTGCGCCATCGCCTCTGGCTTGGCTCTGATTCTGGTGAACGAAACTGGCGGAAGAACCACTGTGATTGGGTACTTGGTTTGTAGGTGGGGGACTGAAATGAACTAATGCAATCCTTCCTCGAGTATTCCTGTACTGCATTTTTCCACTCTTGTGAACAGTTACTGTATCCGGCTGAAGTCAACTTCCGATAGATCTATTTTTCTAGGCCGGGTTATGCGTCCCTGTTTCTCCTTTTGGGAATAGGATAAAATCCTCGTTTTTGCTATCTCTAGTGTATCTTTCATAACCTTGAAGCGTGGTGTGCCTACACCTCCAGACGCCCTACTAAACAATCCGCAAAGGAACTGAGAACACGCACTTTGTGCCAGAATGCACTGATGTGCCTCTTTTGAATCAAGTACCTATGCTCTGGAACTGTCTCTATATCCGAGTAGGTTTTTCGCCAGAAGTGCACATTGGTCGTTCAGTGCTCACTTGCATATGAAGGTTGGTAGTATCGCTTATTTATTTGATTCCCTTTTGAATGAACTTTACTCCAACTTGGTCAAACTAGATACCGATGTTTCTGATACATCAAAACGAGTTTTTATATGCTTGAAAACATCACAAACGGGAGATTCAGCTGGGTTCCAGGTGAGTCTCTCGCAAAAACCAAATTGATTTGCAAATGAGTGTATTTCTCGAGTTTTTATATCCTTCAGTTGATTGCTTCAACCAAAATTATTGTGGACCCCTCACAGCCTGTCTACGTTATTCAACTGTAGGCAGGCATGGTTGGTGAAGCAGCGTACTCGTATTGTGTTCCGTACTTGCCGGACAGGTGTGACAACTGCACGTTGTTCTCACCGGGTTCTTGGACGGATTTTACCAAAGTGCATACGAACTTTGAAGGCAGTTGAACCTAACTTGGTGACAAGTGCATCAGTGCAGCCCTCTGAAGTTTATGTGAGGTTTGTATTTCTGAGTACTATTCCGACAACTTAAGATACGTTCTCACCGAATAGTAGCCTGCATTGCGGAGACTTATTGTGGTACAAGGCAGACTGTATTAAAATTATGTTGATTGGCCTGAGAAGCTCCAAACAGGTATTCACCGCAGAGATGAAGCAAGGCGCGCGATAAGTAGTTAGTTCCACCTTCATGTGTTGACGGGTTGAGTTCGTTCCTGTCTAATTTCGTAAATAATTTTGAGTCTGGTTGGGTGCTCCCAAGATCAGTGACTGAAATACATTGTATGGTGGCTATTTGCCCTATTTTGAAACGCAAGTTTATTCTGCTTTTGGCCATTTTGACTGACAGTATTAGCACTGTTTTCCACAGTTACGAACTGCGTCCCCAATGCAAAGAAGTTATCCACTTGGAACGTGAGATTTGTCAGCCATTGGCTGGTACAGGGACTCTTTTCGTATATCACACGACTCGATTTTGGAGTCAGATCAAGTTTGCTGGGTGAGTTTGCCAATTTACCATCTGTGTGCGGACTGCTTAACCCTAGTAAGTTGGGCTATAATCTATCGCTTTTGACAAAATGCCTTATGCATTTGTAACAGCAGGAAATTGGACAGGACGCAGGAAAGCAGTTGGACACTGTTCCCACTTTTCTGGATGCTGCCCACCTGGCGTTGCTTATGGTAGTCTGGATTCCCTGCAAGATGTAGCAACCTTCAGAGAGTGGTCGGTTTCCTCAGAAGCGGTGTTTTTTATGGTCTATCCCTGGTCATAATTCTTCACCTTTTCTAAATACGTTATTCAGGATTCGCTTCATAAAACGGACGTTCGCATACTCTGTCAACAAGATTCGTGTGAAACCAATCACTATAAATAGCCTGCTGTAAACAGCACGGACATGTAGGGACGCAAGCTTACATTTCACAGTGATGTGGAGTTTTTAGCGTTTCTTGCCAGAGCGGTGATCATACGCTTCTTACTATTGTGTTTTGAGAACATCTCGCTCACATCCACTGTTTCATCGGCTGAATGAACACGACATGTTTTCAACTTTATAACCGATGAGAAGGGAAGCAAAGCAAAGTACGACTGAAGTTCGTCCGTTTCTTTCGCACTAGCATGTTACTGGGTTAATAAATTCCAATGGAGCCTGATTATTCACCCACAAAATGTCCATTCAGTTTTTGCACACAGTGTTTGCTTAATAGTTTCGGATGTCGTGGCTTATTCCTCGAATGTTCACCGCATGCTAGTTGCCGTTGAGTTCAGATGATTCTTTGGAGTCAGCATGATTTGCATGACTTCTAGCACTATAAATCGACGATATTAATTGTCTCCTTGATGAACACCTGCAGAACGTTTTTGCTGACATCCACCTGTTTTTGTTGTTTTCGTGTCTCTGCTATCCATAGTGCTGTCATCTATGCAAATCGCCATGTCCTGTCGCTGTACGAACGCACACATCCTCACCGTCTAGCTCGCATGTCCCTACCCAGCTCAACGGGGTTACAGTTTCTAACGACTGATAGTTCCCAATCGGTTACCATGAATGGAGACTCCTCGGGCGAAACCAGGGGACCCATTATTATTGGTCACGTTTTCATCCACCCAACAGCGCAGGTTGATAAAACTGCCGTGGTAAGTTCCCTCAATCAACAATGCAATTTACCATGTATCATAAGCTTCCAAAGTTTCCGACGTTTGATGTTTGAAAGAGTGGCGCTGTTCAAGAATTGGTTTCACGGTAAAGCTGTGGTCGATGCCTCCGCCATGGCGAAACCCAGCTTGATTCCGATTAATTTGTGTGTTACGTCATCGACCGGCGTGAAGAACTCAGGCGAAAACTTGTCGTATGCTCGTACGCGCCCACCGGAGTTCGCATACGGAGCCCTCATAAGGAATATAGATTTGGGAGGAACACCTTTGATTGCCAGACAGCGCCAAAGTTTCTAACGACTGACAGAATCAAAAGCAGCTTTTATATCAAGAAAAACAGCCCGCGTGGGACGCTTGAAGTAGTGGCGCTGTTCAGCGGTTTCTCTCAGCATGCCCAGGTGAAACCCAGCTTGATGCTCACGAATTCCCCTCCCCCTTCATAATCGACCAACCTGCGCAAAATAATGCCAGGGAACAGCTTAGATGCGATGGTAACACGATAGTTTCCGTATGACGTTCCTGCGCCCTTTTTAAAACTGGGTTGACAGTCGAGGAGCTCCATTCGACTGGTATTCTGTTTTCGTCCCAATTCTTCTGCAGTATGGTTGTCAGACTGCTCACCAGGACCTCACCACCTTCTTTGGAGAGTGCGGGGTGCAGATCATCTGGGCCAGGTGCCTTGTCGCGTTTGAGGGTTGGTATGCCACGCTGGATTTCTGCTGTTGATGGCGGGCTGGTGTCTACGTTCCATTCAGATGCGCTTGATTCTTTCTGTGGTTGTGTTGAAGTAGACCAGCTGAACTCTTGAAGTGCTCAGTCTATCGCCCAAGACAACGGTTGAGGGAGTGAATTACGTCTTCTTCGCATATCGTCTCCCTGACACTTGTCTTCTTTTGACCGGTTGATCGATTCTGCTGAGATAGGGCGCGGATGTTACCTGCAGCGAAAGCCTTCTCCATCTCCTGGGTCTCCGAAGTCCACCAGCGTCCCCTGTAATTCTTCAAGCTCCTGAATATCCGGTGTTTGAGGGATCTGCGTGCGTCATCACAGTTGGTAGTTGCTGGTATGGCCCTTCTGATTGCAATAAGATCTGTTGATCTCGATGATGTCCAGTGTTCATTTAGTCGAGTCAGATGGCTTGGACAAACAGTTCTGAAAGCTGAGGGCATAGCTTCTTTAACCGGCTTCCATTCAACCTCCAAGCACTCGTCATCTGCATGACTGTGCGTTTTCCGTAGCTTTCTAGCCAGGTCAGCTCGATACTCTTGAGCTACTTGAACTTGTCTGAGTTGATTAATGGAATTGCTGTGCTTTGGCACGCGCAATGTTGTCAGAAAGCGAAATGATAACCTGGTTCGCACAACGGAATGATCAGAGTCAAGTTGGGGCTCTCCATCGTTAACTGATTGCAACATGGTCCAGTTTAGTCCACGACTGTCTTATGGCAGGTGGCCTCCAAGTAACTCGATGTGAGCGTTTGTGTTGTAAGTTCATACAGGCCAGGAACAGAATGATCTGCACACAGCTGAAGCAGTCGCTCCCATTCATATCACTCGTCAAGACTACAATATCCATCCTTTTTGCTGACCGGGACAGGGGTGACGGATATTGAAAGACGACTGTTTACAGGGATCCAATCCAGTAAGGCGCTCTCAGCCTTTGGGTTGGGTACCAATCCACCGTAGATACCACTTACCATTGCGCCGGATAACCGAAAAGTGAAATGTGGAACATCCGAGCTCGTCCTAAGCGGCCTGGGAAGCATGACCGAAGTGGGGTCTTTTATGCATATTTCGGAGACAACGTATATCGACAGATAAGTAAAGCAAGGTTTCAACAGGAGATGCCTGTTGTCCAATTTACCATAGAGTACGGACACTAAAGGCTGTAATGTGGTACAGATCTTTTGAGGTTAGTAAGTGATCTTTTTTTTCGGGCAACGGTTTAGAAATGCAACAGTGGCTGGGGGGTTGGTAGATAAGTTGGTGACACTGCATCGTTCGATGGGTGCGGAGGAAGTGTAGGGGAGGGCCGGTGATCGAAGAGCATTACTGTCTCCCAATGCAGCTGCGCACGACAAGTCCCTTTTGAGCAGCACTGGAGTCTTTGATTTTAAAAGTATTTCGACCGTATTGAATAATGCGCCTTTGGGCGATCGGAGTGTGCGGTTTTTAGGGCCGACCTTTTCTAACCCGTCCTTCCTCGGAGGAATGCAGGATCGCTGCTTCCGTAACTATGGACATGCTGGTCGCCTGGGGGGAAGCGCCTTACTGCCTTCGCACTCTTATGGTAGACGACAGTACGGCTTTACCTCCAGACCGCCTCGTAATACTATTACTCGCAGTCCGGCGACTCGCTGTTCTTCGTCGGGCTGCTCCTCGTTGGCGTCTCTGGCGTTGTTGAACCTTCAGGAACCGGTTCCAACCAGTATAGCCCACAGGATCGTTGCAGCACAGAAGCTCGACCACCACCACAAGGTGGCAGTTTTAGTTTGTGTAAGCTCCTTCTCAGAGCTTTTGAATGAATTATTATAATCGGCTTAGGCTAAGTCAACCTATTTACACTCGACTAGGATTCCGTTGGCTTTTCTTTCTTCTCTTCAGCTGCCCCTTCATTTACTGTTGATGAATCGCGTGGTCGCTAAGGTCTAAGATACGTTTCGTCTTTGGAGAGTGATGTTTAATGAAAAACCTGTCTTGCAAGATATTTGTGAATTCGTATTGAACTTTTAATCAGTGGCTCACTGTCCAGTTTGTGCGATTGGCCGTACCTCTTCTAGCATCATACTCTTTCGGAAATGACACGATTGTCTGAGCACTGTAGGTTCATGCCTGAATATCCTCATCTAGCTAGAACTGTAATGTTCACTGACCTTTAGTGGGCTTCCCAATAAACCACTCAACTTCCTTTTTCCACAGCTTGGTCCGAATGTGAGCGTGGGAGAACGGGCTGTGATTCGTGGTGGTGTCCGCTTACGTGACTGCATTGTTCTTCGTGATGCTGAGATTCGTGAACATGCGTGCTGTTTGAATGCCGTGATCGGATGGAACACCATAATTGGAAAATGGGCTCGTGTGGAGGGGACACCGAATGATCCGAACCCTAACAAACCGTTTACTAAGTTAGACGTATTACCTGTGTTCAATGCTAAGGGTCAGTTAAATCCGTCAATCACAGTTATAGGTAAGGAACTGTGCCACTTTGTCACTCATTTTCTGTCCTGTTTAGCTAGTCTGACAGCCATCCTTCGTTACGTTACCAGCTGTCAACTTTTTGCTTCACTTTACATCGCTAATTTTTTATGTTTGAAAAAACCGCTACCCACTGGGTCGATAGAGTGCTTTGTAGCGTGACGTACCAGCTGATAACTTGCGATCTGGAAGGTGTCCTGGTGCCGTTACACGCTGTTGACATGTGATTGTACCTTATGGTTCCATTTTCCCGGCGTATGGTCCACGTTTGTTCGGGTTAAGCCACATGTCTGGATGACCATGTTATCATCTGTCCATAAACCATCAAATTGTAAGTGAGCCACCGTACTTGGTTCTACTGTGGTCCTTTTGTGGTTATATAGCGGTACTGTGGATGAAAGGACATCATTAGAATTACGCAGAGTCCTTCGGTTTCTGTCTGTTTGCCTTTTTAGTTAGAAGCGAACATGCCCCCCAGTACAAGCAGCTCTATATGCTGATTTAGTTGATGTGCGCCATGGGGTTTAAAAACTGGGACCATCATTCCGTACAGTATGGGAACACTCATTTTCGTAAATCACTTTGATTCCCTGGGGTACTTTATTCACTACGGTAATTAGCTGATAAATATATCCGTGCCAGCCCACTTACACCATATGGTGCTGGACCGTTTTTGGTGACGTTTTGTTCCCACTGTCCAGTCTGTTGGCAAGTTAAGTCGGGTAGAAAAAGTCAAATTCAGACGTTAAAGCTTTCGCTCCTTCGTGCTGTTTACTGCTGTTTCAATGCCAAAAATCTGAGTACTACTGGAAAGGTTTCCGATCCCTTTTTCTGAATGATAAAGGTTAGACATCTCCCGAATTCTAGGATATACTTGAATTCATAACCCTTCTCTCTTTCTGTGGCCTAAGCAGTAGCTAAACGTTTTTAATATCATTGTCATCTCACATCAACACTTGAAAATGCGCGATTAAGTTTCCCATGAGCATTTATGAGAATAATTTGTCAGTTGCACGTTTCACTTGGTTAGTTACGTACATATGGGTTACAGTCTCACGGTCTTCACAGTTTCAGCCTGTCTGACTTTTGGTCGGATGTCAATAGAGATAAATTGCATCTTGGTCTGTATTCGTTGAGATTCCTCTGAAAGAGTTCGCATGCGTTCATTTGTTTCGCTTGCGGAAGGTACCGGACATGCGAGTTTTAAATGGTGCTGTTTTTTATCAAATAATTTCAGAGTGGGGTGGTACGAGCGCAAACAGAACTTAATAGGATAGCGCTTGGTTTGAGTTATACTCATGACTAGAGGCTTGATCGTTCCAGTTCACCAATGACTTTTCGACTACTGCTGTCTTTGTTTGAGAATCCTGGTAACATTTCAGTCCTAGAGCTTCCCAGAGGCTCCATGTAGGCGATGATCTAAGCGGACATCAAGCCAAAAGATTCTTCTACCGAGATACTACTCCCCGTTTTCCTAATAGATTTTGTCTTTTCAAGAAGCCTACCGGTTTCTTTTTTGTAGTTTTCGCCTACGGTGGAATGAGTGTTCCCTTAATTTCCACGCAGGAGTTCCCAATCTTCTCGTCATTAGTTTCTTCCGGAAGGGGTAAATTCAACCTCATGAGATATTGACAGGTTGCGGGGAATGTTCTTCATGATATAAGAAACTGAACCAACGGTATGCTCATAAGGAAAACCAAAATATGTCCTATCTGTAAAGATACGTACACCCTCTTTCTGGAGATATTATCACAGTTACTACCCAATAGCTGCAAGAAGAATCTCATCTAGGTTTATGACTAATGGGATTAGTATAGCAACACTATCAGTTTGCAATGCAGTTAGGTCTTCCTAGCTGTTTTCGTGACTCGCCGTCCGAATGGGACCTCACAGGAAACGGTATACCGTGAATCCATACAAAGTTACCTATATATGTATATACCTTGATAATTTCTTGCACATTGCTTGTAGGCGACATTTTTACAGAGCGAGGAACATGTCCGCCGCGAACCAGGCAGCTGTAGAAGCCTGCTTGAAAGAGGCACAGATTGCCAGTACCTACTAAGACTGGTTTATTACCCTTCATAGTAAATGAATCAAACCATCTTACATGATCAGCAATACTCCTAAGAAAGAGGTTTCACTGTGCCTTTCGTTTCTAACAACACAGGGTGAAAACGCGAATCCGCTCAAAACTGCACGTTTAGCAATTCTCTACCAGCTGCAATCGAACATTCGTATGCAAAACAGACTCGTGTCATTGTCAGCGGATGTTTGAGTAGTTACCCACAGGATGCGGCGGACCACGAGGCTGCATTTAGTAGGTCAATACAAAGAACGTAACTGTGAAACAAGGCCATTGGTTGACCTGTGTCAAAACTCCGAAATCCTACTCTGCAACCGAAGCCTGAGGTTGTTAGCTTTTTGTTAGGCAGTGCTAATTAAAGAACGACATATGTGCTCATCAGAATTATTGAGCCATGCCATCTGCTCACTTAGAACTTTTTTCCTAATGTAACGTTCGGCGTTTCATCCTCGTCACAATGTCTCCAGAATGTCGTACATCTTCAAGGGATAAAAGTATGTTCAAATTTCAACATCTAGGAAGTTGTTTTTCTCTCTGGTTAAAAATAGTAAGCCACATAACTAGTTCTCTTAGCTTGTCATGTTATAGAATGGCATTGTGAACTGTCCTTTCGTCAACTGCAAGCTTCTCATGGTAGTTTATATCACTTGTGTCCAGTTTGATGTGTCACAACTGAGTTGACCTACTGGGCTTCTAGATGGCCTTGTTGGTCTGGTCTAGGGGCCCCGTCAGCGTTCGGATCACGTAGCACATGTGCGGCCAACTTTACCTTGACACGCCAAGTTATATTTGTGGAAATCAAACTTTGCTCATCCGCGCATGTTGGCTCACTTGTTTTCATGCAATGCTAGTCGCTTTGTATTCTAATCCCGCTTATCTATGCGCTTGGACTTATTCCAACTATTCATACGTTTCCCTAAAGACTTCACTCCTCTTCTCTCTGTAGGTTCAAATGTTGAAGTTCCGGCTGAAATAATCGTTTTGAATTGCATTGTTTTGCCCCACAAGGAGCTGGCGCACAGTTCGAAGAATCAGATTATTCTTTAATTCATACAGGCATGCTTTTTCTCATATTTTCACTGTTCCTCTTTTCAGATGGTTTTCTGGTGTTCTTTTCTACTCATTTAATTATTTGCAATTGTCTATTGGTTGCTTGATACATGTCCCGATTGACTAGTGGGCGACAGTACATAGGCCCGTTGGTCCATGCGGGCTACCCTGTGTCTCCCATTGCCTGAATAACTTAGCTCTATTTGTCCATGTTACGTTTTGCACGTGAGTCCGTACTTTCCTCTCCATGCGCAGTTCTGTTTCTCACTTTGGTGACTATTTCCATCTTTAGAGACTACTCTGTACTGATTACTGTTCAGCGTTGCAATCGCCACTATGCTATGTCCTTCACT
Source organism: Clonorchis sinensis (assembly GCA_003604175.2). Lineage (NCBI taxonomy): Eukaryota > Metazoa > Platyhelminthes > Trematoda > Opisthorchiida > Opisthorchiidae > Clonorchis > Clonorchis sinensis. The sequence continues at coordinate 83,283,789 of CM030369.1, forward strand.
TCCCGTAGTTCGTACAATGCTCTCACGATACGGTTTTTTGCTCTGTTGATGTTTGCTCTGTATTGGGACACCTCCAAAACGATTTGTATGAGAGCATAGTTGAATCCTGTTCCTACTTTCCAAGTATTTTGTCTGGCTCTCGCATACTATCATGTGTCTTCTCTTCTGTTGCATTCGATATCTGTTAATTACATTCTCCAGGCTGGTTGTGGGAAAAATGAGTTCTTTCACAGAAGCTTAATTGCTTAAGCCGGGATGCTCTCACTGCGCAACAGAATGTGAGTTAGTTTTTGTTATCCAAGACTTGGAAGCCACTTCTTGGGATTGTGTCCAACTTCGGAGTCTAACAAGCGCCGTTTGGTAGCGTTTCTTTATCGATGCGTCCAGTTTGTTTGATCAGTATGCGCGGATACTTGTGAGCAAAGTCACTATTGCTTGTTAGCACGTGTAAGAATCTCTATGAGAAAATGTAATTGGATTCCAAGAACAGTCACATGGAACTTTTTGCCCCTTTTGTAGCGTTTCATGTGGACGTAGAAGGGGTTGGTCACGCGACCTGCTGGATAGCCATTTCAGTTAGTCAGCTATGTGTCCGGCCACCAGATCTGACTTCTGCTATGTAAAGATCCCGCGGGAAAGCTATTTCGTACCTCAGACGTTCAGTTTAGGTTTATTTTAGTACATTCGCTAGCAAGTAAATCGTTGTTTGTGTTCTGTCACTTGCTCATTCGGTAGCTATCGCTAGGGTACTGTAAGTTTGACCAACCGGTTTACTCGGTGTCCAGATAAAGTGTGTTCACTCGAAAATTTAACATTTGGAGTCCAACTAGACATTGCTACCCTGTGAAGGAGACTAGCCCATCTGTAAGTTGAGTGAGTATGCGGCTGTGATGTCCAAAGTTTTCCAGAACTTTCAGGAGGGAATACTTCCCTCGAACACTGGAATTTGTCGATTCGCGGAACCGCGGTTATTTCACGTCCAGATTTTTTCAAAGAGAAACAACTTGCAAACCTATCATAATAAAACAATTCTTCCTAGGTAAAAATGGGTACAACAGTCTGGGCACAACGTTGAGTCTGTAAGCAGAATCAACTGAACTTTTAACTGTGTGTCCTTGAGTTGAGCATATTCTATGTATGTGGTTGTCAGCACGGTATTGCAAGGCATAGTGTTCGTTCCGTTTGCTTTCTGTCTCCGTTTCGTCGATGCGTCTTTCACCGTATCCGCTCACTTGTGTGAAAACGGCATTGTTTATATTCAATCATTCTAACTATATCGGATCGTGCGACCACACTACACATTATCCGCGTGACGTGTGCTGTGTTTTCGTTCGGTCATCATTGAAGTCAAATTGCTGGGGTCGGTTTAGGTACCTGATCACATGACAGTCGAACATGCCAGCCAGGACGAATATTTAGTACGACTTTGCTACTGTAAAACCATATCAGCGGTTTATGAGCGAAGCAACAGTGTTAGACGGCTTAGAAGTGTGGAGCCAGATAGATGAATTGGAAATCTAAACTCCAGAGCGTGTAGGGTGTACGCAACAGCGTAGCGCACCACGAACAGGTGAGTGGGTGTACAAGAAAGAAAGTTTTGCTCAAATTAAGTGGTTTTGGGTATCTTATGCAATACATATGTCCCGGGTCTGGATTCTTGTAAGTGTTTGGCCAAACGGTTTACAAAACATCTCTCCGCATTCCTAAAGAACACATTCGACCTTTGCCATGGGAACCGCAGTAAAACGAATTTTCGTGAAGAGCATTATGGAGGATAGGATAGGATTTCAGCTCCAGAGCAGGTGAATGGGACGACAACCTTCGGGCCTAAGATTGAAACCCGCGACTCTATATTGTGCGATAAAACACTTTCTGTCCAAACGATCTCGGCAACAGTAGGGTGTCAACAACACTTGACCATATCAACAGGGGTCGCGAGATCCATTGCACACACACCTGTCTTCCATAAAAATCAGAGCGTTCTCCAGACAGCAAAAATTTCTTTCGAAATACCACACTCAGATTAATAATCGTTGGATTCGTTTTCACTTTCGGTTGGAGAGACATTTGATGTTTTTTAAATGCCCATGCATATTGGCGTGAATGTTGTTAGATGAGGTCTTTTCATTCTGTGCGTTCTGTTACCTTTGAAGTAGATCACTGAGGTGCCTAGGGCGGAATGACAGCCTTTCTGTCCGTCCTTTCCTCGTCGTGATGCTGCATTGCTTACTTCCCCTCGCATATATGCACACGGACTTATGCTTTTCTAGCATACCTACTGGGCCAAAGGCACTTCGGTTCAAATGCCTGCTTAGGTATTTTGTCCGCCGTTGGGGTAATCTGGGATATTCACAGCCTTGTAATTGCTATTCTGGCAAAACTTGTTCCACATAATATATGTTCAACCAACACGCAGCTTGATGACTATTATCATCTCAACGAGGCTTGATGTCCCTCCTCATCTCTGTTCAGGCATGACTCCTTTGGACTCAGCATCACTTGTGTGCCCAGCGAACAGAGATATGCACCACCATCGCATGTATACCACCGCACTCGCATATAAGCTTTCATCTGAACCTTTGAATTTTCCAAGCATTCCGCCTGATTCTGAGTGGGCTTCCTGATTGCGTTATGCCATAACGCCAAACGAACATTATGCCAATACTGGACGTTGATTTACGGCTGAATTCTGAGTTTAATAAAGTGAAAAAACGATATTCCATGTAGTCCATAGTTCGTCAAAACCCTGAACTCGTTCTGTTAATGAATTGCCCCATAATTTCGCCAAACATATTCCTCGCTCCTCAACTCTTTTGCTCTATCTTGATTATCTCTCTAAGTCCGGTGGAGATGTCTGTCCAATGTTTTGACAACAGAAGTTCGAATAAAAGCTCACTCAAAGGGTTCAGTAGTTTGTGATAGGAAGGAAAAACCTGCGGACAAAAAGACTAAGTCAGGTTTTTATGAGCTGGGGATTTTATTGCCATAATCCTTCTGACAGTGAAGAAGCTGTCACGAGCAACTTGTATCGGAGCCTGTTATGTTGTCAGCGGAGTATCTTACTGTTTATTGCAAAATATGTTAACGGTCGAACAAAACTTCCCAGATCTGCTGTCGAGCAAACTGGAAAAGGTCGAGGGTTGAGAACCAAACGGCTGCGTGTGTAAAGCATATCGAACTCATTGCCCAAAGAATTATGATGTAACTCACTGTGCTACCAAAATTCTGTCTGAGAGAAAACCGATAAGATTTTGGAAATTTGTGAAACCATTTAAAACGAAACTAGCCGACTGATCAGTCGGCATAAATAACGGGCTAATGTGATTCTCCTGCCGTGACTAGGTAGGCAGAAACAGTCATCAAATATTGTTCTTTCTGATAAAGCAGGTTCTCAGTAGCCAATGGGAACTTAAGCGGTTTCACTACATATCCCAGTTGTTTATGAACGAAGTCGTAGAAGGAGGGGAAATTGCTTCTGCTGATATTTATGCCCCATAAAAATTGCTCCGATAAAGAATTTGGTAGAACTTGATACCGGATCAGTTAAACTAACGTGACATCAAAACGGTCGTTGAGTTGTCATAACCTGATTTGTTTCGTATTACTATTTTCGGTTGTGTCCCGCCAAATGCGACACCTGGCCAACTAAGTGGTTCCAATCTACTACTCACAGAGCCAAATCCATCGTTTCAACTTCATCATTCGGCTCGACCTCACTCCTTCCAAGAGCACACGTCTATCCACCTGGTTTAAGGAAGAGTTTATAGAATGCGGCTCAAAGGTTCAATCACGCCCAACTGCGCGGATGACCATGGCCAAAGCCGGTTTAAACAACTACAGTGAAAAAGAAACTAGCACAGATCCTGTCAAAAAGAAATCCAGTCACTTGAAGCAAGGCAGTTATATCCTCTCCCTCAGGATTGAAATCCGAGATGGGATAACATTCCATGATAATTTCCCTCTCTTAGAGGTAAATTGGGAGTCTTCATTTTCCCCAGGGAACGCTGCTCCTCGGCTCTGTGAACGTTCAAGCTGATAACTAGATCGGCTGTTTTGGTCATGACGATACCAAGAGATATACAATTGATGTCGCAGTTCTCAATGAAGGACCGCTGCCTGACCTAGAAAGCCTTCGTGAGGCTTTTTCTGGATACAGGTTTCACTCGATCAGCAACCCGAAGGGAGGAAAACGGAATTCTGTTGTCCTATCCAATCACACTGAGGAAATACGTGTAACAAGGTCTCTCGAAATCATTCCATGTCCTGCTTCACGGCGCCTGACGGTGACAAGCCAATTATACGCGACGGTGATGACTGCAAGCTTTCCCAGGCTATACTCTACAGTTGAACACGAGTAAAACCGTACCAGGATCAGATCCAAAAACGGCAATATTCGTTTGTTGCGGTTTCAAGATTGCTCAGTAGCCACTTATGGTCCGAGTGCTAATCGACCCAAACTCTCCAGGGTGCAACTGTTAAATGGTAAGGCAGTTGGAGAAGGTGGAGATCGGCCAGAAATATCATCCGAATCCAGCGACGTGTCATTTTTCAAAGGATGCAAGACTTCAGACTACATTTGCAGAACTACATCCTGCTGCATCTCACCAGCTGCGTAGGCAAACTTTTGGCAAAAGTCTAATAAATTTATGATTGCCGAAGATGCCAGCTCAACGATTCCCAAAGAACAATGTGGATTGCCTGATAACCCCAGTGCAATGGACAAAATTTTGACCGCACGATAGTTTCAAGGAAAATCTAGCAAGGTCCATTAGTCGTTCCAGGACATCTCCATAAAATTTACGAAGCGCCTTGACTCCGCTAACTGAGAAAGTTTGCAGACAGCTTCTTTTAGGTGCAGCTATCCTCCGTATCTCACATACCGGACTAGCAGCGAACGTGCAAACAAACAAATTGATTACATTGGACTTCAGAATCCTAACTCGTATAAAGCAAAGGCGCATTCTTGCCTCAGTTCCGCCCAACGATCAATTTGGACACAGCTTTTGTACCTCCTTTATCTCTACCAAACACTTCAGTTGCTTGAACTAACTGTTTTCTGCGTCGGGAACTTCTGACCCTTCATATGTCGAACCAAATTTGACGAATTATTTTACGCACACCCTTTAGCCAGTCGCTCGGGATTCACGACATGGAAGTGAATTCTCGAAAACTACGACGTTTTTAAGGTTACCATCAACGTCCTACTCTCATCCACTTGCTAGCCAAATAACTGGAATAAGTACGCGTGATACAGGCACTGGTGTCGTCACTCAGGAGACTGGGGACAATGTCGCGTCTGCGTAGATGGGTGTGATGTAACGCCACTAACTCCACTAGTATATTTCTGTTTTTTTTCTGATGCAGGTCCGAGGTATCTCACTCCTCTTCTGGAAGAAGACCTGATCAAACCCATTGACTAAACTGACAGTTTCCATAGCATGATGTTTGACCCTTGTACACTTTCGGTTTCGGTGGCCGCGTTTCTGCACCGCGGTCGTTCTGCCTTCCTATCTGTCCGTCCTGCTTGCTGTGTCTCCGCGTGCCGCTGTTTCTGAGTTAACCCTGTGTATCCGTTGCCTTCCAACGTACTACGTCAACTTACCCACACTACAGCCTGATGTGATAAAATGTCGCCAATCGCAACGAAAGGTGAATCGCTTGCAGTGGGCGAATGTTGCGGGTGGTTCTGCGGCTGAAATAATTCAGTGAGCTTTCCAGAATCTACACTGTGTTTGTAGACGCAAAATGAGCGCAATTGTCATTGCTGTAAATAATTTTTGAAACTTATATATGCATGACTGGACGAATGCCGAATTGTTTCGCAACCTCGAGAACTGCTATTCGGAGTTATTACCGTGATAGATACAATCATTTTTATTCGGAAAACTCATGCGAATCTGAAAGAACGTAAGGCTTGCAGATGTTGATGACCTATGAACGTACGTCAGGTTTCGTGGTATGCCACTTCTCCATTGTAACTGACAAAACATGCCAGGAATATTATTTCGTCGGTCATAGTGGACAGCTGAACGAACCTAGCTGACGCACATGACTAACATGCGGCAAGGTGTCCACGATGACTAATCAGCTGACCGACGCCCGCCCATCCATCTCTGCTGGGAAAAGTCGGAGGTTCAAATTGTACGACATGAAAAGTTGAATTTTATTGGTCGTTCTCATTAATACATATGTCCTGCCGGGAAGCCTTCTTGGTGCGCAGTATTCATTGAGCTATTGACGTCTTGAAATGAGAGGAAGATGTAAGTTAGCTCATCGAAATATCAGTATGAGGCAGTCGCCTGACAAACAGGGAGCAATACTTACCTTATAAATGAAGCACTTCAGTGGCGACAATCTCGTATGGGCTTGTTTACACAGAGTCACCTTCAATAGCTGATTCACATTGTGTGACTTCTTGCAACTTGGTGCCTACTGACCATAAAGCCTCAAAAAATACAAGATCCACATGCAATGCATGAGGTCTCATTAACAGACGGACAGTCTGGAGCTAACGGGCCTTGCATGAGTCACACGAAATAATCGTCATCTCTTTCTTCTAAGTGGTGCTGCACAGCGTTAGCCCTAGTGTTAAGCCATTTACACACGGCTGTTGATTAACTCCTCCTTGGAGCCGAAACTACTGACTGCTGGGAATCTGTGCTTCGGTCCAGGTCAACATCGTAAGACGCTCTCTTTTGCGGACTGGTTAGGAAGCACACCTTCGCATCTTTTGGACGAGACGGGCAAGCTTCTGGAACTAGTAGGACGATAACCAGCTCAGTCGTGCAACATGTAGACACGGCGCACAACATGATACCCAGCCAAATCTTCTGTATTATTTAAAAGGAGCCTGCTTACCAACCCAGATCGGCACAGCAACATAAAATCCTAGTGGCTGAAGCTAACGCCATACGATATCGCGACCCGATCCTTTGTCGGCAAAAACGCTTTGTTCGCATGTTGTACTTGCCATGGTACAACTCACCTCTCCCACTTCCTGTGCGGAACACAACCATAGCACTGCCTACAGTGACACACTCAGGTAGCCAATGTCGTCTCTCATTCGACTTCTTGTTCACGTACACCATGCTTAGTAAACTATGCTAAATACTGCTCTCTTAGCCTTTGCAACCGTATGACTTGAAAAGACGTCGTCGAAAACATTTTCGTCAACTAATAAGGTTACTTGAAATAGTTTGTATTTCCATAGTCTGTTATCCAAAAACAGCAGCGTGCGCATCTTCCGCTAGCAAGTTCCTTGACAATATTCTGATCTGTCGAAAACGTCAGATTCCTGAAAATAACCCATCTTTTCTACATGTCTTGGAACCGTCTAATCCGCCTAAATAACTTCAGGAAAGCTGGCGAATCAGAAGACCCAACTATCGATTGGACGCTCAGGCAGTCAGTCGGTTGCTCAGGCCTGTCCTAGAAGCGATACCGGTATCAACAATATCAAAAATATATGCTGGTACTTGAAAACGACGTCAAAACTGCACATCCGTAATGAAAAAATATCGCCTCCAGAATGCTCACGTTGTGAAGCGAATCGTGTGGCGGGATCAGATAGTTGTCGGCCACGTCAAATTATTGACGGCTTTTGGATGAACAACAGTGCTTCGTGTGCTTAGCACTGGGTTGAACTAGCTCCTGGTAATTTCAACGCGCGAACACTGCGTTTTACCGACAGAGAATCGGGTCACGATTTCGGATGATGGTGATCGCCTGTGCCGCTGCAACTGTATGGTGCTATGACAATCTAACTTGATTACGGGTTGCCTTGTGAACGATACAGAAACCTTGGCTGAGCACCACACTTTACGCCGTGTCCACCAAGTGCTAAATGATTGAGCTGTTCATCACTGTGTTAGTTTCAGAAGCTATCCTGGGCGAGTTATCTGCCTTCAATTTTCCGCCAAGTTGGTCCGTCCTGTGCTTGATGTGTTTTGACACATAACGCATCTCTGGGGCACATATTTCGCTCCGCGTGGTTTTTCGGTTATCTTAATAATGAGAGCGCAACGCCTCTGGGGTTAGGAAGTCGAAGGACTTTAAATGATTCCCCTCTTTAGTTTATAAGTAGTGTAAATGCAAAACAAGAGGGTATGTATCCACCAACTGTTTCACCGAAACTCGGAAGCAATGAACTGGTCCGTTGGACTGTGGCAAATATGACATGAATCGTATATGCCCGTTTTTCTCCTTGTTTCAGTAAAGCTGAGTGTACGCATCCTCTTACATGTGGTTAGGCCCCGAGAGTACCGCATTTTGTCAAAGAACTCAAATATAGCCATCTCCTAAATTTGTTATGAACAAGGGCTATCAAATTAGTGTGCCAGCCGATCAAACTGCTAATCAACGGTTAGTAGTCAAAATGATAATTTCATGGGTTTAAAACTCCCTGGCATTTCGTGCGACACGCAATGCTGATTGCCTCTGGCAAGGATAGGACGGCTGTGGAACGATTTCCGGCATTTTAGCATAGTCCCGTTCCACTAACACAAAGAAATCTCCATTAGAACCTACCAAATCTCCTTCTACTGAGAGAAATTCCAGCTTTGACGCTATTATAGCTACCACAAATAATTGACCTGCGCCGGCCCACCTATGATCGCCTAAATAAGCTAAAAAAATTTATGCACAGGAACTCTCTGTTCGCTTCTCCCGGAAGCATACATAACCGGGCGCACATACTCATGTCATCCTTGAACGGAAAGGCGTAGAATTCGCACCTTTGTGCAATCAGTGGGAATTTTCACAATGGCACACCAAAAACTATTCGTTGCGTATTTCCTCAGCATCTGGGGCACCCGAAAAACGTCGAAACAACGCAACCTGTTGCATCTTGGCAAAATGCACGTGCCTGTAGTGCATTTTTCGCACTCTAGCGCAAACACTCGCACACACTCGCTAAGCTCGCTGTCTTTTTCCGATCTTTAACCCTCGCTTGCTACTTCAGCAACACAGCTACGCATAACGCGAAATACCATCGCCGCTTTGTGACAACTGCACGCACAAATATGAAACAGTTATACCTTATGTAATTGTTTAATACCTTCTAAAGGCTTGAAGACCGTGCGAAAACCAAGTGTCTTAAAAGTCCCCCTGAAGTTGAGCCAAAGACTCCCTGAGTCATGACAATAGCGCTCAGTATTCGCACAATAGAATTGAATTTTCGAAAGCTACAACGTGTCCCTGATGGACTAAAACGCATCTAGCAACTGAGTTCAGAGTACGAGTCCAAACTTTTGGGTCCTATCTAGGCATCCTGGGGTCCCTGGGATGTTAGGAAAGTATTCCGCCAGACTTCTTCTGTCAGAGGTATGATTGCTTCAGTGGACAATGAAGTTTGGTGAGCTGCAAAAATATGGACGTTGAGTAGGGCGGTTTTTTGGTTTGACCACAAACGCAACAAAATGCAACATTCTGACGTAAAAAGTTTCATTCCACTCGCAAACGTTTTGCAGCTAAGAGCATTGTGTGGCCAAGGAGCGCCCATGACAATAGACAGGCTTTTCAAAATAAAAATGACTCCAAAAACAACGAATTAAGTTCATTTCAAACAAATTGCAATAAAGGCAAGGCAGATTGTAGACCGTTTTCGTTTGAGGATGAGTGCATAAAAATGTCGAATTTTTCCGCAAATGCTTACGTTTTAAAGACTACCTTTTGAAAGAAGACGCATGGGTTGGATAAGGGTCGTTGCTTTAGTTTCCCTCAAAGTGTGAAAACTCGAAAGTGAGGTGATGCACTGTTTTTTAATGCAGCCACAAACTTTCACAGTTTATTGTAAAATCTTGTCCGGAAACCTCCAAGCGGGGATGATTATTCCAAGATGCACATATAAGGTTGGAGTCAGTCAATAACGCGATCCACACAAACACATCCATAACCCATTATTAGTGTTTAAACACGTTTCCGTACCGATTTTTGCGTATGAACGTGCACATACTCCAGGGTTGCACTGGCTATGATCCACAAAGCTGGATGGCTTTGCCAAATACGTGTTGAGCCACTATGGACAGGAAGCACGGTACTGATGCGTACCGATCACTCACCTGGTCAGCGTTAATCCTTAAACTATCTTCACCTCAATGTAATTGGAGGCAAACATACCCGTTATTTTGCCTGCCTACCTGCTTTAAGACCATCCACCGTTCAGTGCACCCATAGCAGTGGTACGGTCTGAACGTCAGCAGAATTTGGTGGTAAATAGGTATCTCGGAAGTTGCAGACATGAATGTCATCGTCGTCGTACACCAAGGTGGAGCACTGTATCACAATCACCATCATCAATAATAGTAGTGGAAATTTTTGTACGGACATGCTTTTCCACAAGTGTATCGAGAGGAAATACCTTCACATCTCGTGTAATCAACTAACAAAGCAAATTCAAATAACAGTGGGCATCGGAGGGTTTTCGTTGCTCGTTAACGCCGATAGAAGATGAGGCAGTCGGCCGGAGCTCTTTGAAAAACTTCAGTAACAAGAAACTAGCCTCGTATCATGTAGCTGGGATAACGTGTCTCATTGCGAAGCACTAGTGTTGATGTGAAAGTGTGAAATATTTGAGAATGTCCGACACCACATCCAGCAATTATTATTTAAATTGATTCATCCGTTCAGCTGCTGAAATGTTGCAAGTAGTTCGTACTTGTAAACGGTTGAAGTTGAACTTATCACTTCGGTGGCATTCTCTGGCTTGTAAACGGTTGAAGTTGAACTTATCACGTCGGTGCCATTCTCTGAAAATGTTCCAGTTCAGGGTTGTCCCTGAGTAAACGAACATCACGTCGATTAGACAGATGTGTCCCGAAGGTGCTTAAGACCAAAGAACGGTATATTTTGAGTGACCAGAATACAAGCTAGTCAGAATTGAGCACTTTTAACTCGGTGCCTGTCATCCGATCACAAGGATTTCAGGTTGATTTTGTGGCAAATTCAGTGATAACTCTGCAGATGCGTTTGTACCAACTTTCTTTTTTCTTTTCATCTTCAACAGACCGAATTTTCTCAGTTTGATGACTCACGGAAATTTTGACTGCCATTGCGGAAACTGTGGGAGGCTCTACGTGATTCGTTCGTAAATTTTACACTCAACAATCTCTCTCGTGCCCTAGGTCTCGTATATATCATCAAGATCATGATCCAATTATTCGGTGAGAGAAGCTTCTTATCTAATACTCGCTATCGGTGTCGCATGGTTACCAATACGTTAACTGTCGGTGCAGTCAACAAAGAATGAGGAGGGCGTCCGATGAAAAAATGGTTTTTCATAAAGCGAGCTGCTCACTTCCTTCTAGTCTTCGTGATAATACAGCAGAAGAAACTTCAGAAAGCACATTATCTTGCGTAGTATCCCTAAAAACCTACTGAAATAAGGTTTCTGCTCAAGACAACCACTTTTTTCAGTTTTGCTGCTTTAGCTCTCTCTCTCTATATATATATATATTTATATATATATATAGCGTCCGAAACTTACCTACGTGTGAGGTTTTGCTCTATTCTTCGGGTGCTCTATCTAAACCGGTCTCTCAAAATCTGTCTCTAGAAGGGAGAATCAGTCATCGGATCTTATTTTGGAATGTTGAAGCAAAGGACCGAGAATGGCCCAAATGTACTAAAGATTTAAAAACCACACCGGTTAGCAGCCGCAAACAAAGAACAGCGAAGATGTGTCAACTTTGAGTCGAAAAGTGGGATGGTTAGGCACTTCTTGACAGATCTGGTGGCAGCAGACCCTAAAGACGTGCGTCTTATGCAGCCAATCAGTTCCGATGCCATCTCATCGACACAGCTGCTCTAAGCCTGACGTACCAGTGAAAACTACAGCCAATCATGTACACTCATACGAACGCTGGCACATGAAGCGGATCTGCCAGTCAAAAGTGGTCAAACTGCTGGACGCCTACACACAACGTAAATCTAGGTACGGTTTGATCGGAACTGAATATGGTGCTGCACGAAAGCCCTTGGTGCCAATGTAAACCCGAAGTAATAAGATTGGCAGGTGAACGTGCAGAGGTTTGTCGCAATCCATCAGCTGGCCCAAACATGATGACATGACAGTTGGCACCAGAACCAGTCATTTATTTAACACCAAGGTTCCAGAGTTATCCGTCAGACCCCTTAATCTTCAGTGTAATATCGCCTCTCCTCTAATACAGCATCTTGCAAGTCTTACTGGGAGCCGTCCACTAACATATCGTCAAGGTGGTAATGGATAACTAAGCAGTACTCCATCAGCCAGACAGTTAATTATGCTGTCATAATGAAAATGGAACAAGCTTACCCGGGTCCCAAAAGGCTCCGTTTGTTAGGTGGGCCAGTGAGAACACTGGTGATCCACAAGACCGACCCTACTAAGGCACTTCCGTCCTATGCTCGGCCCTGCACTGAGGCGATTCAGCCATTTCCGAATGTATCGCTCACTTCCCAGAATTGATGTGTGCATAAATGTGAATAGATAAAGCAGTGAATTCTATCGTTATTCACAATGATATATATGGATACAAAAGAGCAATTGTTCATACACAGTGTCATACGTTGCCTCTTCATGAGCTCTCCCAAGGAAGTGAAACCATCAGTAGTTAGGCCAGTGTAGAAATTACTCTTTTGTTCTCAAGGACGTGACTACTGAGGAGACTTGAAAAGAGGAAAATTATTTGAGGTGTTTCACCCGACATAAAGGTGGGTCGCCGTATTCCGAGACCTGCTAATTCTTCTAGTGGTGCAAGCTCACCCAACGAGTATAAGTGAATTGTGGAAGACGGAAAACAGCGTGATGAAAAGTCCACATCAGCTTTATAAGTAGTGATGTATCATTAAAAATAAATACATCGTGTATTCTTCAGAAATTATTCGAAAACTCATAAGCAGTATGTTCTTTCCTCATTACTCTGGGTGATAAATGTTAAGAAGGTACTGCGGACGTGAAAACTGTTCTTTGAATAAACTGGTGTACCTGTATGGCTGCGAAACACCCGTATTTAGACACCAATGTTGTTGCCAGCGACGATTGCGATGAGTATGATGACGTTGGTAATTACAGGCTAACCTCAGCTTTAATGATGTTCCTCAAGGCCTAGAGTTGTTTAAGGACGGAATGTGTAGTGGGTTGTTTCCATCACCTAACCACATCCTGCTTTACAATTATCAGGCTCGTGTAACTTCTAACCTAGCTGCATCAATTCTACGAGTTTGCTTTGGTTTCACTGAAATTTATCTCGTTTTCCATACGGATACCCCACTTAACCCTTTTACGTTTCCAAATGAAATCTCCAGGTGCTATCAGCAAAAACCGCGTACCTATGTGAATTGGATGACTAAGTTTTTTTCTATTGCTCCATTATACAAATAAACCGCTGCCTTCGCGCTCTGAATAGTGTGTACCCGTGACTCGCTTTGCCTTCTTACAGCGAAAGCAGAGCATAGATTGAGTCTTGCCGTATAAAACCTCCAGTAACAAACTGTACTCAAATCTGTCTTCATTCCAACTACCCGAGATACGGAACCGAACATTATTTGGGTGAATACCACTTGCCGGCCTTGAATCAACACTTGTGGGCTGTTCACTCAGGCATTATTTTGACTGAACATAAAGGATTGCACTCACGACAAGGGCGTATCTAACCAAATCTAGTGTTGAGGTCACGTTAAGATCATGTGGCACCGTCTATGATTGACAGACTATTTTGCAGTGTTAGCAGTAATATTCAGTCACGTGTTTGTTGCTGACACAGGTGATAGAATTGTGTCCGGCACTGAAGACTGTACACAATGTTTAGGCAACGTAAGTAGCTTGGTTTATATATAAATATATAAGAACATCAGATGAAAGTGGCCAAACTGAAGGCCCTTTTTATGCTAGCCTTTAGGACAAAATTGTCCGTACAGTCAGCGTAATAATGGGGTTGCGGTGAAGTTCGGGAGCGCAGTACTAGAGATGCAAAATCAAATGAACCTCCACTGATAGGAGCTGGGGGGATGGCACACCTTCAGATGATTCTCTCAAGCTGAAATGGTGTTCGTGTTCGCGGTGCATGAAACTGGTATTCACGTACTGGAAGGACTTATTACCAAAGACAGTTGGTAGGAAATACGAAGTAACTGAGTCACAAAGTCAAAGGTGTTTTGAAGAATGATAGTCGTTGAGTGATTATCCTCTATGCGCTAGTCCCATGCTTGCCGAACAAAGTCCGATTACTAGACTCATTGTGACGTAACACGAACTTAAATAGATGGATGCAGCTTTTTACGGTCGGCTTCTACTGTTTTATTTCACTCTGTATCCTCATATTCTGAGTATATTGAGCAGCTTATCACAAAACACATGAAAGCTGACGTATACGTTCATAGCAATGCGGGAAGTACTTCCACCCCGTCCTTCCCTCGCAAATCTGTTCCTAGAGACGGGACACGAAGGATTTAAAGGGATCCCTTTATGGACTCCATAGAGCTAAATACCCTGACCTTTACTAGGGTCTCTAGTTCACATTCAGCAAGTTTCTCCTTCTAAGAAAGCACATCCTTTGTGTTATGTACACATACTCATCACATAAATAACACGAAGGAATTATAGGAATCCCTTAATGGACTCCATAGAGCTAAATACCCTGACCTTTACTAGGGTCTCTAGTTCACATTCAGCAGGTTTCTCCTTCTAAGAAAGCATATCCTTCGTGTTATGTACATATACCCATCGCATAAATGTTCTCCTGAGTCAATCACCGAAAGACCAGAACCAAATGAGGAAACGTTACATCTATCCTGTTTAACTAACGCTATTTTGTACACGAGCCGCACCTATTAGATACGGGTTTTATGATCCGGTTAGAAGGGACACTAGATACCCGTAAGAGCAATGTCCCTCCATAGAACAATAACGGGCTTTGTAGGCACGGCCAAGCAGCAAGTGGCCAAAAAAGACCATCTCGACGCGATCAGTTTCCTTCAGGAATATCTACTTGGGTTAGCCGAAGATATCCTTCCCTGCAGGATGCCTTTCAATACACTTCGCTTCACAATTATGTAGGTGGACACCAAAAAAGCAGTCTTCTATTTTTCTGAGTTCACTCCTCGCCTTGGGGAACCTGGTGTCCAATGAAATATACTTCGACCAAGTTGTCAGCCTTGCTGACCAACGGGTTATCCTTGCACCACCCAGAGCAGCTTCACCTAGAATCGCTGCCGATCTCTGTTGGTTTTATCAAGAGACGGCCATTAAACATTTCATCTTTAGGCATTTTACCTAATTTTTTCGTAGAACCTTATCTGAAGGAAATGTCCTGTTCGTCTTTTGTTATCATTTTGATGATAACTTCCATGACCAGGCCTTTCGTTTCACGTGATTAAGGTTGAATTTGTTGAAGGTACACAAGTCTGATTAAGTTGCTGGTTGAAGTTGGATGAACAGAATTACATCATCAGCGGACACCAGTTTGCTTTTTGAGCTACAGCAAGTTCAGTAAATTGGACGGTGCAGTGCCTCATATAAGGCCAGAGAAATTGGTCCCTAACGCCGGCACGTGAGGTGATTAGTTACCTGGTCCTCAAAAACGTAAGAAAGCCTAAACTTGTAGTCAAAATGCTTAGCTCATATATGTTCTTATCGGAAGCCGTCCGAGGGGAATTCTGCCCAATATGACCACTTAAGTAGTATGCGTCCGTGAGACCTTCGCTATGATGATCTAGCTAATGTGATGCATACAAAGGTGAGAAATTACGATGGACTGGCAAACAAAACGAGTTCAAAGTGTAAATCTTATCATGTGGATAGTATAACCTTAAATCAGTGGTTTGATGTAATCAGTTTTGAGGAGTATAGTGAACACACCTACTGTACTTTCCACTTAATTTGTCACTCGGTGAGATCACAGGGGTAACTAACCGGGCGAAGTTACTAACTAAACGAAGTAAATACTGCCCCCATAATTGGATCAACATATTTTCCAACAGTTGAGATCCAGTAAAGCACCATTAAGTGTTTTGTACATTCATAAATCCGTCAGGTGCATGCCACCGGTGTTAGCAGAGTTAAAACGGACAGAATGAGGAACCAGTAGCAGCAAATCAACACACTCGTAAACGGCCTTCACAAAAGTTTTAGCCTTTTTGCACTCCACATAAAAGCGTTCATAGATTGTTCATTTTTCTGAGTTCACTCCTCGCCTTGGGGAACCTGGTGTCCAATGAAATATATTTCGACCAAGTTGTCAGCCTTGCTGACCAACGGGCTATCCTTGCATTTTAGGTGGACCACCCACAGCAGCTTCACCTAGAATCTCTGCCGATCTCTATTGGTTTTATCAGCAGACGGCCATTGAGTTTCATCTTTAGGCATCCGAAACACATCCCATCTGAACCCCTTTTTTACCTAGTTTTTTCGTAGAACCTTATCTGAAGGAAATTTCCTGTTCGTCTTGTGTTGTCATTTCGATGATGGCTTCCATGACCAGGCCTTTCGTTTCACGTGGTTAAGATCGAATTCCTTGAAGGTACACAAATGTGATTAAGTTGCTGGTTGAATTTGGATGAACAGAATTACATCATCAGCGGACAGCAGTTTGGTTTTTGAGCTACAACAAGTTCAGTAAATTGGACGATGCAGTGCCTCATCTAACGCCACAGAAATTTGTCACTAACGCCAGCACGTAAGGTGATTAGTTACCTGGTCGTCAAAAACGTAAGAATGACGAAACTTGTAGTCAAAATGCTTAGCTCACGTGTGTTCTTATTGGAAGCCGTCCGAGGGGGATTTTGCCTAATGTGACCACTTAACTATTATGCGTCCGTGAGAAATTCGCTATGAGGATCTAGCTAATGTGATGCACACGAGGGTGAGAAATTACGATGGACTGGCGAACGAAACGAGTTCAAAGTGTAAATCTTATCATGTGGATAGTATGACGTTAAATCAATGGTTTGATGTAAGGTTTTTTGAGGAGTATAGTGAACACATCTACTGTACATTCCACTTAGTTTTTCACTTGATGGGATCACAGAGGTGACTAACCGGACAAAGTTACGAACTAAACGAAACAAATACAGTCCCCATAATTGCATCAACATATTTTCCAACAGTTGAGATCCAGTAAAGCACCATTAAGTGTTTTGTACATTCATAAATCCGTCAGGTGCATGCCACCGGTGTTAGCAGAGTTAAAACGGACAGAATGAGGAACCAGTAGCAGCAAATCAACACATTCGTAAACGGCCTTCATAAAAGTTTTAGCGTTCATAGATTGTTGTCGTCACAAGTGTTCATAAACGTTAATCCTGTTCCGCAGTTCAAACTGAGTTAACCGAAGACTGTCACATGTCATGTAGGTGATCAGTATGTCGTGCTTGCTGGAGTCATATATCGAACTCATCGGTACTCGACCAGCAATCTATCAGACGTGCGTTAACCTAAGCTCAACGACATTCACACAGTATCCGTAGTGATATATTGTATGTGCATCTTAATCATATCACGCACACATAGCAGTAACTACATAGCGGTTACCCGGACAGACCGCTGGAGAACGCTAAACACTCTAGGAAGTACTATAACGAACACAAAACGAACATCACTATCAAAGAGCGCCTAGCTACAGGTCTATCAGACGGACACATTAAGGAGTATCACATTCATTCATTTCCTATAGCAGTTTGTGGCTGCAGCAAATGGATGAATTACTCCGAATGACGCATTGACGGCTTGATATAATAGTCAGGAGTCAATCTAGATGACATTCGGTCGACAAGGTTGATATGAATCCCATTGTTTTGTCGAGGAGCCGTCTAGTTTTGATCCCAACTTAGTCTCTGACGAAACCTTACTAACAAGCTAAGTTGGGCACATATAGAAATACTGAATGAAGGGATCAAACAAGGCCTGGGTTTGTTGGAAACCTAACTGACCAGAACACTACTCGCCCTCCCAAAATGAGACATTAGTGGGAGAGAGCAAGATGCATTTGTCGACATGTTTTTTCCACTTGAGATTTACGAATGAAATTGCTATTATCACTAATTGCAACTGGTTCGGGGGAAGTCAGCTGTTGGATCATCCAGCTCTGCTGCAAACTTGAAGAAGCCAACCATATTCGGTTGTATTAGGCGCAAAGTAGAGGGACTGTTAGCTTACAGACACTTACAGACACATGGTCGTATCAGTAAAGTAGTCATTGTAATGAGGGTCATTAACCTAGGACGACGTAGTCTGCGAAAGCTTTGATAGGATACAATGAAAATGTTTAATTTAACCAGGGTAAATTACTCTGATATCTAACAACCTTGAAATCTGTCACTGATACATAGGTAGACTGCTTGATTAACATGAATACCGTCTGTTTGTTCACCAGAATCATCAAACATAAATAATATGTGTGTCAGCTAATCACACTCGAGGTGGAACGACGGGAGATGACTATCTGAAGACAGCATGACTTAATATTTCAAACTTATTATCTCAACCTCAGAAAATCCAGCTATCCTACCTTGTCTGATAGTGTTCTCTAACCTCAGCCCCCTTCATCACACAAGTTTCATGACAAGCTATCAATCAACCTAAATCAAGTCAAGAATAGGTCGCTATCGTCGCGAAACACTATGGCACCAATGTTGGTGACATTTGTCATTCCCCGTGGCTGTCGACTGGTATATCCAAATTGTCAGCAAAAGACATTATCATAATCGCCTTTCCTCCTGCTTGGTTTTGAATGGATCTTAAGAGGAAAAAACGTTCCATGGCGCAGTACCCACCCTGTCAATTGAGGTGCGTCTTCTTGTGGGCTTCCCCACAAGAGTGAACTTCCTTCATACTGTGTTGTATTCAGCAGTTCCACAGTCACCGATGGTAAAGTGTGCGCAGAATAGGGAAGTATTCAAGAGGAAAATACATCAAGAAGTTGACTATACAACAGCACTCTTTTAATTACAAAACCTTGAAAGATTTTGCTGCCAAGGCGGCCGCAGCCGATCCTATGTTGTTCCGTTTCAAAATTTTAGGAGACTTTCTTTATTGCGAAACCTAGAACAAGGATAACTAGGATAGAGGATGCCCCCCCCCTAAATGTGCTGAGTGAACCCACTGAATGAATGAATCGGTCCGGTAGACTACTTATTTGGCAATTCAATTGACTTGATGCGGTTTCTGGTTTCGCCAACTGTACGCTCCCTAAAGTCTACATAACATCACCCCTCGCGTGACGAGATCATCTTTTCGGTCGGACTAAATATCCAAACCAGCAAGAACCAATAACGGGATTCCATTTTCTTGTCGCCGATTTTAAAACCGATTATGATGCACCAAAGTGTACTGGTCGGAGTGAAAATTTTCGGAAAAGTTTGTTGGTAAACACACTTGAGACTATGTGCGTCCTTCACGTTTCACAGTCATGATTCTTGTGAGCATTCAGCTTCAACCACACCCTCAGTATACTTGTCAGTGTCCTCAATTCACATCCTAGATCTGATGTAATCAGTTTTCACGGATTTGCTTTTTCGGTCAGTTACCCTAATAGTGACTTGTGAAAGTCCGTTTCAGAAAGCAGCCAACTGACATCATGGTAATTTTTTTTGAAGGCAGATAGAAAATTCATCTGAAATCCAGATTCCTTCTTAATCTAGTAACCGGAGTCGATGGACGCAACTCGTACGTATTACCAACAAATTTTCTGTGATTTCTGTTACTAGATATCAGTTTGTTACGAGCTAGTTAATTTGTTGCTGGCGTGTTCACTCAGACCGACGCTTAATTCGCCACCACATTATTGCTGCATGCTGAAAACTTCTACCCGAATGGTGAAGAGGTGTTTGCAGACCTGTTGCTAAGCTCACGAGAGCTAGCAAAAAAAGGTAAATGCGTACGAGATTTCACTACTCCGTTCTACCGCTAACGTGCCCAAGTTCGGCTTTCTGGAGCTGTATAGTCTTGAAGAAACACACTACTATCCTTATCCTCTTTTGCCTTGAACTGGATGCTCCCTGAATATTGTCACTGTGGAGACACAGCATCTAGAACAGAGATAGACTAGAAATGGAGGACTTGAGCACATACCTGGACTAAGGGATCACTTATTTTTGTTTCTTATGGGTGATACTGGCTAAACAAAGTGTGATCCAACCAAATCAGCAGTAAACAGGCATCGAGTAGCACCAAATGAGCGCAACCGAATCTGAATTGTGGAGACAGCGACGAATTTTTCATAAACTCATATTCTATCCATGGTGTCCGTGTGGCCACTCGTTAAATGAAAGCTGAATACTTTTTCGGGTGAGAGGCGCACTTCTTCCTTGGTGGCCGGAAAGTTAAAGCAAAATCAGCTTTCCCAAGGTACAAGGTAATTAGCACTCCAAGAAAATTGCACTACTATTCGACTAATGTAGTGCTACATGTTTCATAGAACTTTGGGCCACATTTCCAATCCCCTTGAGCTGGGTCCGGCTATCAACAATTATAAGCGAGTTATACAGCTGATATTCGACCTAGTATGTCACTCCACATACGTGTATCTGCGTGTTCTAGCTTACAATAAGATCGATGGGAATTCAGAAACTATGTCTAAGTGCTGAGCTTCAAAAAGAACAAGACTTGTAAGGGGATAACGGAAATCCCTATACGAACTGGCTCGTATCTAAGTGCTGAGCTTCAAAAAGAACAAGAATTGTAAGGAGATAACGGAAATCCTTATACGAAATGGCTCGTGCCTTGAATATCATTCCAGCTGTGATACAAGACGAGCTTTTTGCTACATATTCCGCTGAAGAGGATCCCACTGATACGCACCTGAGTTTCTAGTTGGTTCCAAGTTAGTCAGCGATTTTCGCTGCTTGGTCTGACACCTGCCCGCGTAACATGTTAGGTATGATGAGATTTGGGACAGACGATCATGTGATTATTTTGGTCAAGGTCCAATGGAGCAACCGAACTACCAGGGTTGTTTACCCCAAGGCCACACTGTCACGTGGGTGTCTGGCTCAGTGTCATTCGTCCTCGCATTGTGCGAACATTCACTGAGGTGTCAGTACAGCAATACACCAGCAAGAGGTTTCGATATCACTGGTAAGGCGAGGCTTGATCACTGCGCCCCTACAGCCTAAACGAGAAAGAGTTTAGCTTAGATTCTAGGTTACAGATAATACACTGTAAACTGGGAGCAATGAACATGTTTTCAATATGGCTTTGGCTTGATAACCCCTCCATCGAATTTTCGAGGTAATCAACATCGTTTAGGGGAGTGATCTTGAGTACTAAATCGTCCTGGCCTGCTTCGCAATCCATGGAAAACAGATAATGGGCTAACCCTGGGGATGACATCGAAACATATCTCTAGATAAGGCAATGGCAGACAGATACACCTTTGAAAAAGAATTTATCTTTTCCCGGCTTCTAGTAATTTCCGTAGCAATGTTATCGTTTCTGGTTACTCCGTACTCAGAAAGAGAAATTGTACATGTCCTTCGATTGTGAGTGATCCGGGAACTTAGGAAACGCAAAATTCAGAAGTCTATTGCTCCATCGGTCAGTGTAGAGTTTCAGTGTTCTAGGACTTTACGGAAGCCGTGCCTGGCCACAGCATTTTGTAATTAGAGATTTTATGTTTATCAACCAGTGCACTATTGGGTCCTAGACGGGATAATCGAAAAACCAGGACGTTGAGCACAGTCACTAGTGCCAATATGAGACCAGAAGGTGCATACTCAGAGGAGACCGACTTTGCGTTCCCTGTCTCAAATTCGGTTGTTCACTGAGTGTAGACGAACCAAGGCTTGGGTGAATAATGCTTCTACCGAAATTCTCCGCAATCAATTTCTTTAATCGAGATGGCCTTGAGGACGATGAAGACCAGAGGGCTGACTACTGCAAGCCCTCATTCGATGACTTGGTCGTCAAAACACAGAACCTTCGTTTCTGATCTATTGTAGTCATCCCGTAGAAGCCGCACTGAATATTTAATTACGATTTCTGTGCCCCTCAATGTCCCTTGATGACGAAAGTGTAACTTAGACTAATAATTGTCCGTTGTTATTGTCAATGTGCACTGATAGACCTTGCGTACACGTATTTGAGCCTGTGATCGGTATGAGACTCGTCTACCCTGCACTCGGTACTGTCGGGTACAGCAGTCAGGTTGTTTGGCACATCAGAATGACCTTATACTTGAGGATTTTTTCAGCTTTTTTGGACTGATATACTACTTTCAGGTTTTTGACAGCTCTTTGACGGTCCATCACCAGTTTCGCCATGCTTGGGTTTATCAGACAAACGATGTCCTCTACTTCGTCTTACAAGAGTATAAAGTGGTCACTAACACGACCCAATGGCAAATCAGCAGGCGTCCCTGGTCGTTTGGTTTGTATTTCGGTTTGTAGTGCTCAAGTATGTAAACTGCGCTGCTTATGGACGATGTAGGTTAGAACTCGAAACCCGCGGCAGGGGATTAAAACATGATTTGAACTTCCGAATCACATCTTCCCCCTTAATTTTTATGAACACTAAGTGAATAGTTTGCCGTGTAAAATGGTAACAGCCGCTTACCAAATAAATGGGACGAATGCACTGAATTGCGCACTTTTGGCATACGCATTAATTCACAAACCGAAACTTTCATACTTCTTAAAAGTTACTACGCTTCGAGAAGAAATGAGAATTTTGGTGTTCACCAGATGATCACCCGAGTGTCTGCGCTGGGCAGTGGTTAAGCAATCTATGCTCGTTACGTAATCTTTTAGTGCGAGCTGGAAAAAAACAAGAACACGGGGTGGGAATTTCAATCGAAATATACACATCCGTTGCTTCGGACAGATAAATGAACTTCATTGTTTCCAATCCAGTAGGATATATATTTAAAGTGATGCCCCTTTATGGTTGACCAAGGTAGTTTCATCATGGTCATCATCATCAGTGATGCCCCTTTATGGTTGACCAAGGTAGCTTCATCATGGTCATCATCAGAGGAGGAGGAAGCATCAGTGTTGACACTAATTTCTCAATTCCGTATAACCACAAAATTTATTTAGTTATATTTATTTCATTTTCATTATGTATTTTATTTGCTTTAATATACTCAAATTCCGAGGGTGAAAAGGGAGAGAAGAGTGGATGGGATAGTGAACTACCCTGCACAGCCCGACTGGGCTTGACGTGTTCGGGTTCGAAAATTGTTGTTGTTTAACATCCCGCATTATCACATGAATTGCTTATCATGGATTTCAAAATCACGTGACTAGCGTTAACACCTCGACAAACAGGTCAAGGCCACTAATTACGCCTGCAACGAATGAAACAAAAAACAGACACTTTTCTGTGTTGACGCTAGGTTCTCTTGTTTTCAGGACACATCAAAAATCCCACTCTCAACACATCCCAGGAAGTTTGAAATACAGTAGGTACACATTTTCTGTCAACAACAGCGGCGTTGCAGTACTGGTCAAAGTGACGGGAAGGAAAGAATCGCATTTACGATCAACGTTCAGGCCATGTTGAAAACAAAGCACCTGACTGTCGTAGGCCGGTGTGAAACAAGCCACCCGACAGGCGAACAGTGCACACTACAAGAAACACCTTATTTGTCCCAACGAACAGTTGGAAAGATGGACACAGTTCAGATGGCGAGTGGTTTCTAATGAGAAAACTGGTAAGCGGGAAAAGCGAACAGTTCTTACACTGATCCGGAAGAAAATACCCGTTAGACATGCCATAGATGCCTTCTAAAATGCATGTGAGAAATTAAAAGAAGCCAATCGCATGACGGAGGGGTCAAGTGAAGTGCATAACCTGTTAAAGAGGTTTACAACACCATATGAACGGGCGAACCATCTCAATCCGCAGAACTGTGGTTGGTAGTTCAGATGCATTTTTCGGTGGTTAGTGTAAAAAGCGTGCCACCTTTGAATTAGGTTAAAAACTGAGAAAAATTCATGTATGCTATGTAGCTTCCCGGTGTTACCATAGTCTGGAAAAGAAGTGGTAAGGCCCACCTTATGCTTCTGCCTAGGACCTATTAGCCCGATCAGAAAATGTGGTTCAACATAGGTTCAACACAGTTTCACCGGAATAAGATACACCCTTTTGATCATGAATGGTCAATAACTTTGCGATAGTTTTGCAAAATTCGTCAACATCAGTATGTGTCACTTATTTCTCTCTCCTTTACATATATGACTGTATATTTCATTGCGGACATCCACGGCGAATACACTAATCTTGTACTTGCTCAGCACACACCTTTCTTGGATTGGTTCGATTTCCATCATAGCGGTAAACTGTAAAACTGCCCGCACAAAAGACTCCGTATGGTAGGGAGCTCAACATGAATCTCCCTCATTCTTTGAAACCATTGAAATAGTGGCGTGGTTGATCCCGTGAACTTCTGGTGCTTGTTGACAAGCCATATTCAGTGTGCTGCTGAAGCCGCTCGTTACGAGCTATATCTTCCTATGTGGTTTCCCAACCTACTTTCAAAGAATTTTGAGTGGCTTCTTGGTGCGACAACTTGTCTAGAAAAGTCGCCTTCTGGACAGCAGGCAAACGCTTATTCACCGGACAGTGTAATCCCATCCTGTCAGTGAAAGTGAAAAAAAGAACACAGCTGATCATCTGATGAAGTCACAGCGGATTCTACTTGACTCCTCTGACTGA
This sequence comes from Clonorchis sinensis, assembly GCA_003604175.2. Taxonomy (NCBI): domain Eukaryota; kingdom Metazoa; phylum Platyhelminthes; class Trematoda; order Opisthorchiida; family Opisthorchiidae; genus Clonorchis; species Clonorchis sinensis. Next base: position 83,308,417 of record CM030369.1, read on the forward strand.
TCGGTCAAGTCACCCTGGTTACTAAAGCATAAGGAAGTGAGTTCTTGCTCTCATCGTACTCTTTTTGGCTTTTGTTCATGTAAATGACATTTTCTGACCCAGTCCAAGCTGATCTTTCGTGCAATAAGTGACTCAATGATGCGCACAACTCAATGCGCTGCGAACGTGCGCCTAACTCAGTAACGTGCATTGGATCCGTCGTAACAAACACTGTCCACATATTTGACCGGAAAATTGCAACCTGTTAAACAGCAACAAAACAAATTCCGGTCGATAACTAAGCAAGGCTGTTTCGTAAACCGAGCCATCGTCGCTTCCTACCCCTAACTCATACTCCAAATGCACTGCAGTCATCACTGCATACGAAGACAGCCAACGAAAGCAAGTGTGACCTCTGAGCTTCAAGCAGTGTTCAACAGCACAGTGACCTGATTTGGCCTGAATGAGTGAAGCTGCCAGTATCGTCAACTGACCAGATTGTTCAAACCACTCACACTGGTTCATCCGCCTGTTGCAGCGGCGTTCACCTCAGCATGATCGCCACAAAGAGGAGCACTGACGAAAATTTGTTCGGTCTTACTCTTCCCCCCCTCCCAACGCACCTTTCAGTTGTTCGGCAAGATGATTTGGACATGACCGAACAAGGCGCAGTTGGTTTCCCTAGGCATTTGTGCAACCGACAGATCTCTAATTTTTTTTTAGTTAGATGATGATGGATTCTCTGAAAAAGTTATCACTACGAAAAGGAGACGTCTAGCATTAGCGCGGCAAAATTTGGAACCGACCGAGAAGCCATCATTTCGAATTGTTGGGTAGTATTTCTCTTTTGACTTCTTCAGTGAAGTTGAGCAGGTTACCAGGTTGGCGGATTTTCAGGCAGACGGAAGAACCATCAGCAACACCTCTGTTGGTGAACGTAGTAAATCACTGTTGTGTCCGTTTAAGTTCCTTGTTGGAAAATGTGCGGCTGTTTCACGACCGACGTGTTGAGGAGTTTGGAAGAGTGCTTTTGATAACCTCCAAATCGGTTTTGGGTTAAGACGTCAAACATATTTCCTGGTGAATCTGCCTTCACTGATCAACCCCTTCAGTTTAGGGAAGTGATTAAGCCGCCAAAAGGAGATAACAGGTCAGTTGGCCGCCTAGTAGAAAGTTTAGGGAAGTGATTAAGCCGCCAAAAAGAGATAACAGGTCAGCTGGCCGCCTAGTAGGTTTAGTTTACAGAATCTGCTGTTTCTGCGGGTTTTGTGTCGACCTACCTTATCCATATGATTCAAATCCAGTAAATATGAAGAGTACATTGTGGCATTTTATTAGGAGGAATGAGAAAAAGCCACTCGAATCGGTGGTACCGAACCTTGTATTATCGCTGGGACGTAACTTGAACTTGAAAAGACTACCCGCTATTCGGTAGAAGATTCCGGAAGCTGATCGTCACGCACTCTGACAAATTCGAAGCGCTCCTATGATCGTACCCAGATGTTCGAGATACAAGAAAAAGAGTCGTGCTTGAAACACCGACCTAATTTGTCCGGTTGTTAAGAGCGAAATTTTATCCAGAAGCAGCAGGCGTGGCATGGCTGTGTTAAACTATGATACTAACTATCGATGATAGACAAATTCGCATTTATGTGCTGCGGTCTGTTTACATGCAAGATACATACTACCACCTCTAGATGTGCAGAATCAATTCTCTCTAAAAAGTCGTTTCAAAAATAATAGAAATCAGGATGCAAAATAACTGGACGAAAGATGGACAGTCTCTCGTTACATTTGCAATACTACCTGTGGAAGAGACTTGGCAGTGTCCCATCTGCTTTCACTTCTCATCATTAGCCCTTCGGGACTGCAAACCTATTTACTACTTCATCCACCGCGAGTAGGCCAAATGACGTATTTCACTGATGCTGTCATCTACTAAATGAATGGGCTATTCTACGACTATTTTTACAGAAGCTTCGCCTGACGTACAGAGAATCCATAGTGTTTTAATATAGTATGGGTTTACCAACCACCGAAGATCATCTGTTCATCAGCCGAATGGCTCCCATCGAAATCGTCTGCTTTAAGCCATTTGGTTTTCGCGCTCTGAGCCAGGCTGATCTCCACAACACAAAATTGAGCTTTCACATTCAAATGAGCCACTTCAACATTTCAAAGGTCATGATTCTCAGTGAAATTACAACCGCGTCCATAGTACTTGCAGCACTTCCGCAGGGAGGTCAATCGTTATGTCGCAATGCAGTGGGGTGCGGCCTATGACAGACTTAAGTATAGCTTAGCGATGTTGCAGAATATAGGTAACCCGAGTGCGGTGCTCGGTTGTTGGTCTGTTCTCCGGCATTGGCAGTTGGATTGCAAACGTTTCATCACCAATCGAGGTGAAATCGTCAGTGCGGGGCTGAGTAGGTCAACCCCGCATTGAGTATATCTTGCTTCCCCTAGCACTGATCGGTTCAAAAGCCGTTCAGACCTTTAGGTTAGTGAATGATTTAAATGGAGTTGACTGCTCGTGCTTGACGTAATTCTGTGGTCCTTTGATTAGCCAGCCTTCTGGTTAATCCCACTGCCATGCAGGATAACCTCGAGTTTCATCTAACTGTGTTGGATGTTTTAGGTAGTTTTTCTACTGAAACGTGCAATTTTTTTTAATTATCGTGTCATGCCACTGCACATTTTTATGCTGGGAATTCACTTTGCAGTGTATAAAACTGTAAAGATGTTGGTAAATGGCAGTGAACATCGCTTCAGCGCTGAAACAACTTGGCGATAGGAAGATGTAAGCAAAAAAGCTGTCAAACGTTTACTCCAAGCGATCAATGGACTATGCACAGTTTTTACATCAAGGAAGGAGTAAGGCGTGTGAACTGGCTAGAATACGTACGAGGTTTCGAAGTGCATGAGACTACTTTGAAGATTCACGCGTGGCTTCAATTTGAAGAAGCAAAACCCTTAACCAAAAACCCCACTAGTAACAGAAGGGAAGTATCTAAAATTTTCCAAAAAGATACGTGCGAAATGTGGACTCTGTTTAAATCACACGTTGACTGAGATGTAGCAGTCGGACGTCCAATGAATAGCCACCCTTTACTTGACAGAACACTGATCCTCAAAAAGGACTTGGTAGCTATCACAAATGGGCTTTGAAATGGACCAGATGCTGATAGTAGTGCTTAGACCTGTGTCCGAAAACCCTAGCCGTGCAAGACATTTCTTGTATGACCGATCCCATGGGCCTTGTATGGCTGAGGATTTCGTGATCCGATGACGTCTCCAGCAGTACTAATTTGCGACATTTGGTAGGAATCATGCAACAGTAGCTTTTATTAAGCTGTACGGTCGCATGGATTACCGCGAATCGATGGAAAATAAATAAAAACAGTCAGGCAAAGTCCACTACCTGAAGAAGACCAACCAAAGTATCCTAATATTAGAAACAACGCTGACCGTCTGCGTGGAAATATAGTGTGGAACTTAGGTCAAGAAGGTAAAAGATAAAATTTTTTAGAAGAGAAGAGTAAACTAGCGAAAGTACCAGCATTTCTTTCCAATAACAATAAGTTTTATCGTTTTTCATCGGTTCCCGCTCAGTAGGCACCACTTTTGACCGGCCTCTTCAGTTGATCGACTCGGTCTATCAAAAATTAGTCGGAATCACTTTCGTGTTCAAACACAGGTGCTAGGAGTAGGAAATTTCGGACAAATAGGATATCGTGCACATAATCCAGTTCATCCGTTGTCAACATTATGCCCATCGAAACCAATCCACGTGGTCCTGGTCCAAGCGATGCGGTCAGAGCACGAACCTCAAAGCCTGTAGTCAAGGTTCCAAGACTGGATAACCGTTAGAGACACGAGGGGACATCAAGTTTCGTGAGGGGCGAATGGTCTATTTTCCAGCACGGTAAACAAATCCACAATCCAATAAGAGAACAGATGACCTGTGTTGCAGCAGCTACTTTAATTAATGGGAGACCATCTCAAGTTAATGTAACTCATCGCTCAGGATGGAGTCCATATGATTCCGCCTGTCTGAATGGAGACAGAACAACTGCGAATAAGTGCCAGTAGCAGTCTGACTTAATGTTTCGGGGTGCAGACATCTCAGAGCGCGTGCGGCAGGTTAGCTATCTTCAGAATAAGATTACTTCCCAATCATTTACTGTGGTTGTATTCCAGTGAAATCCCGACCAGGAACTGGAAGATAGTTTGTTTAGTCTCATTTGAAGAGTCGCTGCTAATGAAACTGGGAATGCTTGCCAATCAATATTACTCCAGTCTCAGACTATCTGTCTCGTCTCTTGGTTGTCCAGTGACAAAGCAGGGAACACAGCCGAAATACAACACCCAGTGGGTCGCGCTGGAAATACACAGAAATCGCGAACTGAATCACGTGGCTGGACAATGCTAAGCAGGCTGGAAGCTAGAGCTTCTGTCAGACGGCAAGTGGTTATCAGGGTCATCCATGAGCGAACAGTGAACGACACAAACCAGGACGACACTAAAAAGTGGCATGATACAACAAACTACAGCGTGCCACAAAGTTCTGTGGTGTAGGGGTGTCTGCGCGTATGTCATCGATACGTTTACACAAGCTCACATTACTGAAAAGTAGACAAGTTACAGGACAGTATTCACGGTTGGGCAAACTAGTGGTACGAAGAATGCAGCTCAGTGCACACATGTGCTCCCATTACCGGACAACTTGGAAGACAGCATTGACTTGGGTAGGTATGAAAACCGTTGGGTGTATCACACCGGGCAGTGGATTTCTGCTCACAGCAGGAGTGGAAAGAACAAAATCAGTAGAAAGTAACGAAATCTATGTCCCGATTTTGAGACAGAGTTAAAGCACGGCCCACATTACCTATAGGGACCAGATTAATCGCAATTCATGTCGAGGGTACTGTTCCAGCCAACCGCATCCCGCGAACGTTCTAGTTTGCTTGAAACAACCTTGCCAGAGTTTACAACAATTATCGCACCAGCCCTGCGCATCACGTCCAAAAAACCTGAAACAAGAGAACAAAAATATAATAGTACTGATAGCGGGGGTGAACTTAAGGTTCTCTTTGTACTCAGGCCGTCATTCCTCGAGGGAATACCTCTTACAAAAACCCAGCAGGCAGAAGTGCCCGAAGGAATATGGAAGGTTCTCTCTTAAAAAACGGCATTGGGAAAAGCTCGATTGGCTGGAGTCTTTCCTCAAAGCTTATATTTATTATTCCAGTGAGTTTTGAGCCGGAGGTAATCACCATTTCTGCGGCGACCAGTTTATACTTCGGAAAGCTGTGCATAGGAAACAGAGTAAGCAATGGTATGTGGTGTTTATACCGTGAAAGTATAATGATTTTATCATATCTGTGACTCTAAACACGGCGGATGGCCAGTCAGTGGACGCATGATAAACCGAGCAGCATTCGAGCATTTGTTATTATTGCTTGTCTTCTTTTCTTCCGACATTCATTTGATAATCCTCACCGTCGTACCATACTGAACTTAGGTAACTTTGTAATCCAAGCGGACAGTTGCCATGCGCATACATCAGAACTCCTCTGCGGGGAACAATGCAGATAAGTTCCCCATCAAATTCCAGCCATGACGCTTGAAGAATGACTTTCGACCATTCTAAGAACTACAACAAGGTTTAATTGGTCTCCTCAAGTAATCAGCTGCACTGAAAACCGCCTGACATTGTAGCAAACCACGTACAAGGATACATCTTAATTCACAAACAACAACATAAATCCTCCGCACCGACCGTATTCAATCTGCCGCGATTACTGTATAGGGGTTGTATTGTAGTTAAATTGTGCAGTGATTCGAAAACTGCGCCGTTCACAAACATCTACATACCTAATGGACTCAATGCTTACACGGCTTCCGTGACACTACTGGCCACTGTTACGCCACCAACCCGTTATTATGACACAGCGTTCTTCTTTTACAAGAAACCTTCAAGCAAACAACACTCCTAGGAAGGAAACATTCCCGGTGCCTCGGGTTTCCCCCAATTGGGATGCTTTGTACAAGCATTCATTTAAGAAAGAGCGCTTTTTAGGCCCTTCAACTTTACGGAGAATGGCTAGTCGAAAGCGGTAACTCATGACCTGAAATAGGAGCAGGTCGGGGAAGGCTGCGTAGATCACAACCAATGCCAGACACGTAACTCGAACACGACTCGTAACGCGAATAAGACAACCACTTTCTTCTACTTCTAAACCGCAGCTGTCTGACTCCACTACTGTCTCAGTAGTTTTCCTGAAATTCTGGAAGATTACACCAGGGATGTCAATGACAATGCAAATGCAGCCATATGAATTAAGTTGCAATACATGTTTTGATCAGATCTTACTTTTCGATTGAAGATGATTCCAGATGGTCTTAAGTGTTGAGGGTCACAATCAATCTCCATTCTAATTATCGTACTAATAGACTTAGATCAGTTCTTGGAAACATTTCTATGCGAACCCACCCCCTTCAGTTAACAGTAACCTCAAGGCAGAAACACTTTTGGTGATCCCTTGATATTTCGCAATGGGAAACAATTGGTAAATGTCTTGTGCTCTTCGGACAGAGGCATCTTAACAAAGCCCGTCAGTTGCAGGTAGTAGGTACCCTACCTCAAACACAATGTTTGGAAGCATTACCATTCGGATTCACCAAACACACTTGCTTGGTAGCCGAAATTTCCACAGCTGAAACTCATGCGCTCTGTTGGTGTTAGGGTCTTCAGGTAACGGAAACAACTGCAAGCCGACTAATTCTCCGAGCGATCAACCGACAGAAACTACAGAGATACCTAAACAGTAGTCAGCCGATGCATTCAGTACGATTAAAGTTTTGTTAGTTCCAAGCCGATGAGATGAAGAGCACAGCGTACCAACCCCGATATCAGAATTTCACTCGTTTACTCATATCTAACTAGGTGGGAAAAGGGTTCGGGATAAATGGGCTGTGACACCACGCATTTATCTTAGAATGATAGGTGTTCCTGAAGCCCACCATCCGCAGCATCATCTGACTGCTGAATCCCAAAGACCTGCCACAGTTCGTTCCACAACATTGTGAGGCTGACCTAAGGTTTATTATCCCAATACGAAAAGAATTTCGCAATGTGGGGATGCATGCGATGTAGAAAAAAAACTGTTCGAAAATTAGCGCAATAACAGTCACTTGTTATATTCAGTGTCAGACGAATTGGCGTACCGATGAAGGATGAACGCATCAGAATCATCATCACCTCCACTAGCAACAACGCCAAATTGGAACACTGGTGTACGGAACGCCAAAACATCAACGGGTTCGATCGTCAGGACGCCGTGCAACAGCGATAAGGTGAATAGGTCACCTGGCTAAACGTCAAATAGGGCGACGTCACGTGACCAACGACGCTGTTTATCCGGCCGATTGTCCTTACTACTTAGAAAACAACATTCTCAGCGTTTTCCTTTTGTTTACTTCGACCAATTCCACTCTCGCTTTTACGCTGTCAACAGCTAAACGCTGTGACAACCCACACTAGTACCGTGCTTCGAAAAACTGAGCTTAATGAACTATTGGGAGGCGGTTATCTAATTCATCCACGCGTTGCTGAGAGCGCGATCGTGCGTACACTACAGAAAAAGCCATCAATGCTGAGGAAGAAACTAGCGGGCTGGAAATTTAAGTGCGAAAAATAGTTGAACACAGTAGATGTGTTGATGTACACCCCACTAAGCTGATTCTGTATACTCCTTTAACCAGCCTCATTCAAGCGACAAAGTTTAACAATTTTACTGAATAGGAGAAGGCAGCGCACTCATGACAGCGGATGATAGCGATACATTCGGTTGAAGCGATACACAACATCCACTGAATTTCACGTCATATGCTTGAAGAACTTGAGCCACGTTAATGCGGTTTGTCAAACATTTAGGAATACATGGGTCAGAAAATACAGCAGGAGAATTGAAGTCCGTCCAAAAGCTGTCTTGAGAAAGGCAACAGGAGCTACCAATTTGTATGAGAACAATTCAGAAACCAAACATGCGACCGTGCTCATTTTTTATACACACCGATATAATTGCATCAGAAAACACTAAAGAGTAGTACAAAGGCGAATGGTAAGTACAGTGGATAAAAATATGTCCCTGAGTTGCACACTCGAATCCATCCGTCCCACATGGATACGGGATAAGAATAAAAAATGGTATTATAGGATAACGATGAGGGGCGTGAGGTAAAAGTTTAAACGATTACAAGACCGTATACGTCAAATGGGTTCGGAACGCTTCGTAACGGCACAATCGGTAGACTCGGAAGAACACAGCAAAGCAGCTTTATCCTGGTCCACATGATCTGTGGCAGTATACTGGGGTTTTGCCTTCTTCCGTTGTTGGGCCAACGCGTACTCTTCCTGTTGTGTGTAGCGTTTGAGCATGGCTTGCAATATCTCTTGGGTTACTAGACTGCCTGCATTTAGACGCATCATTTGCAAGAGGAAACTGCCGTCCAGTCGAAGGAAGGTCATTTCGAAACGGGTGAGAAGAGGATCCATACCTTCATCATACGCATCAGCAATCTTCAAGTATCGGACCAGAATGCGTAAACGAGATTGGCGGGCTGCCAAACGGTAGATCCACACAAACACACTCACGATCTCCAAAGAGGCAACAAACACGAACCAAAACCAAAGGAAAACGTATACCTTCTCGTTTAGCATGTTCACTGGCAGCGTACACTGTACGGTAACCATAGGGATAGGTGTGCTTGTTAATTTGATTGGTACGCGACAGAAGCCGACACGAGGAAACACACTCGTCTCGTTCCACTGGCGTCCAGCGACTAAATCGCTTAGGATGCTAAGACCGAACAGCTGGTATCGTCCACGTGCGCCCAAAAAGTGCTGCATCAGTAATAGTTGCCCAATGGCATTGAACAAGTACAGGAACTTAACAAACATATAGTAACTCGCCAGGGCAGTGCCCAGCCGTTTTCTAGGTAGAAGATCACGAATTCCATGTGCTAAGGTATACATAGTGCCGTGAGTGACTGAGCGATCATCCGGTTTTCGCAGGTCACGACGCGCGAACAACAGCGTATCCATCACGTTGGCTATGAACTGAACACGTTGTTCGCGTTCTTTTCCGCTCTCCCTGGAGGCAGCCTGAGCGGATTCCAGCAGAAAACCCAAATTGGTTCCCACACGATTGAATGTGATAGTCTCCCAAACCAAGCGTGGCACGTAGCACAGAATGGCTTGGAGAGCCAAAACGAGTGACACCCATTGATAATAATCTGTGGAATTAGAAGTAGAGAAGAATGGAATGGTTTGAGACCAACAGGATACAATTAACTGACCAAGGAAAAGAGTGAGAGCAAAACAATTGACAGACATGTGGTGACAAAATACCTCGAAGGTGACCGGAATGTGCTTTGCGGCGGATAAAGTATGATACCAATCCACCATGCGATTCAGCAAACTCCTCCATAAGAAAATATTTACTCATTTACGTCTGTGAAATCAGCTGTTGCTCGTTTTACGGGAAGCGATAAGCCTATCTTTACAAGCAAAGACTACATTGACCTATTCCCAGCCACTTCCCTTGGACTACCCGTAAAGCCTTTCATGTCCTCAGCAAATACCCAACCGAAATAAAGCCTTTCCTTGACCGTACGAGCCACTAAATAAATTCCGAAAGGAACAAACTCTCCACCACAAGCACGGACATCCAGTCAAGCCAGCTCGATGTCAACGGAGAGCCGATGAACCAAGTCAACATTTTCAAATATTTGGCTGCCACCATCATCCTGAATGACAAAGCACGGCAAGAAATACGCATCCGTATCGACAACGCCAGGTATACCTTCATGCATGCTCACACCGCTCTAAGAAAAAAGCTCAGAACTCAACGAACCTTCAAACGTGTGTACAATGCTGTCACCCAACTCGTCCTTAGATACACATACCTGTGAGACCTAGTCTCATCGAACTGATGGTTTTCGAAGGTTGGAAGTAGCTGAGCACTGGTGCTCACAGCAAATGATGCGCTGGATCGACAATAACTGCTAGAGAACGTTTTTATAATATACTACGCTTCTTCAAACCGATCCAGCAACGTCGACCACACTGGTTTGTACATGTCTTCCGCAAACTAGACTTCCTGTAACCACTGCTCTGATCAGAATGGCGCTGTCGCGCTAGAGGACAATTGGAAACCGGGCTCTCGAGAGTTACGCAGGAGATTAAACCACTGGATCTGCATGTGGTCCACATCAAAAAATGTAACAAACAGTGGATAACATTGTGCTCGGACCTTGCTTCTGGTCATGCTTCGGGGTATCCTCGGGACCGACTCTTCCTCCACCAGGAGAAAGTGGCCACAAAGCAAAGCAGAACAAAGCAGAGATGAAGACAATTGAAAGGTGCAGGCGCCTGGAAGTTCCCGGGCTTTCCTACTTTTTGTCTAGGTATGAGAAACCTGGAGGTATCTCAATCCTCGTGGTTCATCAAGCAGAATGACAACTATACAAGGAAGAGTTGATTCGATATATTATCCCCAGTAAGTGGGAAAACAATAACTTCAAAGTCCAGAAAAGACTGGAAAATAGCGCACACTGGCCTACGGAAATTCTACGACTGTACACTCCTTTGTGGGAACTAAGTGGGACAAACATTGGACGTCACCCCTATATACTCCCTAGGAAATGGATACCGATGGTCACTGTCAGGCAACGAGGATGTTTGTACCGTCCGGTGAGTCGATTCATCCTGAAAAAATAAACGGCCGATCCCAGGAGCGACTGATTGAGTGATTCTCCTATGGGAATGATCCACGGTAAACTATACACATGACGAACTGAAGCTTCTACATGTTTTCAACATCCTGGTTAAAAAATCAGAAATACTCATCTTTTGTATCTTCATGTGATGCGCAGTCGAGACATAAACAACACCGCTTAATCTATCAGTCCTCCAACCGGTGACTTGTAGCAGAGGCAAACACAGTCGGACGCATGTGGAACTGAATCGCTTACTCGACAGTTATGGCTTATAACCTTAACTCGAACTCTGTGAATCCAAGTTAATCCGTAAACAGTTGTTTGTCAAGCAGAAAGTGCGCAACTTATTACAAAGATACCAGTATGCACACCTACAGATCGATCTGAATTCGCGTCCTGTGCACAATTTAACGGAAGACTACCAGCATGCCAAGTAGCAACCAGTAAACCGGCCGGTGTGCAAGCTAGCTACCTACACATAAACATAGGGTCAGTCGACCAGGTTTACTGACATTGTCTCAGTTTGAGACGAACCATCACGTAGTACTTCGAAAGAAAAGTCATGGAGACAGAGTACATGAGGCCATGTGCCTGAATGTGGCTTTCGAGTTGATGAGGAATTCGGGAATGGCACAGCTCAAACAACATACCACGAACAGGAATTCATTACGGACTGCAAAACCAACCTACTTAGTTTCTTGTCCTCCAAAGTGTTCCAATAAGTTTGATCATCCAAACGATCGGTTTCTACACTTATTGGGGTCGTACCATTGACCCAACAGAAAGCGTTGATATAAGGACCGAGGTTTGATCCGGAAAATGAAGTGGGTATGTAGCATGAGAGTGGTTCGAACACGTACGACTTCAGAGTAACAATGGTGAAACATAATACCAATAGGACGAAAGATAACAAATATGAACAGCGGTCGGCAAAATCATCTAGGCCAACAGAGTCGACGAAACGCAGTTTGTCCAGCTGCGAAATGAATTCCAATGCCACCATGGTGAATGCTGAAATACAAGCGAAGTGTCATTATTCGTACGACTACCAGCAAAGTTACTTCCCTCTAAGAAGAACAACCATCGGAAAAGGACTAACATTGTTCGATCAGCTAAGTGAAGATGGGTACCCGACATAATAGAAAAAAATACCAGTTGATGCTTTCACCACCAGCCTCCAGTCACATCCTATCAGGCAACGGTTCCCAAAGCGCACCTTAGACTTAAAGAAGACGGCTGACCCAGCCTGTTGGTTAGAGATGGCTCAGGAGATGTGTTATATCACCACGGCTACCTGTGGCTCTCCGACAGACATTACTCCAGCTTCACCGTCGGACACGAAGTAGATCGTTCCTGATACAGAGGTCATTTCATCCGCATCTGCTGAAGAGCGTTAACTTCGTTGGAATCAAAAACACCCCTGAACCGAATGTCCTGCTCTGAACGCAGCCTGCAATGGATGCAAAAGGGTCATTCCCAAGCCTTTTGCCAATCCGTTAGGTTGCATAAGAGTGGCCTCTTATTGTGATTGTGTGAATAATTGTCTATTATGATCTTCTCCAGTTTCCATTTTCGAAGGAATTAAAAGAAGCACTTACAGATCTGAGCTATACCGTTAAGCAAGCAGGATGAAAATACAAAATTAACGGCTGATCGGCCGTTAACGACAATTTTTTTCATTTATGGACGAAACTGAGTCAACTGAGAATAGGGCAAAAACCAAAAACTTTTCTGAAAAGCTTATTGTCATCTGTCGTCTCTTCTGCGTGAGCATTCGTTCCCATACATCGGCACCTAGTTAGGAACCCAAGTTTTTCCCGGTAGCTACACAGCAGCTTGCAGAATATCGAATGGCAAGAAGCTTAGTCCTGGATTCTTCCAACAAAATGAAGTCCAGTGCTCGGTCTGAACACGATGGGTCGTTTCAGTTGGCATATCACCCAGAGTCCATTCTAAAGGTTCGCGTTTACTTGACTCTCAAATATGCAGGATTCAGGCTCTCCTGTTTCGCACGACAGACACTATCAAGTGGGCAGTCCGCTGGCACCATTCACAGGATGCAAGATCCTCGCAGCAACGAGCCAGATGACAGTATGATCAATACGACCTTGACGAATAGTGGTTGCGTGAATATCTGTCCAGATTTGATCCAAAAATACCATACTATGCAGAAAAGCCTTACCAGGTCGGGGAGAGAAGTGAAATTATTTTCCTATACTAGTAGACAGTCCACACTACTGTTCGGGAAGGCATCACTCCCAAATCTATAGGAGCTTTGTGTGATTCGCCATCCTGAGATATTGAGTTGTGTTGCCGGTTTTCAAATCAAACACACGAAATTAAGACGAACAATCAACCTGATCATACAAGTTTCCCATTCAACTATTGCAGTACTCGACTTGAAGAACGTAAACTTACGTCCTCTTCCTGTCACAAAACAAGACCTCAACGATGCTGGCTGAACCTATGTGCGATTCCCAAACTACGTAATATATCACCGCTTGTGTTTCACGGAAGGGCTTTGCACACTGACTCACCTAACACCATTCGCCTCCCACCTTCCGTCTCATATCTACACCAAGAATGTCCAGTATTTTCGACTCGAAATCTCTTTTCACCAAAAGAAGCAACGACGCGTCTGACAGCTGACAACTGAATGAAAACCCCCAGACGACCCACTTATTGGGAACTTTGTCAGAATCAAGTATCTACTCTCCTTCGCATACCTTTTCTCCCCCCCTCCAGTATCCCACTATTAATACCTTCTTTGCAGGTCCATCCGTTGAGACTGAAGAGCCCGTTCGTCCTCTACCGGTCTTGGCTGCACCATTTGTGGATCAGCCAGCGCCGAGAGCTTCAAGCAGCTAGAAATCAATCTTCAAGCCTCAATGACCAGTCTCTGTGGCCCTTTTTAATGGTCGCACACTGAAGCAAGCAGAACAAGTTGCCCTTGCTGTCACACTGGAATCGCTTGACACCGATATGCTGTGTATCCGCATGCACAATTCAAGATGCAATCGCAGCTATCATCATCATCATCATCATCATCATCATCATCATCATCATCATCATCATCATCATCATCATCATCATCAGCTGTAAGAAACCGTGTACTTGTCGTACAGTGGTTGTAGCTGCCACAGTTTCGTCCGCCGATGATTTGGGGAGGTGAGGTAGGTAGCTGCGCATTGGAGGCGCGAGCTGCGTAAATGCACCACTGTCAATGGGCTGTTACGTCGGGGAATTGGGAAGGGGGCTATGCATTGAAGGCAATAGCTTGGATGCATGAGCGCCATTGAGGGCGCGATTGGGCCATGTCTGACAATGTCTCTAACCATTGATGTGGCCCGTCTCGGGGTCCCCATCCAGGAAGACGGCAGTGACCAGCGCAGCTGAGTTTGCTGGTAATGGCTTTTATACTTCGCTGCCAAGTCATTGTTTGACCGCCTCTGGCTCGTTTCCACCCTTCACGTGGTTGTGCGAAAAGAACCCTTCGAGGAAGTCGGTCGACTGGCATGCGCAGCACGTGGCCAAGCCAGCGCAGCCTATGCAGTGTGATCAGTTCATCTATCGAGGGTGAGTTATTTCTCCCGAATACCATTCGACGTACTTCAGCATTGCTGATCCGGTGTTCCCACCAGATTCGGGCAATGCTCCGGAGACATCGGTGGTCAAACACTGAAAGTCGTTTGACGTCCTCGGCGCGCAGCGGCCAGGTTTCTGATCCGTATAGTAATACGGAGCGCACCGCAGCATTATAAACTCGACCCTTGACGGATAAGCTGATGTCACGCCTACGCCACAGGTGACGCAGGTTCACAAAAGCTGCTCGGGCCTTCCCAATTCGGATGGAAATATCATCTTTCGCGAGACCACCGGGACTGATACAGCTGCCCAGGTAGACAAATTTGTCTACTACCTCAATCGGTTCACCCGCAAGCAAGAGGCTAGGGTTCGGGCCCACCCAGTCTTGCACTAGCACTTTACACTTTGCAGGTGTGAAGCGCATGCCGAACCGTGAGGCGGAATTAGTTAGATTATTTGATATTCTTTGCATTACCACGGAGTCAGATCCAAGAAGAGCTATGTCGTCTGCGTACTCGATATCTCCGAGTGGACGCCCTGGGAGCACTTCGACTCCACAGGCATTAGAGGCTGATAGTGAGTCTTCCATGATCGCATCAATGACGAAATTGAACAGGAAAGGTGGAAGAGGACAGCCCTGCCTGACACCACTTGATGTGGTGAACTCAGGCGAGAGCTTCCCGTAGACCTAACTTCCCCATACCTCCCCACTCCCTTCCGGCTGCACAATTCTGGCGATCCGACCAGTCCGGCAGCATGTGCATGGGTCAGTAGCATCCAAAGTCTCCGGGAGGAAGAATCTTTATTTGACTGGATACTCGTTGACAGCGCATCAATGTGGTTCGTCTGGCGACGTTCGTGAAGGGGTTTCACAAGCGGGAAGTTGAGCGTCGTCTGTTTGTCGTCTCAGCTTACGCCCCAACCGATTAACTTTACTACCACCAAAATGAAATTGTTATGATTCCTTGAATACCCTGTTACGGCGGGCTAAAAGCTCAGATGTCGTCGTGGTTGCCGGAGACTTGAATTCACAAGTAATTAGATTTAGCGCATCTGAGACTCAATTGGGTGATCAACTTTAGACAATGTAACAACGGTAAACGCCTGTTTCAGCAATGTGCTGACCACAGACCGTTTTTATTCCGTACTAACTTCCGCAAAAACCGAAATTGTCTGGTCACATGGTATCCTCCAACAGCGTGAGTATACAGGAAGCTTTCCAAAAGCTTCTGTACAAAAAGTGAACCAGCAAGGATTCCCACTTTTTCCACTCCCATTCAATTTTTTGGTTGATGAGATGATAGAGAACGCCGGAAAGTCATCAAAACCCTGGTGTTCAAATAGCTGGTGACGAAAACCATGTCGATCTGGAATATGCAGACATCGTTCCCGTCTTCGAAAATAAGGCAGAGCTGTTTTTGGATGAAATAACCAAAGTCATCCCCTTCCTTGGTATGCGCTTGGCACCCACAAAGTGTGAGCTCATAACCCTACATATGCAGTTGTCTACCACGCCACTTACAATCCAGGGAGAGGTGCTCGAGGTTGTGGATTGTTTTACGTATCGTGGAAGTTGTATAAGCTCCAACTGTAGTGTGACATGTCAATTCACACATCTCTGAGGCTCTGAAGGTCGTGATGGCCAAGCTGATACCTATGGCAGCGAGCCAGTGTATCCTTGAATCTCAAGGGACGTATCGTTTTAGGGTTTTGCTGCATGCAATCAATCTAACTGAGGACTCTTCACTTCTGCAATAAGCGTTGTTTCAGAAAATCACTCGTGTGAGATCTTTCAGCTCTAACATCCTTTCGGTACCTAGCTGCCACACGAAAGAAGAACAAGGGCTGGGATACTGCCAGGTTACCCAAGCCTAGACAGGGGAAGTCGAGAGGCGGAGGTCGGGTTCGAATATGGGGATCACAAACTTTAAGACCATACCATGTTGAGTATACTTTTTGAAAATGGATTCACCGCAGTTGTATGGGGCGGTCCCTTTCTCCCAAATAGGCAGTGGCTGCGAAAACCACCACCATCCTTGAACAGAGCACATGGAAGGTCGTCAGGACCAGCAGCATGATAACGTTCCAGTAGAGAGATACACTCGGACACATCTCAGTTTGAAGGCTACTTTCATATTCACAGTGCACCTTTCTGTTGAAGGCCGGCAGTCCGGATTGGAAGTAGTAGGTGGTCAACTGAACTGCTGTTCAAAGTACTGTGCCCACCGGTCTAAACGTTCTGTTTTGCTGGATGTCAGGGAGAGATTTTGGTCCCTGATAACTTCACTGACAAGAGGATTCGGATGACCAGTGGGACAGGTCAAGTGGAACAGCCTGCCGACGTTCCCAGCATTTTTTGCATCTTCCATTTCATCGGCCTTTCGGATCCACCAAGTTTCGCGGTCTGCACGGACACTCAGTTTCACCTGGCAGAGGGTGGAGTTGTGGTTTCTTCACGGAGAATCTGTCGCCGGGCCTCTAAAAGAGACATGGTCCTATTAGAGACCAAATGTTTGGACAAGGTTGGCTGGGATGTACCGCGAACAGGAAATCCGGCTTTGAATAGTGCTTTGGATCTTTTTCCCCAATGGCCGACATCGGACCGTCCGGTAGGCGTCTGAGGGGCCGGTTCTGATGGTTTCGTTTGACTTCTGAGTTCACTAGGTTCTCGATGGCTAAGCGATGTGTGCACGTTTTGTCTAGACCTGAAAAGCACAATGAAAAGCAGCAGTGTACAAGTGCATGGTCGGAGTCCACGCTGGTGTCCCAGAGGGAGCGACAGGCGGTGATCGACCTTCACCACCGACAAGTGACGGAGATGTAGTCTATTTGAATTCGTGGCTGGTTCTTTGGTGGACACCACGTTGTCAAGCGATTCCCGCTGTTCCGGAAGTTGGTATTGCAAAGGAAGTCTGCGATCGGCAGACATCTGAAGCAGGCGGCCTCCATGGTCCGTGTAACTCCAGTCCAATCCAGAAAGACCATCCAATCGGGCCTCAGCAGTCCGGACACCTACCTCTCCGGGGATCTTGCTAGTGCGCGTTAAGAGTCACCCGTTCAGCACCGCCGCCATCCGATCAAGCATCCAAAGGTGAATTACATGACCAGATGCAGACTGTCATGAACCACGTGCCGAGATGCGATATCCTGATGATAGCCGGTGATCGGAGCGTTCGGGATGATCCAACTCAGGATACAACACACCACATTCCGGGACGCTCCTGTGTCATACAACGATGTGAGAACGGCGAACGTCCTACTAAATTTTGCTTTCATAAACCGGACCTACATCTCCAATACGTGCTTTCAACACTCAAACAAGCGCACCCTGACATGATAATCATTCGACTGGAAAGCAACTCACCTACTTAACTGTAACCCACCGCAGTGCCGCTGCGTTTCTTCAGAGGATTGTCGACTGTATCCAGGGGCAGAAGTAGATAGCTGGGGACGGCTAGATAACGTGCTTGTCCGTTTAAGACTCAAAACATGACAAAGAACGCTCCCGAAACACCTCAGCACTCTTTTACTCGGGAACAATAACCACCATCGGAAAATAGCTGATGACGCTAGCACCAAGTTGGCGAACGTTTCATAAAAGCGAATGGTCCAATATCCGGTGATCCAAGCTGAGTACTACTGTCCAACAGACTGTCCTAACTCAATGTGGCACACACCCGCCTTCGCAGCAGAGACCAAATTGTGATTATCACAACCACCACCGAGTGGAGGGTGGAAAATATGAAAGGTCCTATCAACAACGGTGAAATTGGAAAGCTGTCCAGCTTGATACACAGCCCTTCAGGAAAACATCCCAGGCCGCAGCACTTGATAAGAAACTTGAGTGATGGGCTTATTCCAGACCGACGAAAAAAACCAGGTAGATAGACCACTGCAGCCAATCGTTCCACAGCCCAGATACCCAGCACGTCGTCTAAACTTCCGTGCAGAATCGAGTGCACCGAGCCGCTTTAATTGCTAAGTATTGCTAGCATCAGTAGCTTTGAAAACCAAACATTCCTTGGGCGAAGATGTCAGACCTGCTCAAATCTACACGCACACACCACGTCGCTACTTGACCCGCTTTACCAGTTGTTATACTGTGTTCGGAAACCCGGGATATTTCCAGCCAATTGCAGTAGCTCAATCCAGCTGATATTCTCTGGTAAGGGCGACAAGACTAACTGTGGCCCAAATGGCACTCTAGCATGTATGGATGACACGTGAAGGGCTTACTAGATCTCTGAATGGAGCTTTATCTCATATGGGAATTCGGTACATAAGTATGGGACCACTGCGGAGACGAAGATACCACCCGGAGGATGCATCGTTTGCTATGAACTTTGTGGCTTATTTTCGAAGTACTGCCAACCGAATCCTATTTCTGTCTATTACTCTAAACCAATGTAGCGTATTCAAATGCGCGGTTGCATAATAACACTGTTGGAATATAGTGTTCAAGCGGCTCACATCGGAGAAATCCGACTCATTGTCTCCGTCAACCAACTAAGACTGACCCGCTACATTTGCCGCACTTCCTGGAGCTTTTCGCGGCCACGGGTCAAGTCCGGATGTTCTTTTACTTTATGGGTGATGGGGTGATCGATTCATCACACCCTCTACTTTGGCTGTGATTGCAAGTCACGTTACACAGCGTCACTGCCATATAGCACGAATATGGTTCGCCATCATCATCATCATCATCGACAGCATGACATCAGTGTTGAACACCGATGCTTCGCTGCCGTACAACCATGATTTATTTGAAAGCCTTATTGTGAAGAAAAGAATAAAGATGGATGGGGAGGGGACTTATTGCTGTCTTACTACAATTATTCCGAGGTGCCTACACCTCCAAACACTCATTCAGGCAATCTGGATAGAAACTGACAACAAGATCGCCACTGACATCGGTTGGCAGCCATATCTTGCAGCGTCTCCAACTAGGCGCAGTGGGGATCACGCGGTCCCCATGGTTCGCCATCGCGCAATCTATGCCTGGATAGTCCTCGACGTGACTATCCAGGCCCCGGGTAGAGATAGCGGAATGCACGTCACCACTTGTGAGTAACGTAAATTCAATGCCGATTCCATTTTTCACTGCAGGTTTAAACAACAAATCTCAGCAACCTTTTTTCATGTACATGCATTCATTCGTTGAAGCCATTCACTTTGCTTATCAGATGAAGATAAAACTAGGTATCTAAGCCACAAACTCACAAGCCTTTGCCGTTAATCCTTCGGATGTTACTCCACATATTTCGAATCGGCTTTGGTGATCGTGTGGTCACCCGTTTAACGATTCAGTCACCACGCGCCTCCCGACAAGTAGCGCCTCCATAATGTCGCGGCCGTTTCCTCTGGCTCATCACCTTAAGTCGTTATACACATTTACTTATATTGTTCAAACTTGTGTTACCCCTTACGGGAAAGGAGAACAAAAAGAGGTTCAGACAGTACTTAGCATAACTAAAGTTCAAACCACGTCTTTTCCTCAACGTTTCGCCCACCTAGACGCCCACTAAGGCGTGGTCAACACAAACCGACGGCATAATTACTTTAAGGGATGAAGGTCTGGCACCTGATACGTAGGTCTGCTCACCTTGTGCGTCCGACACGGTTACAGAGTAATCCTGGGCTTCCGGTCATTTTAAACAGTAGTCAATATAGCATTTAAACAAGAATACCTTGTCTCGTGCGTTTGGCAGACGCGCCCACTGCAAGTTATTCGAAGTTTTTGTGATATGCGAAAACACAGGATCTTGCCGTGGCACGCCACATCGGTGCTATCAACAGGAGCGCCTTGCATGTTACATAGACGGAGCAGGTGAACGAGAACATGCTAGTGCTGACGCCACCCTTAATACCCTTTCAGGTGTTTTCTTCCTCCATACTCTTATCCTGCCAGTGTGACTACTGTCGGCGCAAGTTCCATCACTGAGGTTGACAATTATGTCCACTTTGAGTCACCCTTAGCGACATAATCTGCGCACCCGCCTACGGTTACTGTCTGAAATCCAGAAGCAGATTTTCAGACCCCAGAAGCCGATCAACTTGGCTACCTTTAATGTTCGAACTCAATAAAACAGGACAAGGATCCGCTCTTACACGTATTCCGGATCCCTTCTGCACTGGAGTATGAGGTCTGGGAGAAACAGGAAGCCAGGAATGAGCTCAGTGGCGCACCTCTGTGTGCGTTTGGCTATACTGCTGAAAGCAGTTGCAGGGGAATACAAGGTCAGCCCTTTATTACTGCATCACCAGCGGATGTTCGCAAACTTAATCGCATTTCGTCCATAAGGGTCACAATGGGAACGTGGTTGGAATAGCAGCAGCGTGCTTTCTGAATACTCAGTCATAACTGTAACTTGACTGCACTGTAAAAGCCAATACCCTCTCCTTGTTTGGCAAACAAAAGAACGCAAATAGGATTGAAGTAAAAACTTCAGGGGCCAAAAGAATAATGCATTAACGCATGTATGTGAGATGTTTTCTGGGTGGAGCTACGTTCCGTATTTAGGTGGGAAAATCTCAGAGTTGAGGTCCCACACGTGCATCGACCGCTTACCTGGGCGCAAAATGAGACGGCGAGAACGCCGAACCTGGACGGCGAGTGCGCTCGCTGCGAGTGTCAGTGTTACCTTCTATCATTAACCAATCAAAATACGGGTAGCGTTGCTGTCTGCCCTCACGGACGATAACTATTGGCCAATCAGCTTTCAATGGGTAAAGTCAATCGATCAAACCAATTGGGAGGACAACCAAATGCTGGGTCGACCATGCTTATTTCCGGGTACTGATTGGGGCAATTTCCATAAGCAATCCTTATCCCACATGTCGTTATGTGCACCGTCAGGCTGTCGTAAAGACAAGTAACAATATTTCCAAGAGGCCTTTTTATAGAATTCTCGCTCTCCCGCACGCAAACTGCCTCGGCAGACCCATCCTTGCTAAGTCAGCGAGGAAAGACAAACCGATTCTAAACATAGTTCTTTACTCGTGATGCACTACTCATAAGGTTGCTGACAATTCTTCGACAGCCCACGACCGGTTTCGCCCTTCTTGGGGCTCATCAGGTAGGCGCAGTCCACGAGTCCCCTCAGTCCCCGAAACATCACAAACGAGAGGTAGGGTAGCGCTGATCTATTTGGGCCAACAAGTCTGTAACAGTGTTCTGCAGAATGCATGCAGAGTATATATAAAGGAGCCTGACATGCAAACACCACTGGTTGATTCAGGCCTAAGGGGTGTGAAAGCTTCATGCCTCATTATGCTTCCCGCAGTAAATACAGTCCAATACAGTGGAAATCAGGAGACCGTAACAAATACACCTCAGGTCAAAATGGACCCCATGGTCGTCCATGACGCCGCATGTGTCTTGGCGAGCGATCCGGTTTGCACCGTTTTTTTTGTCAGAAGGATGGAAGCATCCTCTGTTGCAGTCATGGGATGATGATGTAGTGCTTGAAATAGATCAAAACTTGCAGTTTTTGAGATGCGCTTGTTATCGCTTCTGACATCTCCCGGCAAACATACGAAGGTTGGCATCCGAATCGAAAATAAAGCGGAACTGGAAAGATATTGTTCTTGACAAACAAACCAATTTTGTCGGGGAATGATGAAATCTACTGTGAATAGTAGGGGGACGTTGGTATTTCTCGATATTGAGACTTTGCGTCACACGGGAGTGCCAACTGTTGGATTGGACATTCGAGAAATCATGTCCCAGTAGAATATTTGCGCACACCTTGGGTAAAACTGAGAGTTGAAATGATTCCTACGGTGTATCTTTGTACTCACTAGTGTCACAACAGCAATCGGCAGTGGAACAAGAAAGTTAAATGGACGCCGTGCCAATTAAAAAATCGTGTGTACGGGGTTTTCACTCGTTTGTTTGCAAGCCTCAATTAGAACGGTGGCTACCGGAACTGATGGTATCGATTGGGACTCCGAAAAGCACCCCGTTTACTGCAATACCTGTTGCAGTTCGAGGTAGACAGTTAAGATGGGCGACGAACAACTTGGAGAAAAGTGGATTAAAGGTAGATTCATTAGGAAATTTTGCAGACTTTACTCTCTAGATACGTCTAAAACGATTCGTATTTCTGTGGGCCTTTTCGAAAACTAATTATGTGCGGAGAATTTTGTTACAAGAACAGTAAAATTAGCATGTAAACGCCTTAGTAGAGTCATGGGTGGAAAGAGCTGTCCATGGGATATTGAGCGAAATACACTCATTTGCAAACAAATTTGTTTTTTTGCGAGAGACTCACCTGGAATCCAGCTGAATCTCTCGTTTATGGTGTTTCCAATTTGATGAAGCAGTAGAATAAGGAAAAGAGCGCTCTCTTGTGAACGACTATGATAGTATATGAACAGGTTCCGGAGCTATAGCAAGCTTATGTTCTTCACCAACACTCAGGTTGCGTTGTGCAACGTGGTCCTTTCGGATAACATCAGACTAAAGGCCAGCAAGTTAAACGTCCAGCATAAACTCATTGGCAAATTCTAAGATCGAGACCACTTGGATGCCAGGCTTTTGCAAGAGATTTCAGGTCTAGCACAAACTGATCGGCATTCTGTCCATTCTCTTATTTGCGGGTAAACAGGAATCAAGCCTATGGCCCACACTCCTCGGGGCGAACACAGATTTTCCCTGGAATATTGATGACAGAAGTGAAATTCCTGCGCCCTTCAGTGTAGTCACATACAGAATTGTCAACGAAGTGAACGGCTGATTCCAGTTCATCGAGTTTAGTTGTTTCGGTGGGATTCAGTTAGATTTGACTCTATGGTATCATCATATGGTTTGTCCGTTGAAAATAGATCAACAAGGAGGGTTTGGGCTACAAAAATAAGATCCATTCTTGTCAGTTTTCATATTCAGTATACAGGACCAAGCCGAGTTCAGAGCAAGGATGGGTCTTGAAAAGTAACCTGATCCTTACTACTCTTGTCACAAGACGGTGGATATAAAACCATATGAATGCAACAACTAATACTGTCACAATTTACAGCATATATATATCCCCTATTACCTAGCCAGAAACGTAAATGAGTAACATTAGCGTCTAAAACTAAGAAATCTCATTCATTCGCAATAGAATGGCAAGTAAATAGGTCGGGTATGGTTAAATGTACAGCAGTGATCGCTTCTTTATCCCAGTTGTACAGAAGCTAGTATATGTATTACATTATGTACATTATACCTATATATATGACCCAGCTATACGGTCTTTGTCTTTTAGCTTCATTCGACACGCACTTTTGTTATCATTCCAGTTCCCTGTTCACTTTTACATTATTATTATTATTCAAGACACTTCGAAAAACTTGGGATCTCGAGTGCTCCTCTGTGGTTTGTTTAACAAATCCGGTTGTTGCCTGGTGGTTCACTTCGGATTACACAACCGTTTTTTTTAACATTTGATACTCGTTACCAGTGCAACCCTTCTTATTGTGACTACCAGCTTTGTTTTCAAAGCAGCGAGAGACTCACAGTAAACATGTTCTTCTGTCCTTTTGTTTTCCTTGTGACCGATGTGGTTACTCGCTTTGCATTACAGCAGGTTAAATAATTAGTTCTTTCACACGAAGAATCAGAATGATTAACTGTTCTGGCGACCCGGACTTTCAAGGAACAAAATGCCAATTAAACGCCGATACAGCGCTGCGTAAGAGAAAATTCATTCACGAATGAACCTACTCATGAGGTCACTAAAGGCCTGTAGAGGTCACTACGTCACAACTAGAGCACTAACAGGCTTTTCTACAGCTCGAGACCAGTCTCGCTCTTCTTTGGGTCCATCAAGTAGGCGAAGTGCCTGATTTTCCCTCAATCTTCTGTTCAACTTGAGCTGAGGCAGTACGAAACCGGTAGTGGGCTATCGAGAAACTTTCATCAACCCTATGGGTAGCTCCCTTCAAGTGAATAGACCGCCATATCTGAAATATCATACAAACTGAAACATGAGGCGACCCTTTTACAGCACATTCAGCTTGCGAATACAATAAGCGGGAGGTTCAGCTGGGATTCAGCTGGGTCTCCTGTTAAGACCAACTTGGTTTGTGCGGGTATTTAGAGAGAGTTCATTCACGTTGCATCACCAGACGACGTTAAAAGTATTCGGATGTAAACTATGATTCTGCACAAGGCGTCCTTCTTTCCAGAACGTACACACTATCAGGGCGAAAGTGACAGTCAATCTGAAAGCACCAATACTGACATTGCCCACATGACCACTGACGATGGCGGTTACCAAGCTGATGATGTAATTTAATCCCCTTCTTTGTGGGACTGACGCGGGAAGGTTTGATCATTCTTAACCCTCAGTTAAGCACAATGATTTGGATTGATTTTTGACTCTCTGGATGAACAGACAGCTGAAAACGCCCGGTTATCGATCGAATTTGCCAGCCGACCAAATTCCCCGCTCCGTCCCAGCAGTTTTGATCTGCCAAAATTAGGGGTGAGCTTGTGTTAACTTGTTCCGTGATTACCTAATCGCATGTCACTGGACCAGGGAAAAGCAACTACCATTTTGACAGAAGACAATCGTCATCTCGGCCGTGTGTCTCGGATGCTTGAAATCGTTTCGAAAGTTCATATGATCAAACAGCTCACAGCGAAGTTTTTCCGTCTCGCTTTCCATGCTTCCGAGTTTTACTTTACATTGTAAAAATGCCCTCGTCAATGAGTAACTTTCATAAATCAAATGCGCACGTAGTATGACGTGCAGAGGGAACTCTTTAGGAAACTTTACCAAGTCCTTCTGAAACGAAACTCTCCCTTCTTGAGTGAATTCCAAATGAGTTCGTTAGCCATGTTCTATCCTGATGCTGTACACTCTCCACGAGTGTCAGTGGCCACTGTGGGAGCTCATTGGTTTGAAACGAAAACTCGATAAAGGTAATCTTACTACCATTACTTGCTTTATGACACGATTTTGTGTCACCTTTCGCAGCTCGTAATGTTGCCGTTTTCCGTAGAACCGTTAGCTTAATCGCCTATGCAACCACTGCTGTTGAAGAAAACACCAGAATTCTCGCATTAATTGTACTTTTCTGATCCTCCTGCTGAGGCCAGAAACAATGGCTGTGTCGGAATTGAGAGAGACGATGCACGAGACCAGGCAAAATTTTTCTCTCATATGGCCATTCAGTTCTCCGGAACACTTTTTAATGTTTCCTTTCCACCGATGACGTGTCCATTGTTATGCTCTTCATTCCTAGGCAGTTGCTCTATATTTTCCACCCAATGATTTAAATTGCTAGAAGGAGCTGAGTACGAACATTCGTACGAGAAGAATGACACCTATTGCCGCCACAAAACTGTCCCGCCAGTCGGACAAGTCTACTTCATCTCCCATGATAGCATATAGAGATTCCTTGAGATTCCAGGCTCATAATGGTTACCTTCAATCTTACTTAGTTGTAGATCTGTTCTTTTACTTGTGATGTTGCAAGTATTTAGACAACTTTGGCTAAAGTGCGTTTAATTATAGGGACGTAATTAATTTCGTTTCAGCCATTGGAGTGCATCACTAACTTCGTCACTCATCATCAGTAACAATGCACGCGAGCAAAACCCGGACTTCCCATACACGTTTGTTAGGTGGTGTTGTATCTAACTGCTGTTCTCACTCCAGTGCCTGACGCCAGAAAGAGCTCACCGACAAGGGTACACAACAGCTTTATTCCAAACAAGTGAGTGCGTGCGAGTGCAAAAGTTATAACGGCCCCGCGCTATTCAAAGGACACTTTCTGAAATTAATCCAGGCTGTCTGGTAGGCGTTTAATGAATACCCATCAACATCGATCGTGCTTCTATGAAATGCCTGAATGCTGATCTGTGGCGTGTCTGAACACTCATCTGCTTTTGCTGAATTGATTGAATGATTGACTGGCCTGGATGCTTAACGGCTTTCCTTTTGAGATTTTGGTGGAGTTTTAGGGTCTTAGTAGGTTCCTGGCGTCCTTGGGTTAATTTCAGGAATCTAACCTTCGTGATAGGTGGACTCATCGAAAGTGATTAGTTTACCTGTTATTTCGAGGGCAGCGAGTTCCAGAGAGCGTTCCTCCTATAGCTGATGAATACCGACAGAGACGAACTACGTATTTCATTCACCAACCTGTTTAAACTAAGCTTAGAGACAGACATACTTCAAAAGCCACGTTAATCTTCCATCTGGCAAGCCATCAAACTGAGTGTCAATCAATAAGTGCGAATTCCACGTCTGAAGGATAAGTGGCGCTGTATCCTGTTTAAGTGCTAGTTGATCACACGGCAGATCAGCTGCTCATTGGCGAACGATTTTTTCTTCAACCACCACCCAGGAAATTGCGGGTTCGAATCTTACTAGAGGTTCCTGGGATGAACGCTCGTGATGGTTCTCAATGAGGATGAAACAGCTATACGGTGCTTCTAATCTTTTCGGCATTAATTAACTTCACTTATAGGATGCAGACTTGACTGAAAGTTTCCAACTCTCATCATATCACCAACAATAAACCAAATAAATCGGTAATTGGATAAGAAATACTCAGCACGGTAACAACAAAATGTCAAAACCATTTATCTACTGAATTCGTGAAGTAGTTGCGGGGAACGCTTCTGTTTACAGAACTAGTAAGTAAATCGGTGTTAACACAAATACTGAGGTTCCTTGTTTTGATATTCGTCAGTCTTGAAAGATATGAAACACTACCGAAGTCAATCAGTTTTGTGGTTCCTCTACATTCGTTTTCAACTCAGAACATAACAATTCTTAGCACGTATAGTACAAGATCACTGTCTACAGAATGCATAACCGATCCCATCTTGGTATTCAAGGAACATTTGAAACAGTTTGATATATGCGAAAGGAGGCACCAAATGCTAATAAGTTGTGTCCGGACTACGTGTAAAACAGCATACTTCAGAGCGCTCGGTCACCACGTACTCCCCACCGGGTATGCCCTCCTTTCATATAACATATCTGCGGTTCTTCCCTTCTACCCATCTACGGCATTGAGGAGTTTTTACGTCTTGATATTATGCCAAACATGTTTTTGTGAGTTTGTGTCTGTAACTTGTGCAGGACATTCGGACAACCAAATATACGAAGAAATAACGTTAACATTAACAAACAGACGATAGGGATTGGAATGCTGTCTTGCTGAAATATCACTCTCCCTAATTTTACTACGAGATAAAGCAGGAGAGTGGTAATCGCTTGATTTCTATCTACTCATCGCTATGCTCCGCTACCCAAAAACGCAGCGATGATATCACCTCAATTGGTGATGAAGCGTTTGCAATCAAATTACCCAGCTCAGCGAACAAACCAAAGGTCAGATTTCGACTGTGATCCTTTCGTCTGGCCTAACCGCAGGGCACTTAGCTACCACATAATTACAGTCTTAAAAGATGCGGTATTCTCCACTGCAAGTTCGAAAACTGTTAGTTACCTTAATAGCGAACGCAGTCATCTGGACCCTCCAGGTAGCATGGTTTGCCACCATTGAACATCATCGGTTTTTCATTCGTAGTTCAGTAGATATGACCTGTTCACTTAAATCCGTGAGACGTGTGCACTCAATTCAACAACAAAAATCCTCACTTAAGCTTGCTTCAAACTCGAGGACTTAGTTCTACAAATGGAAAAGGAAAGCCTGTTTTAAATTTGAGGTAGTTGTGGTCTCTTCAAATACAGATCACAGAATTTGCGGCAAACATTACTTATCTGGATGCCTCATGTGGTGTGACTGGCCAAAGAATTGGTCAACAAACACTGCCATCAGGCATATTCATTTGAAATGCGTCGACTACTTATTCCAGCTTTTTTGTAGACACACAGTTTCTCTACCCATAATAATGGCGATTCGCGTGGTATACTTCAGCTGATCCAATGAACTATTATATCTTTGAAAATCACTGATTTCTAGTTCCGTCCCCGCATTGTGACCTTGGGGCGCAAGTGGTGTAATTCGTTGAGCATAGCCTACGTGCAGGTATAGATCGGACTGATGAATCAATCTATTTTGTGCTTCACACTATGATAACACGTAACACGACCTGTTAGGAGTTAGACGCTGACAACACAGGTAACCGTTCTCGGCTACTGTTTGACGCCTCTTCCTGGTCCACTGTCACCTGCTCAAAGAGGATCGTCTAGTCGGTTGAATGAATGCAAAGAAAACAATCTATTTTGGGCTGAACTTTCGGTATGTGCTTTAGAAATCTTTGGATTACAGCTGTTCATATGAAGCTTCTTGTTTTGAACTTACCAATCTGGACTTCGATCAATGAGACTATGTCCTTATGGCATCTTGTAAAATTTCCTTTGAAAGCTGTGTATGTTCTGAAATGGCAACCAAACTGCTGTGATTTCGGGGCTGGTCGGAAATGGGTCTTATGAAATAAAATGAAACGGCCCCTTACGACGCTGAGTGCCTCCTAAAACTGGGTCAATAGGTAATGCACTTATTCCTCGTCTTGCATGAACTTTTTTCTCGGTTACCTGTCAGCATTACTGATAGGGATGGTAACGTTGGGTAGCCATTCTACCGAGATGTGTTGCAGTCGAAGCAGCAGCCTCACATATTTCAAAGCGAAATCAAGACAGTATGTGTTCTGGAATACGAACAGTCCCAGCTATGAATGTATAGTCTCAGTTGTGAATAGTGGTCTGGGCCTCCTGATTGCAAGAGCTCATCAGAAGCGGTCGACCGAACGGAACTTCGAAATGCACTACCTCAAAAGTTCTTTCTTGAAACGCTACACTGCTCTAGGTCTTGATGGATTAGACTCAGGCTTTTTCAAATTATATGGTTACGTCCCTGTAATCAACTTGGGAGATCTGCCGCGTAAGGTAAGGAGCCGAGGGATTCTCAGCCAAACAAATCTTTGAAAAAGGTGCACGAACCCTGTGCAAAGATCAACGAAACACTAGCTTTATATCCGTATTGTCTAAGGTAATCCTTGTGTATATATGCTGCAGACTAACCGAGCATCAAATGAGTGCGAGTAGCAAAGAGCAGGCTAAGTTACGCCCAAGACGAGGGTGTGCAGACCACATGTTTACCCTCAAACAGTGTCTAATGTTATCTTTGTTATCAACGGTCAGCAAAAGTTGCGTACAGTTTTGGTTCAATTAGAAGATGGATTTGATGGAAACTCGGAGACTGCGTCTATCTGGTGAGACTCTAGGATGACAAAACCGGTATCGAGCTGTCGAAATATTTTCATCAACCTTATGATCAGTGTATTATGTCTATACATGTATCTCGAATATCACACCAACTGAAACAAGGCGGCCTGGTGCAGCACATTCAGTTGCTTGAAAACATCATAAAAAAAGAGGTTCGTCTGGATTCCAGATGAGTCCCCCGCAAAAAAACAGATTTGTTTGCAAATGAGTGTATTTCACATCCTCTCTCCTGATTTACTATTTTCTCAACTTATATGTTGATACGATCAAAGAGCAAGTCATAACACATCTCTGGGGCTAAAGCGCTCACAGAAAGTTCACTTACTGACATTTGGTATGCGAACGGTAAAGCTCTCTTAGCATTAAACTCTGCAGATATACAGAAATGGTTCATACAACTAAAATAAATATATCTAACTGTCGGTTTGCTGTATACTTCACGCTCTTTGAAATGAAAACTGATACTGTGGGACTTACTGGGACCAAACACAAGCCTGTTGTTTATAAATGAACACATCACCTTGTTGGTAAATACACTTATCTCAGCAATTTGGCCAAAAACGAAACTTCCCGCCGAATAAGCATGACTGGAATAGTTTTCCTAACTTGTGACACCTGTCGCGTTGACAAGACACTGGTTTGTCTGTCAGCGGCAGACCTATGCAGGCTGCAGTGCGCTCTGTACCGTTTGTGTGGTTTGGAGTCCTGTCCACTTCGAGCCGGTCTTAAAATGCCCTAGATGTTTGGCTACCAATGACCCCGAAAAACCGGCAGCACCTGGCGGAAGCACCGAGTCATCAATAGGTAGATAAGTAGAGTAGCTTTCGGAGGAAAACTTACGGTCTCCAGGAAATCAACCTATAAGTTGCTCATTTAAGTATGAAAAGCATAAATAGTAGGTGCTTTTTTATCACTAGCGGTTTCCGTCTTCCCATATATGAACGGGGCATATCAGTGAGAGGAATGGCCCAGTCCCGTTCTCAGTTGACTTTAATAATCTAAGCTACCTTCCCTAACACAGCTATCCCCTTCGTGCACCAAAAATCATGCCCCGTAATCAGCGTACCATTAGCAGTGCACTTATGTTACGCAGAACGAGCTATCGCTCTGACGTGAAACTTATTTCTTCTAATCAGTTCCGAATCAGCGAACAACTATAGGAAAGCTAGTCGCACTGTCAGCTTGTAAAGCTTGGTAGCTGACAACGATAATGATGATGATGCGCAACAAGTCACCGCCTTTTGGACCAGATATCGTCAAGCATGAGTTGGAGTTACCGCAACCTGGCACTGGTCACTCGAGGTTTGTGATAAGCAAGCTAGTCGTCTTGGGCAGTCTCACAGTGATACTTCTAACCTCTCATCTCACGATGTAATTACTGAAAAAGCGTAAAAGCCAACATCATATTTCCTTAGCCTTCATCCATAAATAGACCACAAGAGGGCCGCCGATCTGCGCCTGCTGACAAACTGAAACCAGAAAGGAAAGATCCATCAGCAGTAAAGTACATGTTTTCTGCTAAGCTAATCAAACGTCTTTCTGGGGTTTCGTCAGTCGGGATGGGGGAAGCATAGGCTATCTTTAGATGTGTCCTTCTTTCTCGCAGAATGTGTGTATTCTTAGCATGGCAGCTGACGTAACTGCGGAAGGTAATGAACTACTGCCGAGGGGTATCGTATTGCATTTTACTACTACTGTGGAGTGCACCCTCCCAGGAAAACTTGGTTAAGGGAACACTATCTTTCGTTTAAAAACTGAGATTTCATCCTGTAAGTGGAGCCAGTCTGCGCTGGGAAGTCGAGATACAGTGCACAGCTGTTTCATTCTAATTGGGAATCACCAATATTGTGCAGCCCACTAATCTCCAGTAGGATTTGAAGCGCGACCTCCCGGCTGGTAGTCGAAGACTAAACCGTCTATCCAAGAGCGGTTGATCAGCATTTTAATCAACTAGCATTTAGACAGGATATAGCTCCACTCGTCCTTCTGTCACAGAATTCAAATCACCTGACAATTTATTGACTGGCTCCTGGAGTGACAACTTCTTACATGGAAGTTTCACTCGTCTTGTGAAATCACTGTTCCTCTGGGCTACTTATAGACTGATGACGGTGTGTGGAGGTTTGTCTTCCGTGAGTGGAGGATGAATCGAGCTATGCCTGTGTAGGGGCGAGTTTATCACAAAGCTGATCAGCCGCTCGTGGCCTAAAGATTTAGTGTTCAAACTACCAACCTGGAGGTCGCGGGTTCGAAACCCTCTTGAGCTTCGTGAGATGTGCACGGTTGGTGAATCCCAATAAGGATGAAACCGCTGCACAGTGCATTTCGGCTTTTCAGCATAGACTGGTTTCACAGGAGAACGTCCCAACTGAAGACTATTTCGATTGGCTGTCTTCGTCTGTTAGTAAGTTATCGGCAGGCTTCATAGCCCCCACCACTCACAACGTAAAAATTGTTCCACTTGTAGCCTAAACGCAGTTCTGCGTCTGCTGAGTTCTCATTGACTTATTTATAGCTTATCTCTTTGCTTGGTGTCAGTTTTTCACAGTCTTGGTGGATTTACGTACCGTTTGACATCTAGCGCCATGCGAGGTGGGAGGAGAGCCTTCCTGTACCTTTCACGTAACATTTCAAACAATCTCATGGATCATAAACGTTCTTATTATAAATATTACTTCGTATCTGTCGCTAACAATTAGAACAGAAACGGACAATGTAGAGAAATGCCTCTTCATATCTTTTACGTTTCACCGACACTCTGATTTAACTGAAGCTGTTAATTTGGCGTTATTCATTTTAAGCCCTTAGTGAATACACTGTTTTGGTTCAAAGACAGTTGCCTTCTGTATCAGCGTGATATGATCAAGTTCCCCATTACTGCGGTCCTGTCAAAATAAAGGTAGTTTTCCTTGTTACAGGCACTCGTTCTCTCGTATCTCAAGTAGGTTGCCAAATGAATGGTGTAGTATTCACAACGAATGTCCTATGAGATTTAACTGATAGTTCATTGGTTCACAGCGACAGATGACGTGGCATCTCAGGAGAGCATCCGCTACTCAAAGCTAGTACCAGTACACTATGCCAACCGTTTGTACCAGGGGTCTCTTGAGCACTCTTGTCCATCATCTCTCACCTATCATGGAACCTGTATTGGTTGAGATGTTGCTAAACCACGCATATTTAGAAAAGACAAAGTCATGGTCAAACTCCGACTGCACACCATTCAAGCCTGAGACGCGTAACTTAGCTTCTTGCCACTTATGACGAATTCTGGGAGCACTTACTGCAAAAGTCATGGAGTAAGGATCACATAACTAGATAAGAATCTCTTGCTTTCAGCAGGCAGTGACTGAATTTCACGGTAGCTTTATAATTCAGTGCAGTTGGAAAACCACAGGAAAATATCGATCTGCAGGACTCAGCTACGGTTTTTTGAATATTTGAACTTTTAAGAACGTTACATTTATGCTGACTACACACAATATTTTCCCGTTCATGACGGTCTGCTTATTCGTCCGAATCATCAGGATAACCAGTCACTTGGAAGTAAACAATCCCTTATCTTCAATAAGTTCGAAGTACTCAGAAAACCCACAGAATGTGTTCCACAATGCGGAAAAATACGAGCAAGTTCTTTGGTGCTTACAATAAGCTTTTGATTACAAGTTCCTGCATCAGGGAACCTATATGTTAACTTGTGCAAACAGGATTATGAAGAATCGGAGGCAGTAATCCTGGGCCATCAAGTCGCTTTCAAAACCAAATATCATCCTCCAAATTTGGATTATGACTACGGTCATGCATACAAGGCATACTACAATGGCATCGCCACACAATCATCGAGCAGGAAGAACAGCATTGTGTGCTTAGTACTTTTACTCCACTCGATGCTCATTCTGAGAAGGCTTCATTTCACCAAGCATGTAGATAAAGGTATTCGTTGCTTTTTGCTGCTTACCTGTGATAATATGGCAACCACAATCCAGTGAGTTCAAAGCAATAATACGGTCACAATATGAAAAGTGCTGAAAACAACAAAATATAATGATGGAGCGGACAATTCCACGCAAAAAACTTGCTACTATCGTATACGAAGACACCGTATTACATTAATACCATGGTTATCAAAATAAGTAAGTAAGTTGAGAGTACATTCATGCCTTAGCGAATACCGCAGTCAGAGACTGTACGCTTCGTGTAACCAACTTACAAATCAAATTAAACTGTATTCACAGACCAACAGCGCTGGCATCATCAAAAGGAATCCGGTTCCAAGAAGGTGCGCACTGGCAAGACCATACTATAACTTGATCTGTTACAGGAGGCCGTCGTTCGATATGGAACGGTGGGTAAAGTCTTTAGCCCGACGACCAATGAGTGCTCAATTCATTTGGTTTATTATGTAGCTACCTAACTGTTGCAAGTAGTCTATAATAAAAATGTGATATTTCCACACCACCGGTGGCAGATTCGAAATGGCGGCTTAAAACACGATGAATTCCAGCTTTTAGGGAGCATTTAACTCGATCAGTTGAAAAGTGTTTGGGACCCGATCAACCTGGTTATTTGGCCTGACGAAGCTCTTGTAAGTAAATCTATTGACTGTTTACCAAACCTCTCTGAAACGACTATTTAAATCCTTTTTGGGCACATCTAAGAAGTTCCTCTCGACTATCCATCGTGAGGCTTCCAAAATGCGGTGGGGTTGCATTCAGATCACGATTTATAGCAAGTGTTACTTGTTCTATTACCGGCATTTCTTATGTTTGTGTCATCAAAACACCAAACATCGGATAAAACTATATCCAACGACATACAAAGGATTGGACAGGCGCATAAAACACCGAATGATCTAATCTGTGGAAACCGTCAAAAACCCTATAAAAATGATTTGCAATTGGTTTTCCCTGAAGAAAATTGGGTAAGGTTGTCGGAAACATTATATGGATATTACCCAATTTCACATTACCAGGGTAGCTGGCAAATTGCTCAACCATGCAGCAAAACAGTGGAATAAGGACCAACAGGGGTTTGGACATGGTTAAAAGGAACGTTGGTGGTCTGAGGAATTGTAATACTTTGTAGTGAATATCAACTACTTCTACCATCGGACAGGAATCCTTTTTCCGGGTGTTCGAAAGTTTTTGAGTAGTTAGTAATGGGCGACCGAAGATATTCGAACGTGCCAACTGACCACAAGCAGAAGAGTGGTTTGTCCTATTTGTTCTGTTACAATTTTTCCGTATTGTCGGACCGTTTCCAATGGAAACTATCCACTCCATTCGTCTTTTGAGTCATATGGCAATCATAAATCCCTCCCAGGAAACACCGTCTCTTTAACTAGACCACCTTTGGTCAACCACTTCGGATGCTTCCGGTGAAGACAGAGGAAATTAGACTTTCGGAAATTAATTTTACTTCTTCTGTACTGAGAGCCCGTAATATTGGCACGATTTTAATCTAAACTTACGCAGCTGGCTAAGTTCCTTTCCGAAAGACATATTAGGTCATCAGGTGAACGGAAAATGAATATTCTGTAACGCTTCTACTAGATTTTACGCTATTCCGCCTCATTGAAACCATCGACTGAGTCCAATAAAGAAATAGATATGTAGAATGCTAACAAAAGGAAACTAAAGTATTATTCAAGTATTGTTGAGTTCGTAGGTCGCCGAAAGTTACATGCTTAATTATACATAGTTCGTTCGATTTTCATTGGAGACAAAGTATAACGAATGCAAAAACGATATAAATTCGATTAGTTGCTAAACACGTTCACAACTCATCAACAAGGGAGGTGAAATTTGTTTTCCATGTATTCACTTTATTGCACCTTTTCAGCTTGGACCTACTGGGCCTACGCACACTAGACAAAATGAAATTCAAAATACGGTTCTTGGAAAACTTTATGACAGTTCGAAGAAACTTACGCAGCTCGTCTACCATTGAAAGGCATGTGAAAGTTATTTGGAAGTCCTTAAGAGGGTCCGAACACACACTCGGTCATTTTTTTCATTTGAATACTTCTCTGCAGGTCACTCGCTAATTTCTTACTTCTTTGTTTAAATTGGGGGCCCTGAAACACCAAAAGCATACCCATCATATCCTCCAATCAACTGCGGTGATACAGGGTACCGTGCTTTTTTCAGTCGCGCTACTTAACTTCACTTCACCGTCCAAGGTAAATAGGGAGCTGCATATTTGATCGATAAACGGTCAACGTGTACTATTGACCATGAAACCCGTAATGACCTACCCCGTGTGTCTGCTTGACTAGTTGCTGACCATCATATGCACTAGCTATATATCGGTCGTAGGTAATCGATGGCGAATTATAGTTTACTGAACGCGTGCTCTCGGCTGAAACCTGAAGGTGCCAATACCTGGATAGGCAATGGGTAGACAGCCTCCGTCGAGTTAACGAAACCTGACCTCCAAGCTCAGCTAGCACCAGGGGGATTAAGGAAATACAGTTTTGATGCATGAGAAGAAGGTAGTTACATTTCCTTACTGGAGGGTGTTGAATGGTCTGAGAAGAATCGATCTCAAATGAACTAGCGCAGTGTGGGTGTAGCAAGACAAGGAGCTCAGTAACCAGCCCAGTAACCCTGGTTGATGTGTACGATGAAGGTCTTCGGATAGGCTTAGGCACCCGTAATTTGAAAGGCCAGTGGTCTAGTGAAACAAGGATTTCTTCTCCCAAGTCGTCCAAGTCACCAAATCACCGTAGTAGCATTCACACCACTCTCACGCGCGCGTCAATGGTAGACAACCTAAGTGCGTCTTCTGGCAACCGATGTGTGCTTCAGTCAATCGTCCCAGCTCACGTCTCTCAGGCCTTCCTGTTGCACTTGCACTTTTTCGTCCGAGGTCATGTGACAACATGACACCAGCCCAGTAACGTGTGGAGCAAAATTCCGTCACCGACGTTACCGAGCGTGCTGGGCGTTTTCCTCCATCCTCCTGGTGCTCAGCTACGTAAAAGTCGTTGCAAGTGAACTATGTAGGAGTTATTCTTCCCCGCTGATTATGAATTACAACCTGGGAGCTGAAGTTCCAGAAGGAAAGATTTCGATATAACATTTAGCTAGGGTGCGCATCGACTCGGCTTGGCAGCATGGCTAGCCATGTTTCCCAAACAGCTGATCTCAGTTCATATAAAACGAGGATTACTGACTTTACATCCTACTAGTTTGACGTCTTGCTGTCTCATGACCTCAAGTGGTTAAGTGCGGAAGAACCCCCGGTTGAAAGATCGAATAAAGTGTGTGCTAAACCCGTTTTTCTAAACTTTTCCTTGCCCCACAGAATGACGTGAACCTTCACTTAACATTATACTGCTAGATATCAGATCAAAACTCCAAAAGAACGTTCAAATGGCATTTGTGTACACACCGGACCTCTGTGCACCTTTTTGTGAACGGTGTAGTTTAACTTGGATTATAAGGGAGGAACAACCAAGATAAAATGGCTGAAATGCTACCGGACCCATGAACTGCACAGCTTCATGTCCAGGTTTCCCATTGAAGTAAACCGTGCTGAATCAGAGTGCGACATGCTCTGGTGGTACCAAACGCTAAGGACAACGAAAACCCACCCGCGGTAAACGAGCTCATTGACCTTTATTGGGCAAATCAGTCAAACCGCTTGAGTGTAACATATTCGCCTGTGCAAACCTGATGAATCGGGAACATCCGGAGTGCGCTGGTGGATCAGTGACAACATGTTCGCCGAATACATCGTATATCCGTAGTTCAACTCCCAACACATTTGAGTAAAAGCATTTCAGTAGACTTGAAACACCTAAAAAACCAGAAGCACTTCAACTAAACTGCACGGGTACTGGAAACACTAGATGAGAGAGCTAGTTAATTTGGAAGACCGTGTGTTTCACATTGCTTATAAGTAGGAATAAAGCAGGGCTAGTGCTGATTACTCATTTTCAAGAACGAATTCCAAACCATTCTCGTTTGAACAGTCCCTGCACTTTTTCATAAAGGAAACTACTCACAAGGTTGCTGAAAACTCTTCGAGTAGTTTCCTTTATGAAAAAGTGCAGGGACTGTTCAAACGAGAATGGTTTGGAATTCGTTCTTGAAAATGAGTAATCAGCACTAGCCCTGCTTTATTCCTACTTATAAGCAATGTGAAACACACGGTCTTCCAAATTAACTAGCTCTCTCATCTAGTGTTTCCAGTACCCGTGCAGTTTAGTTGAAGTGCTTCTGGTTTTTTAGGTGTTTCAAGTCTACTGAAATGCTTTCGTTTGGAAGTACTACACAAACAAACGAGCCACATGTCCAACTATGGTTTTTTCAACTCGAGGTAACTTCCTAAGTATTTCGCAACTCTAGCTGACGTTTTCACCTTGCATCCAATTTTCTCATGGGTTGAATAATTTGATTTCCATCTTGATGACCTCAAGTAGAAGAACTGATGGGATACTGAAGAAACGTAACATTTCGCGCAATACGTTTAAATCTGGATATGAAAAACACCATTGACGCACTTGAATGGTACCATTCTGATGAACAGCCGAGAACAACCGAGAGTGATATGATCGAATTAGGTGCATGCCATTGGGCGTATGTGTCCGTATGAATTGTGACGTAATTTGTGATAAACTTGTCTTGCACGCATGCGAACGTGAGTTCACTGAAACCCTGGGTCTTAACAACAGAACGGTAAATTTAGTCTTGTTAGCTTCCACTGCCTTTCTGAATATAAACCATGAACTTTGTCACAGACCAAACATAATCTTTCATCTGTCCGAAAATTTTGACTTGACATTTGATTACATTATTGTGATAGAAAAAAATTTGTCAATTGCGAACAATTCTAGTTCTCGTCTAGTAGCTACACACCTTAGTCGGCTGCACGGAATAGACTGTGCACACCATTGTTTTGCATGGTATTTTTTCTTCCAAACAGGTAATTAACTGGCTTTCTAGGCTTTCAGAGTTGTT
Organism: Clonorchis sinensis; assembly: GCA_003604175.2. NCBI lineage: Eukaryota > Metazoa > Platyhelminthes > Trematoda > Opisthorchiida > Opisthorchiidae > Clonorchis > Clonorchis sinensis. Next base: position 83,346,923 of record CM030369.1, read on the forward strand.
TAACTACAGTTATCCGATAGATCAACCATTACTGACAGGCAGGTCGGCCTGAACACCAGTCAATCGTATTATTCAAATTACCATATCAGGTTTAGAAAAGGGATAAGAATGGGGAAGCTAAGTAGCACAGCTTCCAAATACTCGAGTCACCGCAGAATGATTCGGTGACGATAGAATAAGTCAGTGCTTGGTGGTCTATCAGGTGGTCGTTGATCTGTTCACCGAGCTTGGCAGTTAGCTTGCAAACGTTTAGTCACCAATCGCGCGAAGATGATATCACCTCGATTGGTGACACAAAGTTTGCAAGATAATTGTGAAGCTCGGCGAGCGTGACAACGGCCACCTGATCAGCTTCCTATATGTTGAAATACAAGAGTACCCATTGCCTGAATGTTTAATCCTGATTTTATCTATTAGGGGAATAGGCGGTTGGCGAATACTTGGGAGGCTGTTCGCTGAATGCATGGGGTTGTTTATCATGAACTTAGTAAGTTCAGACGGAATCAGATGGAACCCCAGTAAAGTATTTTTGTTGGAGGGGTGTTTTCTCTTCAGGTGAATCCTAATGGAAACGCTACTGTGGTCTTGTTGCCGCACAGTTCGATATGGTCCAGCTGAAGAATTGCACCGTCTTTTAGTCACGTCAATAAGGCATTCTGAAGGGGTTAGGCTTAAGCACACTTTACCGCTCCAACAAAGTTAAAAGCATGATCTTGCCTGCTAATTTCCAATCAAGGTGAATTCGTCTTTTACAACTTAAGATGACTATCTTCTTATTCATTAGTAGCTGGAGCCTTTCGGTTTCTCATGGTCCCATTCTCATTTCTACCAGCGTACACAATGTCTCGCAAGGGTAGCATTGTAATTCAATTGTCCTTTTCACATCTGAACTAAAATAAACCATTTTACTTGTCAATCAGCCACATTCGCAACCTAAAACTCAGTTGCATGGGCAAAAACATTATCGTCAGTTTTCATGGGAGTATGTGTATAGTAACTCAAGTAAGGATCGGATCAGGGCACAAGGTCAGAGCTAATGACTCTGAACGATTGCTGATGTGAATCTACTTCTGGCCCTCTACGGGCTCAGGCATTCCAACAGGCCTCTTCCGGTTGAATGGTCGCTGTACGACAAAATATTTTCACAGCTTAAGAAGCTTGATCGAGCTTGGTCGCTAGCAGTACCTTGCTTGACCTTGAGGGTAAATCAACTCTGTCGATTTTCTCTGCAAGTCATCCATTGGTTGGGTTGTTTCACACCTGGTATGATTGTAAACATCCGCACCCTGAGGATGCACAAAGTCATGCCATTTTTCCTCTTGACACAACATTCTCCCTAAGATGATCGAAGGCTCCTTCTCAGTGACAATTAGGTAGATTTTGTGATGTGTAGTACCTGAACACCAGAACACCACGTAATTGTTTGTATTCCGTGACTCTTTTCCGGCTGTTGACGTTGTTGTTAATAAGACCAGGTTTAATGCTTTCAGGAATGGGGCACGTTACTCTGGGAGGAAATGAAACAGGCCTAACTGGCTCTAGTTGTTTTGTCATGCACGTAAAATGAGCGTTTGCACACCACGCTAGAAAAAACACATCCAGTCCTCTGCTTAACTTATCGAAAGCATTGGCACGCAACGGCGATGCCTAAAGTGCCCATGTAAGACGAAAAATTCGGGTTGGGTAACTCATGACTCAGCCTGTTTATGCCTTAATGATGTACGTAGGATTAATTTGCCGCTCGTGCGAGGCCCACGAATATGTAATGTATGGGGATGGAGGCTCACAATTTATAAGATGTCACACTCTCATTCCCTGTGGAACTCTACTCGGTTTTTGTTCATACAGAGTTTCCGGGCCGCCCAAATGTGTGTTCAGTCAGCTGGCTGTAAACAGCTGTGACGTTCTCATGCTCCCACCAGATAGAACAAAGTATATATGATGAAGGCAGATCGCTTATCGGCCTGACCAAGCATGGCTAAGTAAGACACCATGTGGAAACCAAGCCGCTGATGGTTAGCCTACCATTAATCACAAAAAGCTGGACATTTAACCAGTGCTGCCGGTTGATTCTGTCCTAACGTCTGTCTCGCCATTCATGTAATCTTTTATCATCCGAGGAAGTGCGTAATTAAAATTGCACGAATTTTCACAGTTGGCATGCCCGTGAAAGAGGCTTATATCCTACAGGAAGACGACCATATTTCTGATCGATCACTTTACCTAACTATTTGATCAAAGAGTTCCTGAGATCTTTTTAAACAGACAGCTTTCACTTTTAAACCATTGGCCTTGGAGTGCACCAAACATGTCCCTTTTCAGCCTCAACCGACCATTCAAACCCAGGATACTTCGCATTTTCTCGTTGTGTTACTCAAATAAATTTGTTCTTTCAAGGTTGTTTCGCAGCAGAGCACCTAGGGGATGCTATGTAAAACGGGAATATATCCATCTACCACGCTGATAACCAGTTTAATGTGAGTGGTTGCTTGTGAACCAAACATGCCCGGCTCTGCCGCCTGGCTCTTCTCCGCTGTCTGATTTGCTATCTAGTCAACCTTTTGTCTACCAAAGCAGGCATGAAGAGAAGAAAAATCTAGGCCAAAAGTCACGCAGAACCACGCAAAAAAGCCACACTTAGAAGCCATAGGAAATAAAACCACACAGGAAAAGTTTTTTTTAGAACTCGACAACGGTTCAAGCGACCGCTTGGAATCAATAGCAGGATTTGGGTTTGTGACTGAATTCACCGTAGAACCGTGGAAACGTCCCAGATTCTACACAGTTCTATTGCACACCACAGGACGATCATTTGACGACCAGTTTTGACTCATGTTAGCCAACAAAACCGAGTAAACGCACACCCACAGAACGAACACTAACCAGAGAGGAACTTAGTTCATCCATAGCTTAGCGTGGTTGGCGGATTCTGACAGAGAACATGTGCCCCATTTGTTCATCACATGCAACTTGACGTACATATCCGTGACTGGTCAAATATCCCACAGAGTGAATGCGCACAAAATAAACTAAGTCAAACGACCCTCTCTGTAACAACCTCCTCCCTTCACTATGACATGGCCGTTCGCCTCTTCGAAACTCGACCACCTTTATAACACGACTAGTGTTTTCTTTAAGTCAGAATACAAAAGGTACTACACCGTATCAACACGAATAAGAGATGTGTCTGAATGGATAGGTTCATAAGAAATATACCGTCAAGAAAGCCAAGATTCTGAATTTGTTACTTATGGGATCATTTGTAGTTGCCGTACTTTCATCAATAGTGATGACGTATACTTTTGAAAAGACTGACGACTATGTCATGCTTAATATGCAAAATACATTGTATCCGCGTGCTAGCTAATCATTACTTCAAATGAACGGCAATTTTCCACATGGCCTTATTTTTTGCGACTATTTCCGTTTGGCTTATTTTTTTACTGATACTGACTGCTTTATTGGCTTTTTTCCTGCGGCATTTCTTCACGTGACTTATCTTCGCTTACCAATATGTAGATATTGCCCGCAACTGCCAGCCAAGTTTGTTTTTTTTTACTTGGTTCCACCAGATCGGTGGTGAGGATAGTATTCTGATTGGATAGTATCCACTTGAATTCACTGGTAGACTGATCGGTGTGGCTCCCAATAGCACTCCGCATGTAGGACTCCTGTTTGCGGCTGTGTGTACCGTGTTTTTTGCCCACCGGATGTACGAAAAACCCGGTGGGAAGTTCGAGAGTGTCCAAGAGAGAATGCGTGAGGTTGTGCACACCACGCACGTAAAACCGATGACTCTCCGTGATCCAACCTTGAGATATATTCAAACTGATTCCAAAACGTTCTGAGAAATCTTCTCATGGCACATTATTTCTGTCTAAGTGGCTTTGGAATTATCCTAAAGCAAAGGAAGTTCAAGTCACACGTCATTCTTTTCCCAGCATCATACCAAGAAGAGGCAGAAGAATACCAAACCACAATTTGTATTCATGACTATTTTTGCAGAGGTTTTGGTCAGCTTGATCACAAACCTTTTTGGAGTATCATCGATTGGCCCCTAATGCATGTTCTTGTTCTCAATCGAGTGTCTTATTAAACAACCGAAATAAAACATTTTTGTACCATCACTAAAGAATGTAAAAGTTTAAAAAAAAACAATTTTATGGCTTGCGTTATGACCAGTTTCGAAGTTTGATTTCTCATAGGCATGTCCTATAGGATGTCGAAATCTTGTACGGTTAATCCAGGTGTACTGCTCTGATATGTTGCCCTAAACGGTGAGAATCCAGAATAACACAACCCAGATCAGCCCCAATCCTCTTCATGTAACTAATCTTCCTCCGAGCGTGCTTTCCATTTTTAGCGAAACGTTACAACTCATATTAAAGCTTTCTGAAACAGTGACTTCTCGATGGGTTCCAAATGGTTTCCAACTAGTCTACCCCTCACTATTGAACTGAATTAAAACAACTGAAGAGTTGCAATAAAATAATAGAGTACATACGAACCATAAGGATAATTCCGAAAAACTGCAGTGTGCCAATGCACTTTTAAAGTTGGATCGATTGTCGTGCTTCAGTATCGCGGCATTTGCTGTTTGTGTGGCTACCGAGCACGAGAACACTCATTCACTACGAAAAAGGGTCTGATCGACATTTTGTAACGACATAGTTTTGCTGGTAGCCGTTACAGAAATGAAATGCTTTATGCAGAAATAACCTCAGGAACTACAGAAAAGCAATTTTCCATTGCACGGAGGGACAAACCTTTATTCAGGACAAATATCAATATCTGTGAAGACCAGAACCCTCGAGAGTAGCAAATGAGTTCATCCAACCTGAAGGGTGTTCCGTCTTCATCGCGGCTCACTTTTATCCACTGGTGGCAGGTGGATTCGAATCAAGTGCGTATTCATGAAACTTTCTTCACCCAGTCACAACCCATCGACTGTTTCACTTCTCAAAAGGAAGACGGTTTCGGTTAAGTGCGAAATACCAGTTGGGTTCACAAAACATATTCTTCATCATCATGATATCGAGAAACACAATGTGAATCAACTTATTCCTGACAGACAAGCAAACAAAGCACCTGCGTGCATCCTGAGACGCTCATTACGCATCTCAGTGTTACCGCGATGGTCAGTATGCTGAATATCAGTCAATGGTGGATATCAATTGAAGGTGTTTACATAAATCACAAAGTAGTCGCGCATTCATAGTCTGCCGTCAATAAAATTGTAGCTTTTTCATTGGTAAGGAAATGGCAGTATATTAATCACGGAGGCCTGACAACACCATATCATCTACACCTTCGTGTGCGTCCGCGAATATTTGCGTGTCTATGCGTGAACAATCATTCACCGGTTCAGCACCCACTTACACACCTGACTTCACCGATTTTTTTTGTGTGCTAGAAAACAAAACTCGGGGAAGGATAGAGGAACCTGTTTTCCGGAAACCAGTATTGTCACTGAGTTTTCATCTGAAGTTATCTCATCAATCGTCATAGAGTCATCCCGGCTTTCAATAATATTTTTACTGTTTCAGCCTGGACAATTTAAACTCGCAGTCGAAATAACGGTCCCTACATGGTGACGGCAGTGACAAACCTGACTGGAAAACAAGACGTATTCGAAGGGATCTTTTCCAGATAAGCCCCGCCACTAATGCAAAAAGTGCATGCGTGAAAAGTTAAGTCCCGCCACTTGTCGTTAGCTCCAGTTTAATGTACGCACACAACCTTGACTATTTTTGATGAAAACAATTCCTTATCCGCATCTAGGCTCATTTTGTGCAAAATTTTCTCCGTTCGGACGTGAAACCTTCAACTTTCTGCCGCTTTCAACTCTCGTTCATGACAAGAAGACGGCAATAAGTTTTTGCAAACCCACGGAGTTATCCATCCGCAACGTTTATGCAACAATGGCCACCAAATGACACTTTCAACTCTTTCTGACAGGTGGAGGTGTAATGCCCGAGAGTGTCAGCAAGAAATCGGTCTTCGAAAGGAACCTGGCTGGAGCGGTCTAGGATGGAGTTTAGGACAGTAATTCTATTCATTTATTGCTGGTCCAAAAAGTTGGCGGCTTTTGCAGACTCCAACAGTTATCGGCGGCTCAGGTCTACAAGTCGAGACCGATGAAACCCTAATATCTCGCCGCAAAAAACATGCAGGGCGAGTCCTTCCCCAGCAGTGGATTTTCGGAGGGATCTGCCGGGAAACTAAAGAGGTGTTCATGTATGCAATGCCAGATCGAACTGCGGCCACTTTGATGGACATAATCCAGGCCTGCATCGCTCCCGACTCAATCATCATCTCCGATATGTGGGCATCATACCAAGGAACTGAAACGATGATTGACATGAATTATACTCACGAAACGGTTAATCAACGGAAAACTTTGTGAATCCAACGACTGGAGCTAACACACAAACCATCGAATCTCTTTGGCACGTCTACAAGATGCAGAATAAACGCGAATGCGACACACACCGATCTTTATTGGACAGCTACTTGTGTGAGTTCGTTTAGAGGCAAAGGTACCTTTTCATGCAAATTATTAATGAAGTGTCCCAATTTCGTCCTCTTCAATAAAAACTAAAAATGTAAGTTTCATATCCTCTTTTTCTAATCTTTTTTGGGAGGCGGGGGTTAATTTTTTGGCGGGGCTTATCTGGAAAAGATCCTATTCTTCGAAGTGTAACATTCATCAATCTGCTCACAAGTCTACACTCGCGTATGCATCACCAGCAGTTACCTTTGGACTAAGAAGGAATCGTCTCGATTTCAAGTGTAATTTGTACCCCACTTTCACAACCAAAAATAAATGGATCATTTGGTTCGGTTGAAGAATATCACTTTGTTTGTCGAGTTCACGATCCAGAATATATATATATAACGTGTTATTCTAGACTCATGAACAAAATAAACCTGTCTACTGAAGCGGTAATTTCGCCCTCTGGAAATTCTAGCCCTAAATTGGTCAGTATGCAGCCACCTAGATCGACAGCAAATGTTCAACTGGATGAAAACATTGTGTAGCTATTTTCGGGTTTTCACCTTCAGGAGGTAACTTAGATTGGGAAATCAAAAAGTTCTATTTGTCTACCAAATTAAATGACACAAGCCATCTTCAATAAGTAGCGAATGATAATCCCAACCAAGCAAACGAACAGTCCGGTCACCAAACAGCGTGAACTAAAATTAGTAGGTCGCATCACAAGGCCTGCTACTGAGTCAGCGGCAAACCTAGACAGACGAGGTAAAGCTGTTCAAATGGCCCCGGTTCATGTAAGTTCAGGCTTCCAGTCAAAACATGCTAGTGACACGTCAGGTCGCTCAGACATTTTGCGACAAGCCTGGACGTGGCCTGAAGGTGTGTAGGCACGCGCACAGCGATAGACGCGCTTGTGGGTTGCGCTGACACGGGCGTCTGGTTGAGAGATCCAGGCAACTAAGGTCATTGTCGTGAGGGTGATTATGGGATGACTCAGTCACTTGTGCATCCGGTCACCCCTACTAAAATTAGAATCTGGCTGAGTCAGCAAATGTGACTAGTGGCAGAGGAGACGGTGACAGAGTGCACTTATGTGCGTCGAACTGATCCCAGAATCAGTAAGATAAACACGACACCTAATGATCTGTGGGATTCACACTAGCCAGAGTAGAAACACGGGAAGTGGAGTCAGCCCCGAATTATTCAGTATGACCATAATGACCCAGAAAGATTCATACAGATCTGTAACTTCAAAACATCTCTTCTTCCGACCAGGCTGTCCCAATTCACGGCATATCGTCATGAAGCATCTCCTGGCTGAAAACTTACAGTAGCTCATTGAAAAATACCAAGAACAACTAGATGGGACCATTGTGCCGACTCGCCACTTTAGACCAAAGCCAGCTAAGGTACGTTATGGTTACCTTTCCACATAGCAAAGCTGCACCTTGAAAATTTCTCTGAGGAATTTGAATAAGCAAACTTTTGAGAAACTTCTGAACTCAGACATCATTATTCAACTTTTTGAAGGTGTTATTTCATCATTCTCTGCTCTCACTGTTCTTTACCGGAGTGCATTTGTTATAAGTACAGCCTTATATATTATTATCATTGTATGATACGTTGTTTATTACATTATTATATTATTATAATCAATATCAATATAAACAATCGCACTTGTGAGTACACTAAACACAATTGCACTTTGACAGACGACAGAGGAGCACAGAATGGTGGAAAAACACCGTCAAAGATTGGGATAATTCTGTCCGAGCTCTTTCTCCACAAGTCTGCTTATTCAAAGTTATTCAGGGAAGCTCCCAAGGTGCAGCTTTGTTATGTGGAGAAAGTTACACCCCTCCCCCACTAAAAAGCCACTTCCAGAATACTTCTTCCTCGCGCCTTCAATTAATGGGTTTTCCTGAGGCGGCTTTCGCAATAAACTGTCAACTGATCAGCTTATCTCAGCTCTGGTGATGCAGAACTGCCAGTATTTAGAGCTCGTTAGAAACTGCGTAATGTGCAAACAGCCTTTACAAAAATCATCGACAGAAAGACATATTCTGTCGACTCCACACTGAATAGCTGTTAGCCAATAGTCACGTACTTAGGAAAACGTTGTAAGGAAATGTCAAGTCGGCCAGACCGTAATAAGTAACGGCGCTTAATATGCACAAATCCTGTAAAGATGGCTTATAGGTCCTTCATGAATGTGTCCGCAGTTATTTTCTAGGAAGCTCACATACCTACTACGGAAAGAACAGACTTCTGGAGAACAGTTACAGCACTGTCGGAACAGTAACGTAAGCTTCCGGAATGTGAAACGAACAAGTTAATCAGACGACAAAATGATCATTTGGACGCGCACATTCGTGGGGCCGACGGGCTCACGTGAGTGTCCGCTGTGCGGAAAGACTAAACAATGCTTTGATCAATAATTTCAAGCACGTAACACTAGTCGAGCCACCCTATTTTTGTTCAAATTTTAGGTCCACATATGATGAAGTACGGTATATAGGTGACTGAATCCGTTGCTAAATTGGATAGATGTACGGTTCCGTATTCTTGTTCAACTACAAATACCGTCCCAGAAACATGTCAACTTACACTAGAATCACCACGAATGGCTGAGCTGGTCAAAAGCCCGGCGACCTTTTTGTTTAGAGCAAAAGTACCCTTGAAACATCCTTTCCCCCAAATTCCCTGAGTATCATTTAAATTTACTGGGAGCTCCGAAGTCCCGCAGATTTCCGTTCATGCAGCATATAAAAGACACGCGTGTAAACTCACATCGTCAGTGGATTCAAAACTTCCTCCAAATGATTTCCGGATGTGGTTAAGAAATGACGGACAATCTGAATAGTTCAGCCGTGTGCATTGTCAGAAATGACGGACAATCTGAATAGTTCAGCTGTGTGCATTGTCAAAGTGTCATTTTGATTGATTTTCGATTCTAACTGGTTTCCTGCAATCAGATCGATACGAAGTCAAAAGAAGTCCTAATCAACTGTATTTTTCCTTTTCAGCTGTGGGATTTGATTTGATTTGAGAAAACCCCAACCCCAGCCATCAAAGGGACATGATTGTAAACTAAATGGCGCTAAAACTAGTCGGCTAATGGCTGATGGTGCGTGGGTCAGTTGACCTTCTTACGTTTGGTTCCGCGCTGATGGGCCATCGTGGTTAGCCAAGGCTTTGAGAGCCAAGCCTGTTTGCCTGGTGAGGCATGATATGGTAGGACTTAATTAAGTCAGCATAGACTGTTCCGGAAAGTACGCCATTGCAGCAACTGAGGTTCTGAATACGCTGCTATTGAATCATATACAAAGACCATGCACTTCACTCAGGTCCGGATACAAAAGAAAACAGGATGCTAGCATATTCAAGAGGAGGCGACAAACAAGACACAACCCTCCGGCTGTACAAGTTAGCGTAAAACTAAGATGGTTCGGAACAGCTACCTTAAATACTGGCAGCATGTAGACTGAAAGCACAGTGAAAGTCAAAATGCATACACTGGCCACTTCCAAGTAAACCCTGCTAACAAAACACCCGTCTATTAGGACCTGATCTGGTCAAACGTTACAGATCGAATCTCTTCTCAGAGGGAGTTTAAATCCAAACAACCCTCAGTTGAACAACTACCGGTATTCTCTTCTGGAGAATGGTCAGTGCTGATGGGGTTTCTTCACAATGGGGATTTCGACCAAGCTTACGAGTAGTGTGATACCGCTAGACAACAAAGCATTGCGAAATCTGGAATGTCTTACCAACTTAAACACGAGGCGGCCCGGTTCAGCATATTCAGTTGAAGCGGACCATCATAGACGAGAGAATCAGCTGGATACGACTGAGTTTCCTGCCAAGGTCAACCTCGTGTGCAACTGAAAGTATTTGTCAAAATCAGTCCAATTTATGTTTAAGTAGCACATAAGGTTGAGGGAAACTAGGTTACTGCACCTACCTTATGAGCCCCAAGAACGGAGAAACTGGTCGTGGGCTGTCGAGGAGTTTTCGGCAACTTTATGAGTAGTTTCCTTCAAGCTGAATGCCAACTGAATTTGTAATTCTTAGTTTCTCGATTCAGCATTGAAATTACCGTATACAACGTGATTTCGTGGTTTAGTAGGTAAATGAACCTCTCTTAAAAGTGACTGTAAAATGGCCGTTTGCTAGTTAGTAGCCACTTTCAGAGTCTAAAGTAGGCTGTTTGTATCAAGTGCGGAACGTCAGGGAGACTTCAGTTAAATTTAGAACATAGAACTTTTCACCTCTAATTAGTTATTTAAAGCAACTATGCCTGAATTTATGCCCTATTTTGATTTAGTGTGCACATAACTCATAAAAGCTTGTTGCGTGCTGAAATGGTGTGATAGGCCAATAGGACCGGCACAAACTAAGTGCTAATATCTGTGTCTTACTTGGTATGCGAAGTCCTTTAATTTTTGGCATACTTCTTATTGAAAAAAAGCAAAGGTTTGTCCTCAGTATTCACCACAAATCTACGATTCATCTCTCCACTCCACTCATGGTACCAAGGATTTCATTCCGGCGGTGTGCAGGGTACGTGTGTCGATGTGTGTGTTTACAACTTTATCCGTATGCAGAAGAATCTAAAGATCGTATACAGCCATTATAGAGGCTGTAATCTCTGCTTTTTCAAGCACCGTGCTCTTGGACGAACTAATCGCACCATCGCCGCCGTCCCATGCATGGCGGATCTGCAGCCCTCTGTTGGTAAACCGTCGCACTATACGGGTTAGTAACACAGTCATACGCAGGTTTTCCGTCGCTGTTTCAACAATCCCAAAACTGAGGGAACCCAATGAACGTGAAAATTTTGGACATGGATTTTTACAACCCGATTCACGAAACTGAGAGCGACAATATTCTCAGTTGTCCACAATCCACGCTGCACACCTTAACAACGACAACGAACGTCGCTGATCATAGTTTGGAAGCATGCAGATAGGCATTCAACTTTCTGTTTAGCGGATGCAGTCAACCACTACAGGAGTGCACTTGAAGGTGTTTCATGAGGTGTCGTAATGAGGCCACCAAAGGGGCCATTTCTCACTACTAGTTTTCCCAGAGTTTACCTGCAACTAATTCAGATATCCAGTTCCGCCGCATCCAGATGTTCCTATGCAGTCATTGGCCATCATCAAGTGGTTCATTAGGATATATTTCCCGAAGCGTGTTGTCAACAGTGCCGACTGCATGCTTGTATTTAGTATAAAACAGAATATGCGTAGGCTTGTTTTATTCGTCAAGAAATAAGTTTGAAATATCAATCACATTGTCCATTAGGATGGTAAAGGCCCAGTGCATAGGTTTCCAGCTAGATGCTGAAGTAAATACCATCTGCGATCAAAGGATCAGCTAGCTGTTTGGTTGTACTGACTACAAAAAACACCCTTCCGAACTTCATAAAACGTGTGAATTGCAAAATCCCAGGTTTCCTGGTTATTCCCTTCTGTAATTCCAAGCTATACCTAAACTTCGAAGCTATTTGAAAAAAAACTATGGCATGACGAGAACCTTAGCCATTTGCCGCTGGTCATTCTGACAAGCAACTGGGAAATATCATCATCATCATCATCATCATCATCATCATCATCATCATCATCATCATCATCATCAAAGTATTACAGGTATATGACGTCTACATGGGGAACTTACTCTCATTTGGTTACTCCTAGGTTTGAGTGTGTTTTCACACCGACTAAGTAATCAATGCTGAACAGTCATTAATATGGTGGCTCGTCTGTGAGGATGAATGGCTGGTATCCGAATAGGATTTGTCAGTCAAAAGTGGTCAAACCACCGGACGCGTGCGCATAGTAGGAAAATTACAAACAATTTGCAATTAGTTGAATTTGGTACCGCACGAAAGGCATTGGGAGCGATGTAGATCTGAGGGAATAAGATTGGCGGAGGAACGTGCAGAGGCCTGTTACAATCTATCAAACAGCCTAAGCATGATGCATAACGATGAGCACCGGCGCCAGTTACCTGATGGTGTTCTCGGTCAAGTCCTTAAAGTTTCAGCTTACTACTCCATCTCAACCATAATAGTACCATCTAAGTGTTACCTGGAATTCTGTCCGGCCACCAGTGTCAGTTCCGTCCTTCTGACAATGAATTATAATCAATCTCTCTTCAGTCTCATCCTATTTGGCGCGGTGTCAAGGTCGCTCTCGTTACTTTTGATGTAAATCCACCGTAATATTTTCCCATCTGTGATTCATTCAACCTTTCGTTTTTGTAGTTCTGATGGCTTCCTCTGATCACGATATAGGAAAAAGACACAGGAAAATTATATTTAGGATCAGAATCCCCTCCAATGTAGACGGCATAGTGTGATGCAAAAAGCTCAGCTGCTGTTTTGTTTCCACAATATTTTGTTCAAAGTTATCCAAGCGTCATCCGCTTCCCTTGGGATGATGAAATCAGGAATTTTGGTAGTTCTGTTACATGCATCCAAGTAACGTCATAACAGGGACTTTAAAGTGCACAAAAGTGCGTACATGGAGCCATTGTGCACCTTCGAAGACTGATCAGCGCTTCTTGAAACCAACGAAAAATGAACTACTTCAGGTTTTACATAAACTGACATCTTTTTCAAAATTAATTAATTAGGGTTTACTCTTCGCCATGGCATTCATAACATCACCAAATCCGTTATTTCTTCCTGACAATTGTTAGTGGTTTTCGTAATATTTTGGATGGTGATTCCCTTTTCAAGAGAGCTTATTCAGGTCAAAATTCTTACACAAAAGGATTTCATTTTCACATTCTTAAGTGAGGAAAATTTTGAGCAAACAAACAATCAACTAACTATTGCTTACTATGGATTGATTTAGTCGTCCAAATTGTTTCGACATGGTCACCGATGACTGAGTGAACCAAAACAAATATAATCAGAGGAACAGATGGAAGTGACAACAATTCTATGGTCTGCTAAGGGTTTCACTCAGAAGGGAACAGTGAATGAATGGGATATATGTATCTGAACTGGTTAAACCGGGTTGCACTACCTCAAGCCTGATCGGCGGTGAGCCTCATTCAGAAATGAACATCGCTGTGGACAATCTCTATGTTCTTATATCAGTTGTAGAACCACAATGAACTTGATTTCACATAATCCGTCTGTTAGTAGCAGATAAGTGAAAGCTGCTTCCAACTTGTTTCATTCGTGACCCTCCTCCGAATGCCGTGTAATTCCACCTGAACCTCATTCAAATAAACACAGCCAGGCAGACAGAAGGTGGATGTTGTGATAATAACAACAGCGAAGAGTTATCACAAGTGCCAAACATTGAACAGCTCCTCTCACTTTATTTTGCAGATGGTGGTTATGTAGTTGGATTGAAACAGTAGGGGCTTATTCGAGCTTGACCACCGCAGAAGCAATACCAATTAGTATATGTGAACGTTCACACTTAACACTTGTGAAACAGGTCAACGTAAACTGCTTGTACCAAAGCTCATACTACTCGAACGTGTCTGAACCATGAGATAAACAACTTTAGTTATATTGATGACTGCCTCCACTTGTTTGTTGTGGAACAAGCTAACGGAAATCCTCGCAAGAAAGAGTGATTCGGGTAGCAAAATACACTCATTTGCAAACACATTTGGTTGTCCGGGAGACTCATCTGGAACCCAGATGAATCTCGAAAAAGTGCATTTCTCGAATTTCGTACAGTTGAGGTCCAAGCAGGAAATAAGTTTGACGGAAACTCGAAGACTGCGCCGAGTTGATGAGCCCCAAGACGGACGAAACCGGTCGTGGGCTGTAGAAGAAGTTTCAGCAACCTGCTGAGTAATGTATCACGTCTATACACCCAATTAGTTTTATGACGAAAAATTATCCACACCTTAATTCTACATCAGTCAGTTTTATTTGGAACGATAACTGTCAGCCGATATTGTGATTTTAAGGACATCATCTTTGGTCGATAATTATTTTAACAGCTTAACTCATCATCTTCAAAAACAACCTAGACATGAACAATTCAGTTATGATGTGTTTCAAACAAATTTCTCTCCGATAAAATCATGTGGATTTTTCAACCCACAGATACACCATTAAGGTACTGTTCCAACAAGTGTTTACTGGTTTCTCATAGTCCATAAGAGATTACATGACCAGTTATTTTCGAAAATTTCTAGGGTTTTAAATGCACGCTCATGAACGGTTCAAAAGCATAAACATGGGTGGATGGACCACTCACTTCCAAGCGCCAGACCTAATGAACCGGGTGAACACGACGTTCAATCAGGATAGGATTCCAAACTCATTGGTTGATAACGTTTTGCCATAACGGCATGTACTGCTCAAAGTTACGACACATAAACAACAGCCAGTTTCTGTGACGTGAGGGCACGCCACACTGTTTGATTCGTCTTTCCACCGTTCTCGGTGGAACTGTGTACCTGGGAGGTAAACAGAACACGTTCTTGTGATGACTGTCGGGCTTTTACTGAAATCATCTGTAGGTTACTGCAAAAACAAGCGAGTGCCTTCATTGTGAAGACATCTTTGTGTCCTGTGTGCCCCAGACACTGAAGAAAACAAATCTTTAGTTGAAACGGTATGAGGTAGAAATTGGGGATAAGTAGGCGCGATATGTAACCAAGCCAAAGAGCTGGTGTGAGGGAAATTTAAGGAGGATAGACTGAGGAATATCTTAGAAAGAAAAGCCGTGATTCAAGAGGGCGATTTCTTATCTACAAGCTGCGTTGTTAAAATCGAAATTAAAATAGAAGAAAAAGCATCGGTGACCCTAGTTTTGCGGAAAACTAGTGACGAGTTCATTGGTTACCGAAAGCCTTTAATATCATACAGGAGATTGCCCGCATATGACAAATGCGCAATCTCAAGTGAAATGTTAAAGGAGACTGTGGTGATTTCGCCGCAGTACTTTTTGCTCTTCCCTCAACCGTCTGTCTCTTGCGTCTTGGTGAATTTTCTTCTGTTCTGATGAAGTATATTTGTCTTAGCAATACCTGTCATGCAGCTATTCCAGGAAAACCTCGTGGCGACGTAGTTTCACAGCGCAGTTTCATATGATGATTTCATCATCAGCATGACCTTATTTGACAGTGTAAATAATTGAACTTTTGTTTAACTTGTGTATGTGCACATGATCCATCAATGCTTGTGACCTTGATTTCTGAGAGTTATGGTCAGATTTCTTGCACTGACTACACTAATCCGCTTAGTGACTTAAATTACTAGGCCAAATCAGCACCAATCGGTGTTCGGTTTGCTAGCGAGATCGAAGCGGTCCGCACTGTGATAACGTAGTGTGCAAAGGCTTTAAGCAGTTTCGAAAATCGGTGGCACCACAGATATGGAGAGACGGAAGGATAAAATCGGTAAATCAACCGGATTTTTGGACTGTTGTACACGCACTACTACTACTAGCGACCAAACCAAAGGGAAAATATTGCCTGTGTGAGCAGGGTGGTGATTCCTGGCATTAGTACGGACACTTTCGTAGTGAAGCTCAGTCACTCGCAATCATATTTTTGTCTGGAATTCTTCATATAGTGTGATCGAGTGGATGCACAAAAACGGTACAAGTTTATGGAACAAGATTTGAAGTTCGAACTGCGTGTTTGGCAGAGTGGTCATGTGTCTTGACCTTTCTCTGTTGGAAACACTGCGTTATTTTTCAATCCTCCTGTCAATCCGCATGTGGACCAAGTATACTACCTTGACAGGACTGGATATTTTGAAGACAGTGTTTCAGAGGAAATAACGACGGGGTCTATAGGGGTACGGACGTAAGTAAAACACATTATCTCATTTGTGAACCTGAATAAGGACACCTGGATTTCATCGCTAAGTCTGATGATGGCAGCAAACTGAACTCACTTCTGGTTTGTTGAATCACTCGTGCATACAACTTTAGGTTAAATTGGAAAAGATGAGACGGTGCATTGTCCCATCTGGATTTTTTTTTGAAAAAAAAACCAGGAAGGACAATGCTTCACTTCGTCCATTGTAATTTAACCTAGACACAACAGGGCGGTGATCTTCTCACTCCCTTCAACGCTAACCCGAGCATATTTTACAGGGTTAGTACATTTGCGGACTTAAAGCTAAACATCCAATCCTTATAAAGAGCTTAAAAAGTTCATTGTGAGAAATTCGGTCACAGTGGAATCCGAGGAGAGAATTCAGTAGTGTACATCTACCTCATGAGCAGATTTGTGAGAAAAACTAGCCCAGAGCCTTGCTCATCTCGTTGAAAAGTAACTAATGTTTTGGAAGCAGAAAACGCTTCTCTGTTGCAGAGCAAAGGGGCCCTATAGACACTTTCTACTTCCGGATGAATCTACTCTTTATGATGACTTTTGTAATAGCTGCTTGATGAATTACTGAAGCATGCATGAAAGTGAACCTTAATGAATATGTGGATAGCTTGATGAACCAGGCAACCCAGTGCCTTAAGGAGAATATTGGATTGACCCACGCTGAACATTGAATATAGAATCTGCGTCACCAATCGTACTGACATTGAAATCGTGTTTGAAAATGTCCATTTTATTCTGAGATGTCACGCGTCATAGGTTTAGTCTGTGCTGTCGGATAGACCTGCGTGTAACACCACGTCCACTGTTGCCCATGTGGCCAACTCCAGTGACGTTCTCATTCGCATCCTCATTCTCCTACTAGGTTTTTCGTGTTTCGATCGATGTATGAATATGTGTGAGAGATGCAATGTTACGTTGTCAAAAAAATTCCGAATTGTTAGCATCCTGCACAGATGGTTCTTTTCTGAGTGCATTAAGCCCTCGCAACTCACCTTGATTGCAGTGCTCATAACTTGAATCGATTCCATTCCACGACAGTTAAGAGAAACAATTCCCTTTTGCTTATGCAAGCCTTACCATTAAATATGTGTTTGTGTTACCTTGTTTAGTGAGTAGCAAGCACGATTAATTCGTAGTCTCAGTCGCCTGAGTGTCATCACATTTGGCCTAATTAGTGGTCAGCTCCTTAAACCCTCACCCGAACCGATGATGTCTACGCGGATGCGTGGTTGTCTTCTAGAAAGGGACAACAGATGCTCGAAGTCCCAAAAGCACATTACATACGACTTGTGGTTTTCGGAAACACGTCTATTTGCATGAAATTCCTATTCGGTTCAATCGTCATCACCTCTCAGCTTAGTCTCTTAAAGTCTGAAATGTGTAAACCTTGTCTGTATGTGATAAATTTCCTCAACAAGGATCATCCTGAATTTAAGATTATTTCAATTCTCGCAAAGCTTTTCATCGGAATTCCGATAAGAACTAGGGGCACTCATCAAAACGCCTCAGACAAGGGGCATTATGCACAGTCCTTTGAGAACGCAATCCCTCTCCAAGGTTGTGGGTGAGTTTTCTTCCAAACAGTATCCCCCTATAGAATGATTTCATCGACGCCAGTTCATTGATAAAGTATATCAGTTTGACAAAATGCGAACAACACCACCTGCTACGCACAATACAGGCTTTCAACTGATCCTAGTTGTTTCAGGCTGATATTGTCTGGTTGTAATATCAAGACTTTTTTCGTAACTGATTATCAGCCGAACCGAAATGCGGTATCTGCATTTGTATGCAGGTATGTGTTTACGCCAACGGTGATCGACCACTCAGACTGTGCTATCCGCGCGCTTACCATCACCAACACACTATTTTGTCCCGACCATATCGCCACATAGACAGGCCTACACACTGGTCACTCCAGTCTACTCAATCACATTACTGTTCACCTAGGAGATGTTCGACGGCTGAGTAACACGAGTGAGGCTGGCAACCACTTGTCCGAACATAGTTTAAAATACAGCATCGAAAGTCACCTACGTCAGCTGCATCAGTGGGCTCATAAAGAGTGAAGTAAACCGTCCAAAAGATCCGAAAGTCAGTTTTCTGTTCTAGCATCTAATGGCCTCTGCACTGACAGCCTTGGATCCATCCACCCCGATAAGGAAGCGTGCACAACTTGAAGCACCGGCTGATGATGATGACAGTCAGCCAGCTCGAGCAAATGCGCGAAATACGCCATTACTAGTTTGACGCCAACAGCAGCTGGTACCTAGGACAAAATAGGTGCTTTTCGAATCTCTTGCCCATCAGAAAAATGAGGTCAAGAAACAGCAGCTACAAGAAGCTCCAAATGGCCGGACTCGGCAGCTCAACCGCAGCAAGGACGAACGGCGGGAGATGCAAAGTGAGTCCACCAAAGAATCCGCTGCTAAAAGGCAGTGCAACGTAGTTTACGACTAACTGAAAGCCGCTTGTGGAATGAGCACCCAACCGACTCCAACCCTCCAGGAAGCTGACACAGGAGTGAAACAGACCTCACCTTCAGAAGTAGTAGATATATGGTTCAGGTACTTCAACGCCGACCAACGAGCGTCGATTGGACTGTGGTGAATAAATTTCCTCAACGATAGATGAAGCTGTCCTGAACCTTTCTCCAACTATCGAAGAGATAAAGGAGACAAACGTGGAATTACCCAACTATCGAAGAGATAAAGGAGACAAACATGAAATTTGAAAGTGAAAAAGCAGCTGCAGGAGACATGCTTGTAGCTAAACTGTGCAATTGTGGTTGTCCGACTCTAGAGAATGTACTAATTCAACTGACAAATGTGGTCTAACAGGAAGAGGAATTTCCACCAGAATTCAAGGATCCTTTGTTCATGCCCAACTACAGAGTTACCAGTCTGTTGAGCTGCACCGACTAGCTTCTTGCACAAGTGCTATCTAACCGCCTCACAGCTGAAGGAATCGAAGCAAACATTTGCAAAGAACAATGTGGATTCCGTTCTGGTTATAGCGAAACGAACTTGGGGTCTGCTGTACGACAGGTCCAATAAAAATCCCGCGTAAGTAGTCAGCCGCTCCATACTCCTTTCAGAGACTTGAAGAAGGATTTTAGTTCCGTCAACTGAGGATTATTGTGGGCCGTTTCTTTTAAATGCAGCCTCCCGCCAAAGTTCATCAACCTGTTTCGAAGCCTAATTGACGGAATGCGAGCAATGGTGGAAAAGAATGGGTCGACTTCGGGTTATACCGAGTTTCTCATTGGCGTAAACCGGAAGTGCGTCCTTACCCCCGCTCTCTTCGATCTCCGTCTAGCAGCCATTATGGATGTGGCTTTCGTGAACGACGATGCCAACGTACCGTTGGAGTATCGGTTTAGTGGATATCCGTCCAGTACTGAACGTCTTGGTGCGAAGAGTCTGGTCCCCTAGATAAGCTTTTCATTTTGTGGTTTGCGGAAGACTGGTAATTGCCCGTACATATGTGCGATGAATTACCGAATAGTCGAAATGTTTCGACTCCTGCTGAGCAGTTCGATCTGGGTACCAATGCGGAGTAGACTTCTGTTCTGCATCAATCCGCGCCAGGTGGAGTCCCAAACGCCCCAAACGCCCATCAAGACTGGAAGAGAATTTGTGGGCTACTGCATGGGTTTATGGTACCTCAGAAACACATTGTCTGCTAACTTAACCGTCTTCTTTGAGCTGGATTCCCCCGCTGCCCATGTTAGCATGGCCTTTGGCAAACTCCATAAGCGGGTTTGGAGGAACCGGAGTCGGTGAATGGAGATTAAGCTGCACTTGTATAGTGCGTTGGTTCTATCTGCTCTCTTGTACGGCACTGAAACAACCTCCAGTACTTCAACAATTTTTGTATACACTATCTGAGGCGGATACTTGGTGTTACCTGGAATGAACTATCACGGAGCACGGATATCCTCCAACGGACGCGCTGTGACAGAATGGATGCTGCAACCACATTCAACCGTCTACATTCAGCCGTCCTTGGTCGAAAGTCTAAAAGCTATCGACGTGAATCTGGTCAAGTTCAGCCGTCCTTGGTCGAAAGTCTAAAACTTATCGACGTGAATCTGGTCATGTGAGAAGTGAATGCACAAAACAGAACGCCGTTAAGGGAGACTATACGAACTGGAGTATCTCAATTCAGCAATTTCCAACTTCAAGTCCGACGGCTGAAGCGTGCAAGCGTAAGGTGTCATTGGAGCTGCTGGATCTAGAGACCGAACAGGTTAGGTCTAAAGCGACTGCAGATCGTGTGTGTCACGGCTGCATTAGATTGGTCGGCAACCAGCGGACGCGCTGTGATCTGTCAGCGAAACGTCAGCGGATGGAGTAAAGTTACCAGATCCACCTTAGCTTTGTGTGGTTACCAGATAGCTGAGCCTGTGACGGTGCCACAAGTGGCTTCCGTGACCATCGCCCCACACACAAAATGCGTTAGCACAAGGAGAAATTTGGTGTGCCAAGCCTATATTCTATTCTATTCTATCTATCCTATCTATCTATCCTATTCTATTCTTTAAGCGACCATTTTGTGGGCGGAATCAGGTCGAATCATGACCAACTGCAGAATACCATGCGGAGGCATTCTTGCTCAGGCTTATTAGTAATGCATCCTCAAGCCTATCCGAAGCGGACACCACTGGGTTAGACTGATAGACTGGCCTCGTCTGTGTGAGCAAAGCCCTGTCTCCTAATTCCGGAGCGATAGGCCTACAGATTTTTGAGACCATCGTTGTACATATCTAGCCGAATGATGGCCAGTACTGGCTTGCCATGCGTGCCCAGGATGAGTTTCATGAGTGGCGCTGGCCAGTAGTTTCCCTAGGTATGCGCTTTGAGGCTCACATCCATTTGAATTGGGTGGGCTACCAGTTGGGCATGCGGACGGCCTTGTGTGTAGCCCACACTTGTTCGCCCTTTCATCGGATTTACGACAGCCCATGACCTTCAAGTGATTGCACATGAGGACCGCCGCAAACCGCATGTGGCACTGGGCGGTGTGCGCAGGCGCAAATCGCTTCAGTTCCGTATGGCGGGTCAGTCCGTCAACCCACCGGGCGTTTGCAAGCCAGACCACATGCACGCGATTTCGTATCCGAGGCTTTTTAACCAACGTGTAGCAGTTCAGGTGTAAATTGCACCACCTGCCCCTAAGTTCTGAGGGCTTGTTCATCACGATGCCGGCATAAAGATAAGGCCGACCGATGTGAGTCGACCCTTGGTGTAGGAAGCGGTGCCCACATCGAAGGCGGAAACCATCATGATTCCCAACAAGGCCGGACACCACGTCCACAGAGGAATGCAAGAAGCGAAAGTTGGGATATGCATTCTGCATGACAATCTACTGAAATGAAAACAAGGACATTGCAAGTAAACATTACCTGTTAACCTAGGAGAGTGAAAGAAGACTCTTTGAATAGGTAGAATTAAGTAGGACACAAAAATCGTTGCGATTCGTGAGAACAAAAACTGAATGTGAGAAAACCTATTCGCTGACTCCTGGACAAAGCGGATTAAAAACCATGGTTGCTGGTAGGTCTCTTGAATTCACTCTCAAAGGAAAAAGGCTTAGAAAACGAATACAAAAACATCCAGGTGAAAGGACCGCAAAAGTAAAAAACGTAGCTCCATTGATCGGAAAGTTGGAACCGATAACCCACTAGAGAGGGAGTCCTGGACAGCCATTAAAGCGATTCACCAGTCGTGCAATGATAACGTTCGCGCATGTATACTATGGGGGTACACTGGCGATTAGAAAGCTAGAAGGTAAATGTGCGACGGAGACGGCTATCCACACAGTAGCAGCTTGTGAGAAATTGCGTGGGAAGTCATTCCGTGGTCTCTAATTTGACTTCAAGAGCTTGGAGATTGGCCATCACTGGAGCCATATCTTTCTTTGGGCCCAGCGGAAAAGCGACTGTTTTGCGACTCATGTGTTGAGGGGTTTGTAAAAAGCACAACCGGTGTGTAAATCTTCAGATTCTGGGATCGCGTTTCTTAAGTATCCTCAAAAGACTGGGACAGAACACCTATTAGCGGCGAAGCATTCAGCTCGTAATTTGTAGAAGATTCGGGTGAAGTAGGGATACCCACACTTTTATTGATGATGGCATTCGAAATGGGACTTGAAAATGCTCTTCTGCTTCAGTAGGCCTGTAGTTCTGGTGTGGTCACAACTTTATGAACAGAGTTGTCCTGTTTTCTACCAGCGTTGATGATCTTCAAGAGAATAATTAGAGGGCAGCTGTCATCTACCATCTTAAGGTCAACATTCAAGGACACCTTTCGATTTATCAAGGGAACGTAGTCACGTGTGTGGGTTGCCACTATGATCAACAAGTCATGCCATTGGTGGGTTGATCATTGACCTTGAACGGATGCGTTAAGTGTGAATCACCACAGCATCCGCACAACACTTGGTCTGAATAAACTGAAATCAGTTGGCAGAAAGCGTGCTCCTATTGCACCACTCCGTTTAATCACGGTGACTGAGATTTTTCACCAGATTTTTCACCGACCACTGTGTGTAGGCACAGGACAGCAAATCACAGGGGAAAAAAACTACAGAGAGGAAAGTTTGAGTCTCTCCAAGAAAACATAACTGAGGAACGCTGCACAAACTTTCATACTATTTTTCCAATTCAACGCACCGTGGCTGGCGATAATAAACCACTGCTGTTTCTTCAAGGACAAGAATGGGCCCACAAAAGCTGCTGAGTTACACATATGATGCCATAATCACTGTTAAAACGACACCTACATAAGTGCTTGAAAAAATTCGGGAAACAGGACGAATTCGGCAAGTATAGCAAAGACTCGAACTCATTGCATATTCTTTTATCCACCGCCACTTGAATCGTGTAGACTGTTATGTTCTCCTGTAACAAGAGAATACTTCTCTAGCTTTGTTTAAGCCGACGCATTTCTGAGGTCTAGTAAACTTTTGGGACAGTTTAGCCGTCTGAAAAGTTGCTACTCACTCCAATTCCTCACCACCGAAAAAGATGGCAATCACAACAATGAGCTGTGCTCGAAACTTACGTTAAACGATTCGTTACACTCTTTCGGTTGACTGAAACAATAAGTAACCGTTTCTAAATGCTGACATTCAGTTAAATTCATTCCCGTTTTTGCTTTGGTTTTGGAGTCTAGTTCACAGAAATCTTTATTCCGAATAATGGTTCTTCCAAATAACTTGACTAGAAAATGGCTAAAGGATCTTGAGGAGCTTCGGATTTTTGGTGAGTACTCTGGGTACTCGTCGCTTAGATGGTTCAGTGGGTATCATCTATGATGTGCCAAATGAGCTGCCTATGTCACTTGATCATTGTATAACAGACGGTCGATTATCATCTAATGTGAATGTGTTCACCAATCATCTGCACCCAATGACTGTGGACCACAGGACTGTAGGCCTTTGTACCATGCTTGAGATTAGCGGCCTTTTGCATCGTGCTATAAGGAAGTAGTGTTCCCATAATACGTCTTAACCATTTTTTTATGGGTGCTTTGCTTTTCTTGCAGGCACTTGTTCCCCTCGAACGGTTTTAAATATTTAAGAACCCTCAGTTGCATTATAAGAACAGAACTTATACTGTTTTCTGGAGGCAAATAAACCCACTAATTGGTGTATGACAGGTTGCTTCAAAACGTGCGATGGTGAAGAAGGTCGAGATTCGGGGCAGTCTCTTTTTGCGGCGAAAGAATTACTCCACATGGCCTACTGTTTCAACAAGAGTTGCTTACGGCAACATTCTAACTTATAGCTGGTTGCAAAATCCTGATAGCTACTGCAAAAGCGAGAAAAGCACCGGCTGTGTGTATTTCTTCCCTTCTTTTTGTGTGGCCTTAATACACGATTAGCGTTTTGGCAAGCGTTCCTACGGATTGAAATAAAAACTGTCAATCGCGAGACCAAAGAGAACTATCCAGGAATGGATACTGTTATGGAATGGTGATTGTATTAACTCCGGCTTTGTGGATACGATATATCAGTAGTTACTATCTGGGGACAGACAGATCGCCTGGCTGCACAAAATCGTATCATTTCTTACTATCTTCTCCGAAGAAAACTGGTATTCTTAGCGCAGCTGATGAGCTCCAGAGAAACTGCATTGTTGACCGACCAAAAATTGTCTATTCTGAGAGTTGATCTCTCTTGAATGTGGTATCTGTCGAGGCAGCCTATCCACCGGTTATTCGTTTATCACCGTAGATCAACCATGTTGGGGCAGACATAGTGAACAAAATTATCAGCCTCGACAAAATACTGTTCAATGTTTAGCACTTGATGTAGGTACATCTATTTTGAGCAGTTGTTCAGTCGTAATCATGGACAACCAAACTGTCGGTTTTGGCTGAGTTAAGCGGAGAAATCGATAGTGAATCGGTCGGTCGATTCAACCATTTCAAGCTAGCTCATGGCTATAGCTACTTGAGACAACCTTCACAATTTCGGTATGATCTGAATGCAAATGGTGTGTCCTGCTCGCATTTAAACTCTTATGAAGACTAAAGTTAGTGACTCCAATAGCACAAATCGAACATATGCTTTAGTAGGCGATCGAATTTGAGGTGTGGCAAAAGAGGCACACAAACTTGAAAAAACACTGCAATAGATCCAGCTTGACGGATGTTGTGAACAGAATACAATTATGAATAAAAATCAGTGTAAAACAGTGACAATGATGGAAATTAATGCTGGATAGTACAAGGGTGAGTAATATGAATAAAAATCAGTGTAAAACAGTGACTATGGTGAAAATTAATGCTGGATAGTACGAGGGTGAGTACACCGTGATTCGAATTAGATGTGCGATTCCAATGATCCACTTTTCAAATCAGCATCTTTTACAATAGAAAATAGGACGGTTAGTAAGTAGGATATCCCCGGAGACGGGATTTTGGCCGATTTACAAGGCGTATGATACAGAAACCGTTGAATTATAACCTATCAGATAATTCGTACGTCTTTGCTAGGTCACAACGCGAAACATCAAAGGCGACCGAAATTCCGAACGGGTATCAAGAAGATCACTAGCTTTCAGAGCTGACGAAATAATAATCATTCTTGAGGTCGTACGCTCATTTGCAAATTAAGCTGGTGTTGACGGGAAACCCGGCTGAATCCCTGGTTTATGGAAAAATGATCGTTCTTGTAAAGTCCTTCTGAAAATAACTGTAAACCTACGGAGCCATAATGGTTTGTAACTGCGAAAGCAGTTTTCAGATCTTCCCAGGGTTTGGTGTTCAGAAACTAGTAATTGCTCAATCGGAATTTATGGAAGAGATTAATCAACTATTGTGGTTTCCCGTTTACGTCCATTGATGCCATTAGCATTTCAGTACATTCCACCAAGATCTTAGGAAAGCTACCTTCTTAGCTGATCGATCTTACGAGGTCCCCTTCTGTTCGAGCTCCGGAGGTTATAAGTGCAAATTAATAAACCGTACCATTAAGAAGGACCACTGAAAACATATCTAAGGCAAGCATTTCAACCTGATACTGTCAAGACCCATTTAAAATGAAGAGGCGATCTCCTGTTCAGTCGTTTCAGATAAATTTTGCGCTAACCAAGAAAGTCGGTGTAATGAGTGGGACTCAGCACCATTACTCAGAATTGGTGGCGGAGTTCCATCACCCGAAATGAGCAATGACTATCTTGCTATGGTGTATGAGAGAATGCAGCCGACTGTTGTCCCTGGGGATGTTTGGCGCAATAAAAGATTGAGAGAGACCAGACAGAACGTGTGTAAATCCTTCCAGGGTTCTAAAAAGGAGGAAAAGATTGAGAGAGACCAGACAGAACGTGTTTAACTCCTTCCAGGGTTCTAAAACGGAGGCAAACTCTTGGCAAAACTAGTTAGGATATGCCATAATCCCACCTCCCGGAGGGATTTATTATGAATCCATTTGCTTCTTTCACCGCCACATACTGGGAGTGCTCGCAGAACACTCGTCACCCGCGGAACTATCGTTCTCTTTGAATAATCGTGTCAACTGTAACAAATCTGCTGCTGGCAAGGTAGTCAAAGGAAGCATCAGATAAACGGTTTTCGTTTTTAATGTGGTTTCACAAAACGACTGGAATACTAGAAGATTTTTGTATTTCTAGACTGACAATTCTAGTAACTTTTTGAAGAAGTGATCTTTGAAGGAGTTGGTAAGATTTTCTTCTGACGACCACCACGCGTTCACTGAAAAGTACTCAATAGCAACGCTACACAGCTACATGGGTAGCTCATGCTCTTTTCATCTCGTACATCTGGGTTTACTACTGTGATTTCTCACCACAGTCAGCTCGTTCTCTTACTCACCAAATTGGTCCGCGTGTCATGTTTTGGATCGACGTAGTGAAGTCTAGTCTTGATTACACTGCAGTCATTGCTTTACCGCAGTACACTTCGTTATCCTGTGCGAGCAGTAGAATATAGGACGGTTAGTTTAGATGTTAAGGACCAAATTTGATAGAGATTATGTTAGGAGAGAAACAACTAAGAATTACCCTGTTAAGTCAACAGTTGTTGAAAAACGCAGGTACCGCTCTGGAAAATTCCTGTATGGCTGAGTTGTACTGTTTTGTGTACCACCGTATGAGCTATGCATTTTTTTTAAAAATTTGCACTCAACATTCCAACCTCCCTCCCCCCACTAATCCTACTATTTCAAGGCAGTGATCTGGAAACATTCCAACCTCCCTCCCCCCACTAATCTTACTATTTCAAGGCAGTGATCTGGTATGTTTCTTCACTCAGTAAAGTAACCTAAGTGGTTACACGTCTACTTGATAGGACCGGTGCGGATAAGAAAAGTCTGCAGCGCGTCAGCGGAATGATGAAGCTTTCTATTTTTGTATCCTGTTTTTTCTCGGCATAAAAAAGCTACCGGTGTAAGGACTTGTGTGTGAAAGTAGCATAGAACGTTTAAACCTACATTCGCATAAGGGTTAATAGAATGCAGTGTTTTATTCGCAAGTATTACCCACGACATGCGGTACGACAAGCAGCCTGAGCTGAACACAATATACAAACGGACACGGTACAAATGGACAAATTTATTTCCCAACATCCTCCACACCATGAGTGTTTGGCATACGAATCGGATTTGCTGGTAAAAAGAGAAGCCTGCTTGTAATTAGGAACCACGGGAGGTTTGCGCGAAGGCCAATGTGGTTCCGAGTGCAAGCCCTTGACCCACAACATATCAAACGCATGAAGAACAGACACAAATCAGCTGTGAACCCTTCAGCCATTGACAACAGACGACTGTGCAACAGAGCCTGAAGATGAGAACACAGATCACCAGACTGATGGGCCATCCACTGATTTCATCTCCTTGGCTAAAGCTGGGTGGACTATTTTTATTTTTGCTGTGTACAACGGTTACTGTAACTAGAATAAACTACTACCCCCGCTGAGACCGATTCACAATAGTCGCCCTAGAGGGATGAGTATTCAACTGTTGTAAACTGACACTTGTCCGTGAGCTTAAACAATAATCTCATAGAACAGTTGCGTTTACCATCAACCCGTTAAGAAGAAACAATGCAGCTAGTACTGGATATCAAATCGTCCCAATCGTTCCAAAACAGTAATAGGAGAATTCATTTTTTAAGAGATTGGACCAACGAAAAGTGGTGCTTAGGGAGAGGTAATCGCAGCAGGGGGGTGAAGTACACTACAGGACATTTTGCGGTTATAATGGACGTTTATAAATGGCCAGCTATCCCAATGTCGCTTCATTTTTTAAAATCAGCTCTTCAGCTGGAAAGCGCACTTTTGAATTGGATATCTAGCTTCTATTTAGACCGTCATTTCATCCGTGATAGAGACTATCGGAGTGACACATATGAAAGTTCTCAGTTAGGCACTGAACGAAAAATTAGACGGGTTGAGCAGTTCTCGACACTTTTGTGTAAAATTAGCGATTAAAATCTTCCTACCAGTACATCCTGATACCCACTCAAGAAAACGAAAAATTAGACGGGTTGAGCAGTTCTTGACACTTTCGTGTAAAATTAGCGATTAAAATCTTCCCACCAGTACATCCTGATACCCAGTCAAGAGGAGTTAGGATCCTTATGAGTGTTTTCCACCTAAAAATGCTTTTGACTGATGATATTCTTCTTCTTTTTAACTTGCCAGGTTTGCTTCAGATAAGGCAGTGCCTATATGGAAATGTGGCGTTGATGGTGACAACTAATGCTTTCGTCCAGGATACTTGCAACAATAAAGAGGATGATGATGGTGGTGCGAAATATGGGGAGAAAAATAGGAACAGTCTATGGAACGAGGGTTTGCAGTCTTGTCGTATCAAGAAATGCAGAGGTTAGCAAAGTGAAATCTGCAAGTTGATTCGTCCTTCAGGAACACCGCCAGCAGTCTACACATAGTATAGTGTCGTTTTATCATTTACAGCGCTTTCGTCTTTATGAGTATTCATACTCTTACCTGTCACCTATGAAGCGATTTTCACGAACGCTGATTGATGAAAGGCAGTATCCAATAATGGAAAAGTTGTGTAAGCTAAAGGACAATTTTAAATGTAGACAGGCATGAAATAGTTTATCCATTTCCTTGGTAGTCAGGAGATTGATCAACTACTCAAATAAATATTATAAATTAATGAATAATTGAATAAATAATTGATAAGGAGTAAACAAAGTATCATGGACTTTAGTATGACAACTTGTAGGAAATTTTTTAAATGACCTGCATTCTTGACTCCGACCTTCATCATCAAACGAGGCTTTGTTAAGATACCCACAGTGATCTTCCTTACTGTCGCGAAACTGCTTGGCCAACAAAATAATCGCAATCCTTCCGCATCGAACTGCAAAAATATTGAATCAGTCAGCCACTATGGTATTTAAACACCTACGATTTCGGTTGCGTTTGCTCATGTGGTTGGCTTTGTTAACCACATTTGTCATGAGGAATGCACTCAAGATTTGAGGATATGATTTACCTCAGATGCATCATACGCGATTTTTTATATCCTCCAACAATGTCTTGCGTTGTCTAGTAAATAAGGTGTACAGCTTGAAGTTGACGGTTTACAGTTTCACATTCAGCAGGCCTACTCAACGTGATTAGCCATCTCACCAGTCCCTAGTGCCTAAGATTTAGAAGACTCTTGTGAAACCCACTACAAAGGTGCGAGCCAGTTATCAAGTCCGGTGGACAGATTAAGATTCACCTGATCCACCACGAACAAAAGTATAGAATCACCCTTAGATTCAGCTCCATATTTGATGCTGACCGATCAAAAAGACGACAGATTTTCGAAGAGAAATTAGGGCGAAACAAGAAGGATGTGAATTAGTTTCGAAGACATTTCCCCCGTCACCAGCCGTCCCATCTAGGTACACCCGATTTCATTGATGGTGACGCTTCCACGGGAACTCACCCATCATGATCTCGCTAGTTATGTGACAGCCTGCAACCACCAACCATTTGTCATCATAATGCGTGCGCTGAATGAAATACAATCATCGCTTAGCCTACACCACGCTCATGTCCTGGCGATGTTTACTAGATGTCTGGATAAAATTCTTCAAGTA
This sequence comes from Clonorchis sinensis, assembly GCA_003604175.2. Lineage (NCBI taxonomy): Eukaryota > Metazoa > Platyhelminthes > Trematoda > Opisthorchiida > Opisthorchiidae > Clonorchis > Clonorchis sinensis. The sequence goes on from CM030369.1 coordinate 83,376,838, forward strand.
CTTGGATAAGATTCCTAGTATGCGAAATACACTCATTTGCACAGAAGTTTTAGTTGTAACGGGAGACTCTACTGAATCCCAGCTGAATATATCGCTTATAGTATTCTTCAACCAAATGTGCTACACAAAAACTGTCCTTTTTTTAGTTGGTACATTCACTTGGAGAACAGCATAAACGACATATGCAATTGGGATTCAGACGAAATTGGTGTGCAAATGAGTGCAGTTCGCGAATTTCGCACAAGTGGGGTTCAAACAGAACATACGTTTTGCGGAAACTTGTAGATTGTCTGCGCCTAACTAATGAGCCCCAAGAACGAATAAACTGGTTGGAGAGTTTTCAGCCACCATGTTATTATTCATTTTCGAGAAAATCCTAACATCTCTTGGTAGAGATTTGAAAACGATTGTAGGGTAGTCCGAAATGGAATCCGAAGCACTGAACCGAGGCCTTGGTTGGATGTCGTTTGATGACTTTTCACGACGAATAATAATATGCCCATATCTGTGTTTTTTTGTCATTAAAAACTGTTGTGCAACAGGTGAAAAATGGAAGACCTTAGTTGCTGCCAAGATGTCAGTATCTGTGTAGGAGTGCGTAGCTCGGTAGCGCGTTGGATGGTAGACTTGACTTTCCAAAAATACTTTTCATCTCTTTACTGTCAATCGGATTCTTTGTGATCTCCACGTGAAAGTAATTCGTGTTCAATAATCACCTTTAGATAAAAAATAACAGTGGTGACACTTTGGTCACGGCCATTTTTAGCTTTTCTCCGTTGCTTAACTCTCAGGCGATTTCGGAAGTCAGTGCTGGTATTTGGTATGGTCGATTCGAGTGCCTGTTTTTAGTCTTCTAGGATTATGATGACATAAGGTGTCATTGAAAAACAAGTTCATCATTCATTTTCTTAATAGAACACCATTTGGTTTTGTCACACGGTGCATTCTGCCGATAGGTGGACGGCAGGTGACAAGTCGGTGACTTGCACTAGCGGTTCAATTGCAGGATTACTGACTTCGGCAAGCCAGCGCTGATTGGTCTATTGGGGTGGCGCGTTAGCCGGACGTTGACCGTGCTTACGGCGCACACGAGCGTGAGACAGACACACGCAAGTTGACCGAATAAATTGTCTTGCGTCCGCGTCTACTGCACGTGTTGGGTTGACGCGGGCTCGGATGCAGAGGTTCGCTCAAGATCGCTTCGCTCAGGTGAGTCCGCTCTAACGCAAATATCTTTGATTCTTGGTGTCTGCCCGGAACCGGCAGACAGGACGAACACATATGTCGATGACGAAATATGTGCTCATTATACTGAGTGTACAGAACAGCCTTGAGGAATGTTTCTCAGTCAGTTGCTTCGTAGTGTATCCTAATCAGTGTGAAAATACCCTAGAACCTTTTGTTGTTCCGCCATCGCCTAACTCTTTTCAAAGTCCGTTAGATGGCCTGGATAAACTTCGCATACATCAGCTTTGGCTAGGGTGGGTTTCTATGTCCCTACTTGTATTTGTCACGCGGACGGAGTAGTCCTGCACTTTGTGGTGGGTCCTCTTCGAACTCAGACGAAGCGTGTGACCTTGGAGCTGTGGAATAATTGTGCCGCTTGTTGGTATGCGAAAGCACACAAAACACTCGTGGTTGCCACTAAGCTATCGACTGGTGTCTGTCGTGTGTTCCTAGTTAAAACACTTAGTCTTGCTGCCAAACACTGACCACAAGATTGATTTCGTCGGGTATTGAACCAGACGAACATAGTGAACTGAAAATGATCCGACGGTCAACTGAAGTACAATTCAGTGCAACGCACTCACAAGAACCCCGCCACTAGCATTACGGTGAATCGAGACTTGTGCTTGTTCAGTCGCAGGTTTAAGGGTTTCTGCGCCGCTTAGTTCTTCTGCTCGGTTCCTTATCGTTCAGCATAAGTCATCAGCCGTGTAAGTAGATAATGCCTTTTTGCTTGGTTTGTTGTGTACACCATCCTTATCCTTACCCTACATAGTTTATTTCACGGTATGGTGTAGGAACCTAGTTAAGTCAAAGCTTGAATCAGGGTAGCCTCACGAGGTGAGGTTGCGAGTCAAACCTGGTGTAACTCGGGCCCCGCTTACACTCATTCGCGAACTGGCTCGGCAATGTCCCTCTGTGGTCCACATGACAACGTTCGCAGTCTCCGACAAACTAGGAAATTTTCATGTACGAAGTCCTCCCACGCTGTCATAATCCTACTTTCTAGCGCATACTTCATGCCGATCACTAGTCAGTCTCCAATATGGTTTGCAGCTCATTCCTTAGCACCATAATATCATAGTTTTTGAGGCAGTCGGAAAAACCTGGCAATCTCTGATTTGCTTCAAAGCTTCCTTAACAGTATGTCAAATACCCATTGGCACGGAATCCAAAAACATGAACTAATCGGTATATAATGTAAAGTATAAAAGCTTGTCTGTGCTCATCCACAGTCTTTCACTCATTCTCAGAGAACAAGATGCCTTCGGTTCCAATTTTGGTTTCACTTGGACTTTATTGAACATTCCTGAATCTGAGCAGTGCCATTAATAGTATGGATGATCAGCTCATTTTAATCTCGATCAAGGAAAGCCTCAACAGCTTTTTCCGTAAGCTTACCAGAGTTTTCCTTCCCAAGAGGAAGAAGACAGTTAGCCTCGGTTCTCGAAGCCACCAGTATAGTTCCTCCATCTTTTGTTTGGATAGGTCCCTTTGGTGACATTGCGTCATTCCCATGTGTCCAGTGTAACTCCACGAATACAGATCGGCTCGGTCGGTAACTCAAGTTGAATCCTTTCAAAAGTATTTGTCAACAGATGTTCCGTTCATCCAGTTGTCGTGCGTTACTGGCATGAGATCAGTCGATCGCGTGTCCGACGCGAGCGTTATCTGAACTAGAGGTGAGGTTGAAATGAAAAAATTTCCCCTAGCTATCATACGTTACGCTGATTAGGACATGTACTCCGCATGCCGAAGGACCGTGTTCCTCACAGAACATTATTCGCCCAGCCCTGTGCCGAGTGGAACCGACCGAGAGGTGGACAGTGTATGACCTGGCAAAGAAGTATGAAAACACTAACCAGTAAACTGAGTCGGGGCGACAACTACCGTCTGTCTGGATCAGGACCCCGGGACTCAAGTGACCAATGGTTAGTGACATTGGCAGAATTGTCTCAGTCGCGCAATCAATGGTGCCCATGTCTTCAATGCATATCTACTTAGTTCCCGAACTAACTGAACATGCTGTTGCCTCAGAGGTTTGGCTATATGTCCCACACCCACTTTTCGGCGATCGAAACTGTAACAGCTGGAACCAACGTGCCTATGGTAAATGGTTTATGGCTGATGAATTGAATTGAAGGGCAAGACAATTCAAATGGAAACCTACAATGGGATGAGTCGCGGAAAGTAGTAAATGAGACGAACATGCGTCGAGCTCATCAAGAACGGCTTTGACAATAACAATCTTAGCACAACGAACAGTAGAATGATGGGTACTGGATGCTTGACGTGGAAACCAGTGGATCGGTAAAACAAACAGAGTGTGTGAGAGAGACAGTGACCACCTTCAGCTGTACGACAAGCCAAACTACCTGGTTAAACATACTCACCTCATTTCAGTCACGGTCTAGTTACTTTTCAACTCGTTCGGTTGTTCCTTCGTCATTTAACCTTTCGGTTTGGTCTCTGTAGGCCTGTTCTGCCGAGAATGCTGATCTGATGCTGAACAGGTGGTCAGTGTTGCACCTCTCTCAACTGCGTGAGCCGGTGCATGTCTTGAGAACGTGTACGTGGTTGGGACCGGAGTTCTGAAGCTCACACACACACACGTTACTGGTGTAGTGGGAAGACAAATAAGAATAATTGCATTCACTCAAACTACAGCATGTTGTTTCCGCGCCGATAAGCTTCGAACTGAGTTCAGCGTTCTTTTATAGTACGATGCATTCACTCAAACTACAGCATGTTGTTTTCGCGCCGATAAGCTTCAAATTGAGTTCAGCGTTCTTTTATAGTACGAAAACTCGCGTCCTAACAATGCATCTGTCATCGAGCATAGTTATTTGATAGTAAGAACAAAAGAATCGAAAATTGGCAAGAGGGAATGTTAAGGGAGCTAAGCACCAAATAAACTGGAGCAGTGATTGATGTTTTCGGTTATTCGGAAATGGAGGTCCATTTCCCCTGGAAGGGATTCTCCACCCCCTATTTGAGAATCAATGCCTTTGCCTGGTTTCTTTCGGATCTGGTCCCTGTGCTCCAGTCATACATGCTCGCTCAACACAGTAGAAACGCACTGGATGCTCCCACAATTTATCGCTACCGTTTGGTGAGGCAATTGTGAGCGCAAATCACCTGGCAGGTGAATCTCTCAGGTGTTCTAACTGAGAGATTATGTGTAGTTGGATATGGTCGTTCAAATGGCAGTGACTGAATACTGTTAGAATAGCCTGTGTTTGACTCAAAGGGTACTCATCTCAACTGGCTTGACGTATCCGGTGGTCTTAGCCATCAGAAAAGCGTGAAGACTGATGGTCTGAAGCTGGTCACTTTTGAAGACAAGACCAACAATCTACAGGATTTTTGTTTGTCTCTATTCGCGGTCCTTCGACTGCTCTTCTGTAGACCTAGGTTGTCAGGCAGTATCTCGACTTACGGTCTTTATTCAAGTCGCTTATAAACAATTTTGACCATTTCTTTGAGAACGTACTTCGGTGATTGGTGGGTTTTAGGAATTCCCGACCCAATTTATCTCGGATCGTACCAAATAAATCGAGCGCCATACAGTTTAAAATCTAAAATTTTTAAGTCGAGAAACACATGTTGAACATTTTTGAAGACTCTTCGAGGTTCTGTTTAGTTGTGTGAGGCATGGAAAAAATGAAACGGGATATTATTTAGGAGCTGGTCCATTTTCAATTATGACTATCCTAGGTTGAACTTAACAAAAATAAAATTAAACCAAGATGGCGCAGATTCGGTTTGGGTGAAAACAACTCCAGTGATGTCCGTAGTGCATTACTGAATGACAGATTTTAACCAGCCTATCGAGTAACCCACTCAAAGATGGGAAAGATAAGCAGTGTAAACAGGCCCCACCCATGGTTTGGACCTTAAGCTGGGACCTGATAGTGACTGCTGCATGTTCTTAACGATGGCTAGGAAAAGAAGCACTTATAGAATATTGTTTAACTGATATTGGTGGTCTACCAAGTTCAGTGTAGAGACAAGTCCGTAGGTCTAAAGATAGCAGTTCAATCAGTTAGACTACATGACCTCCAAGTGGCATGCTCTTTCTGGATTACCGTGATTTGATGGAGTTCGCAAAAGGCCACTGTATAACCCACCTTATATCTGCTGTCTATTCACTGAGAAACCTTTGTTCTCCTGCATGTGGTGTATTGGTTTAGCGATTAATTTGTATTATACAAAACCCCTTCAATTCCGAAAACAAACCTATACTTGCATTATTTTCCACTTTCCCATGTCCTTACTTGTTCGTATGCGTCATTTTCCGTTTTACCTCAGAAACCTTGCCATCTATGCAAATCAATTCAAAGGTGACATCATTTTGGACCGCTGAACTTGACGGAGACGACAGTTCCGAAGCTCATCCGGGAAGGGATGAATTACATAATATATTCGAATTGGATGAGCTGGCTAGTCATGCCATGGAACTGTCCCTGGATGACCGAGGTACCTCACGACCACAAAAGCCTCCGATGGGACGTCTTCGTCGAGTGGCTCCGACAACAATCACTGGCCAACAAAAGCTGGAATTCCCGGGAGTATTTGTTCAAGGCTTCCGTAACGGACACGTAGATTTCAATATTCCGGGGATTTTGCAAGATTCCCTGAAACCTACAGACTCCATCGAAGTCAAGATCAATCTTTTCACTCCAGAACTGTCGTCGGGAACAATGGATCCTTTTCATTCTGCTGCCTTAAGCCCTCCTAGTCAAGGATTTTCTACACAGACACATAGCACCAACCTTTCGGGTCGATTTAATCACTCTTGGCGAAATCCTGTATCGGCTGATCGGCAGGGATGTGATCCGACTCAGGTTTCTCACAGGCTAGGAGGTCCGATAGAGACACATGCTGAACTCGGTAGCGGGTCGATATTCGACACAATGTACACTGACAGTCAGTTCAGTTACAGCACGATCGACACCTCCTCCAACCGTCAACAACAAACACACCATGAAACTCCGCTTCATAATCGATTCGGCCTGGATTCTACTGATTCTGGACTGAACCTGCAGTTTGGTAATGGGCAACTAGAAGCTACAGAGCATGTGGGACTTTCGGCCGCACTACTTTCTTCCGGTGTCCCATCCAGATTCAACCACTACCATTTCTGATCAACCTCATTGTTATCGCCGTCTATTTTTGCTTTCTTTTCTCATGGAAGACAAGCAGACACACCTCACACCCACACTAGGGTATGAGTTCAGGGACTAACTGGCGAAACGACCTAGTGCGGTCAAAGATAGCCTTCTTTTCCAAGAAACACCAGCTTCCCATCTATGAACACGATCTCCAATGTGTGCATTTCTTTACATATTTTTTCTACCAAGGTACACTAGTTATAATTGCAGATACAAACATTTCATATACTTCATAATTTGTACTCAGTTCTTATTGTCAATATTTTTATCCATCCAATATCTATGTTTCTCTGAGCAAAAAAATTCGTTCGAACGAAACTGCCGGTGTTCTGTGTTTGGTCCGTGTGAGTGAGAGGAATTGCTAATCATTCGCTTTGAAGCGCAGACGTGTGTGATGAACTACATGAAAGTAGGGGTCTGTGGCCCATTTGCACTAATTTCACCGGCATCGAGCACGTGATCTGGATAACACCGGTAGGGCAGGTACAGCCCCAGTGGCAGAAACACTAGGCGGGCTTCATTGTATCCGAGTTTCCCTTCACGAAACCACTCGCGAGACTGGCTGAAATCGTTCTCTGTTGCGATGACCACGCATGGTTGTATCTAAGGCTGTTTGAGCCATTATTTGTTCGTATTCGAACTTTCCACCGCTCGTTCTAATCGTTTCACACAGTCAACTGGCTAAAACAAGTTTTCGCTGGTCAGTACACTCAGTGAATGGCGTTCAGTGCTGCTCTCACGATCGGGTCAGCCCGCTGCATTTTCGCGCTGCTGTTTTTCCGAACCCATAACCGATGTCCGCAAGCTAAGCTGGTGGTTCATACGAATGCACTCCAGAGGTGTCCTTGTTGCCGTAATCTAACAACAGCAACAGTAACATCTAACAGCAAAGATGTCATGTTCCCACACCACCCCTTCGCACAGTACTCTTTTGGATAGAATCCTCACACGAGTTATAGGTTTCCTATGATTGCAACGTACTTACTGCCTAGAGAGAACCACCGCATAACAGAGCGGTCAACCAAAAACAAACTAGCACCGTTTTGGCCGGATAGAGCTAACAACACTCCCGAAACCTACGATAGGACGGAGACTTGTCGACCGTTTCTGGGTATGAATTGTTCATTCCAGACAGGATTCAATAGTAACAATAAAAAAATAAAACTTATGCGGATTTTTCTCCAAAAGAGAACATTATAGCAAGCTGTCAGTAGAACGTGACTCACTTGCTGTTCGACATCCATAGTTGTATGAATTTTCAACTTCCTTCCACTTAATATACCATATACGCCTGGAAAGCAACATAAATTCAGGTGTACCAGTCAAGCTAGGACCAAAATATAGGGGGATATTTCAGCCCTAAAAAGATTTTTTGGGTAAATCGATAGAATGAGATTGTTTCGCGTTTTTATCATAACAACCCTAATAAAGTTGATTTCACTCTAATCTGTGTGGTTACAATTGACCAGATTTCTGAGCACCAACACTTCGCAACGGACTATGAAATCTTCTATACATATTTTTTGGCATATTTTGAGGAGAATGGTTCTTACGAGTTTGACACAGAGTGGGTACAATGAATACAGAAGACCGAGGTGTAACTGAGGATGTCTAAAAACGTTCAACAAATTCACTGATTCCGTTGGTTTGTACAGAATTTCACGCGAACTTTAGTTGATCAGTGACGTATTGCATGCATTTATGGGATCTTTTAGTGAAATACTCAATACCAAGGAAAGATGGTACGATCAAACGGTAAGGAAAGTGGTGGGTTTTTTTACATGAGTTCACAGTGATGAAAAATTCTAGTGCATTGGGGGTGAGTCCCGAAGTTTTTAATCTCTGTTCGAACCTTCGAAGCTGAGCAAAGTACTGGTGACAGAGCGTCAAAGACCCTGGAAGAACACACTTTCTAACTAGATGAACGAGCGAGAAATTACTGCGTCTATAAACTGGACGTTTCTTGAACACATCTCTCGCCGATTATCTATATGACGGCTATCCTTTTTTTGTAAAAGGTTCCGGTGAGGTTACCGTCAACATATCACTACCTAGGCATTTCCTTGTGTTGATCAATCTGGTTGGGAAACTGGAACAAATAATGTAATCCATTCTGTTTGACTTATGCCAGATCAAGTCGTGCACTCGAGCAAGTTCACCGTTTCCAACTCTCCTGATATAATAGTGGTCAGCAGAAATGCTCTCCCATGTGTGCTGTCAAACGAGATCTCACCCAACTGTGATCATTTAAGAGTGGACCGGCGATTTAGCCTGACCTGTTTAGATTTTTGTAACACTCAGTCCATGATACCTATACCATTTAGGGCATGGCCACGCCGTCGAACGTTCACCAGAAAATGATGAACTTTGGTCTAACAGCCGCCTCGTGAAAACTTGGTCACCTTCACCACTGGAAAGCGGATTGATGAAAGTGCCTTATCGAAGTGTCTACAACTAACCAACAATTGCCGTATGCATTTCAACAAGGTGTGCTTACTTCCAACAAAGTATAAAGGAAGTAATAGAAACAAACTACCACTCATTGGAGCTTGTTAACTTTTTGATTTGTATATGATTCGAATTTTCACAACGACCAGATAGGTACATTATCACATGTCTAGTGTACTGTTTTATGTGGCAGGTCCTAAGCACCGCTGAACCTATTGTTCCATGAATTAAAATAGCTTAAGTAAATGGTGCACCGTCAGTCCGAGAACCTTCGACTTATTTTACAAATGTAACACAGATGGAATATGAATTCCGAAATAACTGGTGACGTGGCAATAAATGACATTTACAAGAGATCCTTCTTCATGGTAGACACAAAGAGGTCTTGATATACAAATAAAGCTAGTGCTGGTGTATGTATACAGTTGAAACCTCGAGCGCATATGTCGGAAATCACATTGGTGTTGACACTGAAGCATCACTGCTGTACAACGACAAAGTTTATTTAATCATACTTAAAGCCCCAAACTGAAAAGTGTAGGTCATAGAAGGACCTGTTGCTGACCTATTGCAAGCATTCTGAGTGCCTCCGAGTGCTCAATCAGGTAATCTGGAAAGAAACTGACAGTACGAACGCCGCTGACATCGGCCAGCCACCTGTTCCTGTAATGTCTGCAACCAAGCGTAAGGGAGTCACGGAGAGCCAGAAACAATAGACGGAGCTGTGGTTGGACTGACAGGCGGAACGGTTCCATGGGAAATTAGTTTTCAGTGAAGAATATTCCTATTAAAAATTGCTGCCTCAGGGGATACAGAACTCTTGTAATCGGACTCAATATTTCATGGATAGTTACAGTCGAAACTGTCTTAGGAATTTCGGAAATATCTTTATACAGTGGTACTAGCCTTACCGGAATTCACCACAACGGCAATTGCATCTTCTCTCACGAGTTCCTTCGTACGACCATTTCTTCATCATCTGTGGTCTAGTTTATATATCATGAGCTCCTTATAGCCCATGGGTTGAATAGTTAAGGCAAATGTATGGATATTTATCCGCGGTATCCAGCTCCGATGCAACCTGCTCAGGACGAGAGTTAGAAGCGCTCGACATGGTCACGGTGGCCAGACGATCTTGTGTCGTGGGAACTGTGGCCAACCGGAGAGTTTGATGCATATTTTGCAGTCCTGCTGGATCACGCATGACGCCAGATGTGCTCGTCATAATCGGGTTGCAAGGGAACTCGCAAAACGCCTCCGTCGCCTGGGATACACCGTCTTTGAGGAGTTGAGAGCACCAACTTCGAAAGCCTTCATCAAGCCTGACCTGATCGCCGTTCGGGAGCGCCGAGCGACTGTAATAGACGTCAGCATAGTCTCGGATGGGCGCGGAATGACTGTGTGGAATGAGAAAAAGCAGAAGTATGGTGCTGATGAATTTTCCCTCGCCATAATCTCAGCTCTACGTGCTATTGGTTGTGATGTGGACTTTTTGGTCCACCAACCGATGATCATCTCTTATCGAGAGATCTGCTTTCCTCAATCCGCCAAAGCTGCTATTGGACTGGGACTTTCTAAGGTCACAGCCAGTGACTTGTGTTTGCTCGCCATTGTGGGCTCTCTGCGTACGTACGACACTTTTATGCGTGGCACATGGCGTTGAGTGTAAATTCTTGCCATTGAATCTCACGCCAGACCCAGTATGACGGACACTTTGTGCCTGATGTGCGAGTCTTGACTGTGCTAGCGCTTACCGCGCCTTGAAGAGCATTCAGCATTGTTTGTCCTTTCTTCGGTTGTTAGACTTTACACGCAAGTTTCCATACAAAAATTCTTACGTACGTTGGGATTCATCCTATCTGATTGGAACTGTTGGTTGCATGACTTCGAATGAGACATTTCTCTCTTTTACCTCATATTCTCCTGTAACCCTTTCGCATTCATCGCTTGCATTCACTTTTTATGTCTGTGACCATGCTCTTCAAAAATAAACGATAATAACTCTGTGTGTAAATTCAGCGAGTGTGTCTATGTGGACGTTACAAAGGAAAATGTACGTGGCTACGGTGCGCATTTGCACCGGTTGACATGAGCCTCTAGCATGACGAGCGCAACTACACATACCACTCCGAAACAAACGATGCCACAAATCATTCGGTATTATGTTCGTCACCTATTATCCTCGTTACATAGCTTAGATCGAATACGGTAGCCTAATTTCAAACACTAGACGGTGACAGTCAGTACTTTTCAATGCCATTTCAAAAGCCCATTCTTTGAAGGCGTGTTTTCATCGGCCTATAAACACAGGTATACAAAATTCCCTTTGAACCAGTGGGATGGCATGGAATAGTGTTAAATGAACAAACATCGCCCATTTTTGTATGGCACATGGTCATATCGATAAGGTTGCTTTGATGTTGCAATGGTTCTCTAAAAAGTTTGTGCAGATCACCTTCATGAGCCCATTCAGTACACTAATAGCCTGTTCAAAATCTAAACGTTCCGTCACAATGACGTAGGAAGAGTGCGGTAGTTTTTATGTGCGGGTGAAACATAGTGAGCTGTATCATTTGAAGTGATTTTCACAATATTTGTGCAGCTGGATCCCATGAGAGGGCAGGGTTTGTGGAAAACCGATACAGGTGATATTCTGAATGTCAGTCGACATTTGTTCGAGTGAGGTTCTTTAGACTTTTCGAACCAGAATGAGTCCTTTAAGGCAATCGGTTTCCATGACTGCCAGTATTCTGCTATACGTTCCAGCGTAATTGTATGCAGCGATGTCGGTAATCTACGTTTCATCTCGAACAATGGGATAGACCAGACAAAGTGACTTGAAATCGCAACGTCTCGGCTATCGAGGACGTGCCAAGACCGCACCTAGAGAGCAAAGTGAATCCGTTTTGTGGACCCAATGGCCAACGTAGACGAGGTGAGTAAGTGACAGAAACCATGATCCACTTCTTGGAAATTTAGTTTTATGACACATCGGGGAATACAAATTTTGCTCAAAAGAGTTGTTTCACTCTCCCAATTAACTAGAGACCAAGTCTAACAAGTTTGTTTCATTCAACATGTCATAGCGAAAACTGATCTCTTCCTTATGGTTAACTGTAAATAATCGGTTCTTATTATTGTGCTGGTCAGGTACTCTCTTTATCCAATCTTTCCCCCATTTAGAAGCCCTCTCTCAGTGCAGTCGTGCAGCGGCACTTGCAACTACCGTAGTAGATCCACCTATTTACTGAAGCCGAATAAACTGGAATTTTGTAAGTTCGTAATTGGGGGGGGAGTGCTGAAGGACCTATTGAAATAGTTTATTCGTCGCCAGTTGCCGCCTGCTAAAGTGCCTTGCTTATGAACGAGATCTTCGGCTAGTAGTGCTGCTAGTGCTACTCTGCTCGAGAGAACCGTTTCCTGCTGCGTTGCGTTTGCATATGAGCGTGTCTCATCGCGGGTGGGATGAAAACTACTGACCGCACGTTACCAAGCAAGAAACTAACAAGTTTGATTCATATTCTCTTCCCATACAAACCAAATGATGTTTTCTGTGATGTTGCGTCTACTCAGCAGCGTGATGCTTTACTGAAAGAGAAATTTGCTACCACCAATCCGAATGGCTAACCTTTATGCCAAAATAAAACACCATCGCTTTTTATCTTCCTTTTCGCAACCAAGTCACACAAAAACAATGCAGAAATCCCGTCAGGTTTATTCAGAATATGGAGAAAATAAGCATCGTCCTGAAACTGCGTCAAAACTGTTCAGCTGCATTGCCGCGTGCCCCACATCCCGGCCTCAATGACCTGGCCTGGATCTAATCTTACCCGTTGTGCAGTACTTAAGAGAATTTACCGCATTTCGCGTCACCAGAGAACGGTTGTCATTTTCTTGCGGGGTTCGGTTTACCTCACTGTTTCACCTCGTTCTATCTGATATTCCGTTTTGGAATTTCGCGCTTAGAAGCTACACTTAACGTGAGAATTCACGAAATCCCCTCAGATTTGGCAACATTGTATAAAAAAATCTTGACCCATGATGTTCTGGTGTGGAGCGAGGAAACTATCCGTAACCTTTCACGCTCACAGTTGATCGATGGATTAGCGATTAGCCGCAATTTTCCAATATGGGATTTATGAAACCCCACGTAAAGTAATTTAAGTAGCAACGACAGAGGTCTCGGCAAACAACCATTAGGTTTCTTGTCACCCAGTCATCGAAAGTGGGAATTTTTCAAAGTAAAGGATACAGTATGCACTGCATGAAGCAAACCGGATTTAGTCGGGGAACGGTCATCAACAACGCATCTGAAGTTTAACTGCAAGACTGAATTTGGAGGTTTCTCTTGGGCAAAAATAGGCCGAAGAACCCATAAGAGCTTTGTTAAAATAACCAACTTGTGTGCCTTATGAAGAACTAGTCTATTTGACAACCTGCTGGTAACGGAGCAGTGCCTTCAGTCAGAGGCAGTTTTCAATTCATCATCCTAAACTAGAAATGGTATTTCTTAGTAGGAGGGTGGTTCGCTTGATGGAGGGTTGATCCTAGAACTTTTTGACTGATGAACTATGTAGTGAACTCCGCCAAAATTTCATTACAGGTTGTCACATTATGCTTGTTAGGGAGCCTAGAGGAGCATAGCGATGGGTTTTGTAACACTACTCAAAGCGCAGTCACCGACCCATTGCTACACTCCACTACGCCGCCAAATAACACCTCACTGATGAGGTTATCTTGACTGGCTTTGATACGCTTGGAATCGAAATGTCCAGCTTAGCGAACAAATGACCATCTATGCTACCTAAGCTACCAAGCTAGTAAACATTATTCCTGTTATACTCGCTATTTTTGTGCCGTAGAGTATATATTGCGGTGGAAGACTCTTTTTTGTCGTACTCACCCGAACACACCTAAACTCTTTTTGTTCATAAATTCGTCTAAATACACTTCGAAACTCCGTACTGGTGTTTGCTAGGAGGAGACATTTGATGAATTGGGAGAAATTATCTAAATGTATTCTGGTATGGGCACCCGCACAGGGTTAATCTAGCTTGCAGATTAAAATTCACCTGGCTCCCTTGTTTCAGGCATGATCATTCAAACAGCAGGCGTTAGAGTTCCCATACGTCTGACGGCTTGACAACTGGCCGAGACTTAATATTGTATAGGGCTTTATCAAGTTATTCCAGTTAGGATCTCCAAGACAGGAAGCATAGTGCTTATCGATTTTCTCGCCACTTAGTCGTCCAGCGTTAGACTCATCAGTTGTCAGTTTGACCAAACGAAGTCACGCAAGCCAACTAGAGTGTTACATAATACTTCATATGTTCGTGAATATTGAATGCGATCTAATTTATACTCTGTGCGCAATAAATTGTGGGGCAGCGTACGTTCCAAAGAATCACACTCAATGGTAAAAGAAGAGAAACAAGAAGAAAGCTTGCCACTGTGTTCAGTTGCTGATTGATGCACCGAGTGAAGAAGCGCCTTATGATCCCTTGGTGTAAACACTAATTACTCGGCAGTACTATCAGTTACAGGTGCCCTCGAAGGTAAGCCTCATAGCCAGTAATTTTCAATCATTCTGCAAGCTCTGTAACTTGGGTAAAATGTATCTCCACCTATCTAAGACCGAGCTTTTAAAATTCTGACATTCATCGGAACGAACCGCAAGAGACCCACCGAAATGAATCTTCAGGCGAGGCCAAAGTACTCTTCTTGGGAGGTTGAGCTTAATAGGTGAAGACTACTACCTGCAGATCGAGTAGTCACTAACGCCTAAAATCCTGTCCAAGAAGAGGAACACACGGGATAATATGTCTACCTATATAAAATTACGCTTGAATGATGCATAGTATTTCAAGAAGAAACTGAGCGGAAAACAATCGTTGTGTGAAGCCGACTTATACTGGCGGACATATGTTGGTTGCGCCACTAGGAACGAAAACTCACAATATACTGTCTTTTCCTCAACGAGGAACGATTCATCTGATGGTTTTTTTATCACCGAAACGTTATACATAAAAATTCTATGTTGAATTGCTTTTCTAATGCCTGGACAAACTTAGTTTTACCAGTACAAGCTCATAAAAATTCTATGTTGAATTGCTTTTCTGATGCCTGGACAAACGTAGTTTTACCAGTACAAGCCCACTTTAATGATAGAATTATCTTTATCATATGAAGAGGGTACAGATGAACACAGTTTACTGATTTTCCAGTGGAAACTTGAGCAGACTTATGATCCAGAGATCCTTGAATGCATGTATTCACTCCGTCTGCTCAGATTGCAAGTAAAATAGAGGGGTGGATGAATGGGATAGAACATGTATTTTCTATTGATATGGATTGGAGCGATGGGCACTGAGCAGTCCTTGACCCACCAGCGGAGAAAATGGCGTTGAGGTGTAAAACCCATAAGTTATCCCAACTCGAAGAGTAACAAGTTCTGAACATCTTGCGTATAGTTTCTGTATCATTCCCAAAACTAGTCTGATCGCTAAACTTCTCTCTAGTCAATCTAATTACTCTAGACTCACTCGAAATTATCCGTCCTTCACACTATTTGTAATTTCTGGGAATAGGTTACGCAGATGGAACCGAAGCTGGATGTTTTTCGCACTGAGCCTTCAATTGCTACAAACCGCTCATGATCTTATGGGTCTTTCTGATCCACTTTGACTGCAGCTATGACTGTTTCCGTTAACATTTTGGCTCTGTATTTAATCGGCGTTGGAAAGTCCAAATGTCGTCATTTTATAAGCTTCTGTTCATCCTGGGATCATGACGAAAGAAAAATGCTACGCCAACGGTACCAGTCGTTTTAAACGTCGGTAGCAGGTTCCGAAAAATTCAGCATCAGCTATCTGAAAATGCTGTTAATTGTTTTTGAAATCCTGCACTCGAAATGCTTTTTGGTCGCCGCTAAAACTCAAGGGAATACTGCTTATATCACAGGTTCTGCACAGCCAGCTGCTCGAGAGATTAAAACCCAAACATGATCCCAGGATAAATGTGCTCCCACCCGTACATGCTTATCTGTAAGACTCTAGAACATCCAACAGCTTCAGAAGTGTTATGTGAAGCCCTTCACAGCTTGCTGCACAGGCATGCCAAATGTTTTACAACGTATTCCCGCGGTTTTCCGAAATAGATGATTTCTATTCAATATCAAAGTCACACATTCACAGGTCTCTTTCGAATTGTCTATCGCCGGCAAAGGAACGTCCACAAAGTTTACACTCTTCACTGATAGTGATGAGAAGAAAACAACACCAAAACATACTAGTTCGGTTGTGCAGATTGAAATTTTACAGAAAAGAATACCCGCTTTTCAGGTGCGGTTGGTTAGGCTTCCTTGAATAATGAAACACCGACGATAAACACTGAAATAACAATGATATCGTATGGAATTCCAACTTCTCTCACTGTTATGTTCGTTTGAAAACGATTTCAGTCGCTTGAGCCTCTACAAATCATCTATGCCTTTAAATTGTGTTGCTCTACTTGGCAATGGTTTCTCGCTCACAACAACGCATTTTAAAAGCGTGTGTGTTGTACAACAGACGTTAGCTTAACGACGTACGGTGAGTATGAATTGAACGCGTCCTGGATTCACACACTGTGAATTATTCGACTGAAGTGGCTCAGTGGATGAGAACGTGGCAGAACCCGGAGGTATTGCGCTGCCGCTTGGAGAAAATCCATTAGGGCCTTGTAGGATTAGTTTCCTGTCCAAGGTCACTTACTTTTTGGGTTTGAATTAGTCATAATGAAAAACAACAACTAGCACATACGTAACGCACTACTCATAAGGATGCTGAAAATTCCTCGACAGCATACGACCGGTTTCGCCCTTCTTGGGGCTCATCAGGTAGGCGCAGTCCCCGAGTTTCCGTCAACTTTATGTTCTACTTGAACCCATATTGGACTGATTTCGAGAAATACACTCATTTGCAAACAAATCTGGTTTTGCGAGAGACTCACCTGAATCTCTCGTTTGTGATGTTTCCAGGCAACTGAATGTTCTGCACCAGGCCCTAACAACGATCTTGTGGTTAAGCCAATAGAATTAGATTGGTCCGCATTTTTATTGCAATAACCCTAATAAATTTGATTCCACTGTAACTTTTGTGGTTATGATTGACCAGATTTCTGAGCACGAACACTTCACAGTTTGAGTCTAGATGTTTTCAACACTTAAAATAACCGTGGAAAACAACGTGTTTGCTAATTTCGATAAATAAACTCATTTGCAACTCAATTTGGTTTTGCGAGAGACCCACCTGGGGCCCAGTTGAATCTTTCTCTGCCTGGAAACATCACAAACGGGGGATTCAGCTGGGTTCCAGATGTGACTCTCGCAAAAACCAAATTGACTTGCAAATGAGTGCATTTCTCGAAGAACTAGCACCTTAACGATTCTCACGTCGACTGATTCAACAACCAATTCATACTAATAGGAGTGAAGTTTACCCTGAAAGTTATCTGAGCCTGATTCACTCTTTGGGTTAGTTGAGATTGTGCAAACCAGACACGAATGCAGTGAAGTGTCTTCAGGTCAGGTTTATTCACACCGTGTTGCCGTGACTGTAGAATAAACGCAATGTTGGTAAAAACGGTCCTCACTCTGGCAACCGAAACTTGTAGTAAAGACCGCTATATCTGCAGAAAATTTCTCGTTCAAAATAACATTGGTATTTTAGCAACATTTGTGTTGAATGGCCGCTTTCTGGTCACATTTTTAAGAATGAGCTTCTAGCAAATTAAAACCCTCAAATAGGGACTCTTCAGCTTATTGGGGGGGAGATGGTGCAGGGTGATTACCGTACTCAAGAAAGCAACGTCTCTGTTAGTACCAGAATAACAGTGATGCGTACAATTTGCATACATTGTTTTGTATATTTTGAAGGCTACGTAGGCGAAGTAAATAACTAGACATAAAGCAAACAGATGTAGGCACTCTCAACAAATTGTTCCATGCGGCACAACGCAACGCACCTGAGTTCGAACCCGACATGGACGCCTTCAAATTCGTTGCTGTCCTCCTTCCTGCCGATAGGTTGTCTAAAAAGTCACATGCAACTGAGGCTTTAAAATTAACCATTTAATTCTCTCACGGAGTCCATTCAGTACAAGATCTGTGCATATTTCACATATTGAGCTTCTTCCCGTTTTACCATGTGTATTTTAACCTGTGCTTGCGCATTCGGTCTCCAAAGTAGTTATGTTTATCAGGATTCAGATTCACCACACCACACTGGTTCTCCATACAAACCCTCCGACTGATGACCGCAATCCAGATCAAATCACTCCACTAGTAACCCAAGAAATATGGTTAGAGTTGCGATGACAATAAGGACTACTATAGATGGTCTCGATACGCAGGATACCCTCTTAAAGAAGATAGGCGTATGACACTCACGCATTGAATTCCCTTATATGCCGATAAATGGCGGCAACAGAAACGCATTGTGTTTATCGAGATGTCACCCATCTATTGCAGTAATTTCCCAACAGCGGCCACCACAACAAGCCAATTTGGTTAGGTCCTTGAAGGCGACTGATTTCAATGAACAATGATAGAGTGCGACTCTATCGAAGAATGGTAACACTTCTGAAAGACACTTTTGGAAGGAAGACTGTATATGAAAGGTAAAAACACTTGGTTTCGCATCACGAAATGCACTAAATTACACGAGAAGGTCGAATTGTGTTGGCCTAAAGCCCACAATACCGTTAGGCATACGGATTTGGGTTGTGTAACTCACTGGCGTTCCACAGACTAAACTTTACGGAACATGACTGGGTTCAAATAGTTTGTGTTCAGGTACATTATCGTTTTAGAAGTTGCACGTGATCTGCTTTAGGACAGTTCAGTTAAGCATTGTACTAATGAAAGTATGCTGAACGCATCCAATGATACATACGAAAAATTAGAGGATGTTGATAAAAATTAGGTTACGCAAGAAGTTCATCTCACAGACGATTCTGTGAGGTATCAATGGATTAGTAATAATGAATGGAATCAATGAATGATGAAATCAACTCACATAGGTGGAGGGTTTTTTGTAACTGAGACTAAAATGACAGCCCACGACTAAATTAAAGGATCATTACTCTAATCCTTGAGGACGGAATGCAATGATATTCGGATTGCACGGGACAAAACTCATTTTAGATCAAACCCGGAAGTTACCAAATCGAACAGCTTGCGTAATAATACGAGGAAGTAAAAACGTGAAGAACGAAATCGGGAGACCACTGCATGGTGCCCCCTAGTTCAGAGCAAATTTGGATGCTCTACAACCCTTCCGAATCCCACAACCCATAATTCTAAAGGGTTTGTGGGTGACAAGTTGTACGACACTTATTAATCCATGTTTCGGTGCAGATACCATTTTCTGAAATCCTAGAATTCCGTATTCATGCACAATCGATATGCTAGTATCCTATACAGGATCTCAATAGGATGTTGATGGAAACCACAAGCTGGACATTTGAACTGCTACACGAGACGAAAAAGAACTCTTTCGACGCGTTTTTTTGGATAAATATCTTGTTCTTCTGCCCACATACGAAAACGACCGGTACTGATACTCCTTCAGTAACACTGGTTCACTAATTTCTTAAGCTGAGAAGGCATCCACCCAGCACTCTTCTACTAGAGCTGACTTTGTCTGGATTAATGCTCTGGTTGACTACTTCTTGGGATTTGGTCTATCGATATCGAGGTTCCTCTCATCACAAATGATGGCATGATCCAGTTACTTAATCGGGGTAACAAGCGGTTCTGTCCAAGGCAAGGGGCATTAGATATGAGAACACCAATACCTTCGTTTACTCATAGTTTAACTTGGTACTGTCTTGGAATGCGCCCGCGGACCGTATGGTAAGCGCCGTTTTATTGGATTCACATACATCAGAATTGAAAATCATCTCGGCTTAAATGTTTGTTAGATACCCCGTAATTGGTTGTATACTTATACATATTTGGTTGGTCGTTCTCCCTATAGTCTCGTGCACTGTTTCTCAATAATTCCTATTCTGCGATTTTGGTTCATTCAGTGAATAGTGAATGTTACTGAAGGATAGGACGATACAGCATGTTTATTTTAGCAAACCCATTCATTGTTTTCCATAGGGTGACTCGTCACAAAGAGCTCCAGGGTCCTGGAAGCCCGTATCGGACAACAATCGCCGCATCGGTTGTCTTGGTTACCGGCGTTGCAAGCAAGGTGAAACCGCCTAATAGCTGGAACCTTCACACAGCGATCGGGATGACTCACAAAACTCGTAGAAATTCAGCTAGTAGACGTTGTACTCAGCCTACGCAATTTCGTCTCCTCCACACTTGCGAGGTCACAAAAAATGGAATGTTACGGGTGATTCAGAAGCATCTTGCACCCAGGTTTCAGGTTTGTGTATGTGCGACAAGTGCGGACGGGTGCATTCAAACCAATACGTCTGCGTAAGTGCAGGTAAGTGTGCAAGGTACAGCGCTATCACACAGAGTCCTAACTGGGGAAATCATGGGGAAGACAGCGGTTAAACAAAAAAGATCAGATATGAAATGGTACTGTTCGCATACTGGTGACATTTACCTATTTAGAAGAAATTCGCAGAAGTGGCCTTGAATGCCTACGCAATTGCATGTGTTAGTTGACGTTTGAGAAGGGGGCTGATAGAATAAAACCTGAATGGAGCTTCCATTAAAAGGATGACAGCGACTCTCTCGGATTTCGTAGCCTCTAGGTAGACTGAAGACAATAACTTCACACAATGAGCCGGATGCACTTTTGGACTGCAACAGTCTACCACATGTCGGTTATGAATTAACGTCAGCAGCTTTCGACTCCGAGGTGATAAAATCATTCGAAGGACACCATAAACGAAAGCAGGGAAAACCTCTACCATGCTGTACCACTGCAGTCACGTTAGATTTCACGTCTAAAGAACATCCTTTCGCAATCCAAATAACAAACATCGAATTGGGAACTCCTATCGGTAAATAAGAAGGGCGGAACTTTACTGAGTCGGTTTTACCGCCAGCACACCACGAAGTATTCGGGGTTTTCTTTGCGTCCTGAGCAGTTGTCCCTTTCTTGGAAGGTCATCCACAGGGAACAGACTGCTCCCTGAAATGAAAAGTTTTGTTTCATCCTACGAATCTTTCAATAACAGCCTTTTCTATCCGGGTAGTTTTCTCAGGCGGGGGTACCCACCAGCCTGGTTTCCAAACAAGAGAATGATAACGACATCCACATCTTCCTAAGGGAGGTTATGCATAGTTTGCTTGAAAAGTACCGAGGAAGTTGAAAGTGCTGGCACACAACAAGCTTTGCTTCAGCCAAGAAGTCAGAAAACATGTTTGTGGAAGCACCAGCTCCTTATGATTGCAATGGCACGAGCTTGGTTTCTCAACCAGACATGTGTTTTACGCTATATCCTGAAAACGGGTGTGTAGATATGTTAAATTATTTAAAGTGGTTTGGAAGACATCTTTCTAGAACTAAAAAACCTCATAAGTTGAGGTATTCCTATTTGGACAAACGTCACCTTTTGACGTGAAGCGCCACGCCATTGAGTCGTCGCAATTTTCAACTCATTAAATTATATTGGAATTTACTTTTGCAATGTGTGATTTCGCAATGTCCTTTCGCCTATTTTAAAAGTTGAATAAATGTCTAAACTGTACTGTTCATCAAAGAGTTCCCGATAAATATAATTCTGTTCTCATTGGGGACATGTCCATTTGAACAAGACACTGACCGATGCATGTCATCGGTCGGTGGCCTCTGAAATTCTGCGGCAGTACGCTAACGCAATGGAGTGAGAACCTGCAACAAAATATCTTTTTGTTGGTTTACCGAGGCCTACCTGGTGGCATTGTTCCGCCGGGACTGCTGGGGTCTTGTGTGCGTGTGCAGCACGGCAACCTGAACGACACTGAACTGTCGGTCTCGGGTGCCTGCATGCCCCAAACGTCCCGTAGTTGAGCTTTAGGAGCAGTGTTCAGAGCACTGCGGTGATGGTGTCCGAATCGGTGCAAATCTATATCGTGACGGAACGTACAGGTTCACGAGCACGAAATTCGTCGAGTACCATTGAAGCGAACAGAGTGAATAAGCGTGAAATTTGTTGAACAAACACTCCTAACGAATGAATTTTACTCATAAGACGCTTTTGGCAAAAGCCGGCCTCATGAACTTTCTAGGTTCAATTTACAATCAGGGTACTTTCAGTTTTTCTAACTGGAGTACCAGCGGTTCAAAAAACCTAATAAAACATTCCTCACTATTCGTTTTGCTTGACTTACAGCCACTGGAAGAAGACAGCAAAAGACTAAATAATCTCATAATCTCTTGGGAGAAGCCGGAAAATAAGGTGGTGTAGCGAGGCCAGACCTGTTTTTCTCAATTTATTCCGAACGATGGACTTTTCAGACACAGTCGGGTAGGAAATGATTGATATAGGTTGAGCATATTGACTGAAAAAAACACAGGCTAACCGGAAAGTTGATTTATAAGATGAAATCTAACTGAAAGCTTCCAGTTTGTCTTCTACCGACTGGTTTTGCATCCTATCTTCTTGCTGACAAAGGATAAAAACACCGATTTTAGAAACTCCGTCATTGTTCTAAAACACACTTGGTGTCTTACAAAGCAGAAATAATACAAGTATTTCCATGAGCTTTCCGATCCGCTGGTGGTCAATGTCTAGCAAAAAAACGAAATAAAAATGTCTTCAGAAGAACCTGTCCCATGTGTGACAGGAATAGCTGAAGGAGGCTTCAATTCAAAGAAGTCGCTAATCATTGGTTCCAGCGGCACTGCACATAAACTGCACCGAGGACAACTTCACTGAGAGGTGATTACATTCCACCCTCAGAACCTACTAAAACTTTTGCATTGATCAAGGGTAAAACTATTTATCAGTCTGGCCCGAACAAATGAAGTAAGCACAACAGCGTGCGTGGCTTGATTCACGTTTATCGTCCTCCGCTTCGAGCAACAGTGCCTAAAGTTGAATGCTCTGCTACAGGAAATTAATTAAGTTTCCGTACCCGTGTATCAAGTCGCATGAGATCATAGTGCAGTTGTCATGTTTAAACAAAACAGTCGATACATTTTCTGCTAAATTAACTAACCCAAATAAATACACTGTGCTGCTGAACAGTAACTTGGAAAAACCGCAGATATGATTGAGTCACGAAAAACGGTTTTCATAAAAGGAACTACTCAAAGAAGGTCACCGCCGGTTTCACCCTTCTTGGGACTCATCAGGTGGGCGCAGTCCCCGAGTTCATAAGGCTAACAGAAACCTTGGGACTGCACCTGCCTGATGAACCCCGATAAGGGCAAAACTGGTCGTAGGCTGTCGAAGAGTTTTCAACAGCCTCATGAGTAGTGTGTTGCCTCTATAAAATGAACTGCACTATATCGAGTATCGTACCAACTGAAAAACGACGCGGCCGTGTACAGCACATTCAGTTGCAGAAGAACACCATAACCTAGAGATTCAGCTGGTATGAAGTGAATCTTCCCTGAAAACCAAACTGGTACGCAAATCGGTGTACTTGTCGAAGTAGGGTCACTTACCGACAAATACTTCAATTTGCACACGAAGTTGGTTGTGACAGGAGACTCAGCTGAATACACGTGCATCGCTCGTTAAGTGGAACATAAGAGTGACGCAACCTCAGGGACTGCGCCTACCTGATGAACCCAAAGAAGAGCGAAAAGAAGAGGTTGTGGACTGTCAAAGACTTTTCACCAAACTTATGGGTAGTGTGTTACCTCTAGGCTTTCTTATGTTCTGTAGTCTATGAAGCAGTATGGAGCACATTGTTGATCATCCTGCGATTGGAAAGCTCACGCAAAAAATGAATATCCCTGAAGCAAACATTGAATTAAAACCTCCACGGCTCGCATGAAGAAAAACATCCGTTCTTTATGACTAATAGTATGTTTTATGCACAATGTGTTTCAGACATTTAAGGGGATAATACGTATCATCACGAGAGATAGCCGACTAAATACAGAAGAGGACAGAATAGGCCACTAACGGACGAAAGAATGGGACATTTTTGGCATACCTAAGGAACAAAGTTAATCAGACCTGATTGCATGGATTTTGTTATCACTGGTATGACTTACTTTAGAAGCAAACAATTCTCTACTTAAGATACGTGGAGATTCCTCAGTAGGAAATATAACGCACCGAGTCTTACTGCAAAGCAAGTGGACCTGTGACAGGCAGACGGGAACAATAAAGAATTAGTTTCCGGTCTATTTTGTCCAGCCATACAATAATATCTTGATAGGTGCGACTGCAGAGCAACTTCTCTGTAGGTTCCACACTGCATGAATGTGGGCTTACCAATTACGATTTGGTCACCACGCATTCCACCCGTAACACAATGAAAAACCATTGGCGCAAGCTGAAGCTACGACTTCGTCTTCGAAACATAATTTTCTGTAAATTATGGTGATGAACGGTAGGATATGAAATGACACTAACATAAGAAACTCGAACAAAATTATGCGTAAAAAGTGAGTAAAACTACCAACAAACCTTTAGCTAAGTATGTTTGTCCTTTTACTCGTTTCGTACCATTTCCACCCCCATCAAACTAAAAAAAAAGTGACCGCCGTTTTGCATGTTCTGGAACTCTGGCTTTCTCAGTGCAAAAGTTGCAACGAACTAAAGGATGCGGTTGTCTTAACAATTTTGCTGACTGCATGACAGCTTTCTGATGTGACGACTTTCGGTATGCTTAAGGGTTCGAAACGTTCCATCTTTGTCGAAGAAATTACCGTATTGTTGCACCACATGCAGCTGACAATTGCGCATAACGGATACCTGAAAACCATTGGAAAGAAACGTGACATTTGGACGACCGCGCGTAGATAGTTTACAATAAATTCTACTCGACTTTGTGTGGCTGGGACATTTACCCGTAATTCTGCGATTCAGGATACTTAACCGTCCACAGAAGTATGCATCGAATGTCACTTACTAACGGCCGCTTTCAGACACTGCGACAATGTTTACGGTGGTGTGATTTATGGCCTTGTCAGTTATATGGGCCCAGGTTTCTTGAATTGATTGTAACGGGTCCTTTTATCTCATCTCAAGTGTAGAAATGTCCGGTAACAAATACCACATAACTGAAGGAAATTGGCAGAAAATATCGTACGTTGCTACTGGTGAACTCACTAGACACGGTTGACAGTCTTACAAGAACTAGCATTTCATAAACTCCAAGTAAAAACAACCATATTTTGGCAACCTACCATCAACTGTCCACCATAAAGATGAGAATTCCTAAATTTGGAATACACACTTACCTTGGTCACAATTCTCAGGCTCCAGACTAACTGACAGAAGTGGAACATTTTTGGATAGATTCTCCATATTCCGCTTCCAAAAGGAGCACATGAGTTGCAAACCTAGTAGTTAATCACTGCCTGATCTCACTGAGAAAGTGCTTTGGGATTCAACTGAAGCCGCTGTCAGTTGGTTGCTTAATATTCCATAACCCAGTGTTCTTAGATATCGCGAGATACAATACATAGTGCAACTATTCTCAACACCTTTTGTCCTTATACGATGTTCGTGCTATACTGGAAGAAATGGGTCAGTGGTGATCACCGGACGCGAGCAAACGCTTACAGTGGCCCCTTCAAAATCATCCATACAACGAGAATCTTTCATCGTGAAAGAGTAGTTAAACGTAATAAATTACTCATAAGGTTGCTGAAAACTCTTCGGCAGCCCACGGCTGGTTTCGCTCTTGTTGGGGCTCATCAGGTAGACTCAATCCCCGAGTTTCCGTTAACCTTATGTTCCACTTGTATTCAAATTGGACGGATTTCGACAAATACACTCATTTGCAAACAAATTTGGTTTTGCGAGAGACTCACCTGGAACACAGCTGAATCTCCCGTTTATCATGTTCTTAAGCAACTGAATGTGCTGTGACATGTCACCTCATGTTTCAGTTGGTACGATATTCGGGACATCGATATACCTTGTATAGACGTAATACACTAGTACTTAACAACGGGTTCCAAATGAGTATCCCGCCAGAGCCAAATGACTATATTTGTCAGCAAGAGTAGTTACGCTATAAAATTCAGGTGGCCACAGAGACAAACTTAAATGGCACAAACGTTTTGATTAATCCGAATATGATGCCCGCTGGGCTTGTAGCGCATGAGAGCTTCTAGTATTTGATGTAATTTCTAGTGTGCATTTTGTGTTGCTTACCGGATTTCTGCTTTTGTATTCACAACGGCTCTCGTTCATTACCATCTTTGGGCACACAGCCCTGTTGCTTCCATCGAGTGTGTATCAGCGAACTGGCGACCTCCTTAGGGCGTTCTAATTGTAGATGGATGCAGAGTTACGCCCAAAATATGTGTGCATAGTAGACCGGTTTTGTGCAAATATTCTTATAGTTAGTTGCAAAGATGTGGAAGTTGATCGCACATCACTCCCCAGAACCATTCATAGGGCCTGCGCCAGAAGCCACTGCTGTTCCACTGGTTTAAATAGACCAGGGGAAACCTTTACTATGTTCCCCGACCGGGTTACCTATTGTTTACTTTGGGACCAGATGAACTTCTTACCTACTGGTCTACTGCTCTCCTTTGTACTAACAGAGATCACTTTGTACCCCCTGCCTTCATAAGACCACTCAGCCTGCTATTTGGGTGTGAATACCGGATACTGACCACAATATCAGGACGGTTTAATCCTCGATAAGTGCGGAGCTCCGCCTCAAACACTTGTACGTTATACATCGGTTGTTTGAGTTCAACATTATGGACTTATTTTCAAGCTTTCCATTTAAAAGCTCCATGGTGGTGTTACACAAAACAGATTACTCTCGAGGAATGCAGTTCACTAAACATACACAACCACTGCACAAAAGGAGTCTTTAGTTTCTTCTGGAACTCCTCTCTGATAAGAGACGTCCCTGGAGAACTTTCAAAGAGCTCTTTTCGAACGAAACCGTGGTGAATGGTTTAGCATACACCAATAGCTAGTATGGCGTTTGATTGAGTTGTGTTAGAGTAACTCGTACACGCATAGTCTAGACTGATACCAGTCACAACACTTGGTATCATCACCGGTTTATAGAGACACATGCATTGTTTCTAATTCATAAACCTAGGTATGGTGTCCAATGAACTGAGATGTGCAGGCTAATTAGCACAATTCTTTGCAATGAACTTACCACACTCCAACTTATTTTTTTGTCACTTTAATTCCGATTTGGGGTTTTCAGAGTTTGCGAATTCCGTGCAGTTGCTACACTTGTGAATCCTGTCCAAATTTTTCCCTTCTCGTTTTCCTTCTTCTATTTAGCATTGCGAATCTTAACATCATACTTCAAGTAAAACATAAGGACAAATCCGCAAACCCTCGTACGGTCCAACACAGGCACTGAAAACCACCAAAATGAGTAATATTCCCAGGGAGTTCTGCAAAGTTCGGGGTTGGAGACAAAGGTAAATAAACAAATTCCACCAATGCTAAATAGCTCAATGATGAAGTTGTTCGCAGTAGATGCCTGGATGTCTGGCTTGAAGGTCATCTGCAATTTTCCAGTACGGGTGGATCTGCTGACCTACCCTCGGGTGGCAGAGCAGAGCGAAAATACTTTCAGTTGCAACTGAATGTGTCAAA
The DNA here is from genome assembly GCA_003604175.2 of Clonorchis sinensis. Lineage (NCBI taxonomy): Eukaryota > Metazoa > Platyhelminthes > Trematoda > Opisthorchiida > Opisthorchiidae > Clonorchis > Clonorchis sinensis. The sequence goes on from CM030369.1 coordinate 83,404,389, forward strand.
CAGTTTCAAGTTGAAGTTTAGTGACACCAAAATGCAGCTTCTGCTGGCCAATGAGTAGTCCTTCCCATGGAATATACGTCCATGCAGGAGATCACATTTTGGTTTCCAAAGCTATGGTACTTGTAGACAGACCTCCATATTCCGATATAACAAGTGGATTCCTTAAGTAACCGAGTACGACTTCAATCAACAGCAGCTGATATGGAAACGATGTGATCTAGCTTTGGGCACCGGCCGTAGCTGGTATCACCCAGCTGAAACATTTACGATGGGTTCAAGTCCAGACTTGTGGTAATAATCAGTCAGTGCTGTTGAACTCTGATTATTCCATCACATAGTAATCAACATATTCTTCAGTCCAAGCTGGTACAGAAACTTTGGTAACCCAGCTGCACATATGTGGGAACTACGCGCAGACATGAATGCGGATTTTGAACTAATGAATTTCGGGCCCCGAGGATTGGACAACCACATAGGTCAGTCAGACCTGTGTACAAAACTGCCCCGACTACTTATGGTTTCGGGGAAGGAGTAAATGCCTAGTTATGTGCAAACCGTTCACCAAACAGCATATTTGTGTTGCATTATTGTGCTGGTGAAGTTTAGGGTGACTATAGCACTAGAACAGCTTCAAACCGGGTCCCAGCCAACCTTTCAAGACTAATTTTAGAGGGACCTATCACGGCTCAGGTTCGCTGCGCGCAGGATAGGAGCTTCAGTCCAAAATGAGCGAGGGCTTGCCTCCCAACTAGGTAGTCTATCTGTTCACCGTTTTGCTTTTATTAAAAATGAACCATTAGTTTCTCGCCCCACATATTGAGCTCAAAGAAGAAGCAAAAAAGTGTTGAATTTTTATTGCGGCAATGACTGTTCTGATATATCCTTGTGAAAAAAATATTTAGGACAATTGCGTCAAACGAAGGAAGTTCATAAACCACTACAAAGCACCATAAAGTAGACTTTCAAATGGATTCAGTTGAGTCTTCCGTGAGTACCCGCTTGGCATTTCGAAATCCGCGCAATTTGGGTTCATTTAGAACATAAGTTTGACGGAAATTCTGGAACTGCGCCCACCTGATGAACCCTAAGAAGGGCGAAGCCAGCAGTGGAAGAGTTTTCAACAACCTTCTGAGTAGTCTTTTGCGACCAGACAATGTATTCCAATGCCTCGAACACGTATCAACTGAAACATGAGGCAGCCTCATTCAGCGTATTCAATAGAAGACCATCATAAGCGAAAGGTTCAGGTGGGTTCAGCTGAGTATGTAAATAAGTGTATTACCTGAAACCAGTCTACCTAAACCTTGCAAACGAGATTTGATAAACCAAATGCTGAAACAGAAGCTCAGCAGCTAGTGTCGAAAGCCAGGTCAGGCGACTTCATCAGGTGCCTGAATTTCTGCCAGTGAACACTGAACACTTACCCAGGGACTGCCTGGTAAACCAAACATGTTGTGACTTGCTTCCGATAGGTAAATAAACATGGCACTGAAAAATGCCTAATTTTGTGAACGTAAACGACTCATTCCACTGGCTTACTCGCGACTCTACTGGGACGGTTCTGTCTACGTGCGATTGTATGGCTAGACACAGCGGCCGGATAACAAAAAAGTAGTCTTAACAGATAGTTGATTGTTTTGTTGACTTTGTTGGCGAAAAGCCCAACGCGATGTTCAGTTTTAGCACATCCGGTGAACGGAGAGCTTACCTGGATAGCGCTGTTGTTTTCATGAGGTCAGAGCAGAACTTTACGTTTACAGGTATTAATTTCGATGCGTCGTTTACCCGGCTTAATCAGTGATCCAGACTGATCGGTGCTGCATTTGCATGGTCACAGTATTACCAGGATAATCGTAGGTCACTCCTAAGTAGCTGAACTCGGCCGTTGTGTGGACATTTGACGCGTTCTTGGTTCATTTTAATCCCCTAAACATTACAGGGGGTCAGTTCAGTTTTACTTCGTGACCTCATCGTGGAAATTTCAACCGACCAGCGTCTCAAGTATGAAGAACGTCACACAGCTGGCTCCGTTTAGTTGGAGAGGACTGATAGACACGGCAAGAGTTCCGACTGAACAGCAACTCAGCAACAGTTGACAGTGCAACTACATACGCTACCTGTGTCCCGAACTTTATTGGCAATCACAAAGAAAAGAGGGTCAACCATTCTGTCAAGGGTTATGCATTGGAAAATGTTTTTCGTCAAAGCTACTACAGGGAAAAACACCTGGTCTTCTCCGGGATATGATCTCTCCTCGGTCGATACCTTCGGTCGCACAGCAACGTGCGACTTTGCGACAAACTGCAACTGTAGACATGTGGGGAATTAGTCAAGCGCATTAGAGTAATGAACACTTGTGATGGTGAGATATTCTGCTGTGTGCGGGAAAAACGGAATAAGTAATTTCGACCCTCACGAGAAGTTTCGTTAGTATCCAAGATCAAAGTTTGTGGGGTTTCTCAAAAACGTGAAATGATTACAGAGGTATAAGGTAATAGGTGGTTCCATTTTTACTTGCCTCGTTGTCAAAAGCCCTCTCGTACGCATCGTTATCCACTTCATCACTAGTATGAGTGCAGATAATCTCTATATCTGTTTTCAACTACCGAAGTGGGCTCCTGCGTAATCCCACGGAGACATTGGACCCTCGGAGAAGTTTGCATTCGAAAATCAACTACTGATAAGGATAAATTAAATTCCGAATTTCCGCAAGTGTGCGTTTTAAAACCTACCTTAAGCTGTCTCCGGAGTACCACCGTTGCTTTTACGGTTTTGTGAAACACTAGAAGCGTCTGACTTGTGCTCCAATTTACAAGACTTGGCTAAGTCTTCTAATAAACTCAGTAGATGGTGGATACATATTCCGTTATAGGGAACTTGAAATGCACCGAGTAGCAGGAGCATCGGACGAGACTCTGGAGAAATTAAGACCAGGACAATATTACTCAGGACAACTTGTTGACGAGGCGATTGCATCGTTGACTTCGCCACTTGGTCGCCATCAAAACGAACACAAAAGTGTTCAACTGTTCAACTACACTTGTGATAAAAATTTACGTTCGCATCCATTTTGCAGAGCATAACCTCAACTAAAACAGCAACTTCTTAAGGTCTCTGAGGAGTGGTGGCCTCTTTACATCTAGGAGGTAATATGGAACGAGTATAGAACGCTTGTTATGGAATGACATTCCTCCAGAAAGGCCTCGCGGGGAGTTATTTTATAGCAGTCTTTCTTTCCAGCAAGTCCCCATCGAATCAGCCAATTTTAGCGACTCGATTTTCTTTCAGCGCACGTCGTTCATTTTGGCATTATATACCCAGCAATCGAGCAAGTTACAGTCTAGCTCAACAGAGGAACACTTAGGCAAAAATACAACCACAACACGAATTGCTGATGTTCATCTGTGAATTTCATTTACTGCACTCTAAACAGCAAGTGAAGTGCACCGAGTTCCGTTCATGCTTGTGAATCTTGCAAAATAAGGAGGTTAAAAGTAAGGAACTAAGGTCTCAAGTGCCCAAATATGATTTATGCACTAAAACAACTCTAACTAGAACTATAAGAGAGATAAACACCTGTGTATTTCCATAAGCTCCTAAGGGAATTAGGTTTTGTCTGTTTCCACTTCTCCTATTTGGATATGGAGTGAATCATTAATTAGGTAATATTTCACAGCAAGAAATGGTTTAAATGCACCTGGCTAGTGTTTCCCACGATTAGAGTGAACTGATACTGATTGCTAACCCATTCCAGATACCATAATTAGAAAGCGAATCGAACTGTCATAACCTCATCACTTGGAAGCTGAAAACAACAACGAGCATTATATAAACTCGGACCATCGGATTGTTTTTCATCTACAGGATCCAAGATGCTTTCCCAGGATGCGTTTCATTCGCATTTACGAACGTTGTCAGTAGATGAGTGTCTTTTCACTATCTTGTGCTAACTCGTTCAAGTCCCTAGGTGCGTAGCGCACAGCCGGCTGAACAACGGAAAACAAACATGCGAAGGCGATAAAGTACTCAACCAGCCCCGGGGTTGGCTGGACCGTGAGAACGTCAACTCAAAAGCCCTGGTGTTGAATGTCCAAAACCAGGTTGTCCTCGCGACTGACTCATACCAAGCGAATGACCGCAATTTCGGACAGACCTGGGAAATCGACAAAGCAAGTACACGTGGGCCACCTACTTGTTTTGTTAAGCACGGCGAGGCCGGTGACAGGCTTGGGCTGACGTGACACCTGTCCCATTGAGGACTTTGGGGACAAATTTATGGACGTAGCAACAATCGCACGATTGACTGGGTTGGATAACTGCTCCAAATCCAACATGCCATGGTTTCAAGATCCCAAACCCACAGACTCAGCAGATGACTCACTTAATGCGCTGGGTTAGGCAAGGGAACTCAAAAGAACGCCACTGACTTGGTGGCAGAATCACATGGAATCCACAGGCGATCAGCCGATGGAGTATTAGTTCATAAGACGCAGTCGAGAACGTCTGAACTGATCTCAACTTCGGATCATTGTATACAAACAGGAAATAATCTAACATGGACGTGAAGACATTTTCCGACAACCAATAGGTTATGCACCATTTTCACAAAGTATAGGGCAATGCCACCTGAACACCGTCCCTTTTGACCAAAATCTATTTTACGACAGAATTTTTTCTAAATTTGCATTTCCGGGAAATTTCATGACTTTTCCTTTCGGTTTGGTTTAGTGTTGCAGACCAAATGCATATATTCCATCGTTTGGCCTACGCACCAGTTGACAAAAGCTATGACCTTCTTTGACCAACTGAGAACAATGATGACCCTGGTTTTCATCGGTTGGCACTGCCACTCAATGAAGCTAATTCCTCCGAACCTAACGCACCGAACTATTGTGCTGTAGGTGCTCCGCATCTCAGTGGGTACTGGGATGATTCTAAAGTTGCGATGCTACTTTTACAAGCCGTAAGCCCAAAGGGTTAAAATCAAATACCAGTCCTCAGTTGTCGTATCCAATCGTCGCGTTCATACGCAATCACCGAAGAAAGCTCATAGGGCCTGCAAGCCAAAACATCAATTAGTGATGATATCCTTTGTCACGTTGTTCGGATGGATCTTTCTCATACAGATACCTGGGTGACCTGTAGCTCCGTACTACATATGGTTGCAAACTTATATCGCCCTATCCTGGTACCATATATCAGTGCGATAATCTATTTCCCGCGAGTTGTATTTTTAACCCAGTGTGGTGCGCAGTCTTTTTCTGAGTTCTAGTACACCGACGTTCAGGATATCGAAGAATTTTTCCTTCATGAGCAGTGCTGCGCACTGGACAGCTGTAAATTGATGTCGCGATTTTCGGGGCGAAACGGTTGTTAACTAGTACATTATGAACGGTCCTCATGCATCATTAAAGGAAAGGTTGACTATTTGGTTGGACTGCTGACAATTATTTCGAAAAGACAATGCGAGTGGAATTTCTGCAGTCACCCTGCAACTTGCAACCTTCAGCAAGCAACAGAACAAGCGGCCTTCCGGGGGCTCTGGTTGTTGGGTGACTGCTGTACTGGGCCACACAGAAACGTCACTCTGTTAATACAGGCCACTGGCATTCTTTCAACTTGGTTTGGCTGTTCTAGACAGAGCTCAAATATCAGCCAGTTTCCAGTAACCTTCTCAGCCTTTTTTTATCTCTTACTTAATCAGGCAGACACAATTCAACAGACCAAGGGACCCATTTACTCATATCCCAATATAAAGAAAGACTGGTTTTCATAAAGGAAGTTACTCACAAGGTTGCCGAAAACTCTTCGAAAGTCCACGACCGATTTCGTCCCTCTTGGGGCGTATCAGTAATCAGTTTGATCAACTTATTGCCCCTATCTCTCTATGCATATATATGCACATATATATGCATATGTATATATAATGATAAATCTTTGAAAGCCTGGAAATCATTAAAAGAGTTGTGCTTGTTGACATGCAGCGACTTAACGAGTCTGACTTCTAAACGCCTGTGAAGCAACTTCGCATAACTTCGTCTGATACTCACCGACTTTACTGAACAACTAAAAATTAGTACGAGGGAATAAAGAACAGACGTTAACTATGCATCCGGCATCCGGTATTTTGCAAAAATATGTGGCGTCGAAGTGCCAGTTGTGGGCCGCAGCCAAGGCAGTCATGCGCGACTGAGAAAGCTGGGGTACGAGATTAGCTAATGTTGTTAGCAAGCAAACGTGGAAGCTAATAATCGAGATAAATGATGGGATGAGATGAGTGAAGCGGGATGTACCGAGGCTTCGGACGTTACCGAGAGAAGTGACCGCCAGTTCGAATTACAACAAACCCGACAGACAAATGCACAAATGCACGAAAGGTTCCCTCATTTTATACGACAGAACCCATGGATGAAGGATAAGTGGTGCAATATCCTGTCTAAGTGCGAGCTAATCACACTGCTAAGCAGCCGCCTGTGGCCGAACGACTGAGTGTTCAAGCTACTAGTCGGGAGGTCTAGGATTCGGGCGTGACTATAGTTTCGTGAGATACACTCTGCTGATGACTACCAATAAGGACGAAACAGGTATACAGTGCTTCTCAGCATTTCTTGGGTTCACTCAAAGGACGAAATGCCAGTTGGAAATCGGAGCAGTTTTTAACTGCAAGCTACACCCAGGAATCTACTGGGAGATATGGGTTATATGGTAGTCAATCAACAGTGTGTATTACCATTGCTTTGCTCTCAATGATGGTGGTGATGATGTTTGAAAACTCATGACTAGTGCATGAAGTTGTGCTTTTTACACAATACAGTGAATGACTTACATTGGTGTACTCTGACAATAATTTCGGACCTCATTCGCTATCTTTCTGTTGGTTTAAGGAAGTATTCATGAAATCAAGGATTTCAACCGCACTTCTGCGTCCTCTCCTGTTAGAAAATGATCTTCTCTCACATATTGATTGTGTTATCGAGAAAAATCGTGCGGATGTACACTTTTGACACGCATTTTCCGCGTTGAATTTTGTTTACTCAAAAATGGTCCCTAACAGACAAGGGGTGAGGTCATACCACATGGCGACAGACGAGTCCAGTCAACAGCTATGAGAGATGGCGTTTGATCGGTTTCTTTTATTTTGCACTTCCTCAGTTTCTGTACCTTCGCTTGAACGTACTCCGTAACTGTCTGCAACTGAGTTCGTCCACTGAGGACCACATGTGGATAACCTGAACATCCGGTTTGGTCGGTGGGTCAAGTGCAATTCACGTCGGACGCATGTCAGTCACATGTTGCCGGCACACCCCACACAGATATGGCGTGAAACGATTATGGTTGCGGAGACTGCTCGGATAAACTTCCATGGTCAAGTGGACCACACCCACGGTCAAGTTAAAGTGCACCCGTGATATCGATGCGGTTTCGTTTGACCGGATTTGTCGGGCCGGGCGTGATGGCAGATGGATTAATCTGAAAGAAAATATGTGTTGGCTTCAAACATGGTGTTATTAAGTTGTATAAACAGTTGAAAAATGTTGATGCAATTTTTGGATCCTATACTCGCGACTTTTGTTGTTTTAGCGTACAATTGTGTCCAGTAGGCCTAGTGCAGCTTAATGGAGATAACGGGATGCATTGAAATAATGTTACAAGAAGCAAGATACAAGTTTTATGGTGTCATAATAATACGTAATAATAGTCCAGCGAAATACACTCATTTGCATACTCATTTGGTTTTGATTCAGCTGGATTCTAGGTAAGTCTCCCCTCAAAACCAAATTGGTATGCAAATAAGTGTCTTTCGCTAATTTCATGCAATTTGAGTTCAAAAAGTATATAAAGTTGACGGAAACTCTGGGACTGCGCCTGGCTGTTGAGTTTCAAGGAGGGCGAAACTGGTCGTGGGCTGTCGGTGAGTTTTCAGCAATCTAATTGGTAGTGTATTACGTCTAATGATGGTCCAGCATTTACACCCTTCCGGTGCGCAGCTTTCGTGCAGCTCGGAGGATTCAATGGGGCTGAATTAATTCCAGACTGTCTAAGACTGGACAGAATGAGTTAAAAAGTGGGGTTTGGGTTCAAAATATGCGCTTAACCGCTGAGCTACGCTATCCAGACGAGGAGCCATCCACAGAGATAGCTGCCAGTCATGAATGAGCATGTTGTTGATAATAAAGATAAGGGGATAAAGAATACGCTCGGTACAATTGTGCTGCATACAAATCCCATACAAAAATCATACAAAGCCACTCGAGGTGCTGGTTAATACGTAAGCACGTGATGCCGTTTCCATGAGTGAAGGGTGAGTGGCGCTGTATCCTGTCTAAGTGCGAGTTTATCAGAATGCTGATCAGCCGCTTGTGGACCAAAAGTTAAGTGTCCAAATTGCTAACCAGAAGGATTGGAGATTGGACTGGAGACTTCTTGAAGTTTCGTGAGGTAGGCATTAGTAAGGAGAAAACAACCGTGTGGTGTACTCCTCTTTTTAGCATAGACTGACTGCAAAAGGTGTGAACAGACTTCTCTGGATACTTCCATTTGTATAGTGGTTTGGTTGTGACGGAAGACTTAACTCAATCCAACCGAATCTCTTGTTTATGACGATGTTTTTCAGAACCAATGCGAACATGAGTATCCGCCAATGCCGTCCAATTTGGGTTCAAGTAAAATATAGGGTTAATGGAAACTTAGGGGATGCGCCTACCTGATGAGCCTCTAGAAGGGTGAAACCGGCCATGGACTGTCCAAGAATTCTCATCAAAATTTTGAGTGTGGTGTTACACCTAGTTGTGAACAGTTTTTCCGTCGAAAGTGCATGCGATATAAGCAACATGAGGAAGGACGTGAATTTATTGCCTCTGAGACCAAACGGATCTGCAACACTGATTTGTGGTGCTTCCTTTGATCAGTTTAAGATAGTCTGGAAATTTTCTGCCACACTAAATAGAAGATTTAAACACTATAAAAGCGTACCAAAGTGACTAGCTATGGTCAGTCTTAATGTTAAAAGTTTACTTGTCTGTTTCCATCCAAAAACAGCGCGTTATTGTTCATTTTCCATGGTCTTCGCTGCAAAAGTTGAGATCACAACGTAGTGTGATGTAGTTATGGTATTCTATTGGACACAGACACATGGAGAATCACTCAAAAATGGCGAAGTAGCGGTAAAGTATGACATTGCGTTCAAGGCTTCTTTTCGTACCCTATAAGTTGTTCAGCCACCCAGTCGTTTTACTGAACCCTAAAATGCAAATCTGATTCCTGGGTATGGAGCCAGTATGTATCAGATATGCGAACATCAATCGTTCACAGAATAATCTAGTTTGCTGGAGCAAAGGCTTGTTAACTTCTGTTCACCTGCTGTTCACCTGTTCACTTGGTGGAATTGCACCGAATTTGCACACACGCCTAGACTTGACAGGCAGAAAAGTAAGGGATTCACTAGAGCGAGAAGACTGTAATTATCCGAAACCGTCTGATTGTTCAGTTGGCTCAGCAACGATTTAAGTGAATACTGAATAACTGTTATTTTGTACATTGGCGTATGCCTAGTTCCTTTGACCAAATTATCGAATATCTTGGGGCCAAAAAAGGGTGGCTCAAACCATGATCGACCTGAACATAAGCAAGGTCACGCCGAACACGTCATACTCACGAGAAGCAGTTGTACTGATGTTGACTAGGAGCAAACTGGTTGAAGGAGTGAGTATACGACCAAATCTTGTTGCATCCATTTGGTGTTTACATCATAATAAAATGAAACACACTGCACATGGTCAGTATGCTCCCGGGTCACGAAAGGGAAGTTTTTGAAAGTGTCGGGTCCAACTTGTTTTCCTGGCTTTATGAAAGGAAGTTCCAATACTAGAATCTCCCAATCGTCAATGTCCAGGTAACTTTCGTGGCCTTACGAATCTTTCGTACTCACTGTGGCTTGCTGGTACTGAGCAGGCACGTATTACTACTGACCTGGTTACTTATCTCTTCCTAACTGTCCGGAGTTCAGCCGCTCTTAATAACCGAACATCACCTCGATTGGACGGGTGTCACGCGCGGAATACGGACGAGACAAAGGTATGACTTGATGGTTGGGAATGTCAGCCAATCTGAAGTCAGCATCTGTATCTCGGCGCGTCTAGCCCATTTGGTGACCCTGTAAATACAGTTGTACTAATCTTCCTGTCTCGATAAAGGGCTGTATAAAACTAAGGTGCCCTTTTATGTACCATAATGGGCGGAGCAGGAAGCCAAGGACAAGCATTGAAGCTTTACCACCGTTTGCACTAAACAACATTGACTGAGGCATTTTAGGCCATCAGATTTGTAGGACGCGTGCTACACTCTGTAGACATGACCCTTTTTTGACTTTAAATAGAGCAAGAGAGGGAGAGCTTAAGCATCCTTTTCGGAGAGCTGATGTACCTTGAAATGGATGTATTTTGTGACGCACGTCCAAATGACTCTCAATAGGCGAGTGCCCTGTCGAAAGTAGTAATGGTCTGTATTCTATTAAAATCCCCGGAAAAACCTGCCTCCGGTTCCGCAAGCATGTACGCATTTGGTCACTTCACGAATATTGTTTCCTGTTCTTTATTGAAGAGAGATCTTGCGCCATCTGGACACTTGGACAGTGCGTCGTGGGGCACTAGAATGGCGTTCACAATGCGTCGAATCCGATGCCTAAGAAAGCGGTCACTGAGGTGATGTTCTCCTTTGGTTCAGCATATAACTGAGGGATATCGTATGACTCGTGAATACCCTGGGGACTGTGCTGTTGCTATTGATAACATCTTATCGTAAACAGGGATACATGGTCACAAGTCCAGTATTCCCTCAGAGGAGTGCCCTAAAAACACACAGGTGGCCCTAGTATGGAAATTTCAGACCAACTGAACCAAAGCGACCGTGAGATAGCGATGAGATAACCCCTCTTTGAAATATCCTTCCCGAGCGACCTATTTTACACCCCAAGGCGAACTAATATGACATCGCCGTTTTTCAAGCGTAACTCCAGTTCCTTTATTCTTAGATCACAAAGACATTCCAAGTAATTTAAGAATGCAAAAATACAACAAAGAACCAGATTTTATGGCGTGTAGACTATATGACAAAAATTTGTACAAGATCGAACATAACTGCACAGTCCATCACCGGTTTCGCCCTTCTTGAACCATACTAAATAGGCCTGGTTCCAAAATTTTTATCAATCCGATTTCGTGTTTGGACACTAAATCGAACGTACGGAGCACTAAACAATCATTTTCAAGTTAAGTCAGCGGTAACGGAAGAGCCAACTGAATAGTATTAACGGTGAATTCAGTTGAGCCTCACGTTAACATTAACTTAGTTTGTACCTCATTTCGGACATCAAATTTGTCGCTGGCTGGATGAGAATAGCTGTCAACAAAAGAGAACGAGCTCAGTACTGTGCTTTTGCAAGACATATTCATCCAAGAATAGCCCCGAAGAAACAGTCTTGATGACCTTTTGCATTTAAATACAGTAGTATTTAACTGCAGTAGTTTCTTCGGTGAAAGAAACTATAAGCTAGGAAGAACGTTCAAGGGCGGGGGGTTTCAATTCCACTATTATTTTGCCTTGTAAATTCTCTGTGCTAGCAGGAGCCTATTGTAACTGAACAAAAACATTGCCTCCACGAAGGGACATTCCAGCACAGCCAGAGTACCGGCGCTCAAAAGAGAGCTCACTTTGCCCACTATTTGGAGGAGGAAGAACATGAGGCGGCCTGGTGCAGCACATTCAGTTGCCTGAAAACATCGCAAACGGGAGATTCAGCTGGGTTCCAGGTGAGTCACTCGTAAAACCATATTGATTTGCAAATGAGTGTGTTTATCGAAATCAGTCGAATTTGGGTTCAAGTAGAACATAAGGTTGATGGAAACTCGGGGACTGCGCCTACCTGATGAGCCCCAAGAAGGGCGAAACCGGTCGTGGGCTGTCGAAGAGTTTTCAGCAACCTTATGAGTAGTGCATTACGAATATACATGTATCGCGATATCTCGAATATCGTAGCAACTGGAACATGAGGCGGCCTGGTGCAGCACATTCAGTTGCCTGAAAACATCGCAAACGGGAGATTCAGCTGGGTTTCAGGTGAGTCGCTCGTAAAACCAGATTGATTTGCAAATGAGTGTGTTTATCGAAATCAGTCGAATTTGGGTTCAAGTAGAACATAAGGTTGATGGAAACTCGGGGACTGCGCCTACCTGATGAGCCCCAAGAAGGGCGAAACCGGTCGTGGGCTGTCGAAGAGTTTTCAGCAACCTTATGAGTAGTGCATTACGAATATACATGTATCGCGATATCTCGAATATCGTAGCAACTGGAACATGAGGCGGCCTGGTGCAGCACATTCAGTTGCCTGAAAACATCGCAAACGGGAGATTCAGCTGGGTTTCAGGTGAGTCGCTCGTAAAACCAGATTGATTTGCAAATGAGTGTGTTTATCGAAATCAGTCGAATTTGGGTTCAAGTAGAACATAAGGTTGACGGAAACTCGGGGACTGCGCCTACCTGATGAGCCCCAAGAAGGGCGAAACCGGTCGTGGGCTGTCGAAGAGTTTTCAGCAACCTTATGAGTAGTCCATTACGAATATACATGTATCGCGATATCTCGAATATCGTAGCAACTGGAACATGAGGCGGCCTGGTGCAGCACATTCAGTTGCCTGAAAACATCGCAAACGGGAGATTCAGCTGGGTTCCAGGTGAGTCTCTCGCAAAAACCAAATTGATTTGCAAATGAGTGTATTTCTCGAAAACAGTGCAATTTGGGTTCAAGTAGAACATCAGGTTGACGGAAACTCGGGGACTGCGCCTACCTGATGAGCCCCAAGAAGGGCGAAACCGGTCGTGGGCTGTCGAAGAATTTTCCGCAACCTTATGAGTAGTGCATTACGAGGAAAAACCTAGTTTCATGCATCCAAAACAAGTCAGGAAGCGACGTGTTTACCAACTCGTAGCTGAGCACATCATGTTTAACCTATGCCATTGCAGCTGATTGATTTTATCAATGACTTCTCCAGAGAGACTTATATCACTCTTCAAAAGCCAAGCTCACGCCTCTCAGTGAATCAAAACAAGACGCCTGAATGATTTTCACTAGGTATGTGCTAGCCATTGTCAGTTGTGGCACTTAGCTGAGAGCTGAGAATATATCAGGAGACCCATAAAAATGTTTCATAAGTTCCAATGTATCTCCTCGGAACTGCAGTAGCATATCTCACAACAGACTGTTCAAGTTGAAGATTCACATAGAAGACCTTACATCACAAGATATTTTCACTGGAATACTGACAACGAATTCCTCCGAATTCGTGTATAGACCTATAGTGATGAACACATAATGTTTTCATTGCCTTGTGTTATTCCAGCCTTTTTTAAACCTCAACCTCAAATGAGGCAATATTTCAAAGTTGCTGACCGGTATGGATGCTTCGGAATGCTGTTCCTAGGGTTTCCTAGACCTTCCAGCGGTGGAGATGTCTCGTTCGACTGTTGAGAACTGGTTCTGTACTAAATAGAGACCAACTGGGGCACCCGTGGTTCAAAAGAGGCGCCTTCTCATCGCGAACAGAAATCTGAACAATGTTTCTGAGTGTTATTCACCGCGATGCACAAGAGTAGATTGTTTTGTACAAGCTAGGTGTGGCCACAACTTGTAAGCTTAGCCCATTATTTATGTACGCATGGTGAATACACTGCCTGCGTCATTTAAATCGGTGGTTCTTTTATGTATCATGGTGTTATCCAAATTCCAAGTCCCTTCCAGTGCACTGAATACACAAAAATCACACATTCATTCTTACGGTGATGCAATATCAATTAAGTTGGTGTCATGTTATGTTTATGGTATACTGTAAGGTTAACAATGTGCGATGATGAAATCTGTGCACGATCGCTATTGATTGATTTGATAACTTACAGTCTGATGTAAGCAAGTACAAACAAGGACATTCTCGCCTCACATATTTATTGCGCTGACCCAATTTGCATCGGTAGGGAGACAAGATCGTCGCGTTTTCAGTATAGTTTGAAAACAACGAAATGTATTGAAGCTCTACACGCCTTGTTGAACTAATCAGTAGGTGAGAAAAGAGAGATTGGCGGCTTCTGCGCTTTCGATACAGACGAACTTGCACCGTCATCCAAGTACAAAAGGCGATCACCTAGCAAGGCTGAAGCGTTTTTTCTTCTCATCGGGTAATGAAATCACAGATGTACCTTGTAACAAAAAGATATCAACTTATTCAAGCTTTTACCCCTGCTGAAAGTCGATTCCTACGGATGAAATCGTACGGTTGTCCAGACGAGAGACAGAAGATGGGCGGGTCCTCCGGCAAGACCACAGCAAGCCTTTCTTGTTAGATTCTACTTATTATGTAAACCAAAATGAAAGAGGTTACTCCTTGACCAGTCAAATTTTCTTCCCCATCCCACTGTTATCAGTTCGATGATCACCATGATTTCCGAATCTGGATCCGCACTTTTCACCCGAACCAAATGACTGGGGTTTTCGACCACTTTTCTTCCCAAAACGTTCGGTTAAATTTCAGTCCAATCAGTTTGCAACTCTTGAAACAAAAAATTCAACTGCATATAGCCTGAGTAAGGGGTTTACGTGGTTGGCAAGATTTTCGTTTACATCCTGACAACTAACTCCAAAGCCCTAGCGGACATCAACTGTCAATCCACAAATAAAATTTAAGCGCAAGGACACACTGGAAGTACAAGTGCACTGGAAGCAAGCTTTTTTAATGGCCCGGTTGGATGAACTTTTGTACGGAGAGCAGGAGGTTGCGGTTTCAAGCTCTCCATCCTTTTCGCTCATGCAATGTTTAATTCGGCTGAGAAGTTTGAGATAGCTACATAGTTGACTGGTGAATTTCGTTAGTTTGACTTGCAAGGGAACTTGTGTTGAAGTTCCGAAACACAGTTCAAAATGATTGTATACATCTCTTACGTCAGCTCTAAACTGAATCCCCCCGTTATGGTCTACCTTAAAATGTTTTACAATGTATCCCAGGCAGCCTGTGTTTTTTATACCTTGGTTGGCCTGGTGTAAAAAGTTCAACGGTAACTTCTGCTATGACATCTAGGCAGTACTTTGGAGGTAATTCTTAGGCAGCGTTTATCCGTAACCTAGGTTAGTTGACTGTCATACTTTATACAACTCTTTGCATAAAAAATACTTCCGACATTAATCTGTAACGATGCGACACCCAAGACCAAGCTTTACAGTGTTTACCACATTTTTTACCAACCGCACTGTGTACGCCGCACACACTGCGAAGTTCTACGTCCGTGGATCGGAATGAAAGCCTCTTCGCCTGTCTTAGTTGTTTACAAGCCGTGCGCCGCGTCCTCGACTGACAACGCCCATCGCATCCTGTCCACCACCTTGACCAAGTTTCACATGGTTCAGAATCCACGTTTTAGACAACAGCTCGATAGGGTTTGAGCAAGACAATGATCACTTATGTTTCTTGGAATTATCAAAATTGTGTTTAGCTGAAAACTCTGATCAATATTTGAAAAAGTATGAACACCCGTTTCCGTCAAATTTTAATATACCGTCTACTGACAGAGTGTATCAGGGTTTGTTTCGTTTCGAGGATGGAGCGTGTCCTGATGTCCCATAATTGAGCAAATCCACATTCAGTAGCAAGCATGGTCACTGGTGTTCCACGCATTTGCACCGCATCAACATCAGTAACATGACTTTATCAGAAACGGACATTCCAAATAAAAATCAATGACTCACGCTTCATACAGGCAATCATCACCAAACAACCGCATGAAGAACACTCCTTGAGAAGTTTCGATACTTTTTGTCCACTGAAATACCCTGGAATTCCAGCGCTCGAACCTAGTGATAGCTTACTCTGTGCCTCACTTGTTTAAAGAATTAACCATTAATCACTATGGGGGCTTTTATGAGATCGCTTATCTGATTTTCAGACCAGCCGTGAAATGCTTAGTTATCCGCCCTTGTGTATTCACAACTGCGCACAGCATATGCTACGCTATCATTTGTGTTTGACATATTGTGGCAGAAAAAACTGCAGGAACTGGAGCAATTTTTATGTATATTTTATGTTTCGATTCAACTGGACGGACTAAACATAGCTGATGCACTTGTGTTCCAAGGTCGAGTGTCCATCACGTAGGTGAATTCTAATCCATTATTTATGTTGTTGAGGCTTTCCAAGTGACAAACACTTCCTGTGGTTACCTTTTATCCGAAAATATGGTGCAATCAAGAGTACTTTGTCTTATTACGAAGAAATACCGTCTCTTCTTCTAAGTGATATCAATGCAAACAATCAAACGCATTCAGATGGGCAGCGTTGATGAGTGCGTACAATGTACTTCCCTCAAACAATGATTGTGAACATGTTTTACACGGTGGGTCAATCCGCATATTACTTGATTTGGTCTGCTCCTTTGAATATTTTTCCATAAAATATTGTGTGTTTAGTTGTCCCGCCAACAAAGACTAGCCAGGAGACAGAAAAAAAACTGTTGAATAACGAGAAAAGCCTTGCTGATAAGTAAACCCACCTGGTTCAGCCATTTAGCCTGACTCCAAAAAGGAAGGCATGCTTGCGTAACGTTGTCATCATTTTTACCAATTTTTAAGTTTTTTGAGAGCTTTTGGATACTAAGTTCACTGTGGTCAAGTTTACGCCAGAGTTCTGAATAATCAGAGTAATAGTACCCTCTATGAAGTGATTTTTTCTTCCAAAACGCTTGCTTTTTATGCAGTGCACAAAACGCCGTTCAAGCGTTTCGTTTTTGGAGTTTATCACCTTATATTCAACTTATTACATGCAATTTACCCTCGTCGTGTTGCCTAGGGTGTTGGTCATCTAATACACAACCAGGTTGAATTTTATTTGCACAGAACTCAGAAAATACCATTCTTTGTGTCTGGAGGTGCGGAACATTTCCAAGGTCACATCCTTTATCCCAATTATCACAGGTTTTTAACTATACTCGATATGGGCAGTGCTAGCAATGTAGCAAGGTCAAGAACCAAGTGTTTTCAATGGCAATGGTCATATAGAAATTTCCCGAGAGTCGACAAGATATCTATCTAATTCTGCTGCTGTTCCTGAAACAACCGCAATATGAAGGCGTAACTTCATCTTCTTTCCCTGTGGTCTTTGTGTACAATAGTGTAATAAAAGGGGGTTATCATGTGGTTCTCTTTGATTGCTATACTACTGCTTATACGTTTGAGGAAAATATCATTGCGATTAAACTGCTTTCGACTCAGTCGTACCCATACCTAGCGGACCTCTTGAGGGAGCAAGTTTTATATATTGTTTACTGACGCAGTTGGATATCTTTCAAATCCCTCAACGAGATTTGATTTCAGGGACAAGTTACCAACTTCAATTTCAACGGCTTGCAAATGATTGATCCCATTTTAGAGAAATGTTAGTCGATGATTATAAAGAGCCTCGATCAATCGAGCTAAAACTTCGTAGGTTATTGGGAATAACGGAGTTTTATAAACCAACTTTCTCTGTATTCATCCACTTTTCAAGAATGGAACGTGACTCAAAGCCGTGGTAAACAATACTACCACTGCTTGATGGTGGTCAGTCTACTTCTATCTGGTGGCAGAGGCTTGCATAGTTTAGCACTGTGATCTATAGATGAGACTTGAAACCGTATCTGATAGCGAGCGCAATCGCTTGGGCGGAGGGAGCTTCATTCTCTCGGTATGAAAAATAATCCATAAGAATCATAAGACCAATTCAGAGTGGTCAATATAGAGAGGTGTACATTTCGGAGAGTCGGACTGTGGATGGATATCAGTGTAGTTAACACAGGGACTACTTTCAAGCAACGCTTCCATCACTAATTTGTTGTACTGGCGTAAAAACAGTTCATCGAACATAGAAACATCGATATCTTTATACTTTCGATATCCAAATAAGCCACGCGTTTCACTTAGGCACCTGGACCTCTAAAAAACCAGAGTGGCTTTTCCGACTACGTCGCACAGGCTGTTGCTGTAAAAGAAAGCATTGGAAAAAGCTTCGCAGATAAGGGTCCAGCTGAGACATAACGTGTGGAAATATAGTAACAGGTGTGTTTTAATTACACCAGCAGGTAACTTTTTTTACTGCCTGACGGAAATCAGGCCAACAAAACCATTGCATACATAGTGTAAAATACAGTTTGCATTTTTCTGTAGTCACTAAGAGTTCAATTCCTGTGTCCTTTAAAGTTAAGGACTTGCGAAAAGTCGCGTGGGCGACGGAACGGTTCATACTGTGTTTACCTGTCTCACCACAAATGCAGAAGTTTTTAGTTCCGAAGCATATCTTCAGCAGTGTAGAGGCTGTCCATTGTTTGGTGTAGAAATGTCTTGCCAACGGTCTTCCTAATTTGCATCCACCGGTATTTTCGCGGTTAATCACGTGGTTGTCAACTGATGGACGTTCCACGCTGAAATGCTTTTCAAAATTCACGATGTGTACTGCACTAGAAGTCAGTCCTCCAGTAAAAGTGCTTAAGTAGATCTGACCGTTCATGGTTGGTCGGATATGGAGAATTACTACTAAATGCTCTACTTTCTACTGACTTTGGTCTACAATTGTGGAATGCTACTATGTCGTATCCACGATCCCAGTAACGCTGCTACAAAACGGCACCCTCAAACACTACCATTTTACCTTGAATGAACAAAGTCAGAATGTCCAGGGACACCTGGGGTTGCAAGCCCACGGAACTGTTGTGTTCAGCAATGGCAGCGATAGTCAGGTGCAGCCAGCTGGAAGCAAATGATCATAGGTCTGTCATTTTCTTGACGGAAGACCCTAAGTATACGGCTGCTGAAAACTCCTCAGCACCAGTACGAGTAATGTGTTCTGCCAGGAACATATATTGAGATCTCAAAGGTCATCCCAACTAAAACGTGAGGAGACCACTGAGCAGTACATTTGGTTGAAAAATATCATAGACGGCAGATGTACCTGGAATTCAGTTGAGTCTCCCGGTAACACTATCTTAATTTGCAAATGATATTTTATTTCGCCAAGAAGTCTGTAACGTTTTGCAGTATGGTACCAGTCTGTGAGTGTGTAGATCAATGTGTAGGCATGCAATGCTCGAGGGTTCACAGACACGCACCTGGTCCTTCCAGTTGGGTTTGTGGATACCATATTCCACTCCGAGATCCCTTATGGACACAATTCGTTGTGATGTCTACGGGAAACATTTTTCAAGAAAAACGAGCCTAAGAGGGCACCCGGAGCTAAAAGACGAAGAATATTGGCGTTTTAATGAAATTCTAATATAAAAAGCTGAAAGAAGGGGATTAAACGACTTGAAAGTTTGGAAATAGTCGTGAGAAATATTTCAAAGTTCTTAGCATAGGAAACAGCTTAATTATAGTTCTAGGAGATGAGGCCTTCAGTAACGGTAACAAGCCCGAAGGACAAGGTTCAAGTGTGATAACCTCCAGGAAAAGTTTTGACACGAGAACAAAACATTTTAATCTTTCCAACAAAGATCACAATTGAGTACAAGTGAATTGTGGTCTAACCCATGCCCAGTAATATCGTCCTGCCAGGTGACTACGTTCTCACACCCTTCGCAATACTATCTGTGGAGTTTTGCCCATTGATGCGGATGGCCCAAATGATACTAAGGAAAAGCTATAAAACCCAAAGGATTGTTAGTTTTGGTTAACTTAATAAAAGCTTTGTCAGAGGAAATTCGTAAGCAGCAGTAAGGTCACCTTTTGGACAAAAGTGACATCGCTGCAGTCGTTTACGTACATATTCATGCACCTTCAATGTGTAATCGTTTTGTTACTGACACCAATTGATAATAGTTTTCTTGTGACCTCTTCATATACGAGGCCATGCTGTTCCAGTGGCAGCTTGAGCGCGTTTGGCTCTTGTTCTGGTGAGTTCAGTCCTGTTAGAAGAGCAAGTAGCCTGTAAAACTTTCCAGAAGATACAAGATTACGTCTTTGAATGATTACCTTATACTCGCTTTTCTATAGTCTGAAAATATCACCTGATGATGACTGATGTGATTGTCTAATTGGAAATCACCTTTCTAAAATCGTCATTGGTCAGTTTGCTGTGTGTATTGCTTTGTGGCCTGTATTCACCACACAGGATTGGCCACCGTGGCAGTTTTTATTTTTGATGGTGTCACTGACTATATTAGTCAATTCTCACTTTGTTCGACATTAATGTTTAATTTCATTGGACATGATTGACTAACTGCGCTTTTTCATTTGGTCTAGTTCCCCTTCTTGGGTTTGGCGATCTCTTGTCGTCTACTTGGCCAATTGGCACCCTCTTTTTAGGAGCGTTCTTCCTTCTCCGTAAGCTTTGGTCACTTCATTTATTGACTGGATGCACATTCCAGCCACACTGCTTAATATTTTAGTTCTGGATCCCTTTGTTTCTTCAGTATGAGCTTACTGCGGTTTCTTGTACTATCCTGAACTTGCAGTCCTGACGGTCACTTACTTTCATCATCTGGCAGGTCGGGCAGATTTCCGTATGCATGTTGTTTTTTTCGATAAGGCACCATGCATCCGTAACTCCACCATTTTCATTTGTTCTTGCTTGGGATAGCTAAAGGACATTGTTCTGATTGCGCCCGCATCCATTTTGATCTTCATGCACGGAGACGAGTGAAGATTGATCATGTCTTTAAGCAGAAAACTTCACTTCATGTCGTCTGGTGGAAGCTCCTTTTACGCATGCAATATTTGTTGTAATTTGCATTGGATCATATCTACGAATATCGTATACAATTTTTCGTTGGGTTTGACGGTCCTCCGTGGAATTTTTTCAGGTTTGTAGACCGTTTTTGTGTCCAGCTGTCGTAGGTCTTGCAGTCATTTAGGAAATGCCCTCGGAGTTGCTGAGTTGGATTTCCTAGGAGTTTGACAGACAATTGTATTCAGTATCCATTGTTTAAAAAAAGAACTCTTACAGTCGTTCCTCTATTCTAGACATAGACTGCGTAATGTTACAGTGCGTCATAGTCCGCTTCAAAAGTGTCCGGATGCAGCTACCTTTGTGATATTTTGAATAGTTTCTGTGAGAGCTTAAAGTTCGTTACGTATGAATAGACTTTCTATATACCTAACCGTAACCAGTGGGCAATCTCATGATAAGGACAACCACGAATGTCAGCAGCACATTATATGCTTCTTCCGTTGAGAAGTGGTGGGTGTCGTCGAACTCTCAGGTTCGCTGCAGGTTATTCCTTGTGATGATGACGAAAGTATCGTCCACTTAGCGGACCCATATTTTGATATTTATATATGGGAGGGCAGTCCGTTCCAGTTTCTCCTTTGACATTTTTGCGACAAATCTCGAAACTAGAACCCTATTGATCTCAATCTTAGTGGTTTATAACGCTCTCTATTAAAATTCAAAATACGTGGTCAGGCATAAGCTTAGCAATTCGCTGAGGTTTTTTAAGGTTCCACTTGGTACTCCACAGCAGTCCGATAGTTCAATAGTAGTTTCACCGGCGGAATCAAGGTCTACAAATGCGAACAGTGGGCTCACATCAACAGAGACCATTATATTGTCCTATCCAATATTTATAGCTTGCACATTTTCTAACAATTATCCTGAATTATTGACTGAGTGTTGTAATCCATTGTTGAGCTATTTAGGTTTCCTCCACAATTCTTCTGACAAGTTGTATTTTGATGTTCCTGAGAGTGATATGATGGGTGATAGTGGCCTTGCCTATTTAAGTACTTCCGGCGGTACACAGAAGCGGAGAATGTTCAAGTTCTAAGCTCTCATCCATCAGTACTCTGCTTTTGGAGCTATTGAAGAAGTTATGTTTCTGCTGTTCTCAGTCAGGCCTCTCTACGTTCAAAGCATATTCTGTCTTACTTAGGTATGCAACTCCGCGCATCCCCAATCATCAATCTACCCTATATCTGCCATTTTGCTCGGCTGGCTCTCAGGCTTTTAGATGAATCAGTGGTAGTCCGTAGGTTACATTGTGAGGAAAAAAGCATTTATGCGGAATTTCCTAAAAGAAGTGTAGCTGGTATCGTGTGAAGGTATTTCGTCAGGCTAAACTGTCCAGCCCACACACTGAGTAACGTTGTATGCACTATCCCGGCGATTATGCAATTTTGTTTTTTCAGCAGTGTGTGAAGTGGCTTTTTCCTGTACAACTTGCCTTTTGTGCACAATATATCAACTGGTTGCAGCTTGTAAAAAAACACTACAGAGAGTGTCTTACATACCTCGGGTGACTGTCTATCAGGCGATGATGCCGGGTTACAGCGATATTGTTTATGCATTGGAAATAGCTCTTGCGCTCAAAGTGGCTGTATGCATTAACTTGACCACAAAATACGAGTATTACTTGCATTTCTATAGGTGTTCTTTCTAGTAGGGTGATCAAGAAGTCCGGAGGTAATCACAATCTGGTGTTGCAACTAACTCGTAATATCCGCTTTTTGACCATATAAACCAAAGTGGATAAAAGATCAAGAGCGCCAGTTGACACAACAACGTATACTACAACGATAAACCAAACAGATCAAACATTTACTGTGAACAAAGTGAAAACCCAAGTTGAAAAGTGGCCACAGGATTCAATCTGGGAACTAGTATGCTACAACAGCAATTGAGGGATAAGCCACACTAGAAAGCACTGATATACTGCTCGCTATTGAAGCTGAAGCCCTACAAACTAACTGAACATAAACTTGGATGCACACCGATCATTCAAACGCTGCAACGGGCTTAGGACTGGTCAAAGGATGCCTAGAAATTTAACACAATTTACGTTACATCAATTATTTTATACCATAAACGCGTAGCTGAAAAACAGTGGCTGTTATGGACAGATGGTTTCAAATGTCAATTAATGCTAGGGTAAATTCAACTAGACATGCACGATGCCTAAATTTTACCTGATTGACCAGTCTCATTGGAATTCAAAGTCCTTTTATGTTCCGCCAAATAAACAAAGCTGTGTGACGAGGTGTCCTTCATTTACAGGCTGAAAAACCCGGTTTTCGAATGCTTAAAACACTTTAAAAAACATTACGTATAAACTGATGAAAACAGCCTCTCTATCTATCGAATTCCAGAACATAGTCATGGTGCACAACAATGGAGACAACAGCTTAATTTTGGTATTTGAGTGTATTTAAAAAACTTTCACAGTGCTTAACATGTATATCTTTCGCTTCCGTTCTAGTAGAAACTGCATGTGGGTTCTATTTGTGTGACGGCTCATCATTTTTTTAAATTTATTTTACACTGTAACGGAAAAGTCTGATTGATTCGAAGGAAAGTTTCTTCAATAGTAGCTCACTACGGCTGCTGTAGCTGCCAGCAATTTCAGATGGCACGCCACTAATGTCGGTCCCTTTTTCCCGGTTCCTATTTACACCCAGCGGCACTTCTACCGTTGTGTCTTGGACCTGCTCGTTTATCTTAACTTAGTAAGCACTTGGACGTTCTTCTGCATTTGGTTGCTTTCAACAGGATCAATTTCCATCTGTGGCTACTTGCTTTGGTTACATAAGCGCGGAGATTCGAATCCTTCCAGATAGTTCAAAGGTCAGTTATGTTTCTCCGCCTCGTTGCGGAGAACTTTCTTCGTCTGGAGCTTCCTTGCGCTGTTAAACCAGCTGACCTAGATGGAGCTTAAAACGGGTATCCTCCGTACTACATCTTACGGTACTTGTATTTAGCTGCGTTTTTCCTGATCGAGTCTTCTTCAGTTTTTCTGATTGATTCACATGGAGCTAATAAGTTTTGTTTGTTTGTCTGTTTGCCAAGCTTGGCAGGTTGATTGCAAAAGTTTCGTGCCCAATACAGGCGACATCGTCAGTGTGGGTTTGGGTGGTTTAATTCCTCCTGCCTTCGGCAGCATAGATTTTAGATAGTATCTGGTAGCCCAAACGTGATTGGCTGTTCGTGAGGTGGCTTTTCGTAATTTAATGGGTCAGTCTGAAACATGAGGTGCGTTATGGTCTCGTTTCCTTGCGCCTGGATCTTTCGGCGGTTGGTCTCAAGTCCGTTTCCCTGTTGTAGTTAGTCCGTTTCCTTTGTTCTTTGTGGCCTCCACTCGATTAGTTGGCTGGAAAAATACGCTTTTTGGCAGCTTTCTTTGAGTTACCTGTTGTTGGACCAGGTGTTTGAACCTAGTGGATCGGCGTTTTGTCCAGCTTAGTTTGCAGCGTGACTGCAACCACAAATTTGACCACGGCGTCAGGGTTGCAACAAAAGTCGAGTATGTTAACCCAACATGGATCGGATGAGATTTTCGCTCCCATGCTTCCAACAAATTCACACTTGTTTTGTAATTCTAAGTGGCCTTCCACAACAATGACGCTAGCATTTCACCATAAGTTGGCGGCTTTTACTGTGTCACTATCTGGAGGCAAAATAGAAACGCATACTGTTTTTGAGACCTACCGGGCTGTAATTCAGTGCTTTGATCCAAGCCGACATCATAACATAGGTTTTCGCGGACCGCCTTGCGGCCATGCTGGTGCGCTTTTTGGAGAAACCGTAAAGTAGATAATGACTATACCGAACCCTTGTTTTTTACCTTGTTGACAAGCCCGCATATCCCCAATGCAAAGCAAGCACAGTTAACTAGGAAACGGCAGGTGTCCATGACTAAAAGATCACATAGACCCCCAAAATCAGCTTTTGTGTGTCGGCAGCAATATCGGGTTTGCGGTCTATTATGCTAAACGATCGACAACAGGCTGTCCTTCATGGATGTAAATTGTCGGCGCGACCGGACTTCCCCCTGGACAACCAATCGCTGTACAACGTTTAGGGCCTTCCGGGTTTCCAGTAGCTCAACTTTGCCCTTCATCCGGTTAAGATGTTTCCTCGGACCACCAGTAGTATGAAGATGGCCTTGAAAATAGTTAGCTTATATCTGGGTAACCACCAACATTGCGCAGTTCACACGTTTTCTTTGAAGATTCGACCCAATTAAGCATGGGTGAAGCATGGGTATTAAGGAATATATGTGAGCCATATAATTTTTTAATTAGTTGAGTAAAACGGACCCAAGCATGAGTAAAGTTCCAAGCCTGGTGGAATAGGCGCTTGAGATTTTGTTTGTTCCGCTGAACCCCGCGTCGTTTATGGACCTATACGATATTGCAAATCAGCATCCGGCGAATGAAAGTAGTTACCTAGAAACCTCGGCGTTTCCTACGTTACCACCTAACATTTATAAACGTCCATGCTTGCTACATTTTTATTCGACTTCCTTGCTATCGAGGGGAACGTTGGTGGCTCACGTAGGGTGGAAGATCATTGGTCTGTTCGTTGAACCTGACAAATTGATTGCAAGTGTTTCATCACCACCAATCAGTATTCGCACGATGGAATTGATTTCTCGAAGCTACGATATTTTCAGGCTCGCCACTTCATAGTGTAGAATGTCTATGTATAATGTATATGTACACGCATTACGCAAATTATCTACATTGGTTATTTGTTGAAGTTTGCGAATCTTCAAGGTCAACAAATACCACCGACTTCGAGTACGTTGCCCAGTGTACTCACGGTAGTCGAGCCGAGCCTTAACCGCACACCTAAAATTTCTCTGAAACCATAGTTCGGAGAAGGAAGAATTTAGCATAAAGTTTCAACAGTTGATGGTATTTATTCGGTCCACTAAGATCTCCCCATGCGGCCTCGGTTTTGTTGGAAGTTGTTTAAAGGTACTCGAGGTCCACCATGGGCGCGGAATTCATATTTTAATGGCTGCCAGTGGGTTCGCGTGATGCCTCCGTGAAGGCGGTGGGAAGTTTGTGGAAGGGTAGGGTTTTTCAGGTGTTTCCTTTTGTACTGCATTTGGAAATAATTTCGAAATGACAAGAACAATAATTGCCCCTTCTATGTCAATCCGTGAATCCGTGAGTGTCGGGGAAAACTCAAAATTGAGCAGTCATTCACGACCTGTATACGAAAATGTCTCTTATCGTTGTGGCATGTGCCGTGTCAAACCAAGCCAAGGAGGAATTCCTTACAGCTAGTAGGTTTTTTGTTTTGTATGATGGTCAGTACACGCTATATCAGGCGCAAGGCTGTACCGAACCATCGATAGTGACGTTGGGAGAACTAGCATGTTCATGGGCAGAACAAGCAGACAGCACAGTAAGGTGGCCAGTGCTTTCAAGTCCTGGTACAAATAAAGCGGATTAAGGTGGTCTTGTCGGTGCACGTAACACCCTCATCCGACAAATATTATGGATATGGTGAACTACGGGCAAGCCATCACACAGCGTATGGTAGTCGCGGTACCCTCACCGTGACGCCGTAATTAGGTCCGTGGACAGCCCCGCACATGAACATTTTGGGCGAGTCGTTTAGGGTTGTCATTGTAGTTAGGATTCGCCAAGAAATCGTGACAAACTAAGACCAGCATGGAACGAGGGTATTCCTGGGTCCATCGAGGGCGCATGGTATTTCATTGCTATCATTCAGACGAGGCAATAAGACAGCGTCGCACACAGACGCGGGCCCAGCAGTTACGATAATTAGTCGAGATGAGTGAAAGTGGCTACCGTTATCATAATGGCCGTTTTATGACGTATTTGACCTATGCTGAGTCATATTCCCAATAGAAATGATACAGTTGTGTCGGTAGTTTACCCAAGGTTACCTCTTGACGCTGTTTTGTCCACAGGCTAGTTATTCATAGACAATCAGCCATAGAGCTTGCCTTCGTATCTCCACTGCACAATTCATGCTGTTTTCTGACAATGTTGTACTTAATGGAAGCTGAGTTCCATAAGAAAAGGTGTTGTGACGAAGTTCGCTGGACAGAATTGTCTCGTTCGTTAAATCTGCGCAGTATTAAGCAAAAGCACGCCAATGACCAATCTTCCTGTATGTGTCACCTTCATTCTTAAAGAACGCTAGAATATGGTAAAATGCGATTGTGTTTTATGCCTCGTAAACCGGTAACAAGATGCGAATCGGTGGTGGTCCCTGACCTTGAAATTTAGCTCATTTAAACAAAATGTAATGAGCAATTTATCATCTGCAGGTGCAACTGGATTAGACCAACTACCCGTAAAAGTCACAACTTCGAAAACCTTATAGTTTCGGTGGAAATAATTTGGGTGTGCTTCTGGTGAGTGGCGGTAGTCGATTCATGCACAAGCCAAACTCAAGCAAATGATTAGCTAGACCGAGTCACGTGATCCATACCCGAACATACGACTGCTTAGCCGCTTAAAAGAGGTTTCCGCCAATTCCTGTTCGTTGCTCGATGGATTAGTGGGATAAGCTTTTGCGCGGAAGCCGACGTGTTCGGGGTTCAAATCCGGGGGCGTCGTCCAACCTCCATTCGACTTTCCCCGTCAGACTGTTGCTTCACAGGACACCACTGGTTTTGTTGACAGTAGTATACAGCATAAAAATATGGTTAACTAAGATGAAAGCAACTTAAAGTTTTGCGTATGAAAAGTCTTGTATATTTATGTAGCCAAGTTTGAATCGAGATTTCCGAAAGCACAAATGCCAAACTTCTATTAAAAGAAGTGGTGTGGGTAGCCAGAAACAGGTTGTGTAGAGAAAAAGAGGTCGACGGGGAGAACCCTAAGGTACGTGGATACGTTTCGTGATGTTAAGTTTACGTATTCATTTTATAAACATCCAATTGTACACATTTCACGCGGAGCAGCAGGGAGTTCCCGAAATAAGTTCTTTGAATTGTTTCTCGCTTTATTTGAGAGCCTACCTTTCCTTAATTTATGCGCTTCATCCACTTAACTTGCTCTTTTTTTCGCTTGTGCGCAAGTTTGAACGCGTACGCTTCCTGGTTCGTGCACGAACGACCAACCAGAATGTTGGCTTTGCACGAATCGCAGGCCTAATGTAATAAAAAATCGCGAATTACGAAAAAAGATGGCTCACTTACAATGGACGAAACTTTAAGATAGTTTTGCGGCTGAAATAATTCACTGAACATTCTAGAAGCTACATGGTTTTTGTGGATGCAAAATATGCGGGGTTGCCATTCCTGTAAACAATTTTTGCTCGGTAATTGCTGTTACCAGTAAAACTTGCGTAAGCCGCGTTTATTATTGGCGAAAACTCGTGCAGGTTTGACGTTAAATAGCAGAGTGTTCCATTGTAGCTCGCGAAGTGTGCCAGGAAGAGCATGACGTTGATCAACTGGCCAAATGGAACCTACTTCAGTCATAGTGGACAACTGAAAGAAACCTACCTGACGCACACGACGAAAATGCGGCTAGGGGTCCACGATACCTAGTCAGCTGGCCGGCGCGCGCCCGTCATCTCTACCGGGGAAAAAGTTCAAAATAACGACAAATTTTTGAATTGTATTGGTCGTTTTGATGAGTACGTATATCCTACCGGGAGGCGAATAAACTTCTTCCTGCGGAGTGTTCATTTGGCCATTGGCATCCTCAAATGAGAGAAAGATATTAGTTAAGTTGCTGAACTATCACCATGAGACAGACGGCTAAAAAACTGGAAGAACTACTTACCCTAAAATGGGAGTACTTCAGCGGCTATGAATTCTTAGAGGCTTGTTTACCCAACGCCATATTCAGTGGCTATTTTGCATGCCCACTTACTTTATCTCTCAAGAAATACGAGACTTACATGAAGTGCGTTTCCCAGACGGTTGTTGGCCACATAACAAACTGAACCATCTCGGATTGTGCGTGTACGGCCCATTTGCGTGTGACGTACAACAAGTGGGCTGTAAGGTAACAGACAAATCGTGGGTCCCTGTGGCGCAGAAGATGCAGATCTTGTCGGAAGGTGTGTGCTCGTTTACGATAAACAGGTACAGGTGCCTGCAGGTGCCCAACTCGTCTTTGGTTAGCCGTCGGTTAATCGGAGGCATATCGCACAAAAACTAAGGTAACTTATGGTTCGTTTCAAGAAAATAAAAGGTGACTGCGAGGAAGTTGCTTTGCCCCCGTAGTCAAAACCGCACTGGACAGCCGGTGCGTTGCGTACTGTTTTTTATTAGAAACCACGCTCACCTTACTAGCGCCAATGGATCTCTAAACTTTCCGTTGGTCTTGGAGATCACCTGCCGCATTCGTAGTACACCTATTCGCAACGCAAACCAGCGATGGTGCTTTGATCGCTGAACGAACACAAAAATACCGCATAGTTCTCCTTCGTGTATTGATTTAAGCCCTCCAAAATACAGTGAAGATTGAAAATATAAAGCACCAAATATCTCAGCAGACGCGCGCGAAGCCACTTCCGAAGCCATAGCATAGCAAGTCCAAAGTCGAATGTGCGCCAAAGAGTTCCAAACGATATTAACTAAAACAGATCGCAAATAATTGACGGCAGCTTAGGGTGTTTTTGATCTGGGCCGATATGCAACAAAATGCATTTGTTTGCCTAAAATGTCCTATTCCACTTGCAAAGAGTTGAAGGAAAACGCAGTGTGCGCCCAGGGCGCGGCTTCATCACCATTCGAGGGGGTATCATCAGCGCGTTGTTAGGAAGCGAAGGAAAGAGTGGTGCTAGATCACAGGCCTTCACCACGCTCCATGCTGCAGCCATTTGGTGTATGTGTTTAAGTAAGCAAGTTTTCAAGGTCAACAGATACCATAAACTGCGAAACGGTGTCTAACAGAATACAATGCCTTGGCCTGCTGGAGAATGTGATTCCCTCAAAATGCTGTTGGTAGTTCCGTAATTTTCTAGATTTGTAGCCTTTCGGGAGTTGATATGGTCTATAATACACTAGATGAAGCAACAACCGCAGAAGACTTACGCCTATATTTGCGGTATTCCTCCTCCCGAGAATGCGGATGCGGTAACACATGGCTCTCGACCACAAGGAGCCTAATATGGAGCAGTCATCTTGGAAGAACCACTCACTAAGCCTTGCTGGTGTGAAACAATTTCAAGAAAACAATGTCCCAAAAATAATAAATCTTAACACGGGTGTACCAGCGTCTCGAAAAGAGGTCCGAACATTATACTATGGCCTATGTCCATCAGTCGGATGTCCTCTAGTGAGCTACTTAAAATTGCCGTGGAAGCATCAGGGCTGCAATAGCTAAGAAAAATCAATGGCCCTACTTGAGCCCGGTGCAAAGTTGGATTGTACTAGGTGTTATGATGACATGTGTAATGATAGAACAACGTTCGGTTTCCGGTGTGCCTAATTTTCATCAAGCTAGCAGCTCTCTGAAGCGAATGGAAAGAGCTTGTTAGTTTATGAGAAGTCGTTAGCAAGTCATGGAGGCTGACAACAAACTGAGTAATTAACCCACCTTATAAACTGAGCAGTTGGCGTAACTTTTTACAGGACCACGTTGCACGACATTATTTTCAAATAGCGGATGAGTTTTTCGACACGACAAAGGGCTTTTGTGCTGATTTCCACTGAGTATTAGGCTACAAGAAACTTAGGGCTTACCTGATGGAAAGAAAAAGAATAAATCTAGTTATGATCCAACGCCAGATATTCCGTTTGCTCAACGAAAAAACCTGCTGGTTGATTGCTGTGATCTTTCTTGTCCTGGAAAGGTGATGGGGGTAGCTTAAAAACGAGTGTTGTGGAATTCGTTTGTCTGGCAAATTATACACCGACGACCGCCTCTGGTTGACAAAAAACGGCGTCGTATAAAAGCTAATGGCTTAATAGAGTGGAGTGGCCGTTCAGTAACTAAAACAGCTAAACACAGGGGAGCCACGTAATCTGGTGTAATGGCACGTGTATTTGGCAGTACAGCTGTTAACCGTCTGAGAAGACTTGAGTGTATGCATCAAAATCTGTAAGTCAGTGAAGACTAATTTATCTCACCATGTTAGTTAAAATACGATGCTCTTTCTGTCTAAGGGGTAGTGAAAGGAGGTACCTCAAAACAAGGAAAGGCCTAGATTGAAACTCCCGCCTACCAAGATTTCCTTTTGGTCACACTGTTACGTCTTATTTGTATCACAATTCATGCACGAGCCGCTTAGCGTGCCGGGAAACCTTCTGAATGGTATGTTTGCCGGAACAGTGCACTCGATTTTTCAAGCGACCAATGACATCACATTGCCGGAATGGGCCACTCTCCTTGTGTATAGGAAGTATGCTTGCAGGTGGCGAACACTCAGTCGACCGTGATGCGTCAAACGAATCGTGAATCCGTACGGCGCGCACGGATTTCTAAGTAATGCAAAATCTCTATGCTGGCAAGGTGATTAGAAAGAAACCTGATCTGCACTACTGTTCAGGCGAGCCACAAAATGATCTGTGTTGGCTGTTGGTCGACAACTTTCTGAAACAGCAGCGCAAACTTAAAGCTGGAATCCGCTCAAAAATTGCGAATAACTAATTATTCAAACGAAATTCAACCAAAAGAAGGGGTATTATACGTCTTTTTTAGGTTGGGCAAATATGCTTAGAAAATGCTGCAGTGTAACGCGCAATGTAAGGAGCCAGGCAGCATTAATCATATGCTAAGTCACCTTGCGGCCTAGCCTGGAGATCGTCACCTCACACCCGGCAAGTTCCATCCTAACAACATTTGACACGATCTGTTGCACACCAGTGGTCATTGCGACTAGTCAGCAGGTTACAAAGCACAAAAATGCCCAATCATGTGTCCCCAAACCACCGCCTGGGTTGAGGCGCAGTATCCTCAACCACCGATGACAGGTCTCTTGTCACAAAAGTTGATCCTCAGCGAGCGGAAGTTGACACTGAAGTTTATCACCACTCGGTTAAGTTGCTTAAACAGGTCATTAAATGTTGATATTGTTGGCTCGGGAACAAGTGTTAGGTGTATATCTTGCTCCGGTAGGCCGTAATCAGCATCCACCGTTTGTGGATGGAGGAGCGACATAAGAAAACATCTATTAATAATGTTTCTCTCCGGAGATCTTAAGCCACCTAGTAAGTAGATCAAATGCTGTGTTGATAGCCCTACGCTACTGAAGAGGATATGTAGTTGGCTGTGAGCAAATAAGTTGTGTAGGTAGAGTACCGCAAGCGGGATGGGGTTAAAGGTGTGACGACTTAGGTGAAAATATATTTCTGAATGACAGTAGAAGCCTGGGCGTGACTTTTTGTGTTGTTCTCAAGGAGGAGCTCGGCAAACACGCCATCGGTGGAAACAACGGTTTCGCCACTTGCAGTCATTAGTGGCCAAGGCTGGCAAACAGCGATGGCACGTTACGTTTGCCACCGGCCGGCGAAAGGCGGCGATTCAAAATTTTTCACCGTGGCTTTGGTGGCCGGATAATGGTAATGGTTGCAACATTAAAGTTTATGGGGCACATATACAGGCTACCTGACTGCGTCCGACAGTACGTGGTCTCACCACCAAACTCCACGACATCTGAACTACAACCAAATGCTGTATCTAATTCGAGCCCGCGTAAAAGGATAACAAGGTAAATGTAAAGGTAGGAATGCATTAAACGAATAACGCCGTTAATTTGCCAAAAGATGGGCCAAAGCTTCCGGCGGTGTTAACGGGGGGAAATATATCCCCGTTAAATAAGCAACTTTTGACTGAGGGTGGTATGCATATCTACGTGACTGAATGCTAGATTTTCACGTCGAAGTGTTGATCTCCAGACCTCTCCATGAGAATATCCCTTTTAGACGTACGTGCCCGAAAATCCTTACACCCGCGTTTGCATCTACTTCACACCCGAGCATGTGAGTTCGGGCATAAAGCGAGTGAATCCACAAGCGGATCTTAAGGACTGAGCCAAGCTGTGGACCACAGATAACACAGCCAAATGGAGACAGGTTAATTTATTGAGCTCTATAAGAAAATGGTTCAGTCACTGCAGACGACGGATTTGCACATCATGCGAACTATGTTGTTTCGTCCTCCCTGCTTGGATTGGACAAGCGTATAGCTGAGATCCGGCATGATATCGATGTAGCTAGGTTGGCCGCCATATATGAGAGCCACCTGCATCGCGAAGACGATAAGAGGTTCAGGACGTCCGAGACCGGTGAAGGTGATCCTGCCAAGGTATTATCACTCCTGGATTCACGGCGGTACAGGCTTACGAAACGCTATTGATTTTCTACTATGATCAGGTGCACGGAGATCGAGGAAAGAAGCAGAAAGTAGTGGCACTATGCAAGCAGAAACTGGACATAAGAGGACCAATCTGAGGACTCCGGACATTTGATTGGTGAAGTGGAATCTGGTACACTATGCGGTCAGCTCCAAATTTCGTCTGTATCAGCATGAGTGGACGAGTATCTGGAAGAGCGAAACGACCAAGGTCATTCAAGTGAGCGATAACGGAATGACGGAGAAAATACCACCAACTCAAAACTGATGCTACCTAGTGACTACTGCCACAGATGTGGTCGAGCATCCGGGATGGGTGGTAGATGGTCATCCTATAAGTAGGCAAGATTCCTGGTGATTTACTAGAAGCGGTTGATACCACGTCGAATTGCCGCCTCAGGAGCAGCCAGTGTGTTGATGGGTCTTTTCAGAAGTAAAAAATGGTGAAAAATCACTGGGGCAAGAATGCCTAGCCCTAATTCATTAAAGGCGGTTTCAACCTACTCAAAATAGACTTGAATACGCCGCTGGATAGCCGGAACTCCAGCAACCTGAGAGTCTTTTCTTCTACGTAGTGTGAATGCGTATTCGTTAACTGATTTGATGATCCCTTGGGCGTGGGAATCAACGACTTAATATTTACTGAGGCCAGTTACATCCTGCATTATCTGGAGTGGAAGGAGCCTTTGACATTCAGTAACTGGAAGCTGGTGTCACATGGCTAGCTAGCTGGATATCCTAGAATGGTGAACACCTAGAGGCTAAATGTCTGGTTAACTCAATTTATGGGGACGCCCAATGCTACCAAGCATGTCGATGTGATGTAGAATCACATTCAGACATACCTTTAGGACCAAACGAAGAGTCCACTAAACTCGCTTCATCAAAACTGTCAGAAATCAGCACTTTGGGCTACACTTTCGCATCAGTTAGAGACTGCAGAAAGCTGGCGAACTGTCGTCGTTGAGAGACATGTTAAGTCATGCCTGGGGCCGCAACATTGGGCGAACAACGCTATCCGCCCGAACGTCTGAA
Source organism: Clonorchis sinensis (assembly GCA_003604175.2). Taxonomy (NCBI): domain Eukaryota; kingdom Metazoa; phylum Platyhelminthes; class Trematoda; order Opisthorchiida; family Opisthorchiidae; genus Clonorchis; species Clonorchis sinensis. The sequence goes on from CM030369.1 coordinate 83,438,494, forward strand.
ACTACCAGAAGGCGTGAGGACGGCCGACGACTACAGATGCAACTGCATAGCATCCGAACTTACGTCCTGCACCACATGGACGGGCGGAACAAATGTGGACCGATGGTCTTAACAGTGTGATACCATTATTCTGGTGACCACTTTGGTTCGGTCCTTGTCGACCGATTAATGTGCCTCCATCGTGTACTCGTCATAAACTTGTCCTGCAAGAAGGGTGGCGAATACGATCATAAAAGTTCCAGACCTGTCAGCCTGACTTCCACCACTAGTAATTCGTATAGGAATGAGTGAAACACAGAGAAACACTGAAGCAAGTGCTTTGAACTCACTGATATCCTCCCTCCTCTGCTTTGGGAAGATACCTCCTAACCACCCTTAATGTGTTGGACGCCCGACTTCCTGCAGGCCAAAAACGCTTGGTTAAGTGGAAGGGATAGTTTTATGCGCGGCTCATCTACATGAATCGTCTTTCTCAAAAGCCTAATAAAAAACGATGAGTTGAGGGATTGGTGCCGCATAGTGATGGAGGAAGGCGAGATATTTTTTCGGAAAGCTGGTTCGGGCGGAAGCTTGGATGGTGGAAGCTTACGTGGATAGGACAATTGGGAGGATAATTTGAGCTCCCCAAGTGGTCGACTAGGATTAAGTAAATCTGAATTTTGTATCCTAGGCATCGTGGTTGTAGAAATCTAAGATGAATGCGCTCATTTTCAGAGTATTCGACTTAAGACTGCCACTTTGTCGTAATTCAGTCCTCCAATGATCCTGCAGGCTACACTGACTACTAAATTCTCAGAGGTTCAACCATGCCAGGAATCCAAATGGTGCGCGACCCAATAAAGAACGTGTTCCCGCACTGCGACAGATCGCTTCACAAGACGGTTCGGAGGTAAATTTGTACCATCATCTGCTCCTGGAATGTGAAGGCTGTGAGACGTTACCTTCGAGTAACTGGCATGTCCATGTATACGAAAGCAATGATGCTGCCGTCCCCAGAGGTCGGGTTTAAGAAGTTAGGCTCCATATCTGCACACTCTGATCACACAATGGGTGACCGCGACCGCCAGCGCCTTACTCATTACAGTAGGCGTACATTATAAATCGGAGGCTCGTGCTACCCAAAAGGCACCTGCTGCGCGTGGCCGCAGTTGTGGTCACACAGTCACGCCTTATTCCGTGCGCCTTCGGGCCATGCTAGAGTTGTGAAACCAAGTGGGTCGGGTTGTTAAGCCATCGACCCCGGATGGGCCCATCGTGGAAACCCTACTGTCAGCTACCTCGTGGTTCAGACGTTTGAATCGGAGGCTACGGCGAGTGTAAGATACGGGGCGCTAAGGATCTCACGAGATGATTGCGGTTAGCTGATTATGCGCAGTTCGTATCCAGTTGACAGTAGGAACAGACGAACGAGGACAGCGGATGATGTATTGAGAACCATCAGGAACTGGTTCTATAGACGAAGTTAGCGAGCATCGTAAATTAAGCAAACGTACAATCAATCAATCAGCAGGAGCGGATATAGTCAGTGAAGCAGCAAGGATTTCTGGAAGCAGCGGCAAGTAACCACCAAACGATGTACAGCCTTACGGATAAGGACGGTCTGGCAGCGAGAGTTAGCCGTATAGAGATAACGGCGCAGAAGACTATGAATAAGTTCAGGAGGTAAGGGACTGTCCTTGGTTGACGGCGCGATGAGGCAGCTCGTGTCACATGACAAGTCAGATTGCGCTAGGTCCGTTTAAAACAAATTTCACCAAAGGCTGTCTAACAGGTGCGGTATATAGGTAATATAAAAATGAACCCTTGAGGGTGTCAGGTTGGTGTAGTGGACAACAAGCTCGCCACCATTTGGGGAGCTCAGTGTTCGATCCCAGGCCCGTCCGTCTTTTTGTCAGAGCGGATGCTCGAAAGTAGGTGGAACTGAGACGAACTTGCAAGCAATGGTGGACGGGCAACAGAACATCAACATCAGTTACTGGAGAGTAAGAGGGCCTTGGGTGGGGACGAAACGGAGAAACGAGCAGCAAGGAAACAAAACGGCGTTACAATAAACGAGTGCAAATCGTGTCACTCATGAGTAGTTAGAACACAAAAGAATGTGAAAGCTGTTCCCATGGGGTCCCCGAACCAAAACAGTACATTCTTCCACGGCCTTGCTGGTCACACTTTTGAGTTAAATTTCTTATCTCATCCAAACCCTTGGCCTCGGCAACTGGTAATTATCAGTCTTTCTTGTGGCTCTCCGCCCGCTGACTGCTCAGCACACATATCTCACCCAGGTCCTTCCGATTCACAGAGCTGCCAATTACCTGACGGTTGATTTGTATCTAAGCTTGTGCCCGGTTAGGCAAAAATAAACCTTTACTAACTCAAGAGACTTGTTTCACCTTGCGGCTCTCAACGTTGCACTCTTTGCGTTATCTTGGGCAACAGGTAGCCCTTGCTGGGACCATGTTCGCATTTTCGATGGATGTATGTTGTCCCCGGAACGCGCCCGCAAGACCCCATTTTTGTCATACATTTGAAACTGCCCGGGACTGAGCCGAGTCTCCCGCATTTCACTCTTCGGGTGCTTGGTGATCTTGATGGTCTCTACGGCGTAAAAGCTGTGCCTAGTCCCACTGCTGAATGCGTTTTACTGGATTGGATTCCAGTTAGCGGTCGTCTTTTCGCTTTTAGGTTGACCGGCTCAACCAAAATCAACGCGCCCACGTGGTAAACGGTGTTTGTTTGATACGTCAGTATACGTTCCGACGGACGGTTTGGAGGGATGACTTCTATAGGGGATGGTCTCGTCCACCCTGGTCAGCGAGAAGTAAAGATATTGCGATTCTCGCAAGTGATCTGAATGCCGGACAAGTCCCGATGAAGCCCCATCTTGTTGGCTTTTTTCGGAGTTGACGCTCATCGCACAGATATTTGGGAGTGACTTCCTCGGTTATGTGTTGAACGTTATTTATTTCTGGCTAGCACAAACCTACAACACTAACGCTCACACCACGCGACTTGGACGATACCAGCTAGAAAGCTGCTGCCAACTTAGTGTGACTGCGTGACAGCCAGCTACTAGTGGAGAGTTTCGTCACAATCTTGTTGTTCATTTTGGATTGCGCCAGTTATCTCCGATCGCGGGAGGCAGCCGTATCTAGTCGCTTTCCGTCTGGAACTTGTCAGGCGACACACTGCCATTCATTTCACCATCCGAAAGCCTCCCGTATCTTATAAACATCTGGTTGATTGGCTCTCACGACTTAACGGGCACAACGGCGATTTGGATGACGATTAGAGAAAAGTGAAAGGAGCCAAGATCACAACCTTTACTACTGTCTGCCCGAGGCAGATTGCACACCCCACTATACCTCATTCTATTCAACAGCTCTGACCAGGTCCAGCATCACGCGACCGTGATAGCGCGCGCGGATCCCCAGAACACCGAATGGTAAAAAGATTGAAGATTGTCAGACAGCATTAGTGGATCTCAAAAGCCTTAGAACTGGAAAAATTTCTTGTGACTTATCGCATCCTTTTTCAGCAAACCTAGTCAACTGGACCAAGGGGAGTGAGTGTTTGTGAGACGGTTTCTGAACAATTTGTGACCTCAGTCAGTTCACATAAAGGTTCTATTAATAGAGGGGTTAAACACTGAAGAAGAGTCCACATGGCTCCCATCATCTCAGCCTCTGAATAAGCCAATTAAACCAAACTGGAACGTCGATACCATCCCACCATCGACGACGGAATTACGGCACGCACTTTCGTTGCTTCAGCTCAACAAAGCACCTGCTCTGCATGGTTTGCATCATGCATTCTTCAAAGAGGGTGACTAGTCCCTTGTGGCTATCACGATGGCTTTACTCTAAAGTATCTGGGGTGAGCAGAAAATACTGACAGAATAACGCTCCTAGATGGTGAATTCTGCTCTCAAAAAGGGCACGAGAACATCATGTAAAGACCAACGGAGTTTAGCCCAGTGACCAAGGCGTCCAAGTTGCTCCCTGGAATTGCCTTACGAAGATTGTTCCACCATCGGAAGAGTCATATTCGCGAGAATCAAGCCGGGCTTCTTCCTGGCCAGGAATGCATTGATAACATTTTCACTTTGCGACAAGTGCTGGAACTGCACCATACGTCCCGACGACTAACTATGATAGCCTTTTTAGGTCGCATAGCTACTATCAGCTCCGTTAATTGTTAGAAACTGTGATAGTGTCTGATGATGAAAGTCTCTTCTAAGTTCTTGTTTCTTTTAATAGCTAAATTTACCTCCTCACGGTGACGCTTACTTGTCCATGGAAAATTATTCCGAGTTCACCGCATTCAATTCTATTCAGCAGGCCTCTTCTTTATAATTTCGTACTCCATGCACGGGTTGGGTCTTCTTTACCCACCTGTAACAAGCCGGGGATAGAAATACTCCCGGGGCGTTCGCTGACGGACATTGAGTGCTTCGATGATATTCTCCGCTCTGGATCAAATGCATTGAGTGCAAACCACTTCGAATAACTAAAATGACTCTATCGCGCAGTTTGGCATGCACTTTGCACCTTTTTTGGCGCGAGATGGCTCGGTGGTTAGAACACAACTGCACTGATTGGAAGACCTTCCGGGTATCTGTATTTGACCACCATTGCTTCCGAAGCATCGTGCAGGTCAGATGGGTGCATGAAATCTGTAATGCTGGGGTACGCCGGATTGTTTTCGAGAGAGTTCATTCCCCTTGATTGATAAGCTAGTCACAATCCACGGGTTTCCCTGGTTAGGCCATGTATTTCGAGTGCCAGTATACTGTTTGCCATGCAGAGTTCCCTTCGCCCAGCCTTGTATCGGATGGAAATGACCGAGCCTCGATCAAATTTCCTACCAGTCAACTCAAACGGGCTGGTGTAATGACGATATTTTCCCCAGTTTCGTTCTCGGTTTGAACCTCCCAAGCTAGCGTTCCCGGCTAAATCAACCACCAAAGGTGTACAGCACATGTTAACGCCCAAAACGAAGTAAAAAACACTTGTACAGCGCGTCGTATATCAAGTATATGCTGCGACAGCACTTAAGAAATTCTGTTGCCTTCTGGATGCGCCATTGGTAACTTGCATTCGGCGAATACTGTGTCATAATTGGCTGTTGTGTCCCGCTTTGAGCAGTCAGATCTCGCCTGGATGCCAGATCGGGCCGAGCCTTAGATGCACACCCAAAATTTCTCTGAAACCATAGTTCGGAGGAGGAAAACTTTAACACAAAGTTTAAGCATTTGATGGCATTTATTCGGTCCCTTAAGATCTTTCCATGCGGGCGCAGTTTTGCTGCAAGTTGTTTAAACGTACTCCAGGTCCACCATGGGCGCGGAATTTATATTTTAATGGCTGCCAACGGCTTTGCGTGATGTATGTCTGATGACGATGGGATGTTTGCGGAAGAGCCGGTTTCTTCACGTGTTTTATTTTGCATTGCGTTTGGAAATAACCTCGAAACGACAAGGACAATAATTTCGCCCTCTGTGTCGCCGCAAACACAAAATTAAGCAGCTTTTAACGACCTGTGTATGAGAAAGTCCCCTATCATTGTGGTAGGTGTCCTGCAAAACCAAGCCAAGGAATCGTCACAGCTAGTAAGTATTTTGTTTTTTATGACGGTCTGTACATGCTATATCAGGCGCAAGGCTATAAACCACGATAGTGAAGTTGATAGAATTAGTGTGTTTATGGATAGAAATAGCGTACAGCAGAATAAGGTGGCCAGTGCTTTCAAGTCCTGGCGCAAACTAACGGATTGTGGCGGTCTTGTTGGTGCCTTTAACACCCTCGCCCGGTAAATATTGTGGATAATGAACTACGGGCAGTCCATCAGACTGGGTATGGTAGTCGCGGTACCGTCATCGCAACGCCGTACTTGGGTCCATGGACAGCCCCGTACATGAACTCTCGGGTGAGTCGTTTAGGGTTGTTATTGTTGTTACGATTCGCCAAGGAATCGTCACAAATTGAGACCGGCATGCATTAAGAGTATTCTTGGGTCCATTGAGGGCGCACGGTGTTTCACTGCTGTAATTCAGACAATGCAATGAGACTGCCGTGTCTACACCCGGCACACAAAATAGGAAACGTCTCAGAAAGACTTCTAGAAGGTACCATGATGTGAGTTAGACTGCGGCCCGAAATACCAAGCGCCAAAATGGTCACAATTCCTGACTAACTAACGTCTTCTGGACCCCAGTTTTCAAATAGCTGAGGAAAGCCTCGCCGATATGGAGCATGCAGACGTCGTTCTCATCTACAAAGAGGAGGAAAAGGTGCAGTTGTTTTTGAGTGAACTGACCAAAGTCATCCCGTCCGTTGGTATGCACCCTGCACTCACAAAGTGTAAGGTAGTAATAAGATTCGTTCACAACTGGTGGGTAGCATGATCGGGCAGGCATGATTAGAAGATTATATTCAGAATTAAGCATGAGTTTGTTCGTAGTTGCAGGTAACGGACCAAGTGGGCGAAAGGGTACAGTCGAGAGTCGGAAGGGATTAGCGGGTGTGCTATCAAACTGGGTATGGCAGTGCTGTGCCATCATTGCACTGCCGTACTTCGGTTTCTGGACAGCCCCGTAACGGACGTCATGTTTGAGATGATCGAGCTGGGATGTGCAGTTCTGTGAGCAGCGGGGTTTTTGAGTTGGCCAAGGAAAGCAGAGGTACGACGAAGCCAATGTAAGATCGCAGGTACTTTTCTGGTTCGTTTGGGGATCTCTGGGGATGTAAATCACTGATCAGGTGGGTGGATAATAGCGAACTGGGTTTCCAAACTGGGTATTGCAGGGTATGGAGTAGATTTGACACCAAGTACCCGCCCACTCAATATGTCTTCGTTACCCCCTGCATCCATGGGTGCACGTATGATGACGCACGTGTTCCTTGGATCCCAGGGCTCAAGTCTATACCACTTGGTCTACGGCTGATACATATACCCCTCTTTGGCTTTAACTTCGCTGTGCTCAATAATGCATACGGTTGCTGAATACCGCTATTGAATAATCGATGTACACACGGGACTCATTGAGCAAGTGGTGGGTTTACCCTTATAACAGTAAGACTGCAGCTTCAGCGTGGACACCCATTTGGAATTGTAGACAAAATGGATTTAGTAAGCACTTAGTGAGTTGGCCACTACAACTTTGTTTAATTATATGTTTTAGGGTGTGTACGGAGTGTGTACGAGTCGTAATTGTTTATACATTTTTCCTTTCAGAAATCCCGTCGAGTAAAAGCGGCTTCCTGAAACTGAGAACTGGATTGACCGCATATTACGTTTGTGCCGATACAACCAATAAATAGAAACATGATTTTTTACAGGTGGCTGTGTATTTTTAGGCATGGGGGTTGGCACACGGATGACATGTATGGATATGAAGGACCACCGTTTGTCGTTGGTTTGGTCTGTTATGTATAGTTGGGAATTAGCCATTTACGAGCGTGCGTACGTGCCCTTCAGTTACTATAGGTAGCCACGGTAGGCGATGTCGAGTACGGTTATGAGCGTGACGGTCCGTTGTTGGCCATCGGGTTGGGCTGCTGAGCCTAGTTGAGGCCTCATATTCGGCGTTGCACGTAGACACAGGTCAAGCAATTACCATAAGTAGCCAAGGCAGGCGATATCGACTGCAGTTATGAGTATGACAGACCCACGTTGGGCGTTAGATTAGGATACCATGCATAGTTGCGGCCTTATTTTCACCGGCCCACATAGATTCTGGCCTGGTGTTTACTATAGGTAGCAGAGATAAGCGATATCGCGTACAGGTGTGTGTGAGAGACAGTCATTGGTCACTGGGTTGGGTTATTGTACACAGGTGAGCCCTCATAAGCAGCGTCGCACATAGAAGTGGGCCTAGCGGTTACAACAAGTATTCGAGAAGATTGAAAACGCGTAAAGTTATGATTATAAAAGACCGTCATTTGTCAGTAAATTGGGTTGCCGTGTATAGGTGAGGCCTCATAATCAGCATCGCACATGGACACGGGCCTAGCAATTACGATACGTAGAGAAGGTAGGCGATAATGAATACAGTTATGGGTATGACGGGTCGTCATTAGCCGTTGGATTAGGTTATCGTGTATAGGTGGGGCCTTGCTGCACTGACGATAAGTAGTCGAGGTGAGTGACAACGACTACCGTTATCACGATGACCGCTTTATGACGTATTCCACCTATGGTGAGTCATATTCCTAATAGGAATGATACCATTGTGTTGGTAATTTACCGAAGGTTACCGCCTGACGCTGTATTATCCACGGGCTAGTTATGCATAGCTGGGAAAGGCAATCATCCACAGAGATGGCCCTCGCATCTCCATTGCGCAATTCATACTGTTTTTTGACAACGTTATAATTAATGGAAGCTGAGATCCATAAGAAAAAGCATGATGAGGTTCGCTGAACAAAATTAACTCGTTCGTTAAATCTGGGGAGTGTTAAGCAAACAAACGTTGATGACTGATTTTCCTGGGTGGAATTTGCATGGGATATTCTGTGGATGTTATTTTATTCTTAAACAACGCCAAAATATGGTAAAGCGCGATTTCGTGTTTCATTTTTCGTAAACCGGTGGCAAAATGCGAATCGGTGATTGTCTGTGACCTTGAAATTTTGCCCACTCAAACAAAATGCCTTGAGCAACATATCACCTACAGGTGTAAATGGATTAGACTAACTCCCCGTAAAAGTCGCAACCTCCAAAACCCTATAGTTCTGGCGAAAATAATTTGGGTGTGCTTCTAGTGAGCGGCCCAGATCAGCAAGTGGCCCGAATTTTAGCCAATCGTGTGCGGGACAGGCTATCGGCCGTAGCAGCGCCTAACTGCGAGCGGTAAGGTGGTAAAGGTGTGGAATTCCGCCTAACATTTGCTGACTGCTTTCTCCCCGGATGTGAACCGCGGGACTTTGGCAGATATGACTGGGTCATGTAGCCAATGGCGGTATTGAATTAAAACTATCACCTTCAATGCGTAGCTCTCACCTGCCATACAGTAGGTTTATTTGCCGTCAGTACACATATTGGGCCATCGCCTCCGATGAGTGCCTCTCATTCCCTTATTCTCCCTCAGTGAACAAAGCTGCAACAGCTATAACCACTTCATTTGGATGCACGGTTTGTGTGAAAGGCTTAACTGAACTGAACTATAAGGAACCTTTGTAGAGGCTATTTGGGACGTTCATCTGACTAGTCCTGATGTACGGAACCCTGTAGTTCCTCTCACATACAAAGAACAAGAGTTTAAGATTCAAATGCGTGTGCAGGTTGGTGACAAATTTGATCTCAGGGTTAAGAAATCTCAGTTGAATGAATTCGTACCTTGGGGGGGGGGGTTGCCTTCACCTACGAGTTCTGCCAAACTCGTATGGAAATGATATTTACTGGGCCATGAGGGAGCAGGAACTCGGTCCTTAACCAGGCAAACGGTCACGCGAGGGCATAATTATAAGGTTGGAGACACCCAGGCTGCAAAGTGCACCGACGATGTTCTGCCTGTTTGGTAGAGTTGTGGAATGCCCTCCCTGACAGTGATTTTATGGCGCCGAGGATCGAAATCTTTAAGAGTACATTGATGGGATACCTCCCAGACCTGGAAGTGTAAGCCAGGTGGAGGTGTCTGCCTTAGACACCTTAACAGTTCTATCTGGTCCGGTGTTAAAGCATGGTAGGCCTCCGAGTCTCCTGCTCTCATCATCTAAATCTGTTCAGTTCGACTAGTTCATTTTGCTTTCTCCCATGTATATAAAAATTCAATGGTAGCTCTCTTATGCTCCAGGATTACTAACCCAACCATTCTGTGATGCACAGGCAATGCCTCCGAGGAACCGGCGTTCAAAGGCACACAGTCCTCTGTTTTCAGCACAGTGACCAGGCTTCGCAACTGCAGGGAAACGATGAACGCACCACCGCGTCATACACCCCCTTTCACAGGCAGGCTAGTGTCGCTTCGACTTCAGGGGTGCGTACGCTGAGGGAAAGTAAAACGTCTTTGGCCAACCTTAGCATTCCCTTTGTCAGCAATGCAGCCGCCCGACGTGATACAACTGTTCAGATAAATGAACCTGCCCACCTTCTGTGGTGGTTTTGACGCCATACCCAACTCGGTGCACTCAGTCGGTCTTGCTTAGGGTCTTTGCATTTTAAAGGTGTAGAAAGCATGCCTTTTAGATTTAGATTAGATTAGATTAGAAAACATTTAGGTTATATAGAGTATTTTGTATTCGGGTGGAATGTGGACCAAGTAGCATATTATCATCTGCGTACTTCAGGCCTTTGATGTGTTCTCCGAAAAGAGCTTCCACACTAGAGATAGAAGAAACAGAAGACATGCCTTCGATAATTAGTTCGACTACGAGATTGAAAAGACAAGATGACAGGGGAAGCCCTGACGAACACTGCAACTGGTGAGGAAATCAGCGCGATACCCGTAGACTTCCTTGCGCCGACAGATGTTGGAGTATAAGAATTGTGAATTTTGTCGGAATGCAATGAAGACGTTCTACACACATCGCCACAAAGCGACGAGATTGACTCAGTCAAACGTTGCTTTTGGACTTAGGAAGGCGACAGTGGTTTACTTTCCACATATTTGTGGAAAGTATTGTCTTCGAGAAGTGTTCGAAGACGCGGTGAAGTCATCAGTCAGTACTTGTTTGATCTGTTTGCCTGCATTTGGGGAAACGAGACCGTCCCAGACAACTGGCGACAATTGACGATATTGCCCATTTTCAAAGCACGGAGCTCGTAGTGAGTGCGGTAACCACAGTGGGATCACCTCGTCCTCATTTGTAACAAGACTCTTCGCGCCACTTCGTCGTCTTTTAATGGTGGCTCGTGAAATATCGAATTGAACGTAGCAAGCGAGATTCTGCCCTGATAAAGGTTGTGTTGACCAAATCTTCACACTGCGTCAGGTGCTTGAGCAACACCATACGTACAAACAACCCATAATTTTAGTATCCCTGGATTTCCAAGACACATTCGACTCGGTTGACCGCTCTGTTCTCTTTGACACGCTTGTCCATCAAGGAATGCTCCGGAAGCTTGTGAACATAATAAGTTCTTTCCGGACGTGGGAGAGTATATGGAAAGCTGTCCAAAAACTTCCATACGCAAAGTGTTGTCCATCAGGGGTGCGCTCTCTCTCCATTCTTATTTGATTTTGTGATCGACGAGACAATGGGACGAACGATGGAAGCTTCTCAAAATCCTGATGTTTAGATAACTGCTGACGAAAACCCTGTCTATCTGGTATATGCGGACGATAATCGTTCTCGCCTTCGAAGAGTAGGAGAAGGCGCAGGTGTTTTTGAATGAACCGACCAAAGTTATCCCGTCCGTTGGTGTGCGCTTCGCACCCACGAAGTGTAAGGTCATGCTCCTGAACATGCAGCCACTGAATACGTCACTTACAATTAATGGAGAGGGAAAGCCGAAGTTGTGGAGCGTTGCGCGTATCTTGAATGTTGTATCATTTCTGATTGTAGTATGACGGGTGACGTCAATGCACGAATATGTAAGGCTTAGGTTGCTTTCGCTAATTTGAGGCATAGTCAAAGAGGTATATCTATGAATCTCCAGGGATGTGCATGTCAGGCGAATTATGGACTGTTTTTATGGCTGTGGGAGTTAGCCTGATCGAGCAGCGGAAGTGAGACTTCTTGAGATCTTTGACAATCGTTATTTCAGAACCGTAGCTCGTGTGGGTTGGTGTCGGTGAATCCGTAGCGATGCAAGCGAGTTTTCAGTTGTGCAACAGAGACTTCCATTGAAGAATGTGTCCAGCACCAGAAGCTGCGTTGGTCACACGTATTACACATGCTGAACCACTGTTCGCCGAAGTGAGTGCTGTTTTTGTGCCTAATTCAGAGTGGTGGGAGCAGAGAGGTAGTCAACATTTGACGTCTGATAATTCGTCTGGCCAGATTATATTCGGGACCGGCGAAGACATTTATCCGAGATTCAAGCAGTGCTACTGTCCTGCTTAACAGTGCTCTAACAGTGCTCTTAACAGTGCTCTAGCGGATCTGAGGGGCCTCATGCGACAGGCAAAATTCCCAGCACTGTGCAAAGGTGTACAAAGATCTCGTTCCAGTGTGAGCTCACATTTGATTGTGAAGCAGTAAAAAGAGACAAATACCGTTCACTGGACCTTGATTTTTCCTATGGCCACCCGTAAACCGTGTCAAAGCACGGTATTTCCAGTTGGTACAGTTCTCTTCACCGGGAATAAGGGGAGTAAAGAAGTGGAAGTGGAAATGATAGCTCAACCAATTTATTGAAGTTCATTTATTCCGGTATTATAGAAGGAGGGGGCCCTCCGGGGAAGCGGCTTAACACAACTGAGTTGAGGTTTTCTTGCTTCGTTGCCAAGATATGGGCTAATCACCACTGGGTCGTCTCCATCCGACACGTGACTGGGCGAAGACAAACCTGCGAGGCAAACGGTCCTCCGGCATGCGTAGTCTATGAGATGTGAAGCCTGAGTCTTCTGTCGTATTCGGTCAAATACTGTGCTGGATTCCATAAACAAAGCGTATACATAGCTCCTCCAACCATGAATCCGACCCAGCTTCCACACAAGAATGATGCATGTTGAATTTGTTCGGTATGCCAGAAAATCATACTGTTGACGCTCAGTGAATGCGCCTTTGAAGCAGAATTTTGACTGCCGCTCTGTAACCTTTCCTAACGCTAATGTGGGATTCACAGGTCGATAATTACCCACTTGGTGCTTAACACCTCGTAAAAATGGATTTATGGTCGACTCCTTTCATAATCATAGATTATGTCACCACAAAATGGTTGAAGATTGTTGCATGTGAAGATGTGAAGACCGGCTGTATGTGCAATGTTAGTGGGTGAAAGACATCTGCTTCCGGCACCTTATGCTCATTATGCCCCAGAAATAGACTAAGAACATCCAATTCCCTCATTAATTCATTGTTTTTTTTCCGACGTATTTTAGGGTTATTAATCCACGGCAATACAGATGGATACTAAAGTGATGAACGGGAACACCGACATTGATGCTAATGTGTTGCTGTCGAACGAGGTGGAAGACTGTACATCCGAAGCAGACTACGAAGAAAAGCAGCGTCTGATAAAGCAGGTAAAATGATGTTCCTTGATTTTTTCATTGAGTGAATAACATAGCTGAATAATATTTATCGTTTTTACGACTAAATATGATGTGAAGCTCGGTTAACCGCGCAAACCAGTCTTGTTTAGGGCCGGAATAGCCTTGGATGCCCCGAATTTCGGGTTTTTAGTGTATTAGTACACAGGGGCGAAATGGCTCAAGTGGTTAGAGCGCGAATTTATTGACCGGAAGGTCTGTGGTTCGAACCCGACCTGTAAGTGATGTCACTATGTCGAAAAGCCGAGAAGCACTGTGCGGCTGTTTTATTCTTATGGGGAGTCATCAGTAGTGCGCATTCCACCAATCTCCAGGAAGATTCGCATCTGTGACCTCGGCTAGTAGTTGAAGACCAAACCGTGTGACCCCAAGTGACTGATTAGCAGTGTGAATGACTCATACTTGGAAATGATATGGCGCTTCTTGACCTTTTGGAATAGATTAACTTCACTTCTAAAACCTCATACTGTCAACACAATTGATTATCCGCATCCCGGATGTACCCATTAGGATGTTTGTGGAGGGAGGATTTCGTGAGATTGTAGGATTTTTGGAAAACGTCACTGAAGAGTCCAGCGTAAACCCTGAATGAAGGAGCATGTGTTTTCACATTATGTTGTGAATGAGTAGCGGTATATCTTAAAGAGGTGACATTGAAATGTGATACTCATTAGCCTCGAAGTCTTCTATTCGTGTGCTATAGTTTCCACATTGGAATCTTCTAGTGGACCACTTAAGTAAACTGGATTGACGCATATCACTAAGCATAAATTGGCTACACACTGTGGCCTAGTCTATACTTACTAGTTAAACAAGTTCTGCACATCGAACTTAAAGAACCGTATGTTGAAGTACTGTCCAGGTAGCCATTTTCATCCGTAGCAATAACCGCTCTTTAATCTATTCTTTTTGGTGTTCACCCTCCATAGATGTACTAGTGGATATGGTTCTAACGCTCGGACATGGGCCTAGCGCTCTGCTGCTGCCAATATTGTTCCCCGATTGAGCTTAGCTGACACAACCCATTGCATGATTCCAGGGGCAAAGGAATACCGTAAAACAGAGTTAATTGGTGATGCTTTTCGGTCTGCCAGTTATTCTATTCTGGTACATTTTTCATCGGCAAAAAAGTCCGAGCGATTGTATACTTACTGCAAGAAAAGTTCCTTCTTTCACGAAAAACTGCTCATGAAAGCTACACGCGACCTATCTTGCTACGTCTTTTAATAAGACCCAACCAAGAGATGTGCATGGTCAATTTCTTCTCAGGACTGACCACATACGTTTATAATTAATATCTTCAAATCCGAATCTCCTCCATGATGGTCGTGAAAGTTTTGGAATAGCAACTTGACTTCTCGCAGTCAGTTTTTATGGCGAATCCTTCGCATGGACCGAACCAGGAAATCACATCAAGGAAAAACTCACCATTCACAGGGAAGAAAAGCCCTGTGAGAGGTCAATAAGTGTGTTTTTATGATTGCTCTGTTAACAGAACGTATCGAACCATCACTCCAGTTACTTGTCACCTATCATCTCGGAGCCTTCCTGAACCCACCTACAGCTGGTGACGTAAACGCCTGAAAACTCAGGTGCACTCCCTAGGTTTCACAGCCTTGTGCTTGCAGGATACTGATACGAACCACTCTACGGGTCCAAACATTCATCGGATGTATATTCATAGTATGAAATGTACCCGGTAATAACCAATTGCCTACCGTAGCAGCAGTACCATTGCGGTGACTACCACCCCGACAATCACGGTCTATCTAGGCTACCAGCAATGGTTGGTGACCACGTACTCGCTTCTTTCGGCCGTTCGGTAATGCAAGCGACAGGTGGAGACTCCAACAGGAAAACTCGAAACTGCAAAGAGAAGGATTGGAGTGTTCGAACTAAGCGAGAAGGGCTTGACTTAATTATACGGACTGCGCCTTATAAGGGTACGTATTCTTGATCATCGCACTGGTTACAATTAGGTGTACCCCAACAATGTAAGGCCACCCGCTCCAATTTTAAATACGACAGCCATGTTGCGGCTACTGGCCACAGGAAAAATCGAGGCTCAGTGAACGCTGTTTGTCGACTTTTTACTGGACTCATTGTACTGGACTCATTGAGTATCCAGTTTTGTTCGCAATAAATGGACAAATTAAGACTGAACTGGTCGATTGTGTACAATAAACGTTCGTAGTGAAATTTGTGCAGAGTATTGCCTGCATTTTTTTTCCAGGAAATAAGTTTTCACTTTGTAGCATTTTTTGGAGGAG
This sequence comes from Clonorchis sinensis, assembly GCA_003604175.2. Taxonomy (NCBI): domain Eukaryota; kingdom Metazoa; phylum Platyhelminthes; class Trematoda; order Opisthorchiida; family Opisthorchiidae; genus Clonorchis; species Clonorchis sinensis. Next base: position 83,453,917 of record CM030369.1, read on the forward strand.
GTCTCTTCTGGTTGATCCCTCCAAATGGTCATTTCGGAGCAGTGCAGCTGTGCTGAGACATAGTTTGCCTCCACTTTTTTTCTTCCATATAGGTAGGTAAGTGAGTAGGCAAGTCAGTAGGGTTCATGATAGGTCACTGGCAAATGTGCGAACTCACTGAGCAGGTCCGTGGTTTTCAACCCAACCTCGTGCCTCGATTACTGTCTGGGCTTGGGCAACTTGGCAATCTTCGTGCTTCCTCCGGGTAGCGTGGCAGCTAGACACAGGAAGGGTGTTACAACAGCGAATTTCCTTTGTTATTTAACATTTTCGTCGCGAGAAGTGGATTCGGTTTTCACACGAGTTTTTCCTGTAATTGAGGGACTACTATACTCCCAAGGGACGCGTTGAATCACTTGTTCGCTTTACTCTCGAACTCGGTTGACGATATGGATATGACGAATTTATCCTAATTCGGGTGGGCTTGTTTTCCGTCTGAAATGCAAGAACCGAGAATCGCTTGTCTTCCTCGCCAGTCGATCACGTGGGGTGAATGATAATGAGTATTTTTTGGTATGCTCTGAAAATAACTCACATTCCTCACTTTTGCTACCTGCAATCATTGAACGAAAATCGCACTGCATCCTAGGCGCATCCTGTTAGTCACGCCTCTGTAAACAAGCAGCGTTAAACTGCGGCTGAATGTTGTTGTTCCGACAGGGCCTCAAACAACAATTCCTCTCTCTCTCTTCATTCATACTGTTTCCCATTCCCCCGCAGATAATCGAGTTGCAGCGTACTCTGGAAGATCTTTCTGCTCGGGTTGATGTGGTCAAAGAAGAAAACATGAAAATGCGATCCGAAAACCAGATTTTGGGACAGTACATTGAGACGATGATGGCAAACTCCTCTGTGTTCCAGTCTACTTCTCCGCGAGCAGTTGAAAACCGGCGCCAGAACTCACGCGGATTTTGATTGTGATAGGTTGGTCTTCGCTAGGAGATACAATCATTTGACAAGCTTCCCTGTCTTGATTTATATTTTACCGTTTGTCACCCTTTCACATCTTGACTTTTCTTTATTGACAAGAAATATGACATACTTTCCCATTTCCGTCAACGCACTGCTCACTTTGAGGCAAATACACGGTGTTTAAACGTTGTCTGTGAGGTCTTTCCTAATTTTTTAGACGAAGCATCGCACAGTTATTTTGCTTTCATAGTTTGCTTGATAATTTTCGTTGATGTTGTCAAACGTCCAGTTTATTCGGTCGCTCTCATATATGTTTAGGAATCGTGTTGTCTCAGCTGCACATTTTTTTACTGCGACAGTCGACCGTGAACACACAGGTCCCTAGTGTGCCTCATTGCCTAATGTCATCAGTGGAGTTCCCGATTTTTCTTGCTACTTAAAAATGATAAGTAGTCGCTCAGGGAAGTAACCTTCAGGGAACAGTCAGCCCCGTACATGGAATGTCTATCTGAACCATTAACGATCAGCGGCACTATGTATTGTATAGGCGGGTGAGGGTGGGGTTAGCTAAATACTGATCATACAATAGTATCTCATGGGTATATTGTTCAGGGTTGCAGGTTTGTGGTCTACTCGTGACCCATGTTACGCACACCGTTGGAGTTTCTCAGTCTACTTACATTTCGGTTGATTTCACACAGCCGGTTTCATTTGGGTTGCATACATAGTAGTGTCTAAGATTGTCACTCTCATTCTGTGCGTAATAGTTTTGTTTAACTACGAAACTTCGTTTGGCATTTGCGAATGCCAGATCTGAGGACCCGGAGTGGTTTGACAAATTTCACAGAAATGGATTTCGCTGTTTTTGACCTCATGCAGACCAGAAGTTAGAAGGGAAATCGGTAGGGGTATCCGTATTGGGACATTGGATAGCGGATACACCAGTCTTAAAACAGGTAACAGGACCATAGAAAACAGCAGGTGAAGCGGTGGGAATCACGGATCTGGTTCTAGAGTAGGTCAGTCCGGATACAACAAACAGGAACATACGAACTATAGCAGTTAGGGGGGTTGTATAGGACAGCTATAGCAGCCACTTTGAGGGTCTTTATGGGAATCGAGGTGAAAGATCAATACGTTTAAATGAACTTACGTGACAGCCAAAACTTATACAGAAGAAGCAAAGAGTAGGAAAAATCTATGGGGGCTGTCAGATTATCCGGGAGGAACAGTTGCAAATGAACGTGAACATATGGGATGGGCAGAATAGCTTACAGACAATGAGTGATTAGCAGGTGTGTAGGGATGAGTTGAGGCGGAAGCAATCATTTAAATATCCGTCATAAATCACCTATTGAAGTTCGTAGTTGATGCAACAAGGGAACGAGAACAAGTGTGTCGAGAAACACAGATCAGACCTCCTAGCCATAGCCTGAGATAACGCAAAGTTTGAAATTTTCGGTTCCCATGTATTTTTAATCGCTTCGGAGAGGTAGATCCGCGAAAGCCAAGCTGGATTCCATCCTGCAAGAGGATGAATCGATCACATCACCCTCCGACAGATTCTGGAACAGCGACACTGCTTCCAGCAACCAACAATGGTTTTGTTCCTTGATTTGAAAACTGCCTTTGACTCTGTAGACCTCCAGGCACTATGGCAGTGTCTATGGAGCAAAGGTGTCCCCTATAAATTCTTGACCCTCTAGGCGCTGTACGCCAACTCTCGCGGGCGTGTGTACATCTACGGGAAGCTCTCACCTCAGTTCACCAAGTCAAGTGGTATCAGACAAGGCTGTCCTCTTTCATCTTTCCTCTTCAACTTCGTCATTGATACTTACTATTGCTACTATTACTACTTACTATTGATACTTACTTACTCTCAGCCTCTATTGCCTGTGGTGTCGAAGTTCTCCCGGTGCGTCCGCTGACAGATATGGAGTATGCAGACGATATACCTTTACTTGGATCTGGTGCCGTGGTAATGCAAACAGTATTAAATAATCTAGATAATTCCGCTTCATGATTTGGCTTGCGCTTCACACCTGCAAAATGTGAAGTGCCACTGGGTAGGATCGAACCTTAACCTCATGCTTGCGGATGGGCCGCTTGAGGTAGTAGATAAGTTTCTCTGCCTAGGCAACTGTATCAGTCCCGGTGGTCTCGCGAAATATGGTATTTCCATTCGGATTGGGAAGACCAGAGCAGCTCTTGTGAACGTGCGTCACCTGTTGCGCTTTGGCAGCTACAACCACTGTACGAGGTTCTTACAGCTGATAATGATGACGGAGTTATTTAGTATAATTTGACCTGTTTGAAGCCATTTTACTCCGTAAACTTTTTGGTTTATGCATCAGTATACTTGGTTGTAATGTAAGTTGTCACCTTACTCCTTCTGCCTAGCTGACAGGTTTACGTGCTAGTTGTCAACCACAGAATCGTCAAGTTCGTGTAACTGTCAACTTGATGGAAAGGTGCCTGCAGCTCTGTCAGTGGTCCCTGGAGAGGGAGGAAGGCTCAGTTTACGACCTTAATCCATCTTTGATACACTTCAGCCTGCTCCACTTGGTCACCACTCGATCGACACGCGCCAAATAACAAGTATCCCAGCTTCAGATGTCCCAGAAAACATCCTTGGGTTTGGGTTTTGCTCCGTTAGCCGATGGTAGTACCAGTGGTCTTTCTACTTTTTCATGCGACCGATTTAGAAGCCTCAATCTGCTGTCTTTGTTTCATTCTCATCGAGCTACACCGCATCTGCGAAGTACTTTCACCTGTTGTAATAGTAGCAGTAATACAGGTCGATCAACGACGGGCAAAAGCGAATTCGGAATACTTGATCGCAAACGTTCGGGTGAGAATAGCCGGTTGCTTCGTCAGCCAGCACAGCGTTTCCAGCGCATCGATTCGGTTGAAGAGTTCTACAGAGTTCCAGCGAAATGAATCAATACTTGAGTTTTTCAATTACATTCTCTTTCGTAACTAGGTTTCGAACAACTACATCTCTAGGATTTTTTAGGATAGACGGCACGTGGTAGGCCATGCATCAGTGGTCTGTGTGCAGCCAAGTATTACAGGAGAGGATGATAACGGTACTGGAGGTCAGTAAGCTTAACTTATTTATGCAGACTTACTAGCCAGACTGTTACTTTTACGGATAAATTCCCACAATTGCTCCCCTCTTATCCACATTCTTTCGAGACTTTTTAACTAAGCTTTAGTGTTGATGGCACAGAATCTTGTTTCGCCGAGTTCAGGCAATTTGAAGTCATGATTTGCTGAACTGTGTATTCATTGGAAGGCCTCGGATGTGCTCCGTGAATTGGTTTGACCTTTTCTCCATCATCTGTATCTCCTGTCTCGTCGGTTCTCAAATGTTTCACCTCATCACCTATCTTCTAGTGCACTACGCTATCATTTCGTATGTATCGGGCGGGCAGTCAAAGCAAAACGCGGTATCACGTGTGATGATTTAAAACGCATCACAACCTGCACAACAAACGGAAACAGTACACACAATCACACGTGCACCCACGCACGCTGGCCCATTCTGACTGCCAATTGATCACAGGGATGCACCAATCAGAAGACACGGTAGTGGACCCAAATGCCGCTGCGTTTGACTTATAAAAAATCGATTGTAGAAATCCTTGAGAAAAGTCGCCCACGGTAACCGAAACGTCGGATTACAACAGCCTATTCCACTGCGCTGTGTTTTGACTTTGTAATTTTAAAAGGATCCCATGTCACCTAGTATTACTTCCAAGAAAGCGAGTGCACTTTCACGAGTAAAAACCGCGTTTTCCATCAGACGATTTTTTGTGCACCTCCTTTAAAAGAGATCCCCGCAAACAGTCCGACCCCCTCTTCTCCGAGGCATTCGTCTTGGGGCATTGGTGTACATAACGAACAACGACTAACAAGGTGGGTGGATCCGATGAATTGATATCAGCTGATGAACGGCAACGAAGGCCGCTCAGATGTTGGACCTTTTTTAACAGTGGAAACATTCTCCGTTATGCACAATGTTCGAAACGCAATAAGCAAAGATGTGGTACCTACAGCTCACAAGAGGGTTCACGCGTTTCGTTGCACAACCAAAAGTATTGATACTGGGTTTTCAACATGGGTCTTAAGTGAATGTTATTTTTGGTGAAAATGTGCCGTGAACGTACCACAAACAGCTATTGTTGGTTAGCTTTATTACCCGTTGAAAACGATGCAATTTTAAGAGCCTAGCTTGAACAAGTAAGCTGTATGGTCACATCTATCAAATTCATATCTACTCGCAGTCATTTCGGATGCGGTTTACTATACCCAAACCCGACGCGAAGCTCATGTTTGTCTTTATCCTCTTGTGTTGGGGTCGTTATGGCTTCAATTGAAATTCCACTACATGTCAATTCATCAAAACCTAGACCGGTGGTTTGGCAACCGGGGGGATCGTGGACAAACAGGACACCACAACTTGAAAATCCACTAGTTACCATGTTGTCAAGTAGGCTATGACATAGAACCGCAAGCCATCGGGCGTTGGTAGACGCAGCACCAGGTTTTGACCCATCTCTCACCTGATCGATCCTATGCCACAGTTGCCTGGATCCTACATGATTTCTCTGAGGATGAACAGATTGCGTAAGTGCAAAAACCGAAACATATGGATACAACTACTATCGTTAAGGACGGGTGGATACGGCTACAACCGGCAGCTTATTCACTGTTTTTATGCCAGGCTCCATTGCTGCGATGACGTATCTTTGACGTGGTCCATTTTAGATACGATAATGAGACGAATTCACCGTCTCCTCACTATTAGCTAGGCAGGTCTTATTCGAGAGCCCTCCCAGCTAATAACCTTTGTGTCAGAAAATTGTTTTAAACTTGTCGAAATAGACAAGAGCTATGTGATCACACTTCGGACGGAATGACATTGGTGAGTTTTCTTGCGCTCCCAGAAAGCAATTTCACTCTTCCGGACAAGTTCTACTTGTTCTCGACATCGCTTTGGCGCGCTGAATTTCCGTTGTCACCTAAATCTACTCAGCTCCGAACCCCACTCCGAAATACTACCAGTCGCTCTCCTTCCACGTGCATCGGTGAGCCTGATGTTGTTACTTCACTGCTCTGCCACCCACAAGTTGAGATCACTTCCGGCCAGAACACCTGCTTTATACATTCTTTTGGCCTTTCTTGTCCCAAAACCAGACCAGTTTTAATCCATTTTTTTCTAGTGATGGTGAAAATGTTCGAAGCACGCACGCACTCTTGAGTACGATAAAAAGTCGGCAAGTTGCTGCTTCACCTAGAGCGCGAAAAACTCACTTATTTGCTTGGAGTGCGATATTTCTGCTTAAAAGGTTTTGTATTCTCTAGGTGTATCTGAGAGTGGATGAGTTTTTATGGCTCCAACGGAAGCTACGTCATTGTGGTAATCACTGCGGTGTGGGAGGAAATCCCTTCGTGTCAGCTTCGGTCTTCGGTTAATTGACAGTGGTCTTTTTTTCGGGAGGCTATTTTATCTTTGCATTATTAGGTGTTCATGGGCTGTGGGGATCCAGATGGCTTCTTTATAGGCAAAGTAAAATTCTTGAAGAAATTGTGAACCGATGGGAGTTGCTCAGTTTTAAACATAGTCTCTTCTAAAAGCAACACCTCAGAGTTGTGACAACGTGTGCCAAGGGTAGGATTATCTGTATAAGGATTATTGTAAACAGGTCGGTAGATTAGCTCACCACTGCACTCCCCTGTTGAGGAACACTTCGGAGGGCTTCAAAATTCTCATCACGGGGTTATCGTGTCGCACGCTGTTGCACTTGCATTCAAATATTTTTCAGCACATTTCGTGAGGGTGCGATAAAATGTTCGTGCATGAAATAAGGTTTCGGACTAAAAGGTGACACACCTGAAGGGTTAAGGTTTGATCAAGGACAACTCTGATTGGATGTCAAGCCGCAGAGGGAACCGATAGTGATTTTGTTCTACTGTAAGTTTCTCCGGACATATTAGGGCTGCTGGTCATCCAATCGAATGATAGCTATTGTCTTCTTGAAGTCAAAACTGACTGACAGTTTCGAAAATCCCATTCCACGTTCAAACAAATGCATGAACGTCGAGGGGTCGATGCGCTCCTCAGACAAATATACTATCTTAGCGTAGTCCTGTCTGCTGTCAGATTCCGACATACCTAATATTTATTCTGACCAAGGATGGACTAAGGCAGGACTGTGATGAAAATTGAGCCATGTAAATTCAGTTACCAGATATGTCGCGTCATTGCGTATACATTTAAACCATGTCAGACCGGTGCAAGCTGCCTGTTTACGGGATGAAAGCATCTGGCCAGTTGTTGCAACTCCTACATCCTGTCAATTCATTCATTTCTGGAGCGTTCATTCGTGTGTTATCTGGGAAGTATCTGGAGGTGAACTATTCCCAATTTGCTATTTGTGTAATCCACTGCGACTTGTATTGTTCAACGAATCTTTGTGGCGTTTACTTTGGGTTTTTCCGCAGTTCTGCGTTGCTTGGTTTTGAGCATAAGGTGACTAGTCTTCATTGGTTGAGTACTGAGAGCTGAGAGTAGTGGACAATACACACTTTGAACCTAGCTATCGGGTAAAATTTGTCGCCAGCTGTCTTCTATCCCCCCTATGGAATGTGGTAACTTATACGTGCTCGTTGTATAAACTGACCAGCCCAATGTCATTCACCCTCTTGTGTCCGTTGTTCGAACTAACAACCGGAGTGTTGTTCGTGTTTGAATGGAAGGGGATGGAGAGACTGAATATAAAAAAGTTTCTCTTTGTACACCATCTTTCAGGTCACCATCGGTCTGTTCACTGTTCATCGGTCTGTCCATTTAAACACCTTGGAATCCTCGGAACCAGACATCGCCACTAATAGTTAAGGAGAATTCGACCACATTTATGCACGTCACTTTTCACCCCAAAGTATCTGCGACAGGGTTTCATCAAGGGTATTTGGATCTGTCTACACTCGCAATTCGAATCTCACAGAAGAAATTTACTGCAGGACAGTACACTTTACGGATGAGAATATTCTAAAATATTGTGCCCCTCTCCATAGAAAGCAATTAGCTTTGCCTGTTCCAGACACTGTACGCCGTCTTGAGCGATGTGTTCTAATTTGCTTATCCTTTAATGAATCAATCCTACCGAGTAAATTTATACTTAATAGTAGCAGATTCAAAACCCTGTATGTGGCCCCTCATGATTGGTGCCTGTCTTTTAAGTATAGCCAGTCGATATCAATCAATTCACTGAGGTTATTTTCCTGTTTCGGTTTCCGAAGTATCAGCTTACCATCTGATGGGAATGCATCGGCAATAAAAAAGCACGCTTGGTAAGGTAAATAAGCTCTTCCAAATTTACTCTATCCGGCTGGTGGGAAACCTCAGGCTGAGAACGAACGAAAGGAAAAACCAATGAAATATCAGGATATTGAAGCGAGCATAGGTTTGTGAATCCCCACCCATCGAATGTGTGCTACAGACGTTTCCTCTCATGAAGGCCAGAGCCCTACTGGCCCACTGTCAAGAAACTGCTTAATTCTTGCTGGGGATCACTACAACGTCGCAATTTTTGACAAAGAAGTTCAAAAGTTCAGCTCTGAGCTCTGAACACGGTAGTTACCTTTTATCCATACGTACTATTGAGCCATATATTCTGAAACCAAAGACTGACTCAACATGACCTGTGATGTGCCTTTGTGGAACCGAGTCCAAATAGTGTCAACTGTTAAAATTGCTTATCACAGGAAGTGGTACTCCAACAGACTGAACAATTTACTTCTTGTGATTGTGGGATTTTACTCCGCTCCCAGTGTTGGCGGGCGTCAGGGCTAGGTCGGGCCATTGAGCTACGTGCAGCTCATTGATCTTGGTGAAAAAACGTAACACAGCCTAACTATACACCACAAGATGTGACACGAATAGTCCATAGCTTTCTGAACGCTAACGACTTGAAGCTACTTCACTCTTCTAAACTTTTTACTTTTACAAGTTTCCACCGGTTTCTGTTTTGCTGAACAATCCATGCTCAGGAAGAAATCACCAATTTGTTATGTTCCTCGTCAGCTTATATGCCTTTTTTTGTACTCCTGCAAGTCTATATAAGTAATCTGAGAATAACCGAATCTTTACTGGCGATTATCAAGGATTACCACCAGCTGAGTCGATCATGCAGGTGCGAAGATAATATCTGGTCGTCTATGCCACAAACAAATCCCTGAATAATAAACATACCGTTCGCTGTTAGTGAATTGAGAAGACACTTAAGAACCAAGGTGAGTGTAGTATGTTCTCATACCTCTCTTTGACGCGCTACTTCGTGTCTCGAAATCCACTTAGTTATCAGAACACCACCAGTCTCGTAGTGGAAAAAATGTATTCGGAGATTATGGGCACTCGTGATCTGGCTTTTTGCCACCAATCGTGATCAAATTTCACCTATCCCATTAATGCGAGTAAAGTTAGGTAAACAACTACCCGCTCCAGTTCATAATCAGTGCGCAAACAAAATGAGGAAAGCAACTGGACTATAAATTCACCTTGTCTTCAAGCTACATCCCCATCTGATGGTTCCTGTCCAAAATTCGGTTCACACGAAACTTCAGTTCCCTTTATTCGAACTTTCTGCCTGGTTTTAAAGATGGATTTAATTCATCAAACGTCTGCCAAACACTGCATTGTTTTGGATCGTGTCAACCAGTCGAGCGAAACAAAACAAAATGTCATTGTTGGAACGGAGCGGGCGGAGTTATCTTTGGAGGAAATGGTAGTTTATTTTTCATGAAATGCCAGTCATGAGCGTTCCAAAGGGAGTCGCACAAAAATGGCGCTCGACAGTTTGATTTTTGTCCGGATTCTGGGAATTATCCATCGGAAGTTTGGGACAGTGATATTGTGTTTCTGCCATGATGAAGATAAACGGCACACTGGAATGGGTAGTTTTATGATACTGGAGGGAATCAAATTGAAGCTAAGAGTCCTTATCACTCTCGAGTCACGCTGATTCCCTATTGGCATCGCTAGGAATGGTGGTAAACCAACTCGACTTTTAGCTCCAACAGGTTGAGCAAAGGGAAACCGATACTTAAGTTGATTTTCCACAACAGGAAAATTACTTGGAGATGAAATTATTAAGAGAATCGGTGTCCTAGTTCTTGGCCATTCTTAAGCGTCGAGTCAGAAATATTCCCCATTTGGAGGGGTGAGCCGTTGATCGGATTCTCACTTAAGCGGACTGGTTACAACACTCTAGTCAGACGTGTTTTTACGTCGTTCCACGATGGATTTCCACAGACGCGGTAAAGAAACGTTAAGAGGACTTTCAACAATAGCCGCCTCTCAACTTATGCAGTTTTTATGGGACAAATGGATTTCCGTGTCGTTTGAAGTGGACACTTATCACAATAGACCAGTACTGTTAGACGCAATTTTTCGCCTAGGAAGCATGAAGTTTGTGGTTGTTTTACAGCCATATAATTACAGACTTGTTTTTTGTCAATACAAGCTATTCAGAATTTCCAATTGTCTAGGTTTTTAAAAGTTGAATGGTTTAGTTGAACATCTATGAGAAACTGGAAGCTTACCTGAAGACAAGCTAAATAGCACAGCGATTCACGGTACAATATACTGTCACTGAAGACCCTTTCATTACCAGTTCCCGCCTTCACGGCGACCATCCAGCTGTGAATGAAACAGGGATTGTTCTAACTTACTTTAGAGTTCGAGCACCAACTGTCTGCAAAGTAATCATATCATGGTAACAGTGTTTCTATTTTTGGGGCATTACATTCGTTCGATACATTACATGAAAGAAAGAAGAAAGAACTACGAACTGACCAGCCCCGTATTGCCGAGTAAAACTTAACGCTGCAATTACAAGGCGCAGGATGCCAGGATATGTTAACGATTAATTTTCCCCGAAGTTCCCCTCCTAAAAAAACAATGCTTCCGGGGATAGACGATCTGGTCACTCAGATCAAAATTGATTCCTAAATATATGCTAATTGCTGTTGAGAGCAACTCAGACAGCAATCTGCTGATAATAGCACAAATATATTTTGAAATTTATTCGAGATTTCACCCTGTAGTTGATGTCACTCTGTACTTAAGAGTCTAGAAGCACTATGCAGCTACTTGATACTTGTTAGAACTCATCAGATCGAATTCGAGGAGCTGTTAGAACTTGGTGTGAATTCGGTGACCAGAGGACTGGAGCCCTATCCTCTCCAAATACGAGTTAATCCCACTGCTGATCAGCCGATCGTTGCCAAACGACAACGGTCTTTAGCCACTAAGCTGGTGGTCCCCTGTTTGAATCTCTATGAATTTCCCTGAGGTGCGCACAGCTGATGATTCTCAGTCATGCAGTACTCCTCGGCTAGTTACAATGAATTACTTCAATTGCACATACTTTGTGTCACACTTTGTCGATAACCAGTGATCTGGGTGCTTCCTCATGTCACTGAGCCAGTGCATCGACGCCATTTGAGCGCAACCTCTAACTATCGGAGAAAGGGACAATTAATTTCTTGACATTGAACAATAAATACTACAATGCTCGAGGCCTTTACGTGCGTTTCGGTGCACAGCACTATCTGTAGCATTGCCTGGTTTCATGAACACCTTTCATGGAAGGGACCTACCAGAAGAAACAATTGAGTGCGCTTCGGTCCAAACCGTCCCAAACAACTACAAATAATAATTGCTTTGGAAGGAGCACCTTCATTCAAATCAACGGAATTAGGCGAGTAAGACAATAGGGGTAATTTTATTCGTTTAGCTCCATAGAAGTTTCGCCAATCTTTATAGTAACCAAAGGAGAGTATGCATGGGGCGGGTTATGGCGAAAACAAGTAGGAAAGAGGAGTCGGTCCACGGAAGCGGAAGCAAAGAATCACTGTAGGTTTGACTGTTAGTGGTAGGACCGAAATTGTGGGCAATGGCTAGCACAGATTTTTGGTCACATTGGTAGAGTAACTCGGCAGGACACGAAAAACTCAGGTTTTATAAAAACAACTATACCTCACCACTGCTCCTCAACCTTCAGCAAGCTACGACAGTCTCCTAAGCACACAGAATGCTTTTTTGATGCACTTTAGGAATCTATTTAAACCTAATCCCCACTCTGATTGCCAAAATTTCCCTGAATAAACGTAACCTTCAGTCACTTGATACGAGACTGTTGGTGATCAGGTTTGCTTGCATGAGACCAAGCATCTGTGTACTCTTATTAGCAGTCACTGAAGTCTCGGTCAGCCATAGTGAGCCATAAACAGTAGACAGTTGTTTCGTTCACACCGGGGTTTATCAGTAATTCAGACTAGGGTGCAATGGGTTCTGCGTGATTACATATCCAAATGCTCTAACGTTTAACCTACCATGGCGCGGCTAGTGCGAACGAATTTGTCGAACTTCTGGAATTTACTGTCATCTTGTAACGAAACTCGTCACAATGAAGTGAAAAGGATGCTTTCTGCGACTGAATGATATATTTTCCCAACGATGCTTGTGTCTGCGACGTCCTACTGTGGTTCAGCGAAGCATGTGGGAGTGAACTGATCAGGGCTCTGTGCTGTTCGAACAAAGATTAACTGAAGGTTGTCTAGGACACAGTGAATTGACCCTCTCAACTTTCGTCGTACACTTTCTGTTGAAGTGCAACTTTCCCGCCTAGTCAGGTAACCTGTTTGGCATGCATCGTGTTCACATAGTCCTGAGAACATGAGATAATCATATCAGAACAGCTTTGACCAAAATATCGTTTTTGAGCTCATTCGCATGTTGAAGTTTGAATAAATCTTCAACCAAAGTGAGTTTTTACTTTCCAGCTTCAGGGAGCTATATCTACTTGATGAGCCTCCCAAAAATTTCTGACCAGTAGTGGATTACCTCCAGATTTTTAAACAACTTTAAGCAACGTCAAACAGATCGAACTTGGTTGAATAATTTCGTGATAGAATTTCGAGGTGGTCAGCTTTTTGCATCTTATTTGGAGGAATATCAGTATGTTAGTGCCCGCGAATAATCTCATGGCATCTACGGTTCGAGGTGTTCAAAAGACAGTTTTCCGTTCATAGGGGAATGCCTTTCGGTGGGAAACATCTTTCAACTCAGAAAGGCATGATTGCTTTGCGTGGTTTAATCTGGATTTTTTGGCTGTAAATTATTGGAGAATTAAAGTTAACTGGCATCGTGGTAAAATCAACAAATGTCGAATGACCAGGATATATGCAGAGCAATTTTCTTATTAGAAGGCATCTCTCTGATCCGAGAATAAAGACAGTGTGGACATTCGCCATGATGAATGCGTTAGTCCCACCTTTGAAGGACTGGCAAAAAAATCCGCCGCCAAAGTGTAAACAAGACATTCATAAGGCCTACCCACAGCCACGGCCCTTGAACAAGATCCTATCGGTTTTCCTCCATTTGCCAACTTAATGTATGGTTTCTCTCCCCGAATTCACCAAAGTAACTAATATCATTGCTTCATTCCTCTGCAAGAGTCATCTACTTCAGTTGACAACCACGCGCATCTTATTCTCCCCTCCATCCCACACTGTCAATCTCGAACTAGACCAGCAAATATCGGACTCTGCACATGGTTTGAGCACGGCACCAAGCGTGGGAAACATCGCTGCTGGTTGTTCAGATCATACCCGATAAAGTGCTCAGATTCCGCGTAAATATCGCCTGGTTGGACTTCAGTCAACTCTAATTGAGACGTAAGGTTAACATTGTCCAGCGTTACCAGTTGATGACTTGCCAACATCACCATCCCATTCCTAGCTTTTCAATTTCATGCCCCAAAACCCTTCACAAAATCAGTTCATATTTAGTTCAGTCAGCCCCTTGTTTCGGTTCAAAAGTGAACTCTAACCTTGGAATCTGATCTTTGGCATCGTCTTCAGTTCAATGTCGACCTGTGCTTGCTGTTCACACCCATCTTCTGAATTTCAATAGAACTATCACGCTTTATCTATACGCCATCATCTTCCTTTAGAACTAAGGCCTCAGAAATCTTCCCATATAAAAATACTTCCCAAGGTTATCGGCACGGGAGGGAATAGACTTCTGGTTAGTTAGGTGTCGTGCCAGGTTTGTGAACATTACTAGAAGACTTGTTTCCATCAGTGTTTAAAATGTGTTTTGCACGCTTTTCATAATGATACTGCGAATCGCTGTGGTGTAAATGGACTTGGGACAGTTGTGATGTGACCAAGAAAAACTGTATACCTTTTTGCTGCCACAAGCTCTCAGATTGGCAGATACATCATGTTCTGCGGATTTTTTAGAGAAATTTAAGACAACAGGGTTCTTCATGTACTCCGACCAGTTATCTGGATACAGGGGGGAACGCAGAACGCTGAAAAAAAGACATTGGGTGCAGTGCAGCGTTACTTTTGTGTCACAATGGACAGCGTGCGCACCACACTGAGCGAAACACAGAGAAAATTTAACTCTGCTTCACTTTTTTATCGGTTTTGGGTGCTGGGATTATTCGGTCATGGTTGGATTCTACCGGAGGAAGTGCGTTGCGTTCACCAAGAACTAGGAATGATTGTAAAACTATCTTTTCCCCATCCGGGTAGACTCCGATCGTTCTTATTATTCAAGAAGATGACGGGTAACAGAACTGATGGGTGACAACTGCGAGGATGAGGAGCGAAAACTACGACAAGATCGCTTGTACGGTTGCTTACTTCTATGTAAAGCCATCCCTTGACAGACGGCCAAGTTTTCTTTGAACCTTTTTGTAATTTTTCTCATTTGAAGTCAAATTTATTTCTTGAATCGACCTATCATGCAGAAATTAGACTTGGATGTATCGGAGTGGAACTTCCCCTAATATAGTTAGGCGCCTATGTCCATTAGGGCAATTTAGAGTGATTCCTTGTGGTAGGTTCCCAGTGGACAAAAAATACTACGAAAATAATGAGTTTAAGAGGTCCTGGTGGCCGGCAATTCGGTAGAAATGCCAAGGCCTCCCTTCGGCTTACACTGAATATATGTTCAAGATGGAATTGCAAAGTTAAATCCAAAATTTTCTACACCGTTCGCAAAGTGTAGATAATATTCTCCGGAATGGAAAATATCCCACAATCAATGCGGCCGTCTGGTTTACTGTATTTCGTCACTCACGGAGCAAGGCGACAAATGATCACGTGATATGGGATGAACGATGGTGCCATATTTCACCTAAGTGTGGGTTACTACTAATAGTAATCAATCACTCTTGTTTGAATGGTATAGAACTAAGCTGTTAGCTGAAAGGTCCCGATTGTGAATCCACTCTGTTATTCAAGGAATGCGCAATAATGGTAAATTCCAGCAAAGTACAATAGCTCTAAGTTGCTCTTTGAATTTTCACGACAGACCTCCCTCATGTGATGGAAATAATGTAAATTTAACTGACACAATCCTTGAGAATATTGCAAAGGAGGCCAGCTACAATCAGCTCCGTAATGGAGAAACTAACAATATAGATGAGGACCGTTTTGTTGATCATCATAACTCACCTGAAGCTTACGGAAGAGAATATTAAGGATGGGACTGCGTTCTGAGATTTTCCATTCTAGTAAAGTGCAACTTCTCTCAACGAGAATGGTGCCGGATTTGCGCATATTCAAGCTAATTTCAACAGGAGAACAAAAATCCATTTGAAATTTAGCGTTCATTCGCATCTCTTGTGTGCTCAACAGACATTTATAGTCCACTTTGGAGTAAAGCAGGTGAAACGTAATAAATATTTCATATCGGAACACTCCTGACACGTCCAGTGGGAATCGTTTTTTTATATCAAGCCCATTTTTTAAGTGTACCTACAAAATTTAAGGCAACATGCTCTAAGACAATATTGGTCGTTTTCAACTTTGAGGATCAGTGGAATGCAAGATATGCAGCTTATCCTGTTTCTGCTTGTACTATTCAGATAATGTGATGTATAAGGGTAGATGAATAGATTGTTCGTAACCAAACGAAAGGAATATAATTTGGAAATGGTCCTCCAAAGGAAAGGCAATAGTATTCTTTGTAATCCGCTGCTTGATTACTGCGCGTTGTATTAATGAGGCAGCTTAGCATTCGGTAAATAATCAGCAGTATCAGCTAATGCCGATTTTGTGAAGTGCTGTTCATAAGGGAAGTGTACTTCCACGTATGGAATATCAGTATAACAATACAACACGATACACGCAGCGACATGTATGCTGAAGCAGCTACATGGACGCATTCAGTTGACAGATGCAGATGTCCATTAGTCCGCAGACATACGCGTCACAGGCAATTGGAAAGGAACTGGCATGCTGTCGGGGTTTTTTTTATCAAGCTCACCAGTAGCAGCGAACAATCAAAAGCCAAGGCCTCGAAAAAATAATCCACAAAAAACATTCCATGTTCGAGCCTATCAATGTTTTGGTCTTGCGAGAAGCTGCAGATGGAAACGATAAAATATTATATTCCCTTTCCTTTAAAACGCAGACCCTAGATTGAGTAAATCTAAGATGCCAAGCGGACACATTTCGTGCAAATGGAGAGTTTCACGCTCATTTTAAATGAATATTTCTTGCTCACAGTAGAGTTAACAAGGGCGCCATAGGAAAAACGATACCGTCTTTGTTCCCATATTCTAGATGTGGATTCTCTAATGTCCCATCAACCACGAACTTATTTTTTTCGCCTGTTATTACAATCGAATAAACCCCCCGCACGAACTTTTGGACAGGGTTGGTATTAATTCATTCCATATATCTAAGTTGGTTGACGGAAGGTTGCTACGATACAACAGAGTTAGTTTGACAGCAAATCATGATAGCCATTTATCCTACCATGTATACGCAAACACTTCTGGGCGTTCGGTTGTAACCAGATGCTCAACATCACCGGTAATCGCGGGTGGTTTGGTATCAGCAGAGCGATAATACCTGGTCTCCATGAAGCGACTTCATTCAGTGTATGAAGTTAAATCTAGAACACTATATCCTTTGAAAGTTCAGAAAGCAGTGTTAATTAATGTTCGAGGGTCACCACAAGAGTTGGCTTCGTCCATGATTAGTGACCATGGACCACCAGTAGCCAAAGTCTCAGTTTTAGCAAAACCAGAATATGTATATTTTTCTCAGGAGGAACCTTATCTGCGTTGCTAACGTCGTCTGCCACGTGAGAGGCAGTTTGGACACTTCGGCCAGCTGCGGACATGCCATTGGCCTCGCCCTGTTGGAGTAATAGTAATCCGCGTTCAGTGGATTAAGCAAGGGACCGGAGGGTCAATCCCACGATGGAAAACGTAATAATCAGTTGCATTTCGCAGCTCAAATGGACTATGCACCAGGAAGGAGTCACATCACGTTGAATCATATTTGTAAAAGTCGGTAACAGCGTCCAAACGGGGATAGTTGTATCACAACTCAGAAAATTCCCGGGTTTTGACAATAACGAGAACTCACGGTATATCAACCTCATAACTGCCAAAGGGCGTTTGTCACTTGCCAAGCGACCGGTAGCCCCTGCGTGACACCAGGGCTTCATGGAAAATACGTTTTTCGGTGAGGCTTCCCCTCTTTTAGTGTCGCTCGACTACCATCACGGCAATCGTCACGCCAGTCTGGCCGATAACCATAATTTCCACCTCTCGGAGCTGAGGGAAGGTCACCAATGTAAAACCCCACCCTACTTATGCCCCCGGAGCCCATATGACCATTACGGTAAAACGCATGCACTAATTCACATGGCGCGTGGTAGTTTTACCACGACCGAAACCTGATAGACCAAAGATGACCCAATCAAATGCAGTTAACGATGTTGTTTCCTGGCTCCGATACGCTGTTCTACCACCTAATTTGCATACGCTACATTGGTGCCTACTGTTGAGGTTCCCGATACGGAACTTCAAGTGACGCATAGGTTTAACGATCCCAAATATCAAAAGGGAGAACTGGGTTCGAAATTCTTCGGTACCGTTTACACAGGAGTAAGCGAGTTTATACAACAAACCTCAATTGTGCGCGTTTTTCAGCAAGTGCACAAGTCTGTCACTGACTGACACAGTGCAAAGGAAGAGTTTCACAAGGAGAAGGGAGGTACAAATATGCTAGAGTTTGACTACCGAATTGTTATGACACTTATCCAAAACGATTATCGATCAATACTGCAAACAAGATTTTATGACTGACGGCGTTTTACGCGTAGAAACCCACTTCCGAATAATTCTCAAATTATGAAACTGTGCGCGTTGGGTTAACCAACTCTGCGTGTGCAGCGGTGCACTGAACGCATGCGGATTTTAGCGGATATGAGTGGAAAAAGAAGTCATCACCAATTAATGAACACCGGATCCCCTTCTGTTTTCAACTAACGTTCCTAAACATGATAATCTTTGGATGTTGTCATTGTACTCGGCGGTTTAATCATTCCCATTGTATTGAAGCTACCGGGAGTACTGAATTATCGTGTAAAATATGTTGCGTAACACTACATTGCCCACGTTACTCAGTACCACTACTTGGTGTCTCTATGAACACCCTCACGTTTAATATGAGATATTTCTAATTATGTGACGGTGCTAACTTTGGGTTCTACACTAATCAATTTTGCAAAAGTTCATTTTCTGACATCTGTTCCAAGAACTTTCAGCATCCGAGGATTAATCTGTTCACTGTAATTCACCTAGATGTCAACCATTTGGACAACTGTGTACCAATAGTTGGTTAGTCCTTGTTTGCTTAAGGACATTCCTATTTACTTATCGATCCGGGTTGTTCAGCAGATGTTGATGCACGGCAGGTAGGGAAAAAATATAAAGCTGATCACAAATAATTGTTCATCAGTTCAGCTGTCTTTTCCTTTGCAGAATTTAGGTGCAGGGTAATAATGTTGGAATCCTTCCTCACACTTTGAATGACAGAATATAAAGGTTATCAGTATATGAGCAAAACTTTCGCTGGCGAGGAATTTTCATACAGACCACTGATTTCCGCATTATTGAAACGGCTCTGGCAGCCCGATATCTTTCTCACAATGCGCTATAAACCACTTCAGGAATGTAAAGTATGCTCAGCTACCTCTGGTGACAGAAAAGCACATGTTATGTAGTCTTTCAAACCTTGTCAGTATGCACCCACATTAGCATCGATTGAAAAGTCCTCCTTCTGTTTTGGTGTGGTATAGCTGAGCAGTCCTCAACAAAAATGCATAGGTGGGAATGCTCGGATGAAAGCAACTAGAAGATATATTCAACATAGACCGTAGCTACCCCCAGGTAATCAAATCGATTGCAACAAGCGAATAACCGGTTTCTGGGCGTACAAACGGGCAACCGGAAATATATATTGTCGTTCAGACTAGACTGGGAGCGAACTCTGGAGGCCAGTTTATCAGGAAGTGTTTTGATATCCAAACCTCTCGGTCATTCGTTCAGACTCCCAGATACCGCTTGCAGATGAGTTAGTGGAGGCTGGTTTACAAGCGCACAAAGGTGGATGAAATGAATGAACACAAAAGTGATGGAGAACAGCCAAATTGATGGGGGATTTCCGGGCCCTGTTTTGCATTCGCTTTCTAGTTTCACCTCAATGGCGTAAACTGTCAAGGTGCCATTGCTTCCGTGGTGGGTCTTATTTGTTCTGGACATATCATTTAATCCGAAGAATGACGTGGACCATTGGTAAGAAAATCGGACGTCTAAATTAAGACACAACATTTCGCGTTAAATTCGTCGGTTTCAGCAACTTAATTTGGGAACTACAACTAGCTGACGGGATCAGAATTCTCCCAGTTTTGTTTCGTCTGAAATCAACCTCGCCGAAAATTTGTCCGACTTACGGAGCGCACGCATTTTACCATACATGATGCACAACGAGTGCACTGTTGTACTTTTTATCAGTTCGTTTGTGTTTTTTGTCCAGTTTCGTCCACGGGGACGTGCGTACCGGACTGCGATTACCAGTAAAGCGTGGTATAGAAACATAAACGATCGTTATGGCATTGTAATCAAGAGAAACCAGTGTTCCAATTCCAGGTGTCTGTATGTAGGCCGATTGTTTCCCAGAAGACCTGTAGGTAATTAGCACGGTTCTAACGCTATTTTAGAAGACGTTGCTCACAGCATGCCGCTCGCGAATACATCGAAATGGCACATGAAAGCGAGCTGCCCTAGCAACAAACATTTACAGTTGAAGAACAATGCTGTGTACCTGTTTTGGGATAAGTGTAACGCACAAAATATGATATTTTTCGCCAGCGGGTGATTTGTCGACCAGGCAGGAATAGGAAAAGGCAGTTCGTAGAACGAGTGAATTATTACACTCACTGGACAAAATATGGTGCACTTAACTATATCTTACGAACTGTTACAAAATACCATTTGAGATGAAAATGTTCAATGGAGTGTCTGTGGGTTTTGAGACATGCATAGGATTTTCCACTTCCCCAGTATGGCCAAAGATCTAGCTTATGTTCACATTATTATCCTTTGAGCAGTTATCTTTCTGTGCTGGCCTAATTATCCTAGTTACCTCACACCAAAGCAAGTTCGCACCGCACTCCTATCACACCCTGGTTATCACCACTAGGCTATTTTTGTCCACAACTGGGCTTGAAGCCAGAACGTCCGTCCTGCGAGGCCGGTGCGTTACCACTCATCCACCAGCGCATGCTGGACAAAACTGAGTCTGAACGACAAATGGATTCACGCTTGAGTGTCAACACGTTGGCCAACTCGGACGTGATAGGTGAGGTGTGTCCACGATGTGACGGTAACACATCCATGCTAACACCTTCGTCTCCGATGTCAGGTGTTTGTAATTCAAATCCCGGCTCTACTGATGAGCTTTAATTAGGGCATAACTCGAGTCCGGCGCTTTATCGATTTGGCGTAAACTAGCCAGGGCTGCGGATGACTGTTCCAGTAGAAATACGAATTCTGCTGATCTCACGATAGTTCACCTCAGACCTAAATGTATAAAGCTAGGTTACTTAACACCATAATGCCGAAAGGTATTACAAATCTGGATCATTATTTTGCTTATCCCAGACGTCGAACAACATTTTTCGTCGGAACAGACCGTCACGATGTGAACATGTTTCCAAAGTGGTTAAAGATTTCACAGTCCGCTGAATTTGTACAATATGTTGCTAACTGTTTCAGCTGCTGTGCTCTTGAGATAAATACACCCCCGAACTTTGGTTGTACGCATTTGCTTGCTTTCAAACTGTCTTACTGATTTACGTAATGTACTACTCATAAGGTTGCTGAAAATTCTTCGACAGCCGACGACCGGTTTCGCCCTTCTTGGGGCTCATCAGGTAGGCGCAGTCCCCGAGTTTCCGTCAGCCTTATGTTCTACTTGAACCCAAATTGGACTGTTTTCGAGAAATACACTCATTTGCATATCAATTTGTCTTACTGATTTGTTTGAAAATACTTCAGCTTCGTTACAAGTTAAATCGCTTTAAAACTTCCGCACTTGTGGTAGGCGGAAGATTTGTGGCTCATTTTGTTTCTGTTGGTTTTCAAAGTTATCAACTACACAGGTTCTTGCTATCCAGGGCAGATTGTTCGGAATACCGCTAGTTTCTTTTGATGTTCGTCGCTTTTGTTGTTTATTTCGGCAACTTTTAAGATATTTTTATTTATCCATTAGTGAGTGAGTCGTTGGGTGTCAGTTCTCAGTTGACCAGCATATATTGCCAAGTTTTTCATTCTGAAAACGTGCTACTTAATGAATTAGAATTTAGTTCACAATCAGTGCAACTGTGACTTTGAAGCGATTGTTGAATCTTTGAGCACCGCGCACGTCGAGTGTCAGTGAACCGATGAAATAGCTTTCATTAGGTCGCGCAGTGTTTCAGCACCCAACACAAGTTTTTAGATATTCTGAAAGTGTAGAATTAATAGTGACCACCGAACGGATATATATGAGGAAAATTCTCACGATATATATATACTTATATGATATATGATGTATGATATATGATAAATGATGTACATATGTATGTATATATATATATATATTCTCATGATAAGCTCAACGGAGCTGTGTATCGTTTCGCATACTATGTTCCAAACTTTCCTTGTTCGCTCTCTGCTACTGGTCACAGTCGGTCACCGTCACAATAAAAAACAGCTGTCCACCACTTCGAATTATTAAAGAAATGGAATGCTCCGCAAAATCAATCTTTCAACACACAGGTGGCTTGCATACTGGCCGCAACGGCTGACTAATATCGATCCACTAAGGGACTGGGAATATTAGGACAGCGGAATCCCATTTGACCACCGGCGTAAAAGTACACCGATGAAGCTGGTAAATGTGATGTTGATGTGAAAGCACCTTCCCGGCTTCCTGACAGGTAGGTCATCAATTAATTGTTTTGGATATTCCTTATTTAGGACACAATCCGACTGTAATGATCTCAGAACAAACAGCATAAACTTGTTAGCTTGGCTACTGGCGGCAAAAGTGCACGGAATAAAGGTTATCAATACAGCCCTTCCCGTAAATATAGATTTGTTGGTTTGGTGAAAGGAAACGTTCCCGCGGCCTGAATGAAGGCCGAAGTATTTCCGTTAACCCAAAAAAATGAGGACATGATGTTTTGCAGTCAGTCAGCCGGGTTTACAAATGATATCACCTTAAAGTAATCTCAGTCACTCAAAGCCGCATTAAATCCCAAGTCTCCTGTTGTAACTTGTTGGTTCAAGGTTTATAACATTTTTGTGTGATGAAGACGTTTTAACGGAAGTGGAATCTCAATACCCCTCGACCATCCAGCATTTATCGCCTACACACTCATCACTCGTAAAAGACTAAAGTTTTTCATATATGAACTTGCAATTTATGCTGAACTCCAGTACCGAAATCTAGAATGAAGTAGAAAGCAATAGCTGCATTAAATGTCTGATATATGATTAATTGATCTCCTGTGTTACACATAACGTACTGTCACATGCGATAATAGTTTGTTCCTTATATGAAATAGTCGTCCGAAAATAGTCTAAAGGCACTATTACATTGAAAGAAGATTAGATAGCCGCGATCGCTTCGTCGGTCTCTCTCCATCTATGTGTCCTTTACATAGAAGAAGTGAGACAAATTAGGGAATCTTCGGAACGCAAAACACTTGGGTGATGTTAAGTCATACTCGTCCGGGTAATGCCTGAACACTCATTTATTACCCAAAAAGGAATTTGTTTTTTTATGAGGGCTACCTTATTTGACTGAGAAGATATACCGCTTGATTTCTGAAATAGAGAAGTAATATGTTTTGTAGAAACACTGGAATCTAACACCGAATAGAGCGGGAAAATTGTTATTGCCCAGTAGATAGTCTTGATAGAAGTTTCTTGTTCGAAAGTGTACAGCATGAAGTATAAAACTGCTGTTATGCAGGAAACTTTGACAAAAGGGTCACAGATTTTGTCTCAGTCATATGATTTTGATGCACACGCGAACTTCAGAATCCTATGTTTCGTGGGGGATATCCCTTAATAGCCTATGTGAGATAAGTCGGCAAGTGAAGCTACAAAGCGTCCTTTTGACTTGTCAGAAAAGACTGTTCTTTTCAAGTAGGATGAAGTCTGTGACCGGCCCCCTAACTCCATAGATCATATGGTGAATTTTGTCTGGTTTAAATCGTGCTGTTCCACATTATATTTCTCTTTTAAGTTTACCATTCAGTTTTCTCAATTCAGTTCATACTCTTTCTTGGAAGAAACTATTCAGAAGTTTACCGAAAACTCTTCAGCAGTCCAGGACCGCCTTCGCCCTATTTGAGGATCACCAGGTAAGCAGAGTTTCCGAGTTTCGATCAATTTTATGTTCTACTTAAATCCACATCTTACGAAATTCTCAAAGTATACTCATTTGTACACCAATTCGTGGCGGAAATGAGTATATTTCTTTTGACGGGTTTGGTATTTCTCCTCGTTTAGAGAATACTATTTGAAGTTCGTTAATTCCCGGTGGAAAATCCTTATGTATCTCTAGAATCTGCGCTGAAAGTCTGTCATGCGTGTACCAGAAAAGTCACACTCTAACGTGCAACAACGAAAAACTGAAGCATTCTGTTATCTAGCCATATCAGGGCTACGCTTTTTTGAACTGTGGTCTCAGTTGATTTCTTAGATCTGATGCCAGAACACAACATAACATAGGCCCAAACATAAATCCAAAGTCCGAGCTGCGTAAACTGCCTTTCCAAATGCAGTGCCTACATTTGTGTCAGGGATACTGTCCAACATACTTGTCTCAGTGAGCTCTAGCTACGCCGATGATATTATGAAATCGGAAAATTACGATTTTTAACATGTTTTTTTACGTGTTCTTTAAAAAAGCTATCTCATTTTATTTATAGTTTCTCCGTCGTTCAGCTGTCGTTTGTGGTGGTCCTCTGTCAGCCAGTTTGATTCTTCTCTAAACAGTTTACTGGTCATTAAGGTCCCGGTCGATTTGCTAAATACCGTGAGGGGCTATTGTCGGTCTCCAGTTATTTGAAGTGGAAGACATTGCATTGTAGATTCCTCTGTAGAAGAGAAAATACTATGGACACTCGGAAATTGCTGTTCGCAGTAACGAGGACACTAAGCCCTGTATTCCAAACGTTATATGCTTCAGGATGGACTGTTCCAGTTAGGTGCTAGACACTGAAGTTAACCTGATTAAATTAGTTTCAGAAGTTATATCCCAGAAGTTTACTAACCCAAATTTGAAGGTAACTCACATTAATTTGTATCTGGCCGTTCAGTGGTGTCGAAACGAGCTAGTTCCTAAGATTTATAGTTGCTACGTGAGTGCACAACGGGGAAGGATATTTCCACCGAATTTGTCATGGGGAAGGGCTGCTGCAACTTAAATAAAAATCCAAGGAGTAAACATGCATATTTCTATTAGACCAATCATTGTTTTACGATAATTGCTTTTTTTGTTTCTAAGATAATAAGTATTACACTTTCATTCAAAAGTATTGCAAGAAAAAAATACCGAGATGCTTGGTTTCGTGGTTCAGTCCATACAGCAAAATGTATTTGACCGCATTTTCATATTTTCATACTTTTGGGTTGTTTTATAAGTTGCCTTCAACGTAGCTTTCCTTAATACACAGAGTCTACCATTAAACAAAAAACGGCATTTTGTTCATGTGGTAGACAGATTTGATGTTTTTTCTCTCCCTACTTGGTGTTACTAATAATAACTGTCTAGTGTGTTACGCTTTTGGTAACAGTACCCATACGGCCCGAAAGCAGCACCTTGGGTGACTTACATCCCAGTCAACCAGGCCCAGACAGGGAAGACTGAGGAGCCAGAGTTAGGTTCGAACAACGGACCTTTTACTCAGTGTCTCTGAGCTACGTCAACGTCTCGTAGCAATTATGGTTTGGCATAGTCTTGATACCTACAGGGCTCTTCTTAGGGGCATTATGTCAATATCTGAACAATGATAACCGCCTGTATGCTGAAAGTCATGAACGAAGTCATCCTGCGATCAAGCTCTGAAGATTTGCGCATGGTTGAGTTTATGATTTTTCATGCTCAGTTTCTAGGTCAGCGTCTGTTGTTTTTGTTTAGATCTCGTTGTCATTGATGCAAACCCACGTGGTGGCCGATATGACCCATTCGTTCATTCCCCATGCTCACTCAGATCGGAGGCAAATTTTACGCTTTGTTTTTCAAACAGAGCTAACTAGGTATCAAACCCATGCGGTGATCACTGAGGATACTTTTCATTCTTTTGGCTTTACTTGAATTATGTACACTTAAAAACTGAATCAAACAGTGAGATGTCACGGTTTCGACTTGACATCCAGTGTTTATATTTCATCGTGGATACACTCAAACATTTAAAACTCCGTCAACCTTACGTCAAATCGTGTGATATTTATGGACCAAATGCAATTTTAATATGAGATAGATGTTATTCTAGGACAAAGTTCTCTGGATGAATTTAACAATTTATATTATTCAAATTTTGCCAACTCGTCGACTGAAATTCTGGCCCTGAAGTCATTTCTCTCTCAGAATCGCAACAAATCCGTCCTTTTTATGGCCACAAAGAAAACGGTGTATTTATTGCTCCGTCCCTGGGAAGGCACTTTGCAGATGTACTGATCACAGATAACCAAATAGTTTTATTATTTCGGCTTGAAGGCAGGACTTCTAAACCAGACATGAGACATTGTCTTTCTCCCCCCATTGAGACAAGGCACTAGATCAATCTGTCCAAAACTTCCGTTGCCATTGAATAAATTCAATCCAATCAATTTCAAGCTGACCGTTTCAAATAAACTATCTGCTACGAAACGTGCACTTTCTCGAGTAGTCGGATGTAATTTCAGTGCAATATTTGCTATTTCTGAGGAGAAAATTTATGAACCAGTGAATAGGCTTTTCTAAAGTCATCAGCGAATGTAGCGAAATTTAAGGACGTTAATTTTGACAACAACAAGCTGCCAGGCGCAAATAGTCTGGGTAGAATTTATTGGTTTCCGTGATACACCTACTGGGAGTTAACTACGGACATGCAATACTAATAAGATTTCTTGTGACTCTTGGGCCTATTGCGGTCTGTCTGCAGTCAAAGCAAAAAAGTTCATCAACATGGACCGGTAGGTCTCAGAGGCAGTGAATAGAACATAACTAATCGCATGAACTAATAAGTAATTGTTTGGCACTTCGTGGACATTATTTCCGCTCACAGGTTTTAATTTTTCCTCTCAACACCCGGGATGAACGAAGATGCACCAACGAAAATAAAGTAAATTGCTTCTTCCATCCATCTTCAAAACAGAGCAACAGTTTGATGTTTTTTCATATGGCAGGTCATGGGAAAATTAGAAAATTATCCTGTGAACTGCGCAAGTGCCTCAAAAGTTATGGGTCATAGGCAGGAGTCAAATTCATTCAGAATTATCAAACTCAAGCTAGGGAACACCTTGGACGCAAAGGAATGCGACATGCAGCGTGAACTTTTGACAGGCGTCATGATTGAAGATGGTGGATTGGCAAGCTCACTGCTGAATTGGGGGGGGATGGGGGCTAAAGGGAAACGGACTGTCGGGCATGCTCGCACTATGGAGTGATCGGAAGTAAAGACAGTCTTAGATTGTGGCTCTCCACCGGCGGCTGGTGGTTACGTGATACAACTGGATCCACGGTTGATTTGCAGTTGGTGGCAGCCAGGTTACGCAATGCGAACGTTTACGCTGAAAGTTCGTACTGCCGGAAACAGTTCACGATGAGCACACACGTGAAGAAGTTGCCCTGCGTTGTCCGTGTGACAAGCATCGATCCCGAATCGTGACGCCAAGGAGCTCAGGCAAAAGAATTGGTCATGCATCTCAACCGCAAACACCACAGTGTCAGTGCTTCTTTTACGAGGAATGAGCCTGATTAGCTCTCGATGTAAGATATCCTTTCCAGTGTCAGAACTGCAGTTTGTTGGGGTATATGCTGGCACTAAAAACAGGTACCGTTTCTTATGCCGAGATGCACTGAGCTCGGTTGAGTTGGATGAGCGAACGAAACGAAGATATCTGTCCATTCGGATACAGTATAGCAACCGCGTTCAGCTCTGGGGCTGAATGCAACTCGCTTCTGGACCATTCTACACACGGAGAGAGAAATATGAAAAAACTGAGTTGGTTCTTGGCTTTTGGGATGTACAACCAAGCTTGGGACTTGTATACGCGTTTGAGGGACATAGCAAACGTTAATTTTAAGGGAATATAAATTTTCGGTGATCCAATTTGTCATGGAGCAAAGATACTGAAAGATCCTAAGTAGAAGGAACCTCGTGGATTTAACAAGGTGATATTTTCGACACATACACTCATTTACATATCAACTGTGCTTTCATGGGAGACTCAACTGAATCTCTCGTTTATGATATTCTTCAACTGAATGTGCTGTACAAAGGCCGCCTCATGTTTCAGTTCTTACGATATTCGATTACTCGTGGTACGAGGCCTCTCTGCTCTTGGCTTGACTGCTCCCCTTTGGTCTAACGAAGTTCCAGCCAGTGCGGCCCACGGGATCATTGCAGCATTCAAGGCCGACTATGACGTTATGTCGGAAGCTTTAGGTCGGTCGATCATAAGGGTGGCAGAATTTGGTAAACTTTTTCATGCTTCGGTGATGCGCATACTGAGTTGATCTGTCACAGTACAGTCACGGCTAATGCAGCGACAAAGACAGGTAAAACTATCGACAAGCACATGCGCTTTATTTTATGAGGATTATGAGAGTTTGTAATTTGAAGGTATAAACTCCAAGCTGAGGCAGGAGACCATTTGAGATATTCCCTTTTGGGTAGCTTGTGCGGACGCACAATCGTCCAACAATATAACAACTCCATCCGTATAATCTAAATCTGTCAACGTGTCTGCAGATGAGAACCAGACACCCAGTTTGAGGGCTTTTTGTAGAATATACACCGTGATACGCCTTGACAAAAGTAAGCAAAAGTAGGAAGAAGAGACATCCTTTGCAAACATCGATGATTGTAGGGAAAATGTGGAATAGTTCGTTGCACATCCCGATGCAACCGGAAGTATGTAAATCAGTAGCGCAAGGAATATTTGCAAACCCGTTGGCCAAGTATATGTGAACAAGACACCCCATCCACGAAGTCGAACGCTCCTTGTAAAGCCAAAAAAATCCACCAAAGTCAGTTGGCTGGATGTGTGATTGTGCCCAGGCATTTTAATATATTGTGATTTGGTCTAGAAACATATTTTTAAAGATCCAACATAAAGTTAAGACTTCATGATTCCTTAGATACTTGTTCCATACGAGGGAGATTAGGGAATTTTCAGTTGGTATTTTGCCTTCTAGATGAAGCTGATCTGTGCTGAAAAGCTGAGAAACATTCTACAACTGATTCTTTTTTATTGATAATCATCTGTACTCTGCATCTCACAAAACTCAGGGAGTTTCCAACTCGCAATATTCGGGCTAGTAACATGAACACTTAACCATTCAGCCATGAGCGGCTGATAAGCAGTGTGCTGAAGTCGCACGTAAGTAGGGTATACCTGTTTTTTAAGTGAAGAAGACACCTTTTTGGAAAACAAGTGAGCCTGTTTACCGCAAGTTTATTGTTCAGTTACTTCTGTTCTTCCCTAATGTGTCGTTCAAGTATTTGACGCTCTGGTCACATAGATATTTTAGTCTAAAAAGCAGAAAATTTCCAGCCATATATGTTGTCCATCCGTTCCAGTCCATTACACCCTAATATTTATCATGTACCTGAAACTTCAGCGTCGGATTATTAGTAAGCTCAGATTTTAACTGGCTCGTATTTTCGAACGCTGCTTAACATGAGACCGATCAGTTGGGCGCGTCGGAATTACTGGTGGGCAGATTAGAAAAAAAGTGAAATTGGGAACTGGAGGGGATATTTTTCAAGTGTATCGAGCAACATTGATCAGCATTCAGAGTTCTTCTGTGCTTCAGATATGCTACCAATGCAGTGGATTTAATAACCTTGCAATTAAACGTTCCCAGATCCTACTGTTGTATCACGTGAGCTTGTAGTTATTCTCGGTGCACTGCAAGATCGTGGGCTGTAAATCCTCGTGAGGATTCTGAGGCTAGGTATCAGTGGACGGTTTGGCTGTACAGGTTCCTTCATAATCTGTGACATTTTTCTAAAGGCGGAAATCTACGCCTAACCCCTGACATTACGAACAGATTGTGTCAAAGATATACGGTTGCATCATTGACATTCCAATCGAAAAGGTGTGTATGTTACAAACAACGGACAACCGATCTCAGGAACATGCCAATCAGAACACGTGATGATGAATTCGAATGACGCTGCAATTGGCTCGTATCCAACTGACTGTGCAGACCCTTGAAAACGACTGGCAGAGCACCCAAAGTTTCACATTATAGTATCTCATTCCACCGAGCTCTGTTTTGGCTTTAAAGTTTCCATATTACATATTACCTGTTGCTCAGTTTGTTCGATAGGATCCGACTCCAGTTTGGTCCTGAACTTTTAAATGGTCCTATTCTTTATTTGCAAGATTACACCAATTATTTTGAATTTTCTATAAGAGCAAATAAAACTAATTTGAAATTGTTGCAGTTGCAGTTAAGTGCTATCAGATTGAGGTGGCCATCCCATGAATCAAATGAACGTAAACAACCCTTATTAAACGATGGCTTCTCAGTCTATTCCAAACTTCTTCTAGTTGATTGAGAATGGACGGCATCTCCCACCAAAACGCGTCCAGTTTTCACACTATTTTGACCAAAGCTTTGCGAAAGGATTGGTTTACATATTCACATATGATTATTGGTCGGTTCGCTAGAGTGAGTCAGTAGGTTATCGTAGCAATAGTTAGTTAGTTATTTAAGGCATGGAGCCGACCAAAGAGTCACCGTTTCGAACCAATCAATCAATTAATTGATCCCTTAATTAATTAATTTTTAAATCATTAATTGTGAGTAACTAATTAACCAAATCATTAATCAGGTAAATAATTAATTAATCGATTACTACGAAGTGCTAACAAAAGTTATGGGTAAAATGTTTTCGAGAAAATTATCTCCATAATTGCAAGTTAAATAAAGTACTTAAGACAAAAGCAACGTTTAGAGAGTTTATCGATCTTGCTTGGCCGTAGTCAGTGACTGGTTTGCCTCGGACAAACTGGCAGGCGACATTTTGTGAATCCGGCTAACAAACAGGTATTCGGGTATTGTGTTTTCCTCCTCGTTTCCGACCCCCTAATAAACCAAAACAAGTCGCGGTCATCGCTCTCTCCTATCAGTGCTCGATGGATATATTCAGTGAGGTGAAACGTTAGAGTGGATCATTTTCGGTGAATAAACACAATCAGTAGATGGAGTTTTTTGGGACTGAGGTTTTGAGGATATTCTCGCAGATTCTGTCTGGATCTGCAGGACCGAGGCGGTATCCTGAAAAGTGTTGCAAAAAATCGAGGTATGAGTGACGTCACAAAAACCCGGAAGCCTTTAAAAAATTCACATTGGGAGGAACATTCGTGCTTTTGGATGCAGTGTTGCACAAAGACCTGGAGCTGTGCGCGATTATCCACATCATCTTCGTGAAAACTTCCTAAATTATGTTGGTTTTCTCTTTGGAAACTTGAAATTGAGGTTTTGTTAAAGTCTTCAGCCATTAAAACACCACGAGTATAAGTTTCACAAAATCCATGAAGATGCGTGCATAATTTATTTTGTGTGCAACGTTCACCGAACATGAAGTGAAATTCTGCAACGAATGTAATCAAGCCGGCCAAGCAGAGTTGGAGAGCCAAATCGAGTACTCCTTTAGACGGATCTAGAGATTGCAGTATAGGCCGACAATAGAATTTAGGTGATTCCACTCTGCGCTGTTACAGCTAGCTACGAAACCGCAATTCAGCCACGGGGGTTATGAGGGTGTTTAATGCCAACAACAGGTAAAGCCTGGTGTTTCGATTACTTGAACAAGATCAGATTCACTAGCTGATGGTACCAAATTTCAAGGGGTGCCTGAGGAGCAGTGTGTGGCTGGTCAGATTGGACTAGAATCATCCGGAGATATTAAAGATTTTTATTGTTCTCAAGCTTTTGGGTCCAGTAAATGATTTTTGGAATCTTTGCGGGTTAAAAGACTTGCACCACGAATGCATGATAACTGTTCGATGGCGAACGCCGTAAACAGATCAACGTTGTGCCATTTCGTTTGTCCACCATTCCGTTTTTCGCCGACGCGTTCATTGTCACATCAGAACCCCCAGTATAACAAAACCTCACTGATAATTGCCAAGTTTACCGCAGATATGTTGACGATTTCTTAATTGTGCAACTTTATGCGTATCCAATACTTAGTTTACTTGTTGGGTTCAACACACTCTAGCATTCATTGCAGGTACGCGCATGAGAACCAAAAACTATATGTAGTTCTTTGAAATGGTTAACTCTGGGCAACGTGTGCATCGTAAAGCAGCATGTGGCCCCGATGTTCTTCCTTTAAAATGCGATTTAGTTGGGTGCGTGTTTAAGGACCCCGTGAGTTATTCCCACCAGAGAAACACGAATTCCAGCTTCAAGCCCCGAGAGTGCTTCCTAAATAGAGTGCTTGTCCTCACGAGTTTACGGATAAAAGCATTCGGCTACTGGAAAAAACACCAACGTTGAAGATTGTAAAATCTAAACAGCTAGTTATCTAATCATCTTCAGTGAACTTGTGATCAGGCGAGCTTTGACGGTAACTGGCCAAAATTCTATACGCCTAAATGGGTGTTTAACCTTACCAACCATTCGAGAATTGTTCATTTTCTTGGAAACTAGCTGCCCCAAGTGGCCATAAGTATGTATATTTATTTATTCCGGTGTTCGCGTAATTTTAGTTACATTGGATATATGTCTAAAACAGTCAGTGAACACCAGCCTGTCTGGCTGAGAAAAAGGAGTGTAGTGTTCGGACATCTAATCAGCATAAATCTAGTCACTGTCCGGCACAAGGTTCTGTCAAGCAAAATTTGTATACTTCAAAGCTAGTTGCAAGCTTTTGCCGCAGAATGTGAGACGACGCTCATCAAGAAATCTGCAGATTGTTTTCCCGGCCGTTTGGAGATGAGTGTCCGTTCGTTGCGCAAAAAACGTTGGTTGATGGGTTTCCAGCAAATCCATCAAAATACAGTTCTGGATGTCAAGTAGATCACTTGTGAGATAACTTGACGCACGGTTAGTGATTCCTAACAAAAATGAAACAACTGAGCAGTGCCCCCCGGCTGCCGAAGCTAAAAATTACATGTTACATAGGCTAGTCGGAAACAAATTATTAGTGTGTAGAGTGAACTGTTGATGCAGCGGCAGTTTCGTGGATTTTTGACCTTCATCGTTAAAATAAAGGTCCCTATTATGCAATGTCCTCTGGAGTGCTATGACGTCTTTTACGTCTAAAAAATGTGACGGGGCCTAGGTTTATAAGTGGTAGGGTTCGGTAGAAGAAACTGAGAGGTAAACTAGAGATGAAAACAAGCTATTTATCTTATAACAAGCTATGGGTGGTGAAGTCTGATCTTACAGGATTTAGGAGGTAATAGACAAGGATTCAAGCTTGAAGTGCCTAGTAAACTGACAGATAGTGGATGCACGATGGAGAGGTAAACCGACAGAAGAGGAGGGAGTCATCTGTCTGGTTGTGAAGAAGTGTATAGTGGATGTGAGGTTGGCCGTGGGGTGAGTTAGTTTATTGCTATTCAAATTTTTCACAGGCCTAAGCAAAACTTCGATTGATTCGTCAGGACAGACATAATCGACTTCTGTGTGCAAATTCAGCAAACTTCAAAAAGCTTTCGCAACAGACTACTCAGTTCGCCGACTTGAGCTCAAATCTACTCGCTTGCTTCCGATAGAAGCTAGCTAATACAATAATGGCTAAGTTCTCGGAACGACTGAAAACTAGGCAATACATTCTCTTCCACCAAATGGTCCATTCAAATTGACCTCAAATTTCAACGTCTATTCAGCTTGTGTTACGGTACAATTGTCTAGGGAACAGTAAACCTAGAGCACCGGGTAAATTTTACGACTAGACTACGGCGACTATAGATTCAAGTCCAGACGGATAAAAAATAGTTTTCATCGACTTGCATGCCGCGGGTTTATTCAATGCAGTGCACTGGGAAGAAAATTTGAGCCGCTTGAATTGGAGACACGCAAACTTCAATGCTCCATTGAGCTTATTAAGAAAAAAACGAACCAATTACCATGATATAAATTGCGTCAGTTGTTCTTCAGTCAGAGTGAACAATACGTAAGTCCAGCCTATTGCACTCGGTTGAATGAAAATGCCAGTTTGCCTGAAAGTGTGTGAATAACGGACAGAGAATAAACCATGCAGTCCCATTCATCTGGATTGCAATAACTTCTGTAATGAGAAGCCTGCAGACATCGAAACTTGAAAGACTTGGACGAAGTGACATGAAATTGCATCCTCTGGATATTGTCACTTGTCCTTCTACGAAGTTGAGATTTTTTGATTCAAATGAGCTTCTTATTCTATCCAGGGATAGAATCGGTGTAAGCAAAAAACAGTCATGAGAATCCCAGTAGGATTCCCAATGAACTAGAACACTTCAGTGTGAAAAACAGTTGCAATAGCAGCAGAAGTCTACTGTAACTAACACCATTATCTACCTTTTTTAATGCGCTGTAATGTGATAGACCTTGACCAGGGTTGTCTGAGTTGACCTACATGGATGCGCCACACTAGTTTCCAAGGGATTTTGGGATAAAATCTCCGTGATTTAAGTTCCTTCGGCTTTGGCGGCTTTGGAAAAATGATCGTCCGATTTATTCTGTATGAAAACAACGGAACTATGGTTTTCATATAGACACACAAACGTATGGCACAGGAATGGCGAAACCAACTCGGTTAAGAAGACGAATGATCAACATAAAAGACCATAGCAAAACAACAATGTGATCGCTTCAAATAGTGACCTCTTAACTGTGCTGGATGTACCATTTATGTGAGCATACAGTAATGGAAGGCCCGGGTGTGACGCGATTTCGTGCATTAGAATGCATCGAGAACGACGAATAAAAATGCGTCAGCTGATGATCCCCAAGAAGGGCAGGACCGGTGGTGGGCTATGACTACCTGCGTAAGGTTTTGACGTTCTGATGACCAGAACTGTTTATTCCAGGAGAAGATACCGAGACAGTTACACAGAAATTAATACTACCACCCAGTGAACATCAGGTACACCGTCCTGGTTGTTTTCAGGACGTTGATTGTACTCTTGCTCAATTTAACATCGGGCTACGTAAGTAACTGAGGTATTTATCCTAATTTGTGGTTCGGTCAGTAACATAATTGTCTTCGCACGTTAGAAACTAACAAGTTTGGAAAAGTTGTCTTCATCGCTATTCACGCAGCTGAAACCCTTCATTCCAACCACCACCTATGGCAGAGACTCCAGGTGAGCCTACCGTAGCCCTGAACAAATCTGATTGGCAGTTTGACTTGTACTAACAGTGCATCGGAGCTAATATCTTGTATAATTTTATTGTCAGCCAGGCAGCACCGTTAACGAGTGGTTGTTTTTGCAGAAACGAAGAATGAGCTTTTCAACGCAGTACAACATACAGTTTCATGAGAACTGCAATTGTCGTTGCTTTGTCCGTTGAGCGGGGCAACTTGAGTGCAATCAAATTGCCCGGCTCAGTGAACAAACTAACCACCATCTACGCTACCTGAGCTACCAACATTTCCCTCTATAGGACTGGAATTGTGCTGTCCCTGGAATTACTTTTCGAAGCAAGCAGTATAATCTTTCTTTTCCATTCGAGTCAAACTATCAACCACGGCGTCGACTTCGAATGTCTGGTTAGTCAAGTCAATGGATATACCTGCAAAGGCTAGTATTTTCTGGATGTTTAAGCAGACAACTGATGAGATAATTTGACAAGTCGAAAGACCGTACTTATACAGCACATAGAACAGCTCTGGTTTGTAAATAAACTGAAAAAAACGGAAATCAGTTGGGCAAAATAGTTAGTCCTTTTGTTGAAGTTGGGGAAGATTAGGTGAGTGACAGGTATCCAGCCGTGCACTTACAACAGCTGCAAGCTAATTGGAACGCGTCAGATCACGTGGCTTTCAAGGTCCAACATTCGTTAGAACTGACCATATCAGCTCATTAAAAAGCCACTTTTGAGGCAGATTTTACGAGAGATGGGGGGAATTCTAATGGTTTTCCTCCTATGTAACTAGAATCATGTGAAGGTAATATATCGGAGGGATTATGTAGCCGAAAAACCTAAAGTGCTTGGTCATTTGTGCCAAACCTAAACAAGCAGGTATAAACCAAACGGTCTCGATGGCAAACTGGGCGCACATCAGATAGCCTGTCAAATCATTTGGAAAATGAGAACTCTATGGTGAAATTGAAATGCTAAATTTGGAAGGTTGAATAATGTAAGGTTTGGGGGACTGATAGTAACAGGCCTCGCTTGGAAACAATTTAATATTGTAGCAATTTTGGATTTGCCTGTGAGGAGGGCATGGCAGAGGCTTTAAACTTCTAATTTCAGGGAGTTGAATGACTTGTGACGCTTTTTGCTTGTTGTCGAGTCTTGGTGGTACAGAGATATAAACTAACAAGACGAATTGTTGATAAGTCCGGTCGGTTCCTGGGCTGTCAGACCAATTTACGGTGAAAAGTTTAGTGCTAATCCTGCACTCTACGATCAGCTGCCGAGAAAAACTGGTCCATTATGTTTTTCACTGAAAAAGCACATTGTAAAGAGGGCTTTTGGTGGTCCAGGTGCGGTAAAATTCGTGAGAAATCTGATTACTAGTCGCAGCTCGATAATCATCATGTCCTCCCTTTGGAGAGCGTGAAAAGTTCGAAACTGATGTGACTGCTAAGAGTACACGCATTCCAGAAGAATATCAACGTACCTGTTGTACCAAGAATAGCTCGTGCCTTAAGGACGGTTGACAATTATTTGGTATTGGGTTCAAGAGTGAGAATTTTTAATCTGAAAATCAGGACACAGGCAACACGTAGACGGAGACTCCGAAACCAGCCCTGATTCAAACTGTGGGTTGTTACGCTGCGATATTCAATAGGGCTTGGGGATCCGTCACACGCTTGCTGCTGATGGTTTCCAATGAAGACGGAAAAACTTTACAGTGCTTCTTGGTTTTTTGGTGCGACTTTCCTTTACTTACAGTAAGAAATTTTCAGAGTGGTTCCCAAATCTACTTGTGCTGTCAACATACCTTTTGAAAATTGTTTTGATCAGTAAGGGTCAATTGTAGTCCTCTACTGAAATACCTCTGGGGAGGAGGGTACGCTACGTCCGATAAAGAATTATGTCAGACGGCATTTAGTCCAAACAAGGTTGAAGGTTGTTGGATTTTGAATGCAATTTCCGTGTCGACTGTCCGGATGCTTCAGGCGGAAAATATCAACAGAATATGGACATAATTAGTGATTCTCAGGGACTTCCAGTCGCTGCTTCAAAAGACCAAGAACTTGCCATAATTGGTGGACTGTACTGCTCACCAGCTCATTGGCACTGTGATTTTAAAATGTTGCATATTGACATCGACATTGGTGGCCACCAGCTCGTTTACATCGGCCACCCAGGAATCTACTGAATTATTATGAATTGTGTTCCGTATATGTCCTCTAAAAGGATATTACCTATGTAGTTTCCTGGGTCGTTACCGATGCTTTTATGTGTTAATTCATATATTTCCTCATTTTTGGGTGATATCAAATTTCCATGAAATGATCTGTCACATGCTAGTGAGACTGACAGTTTACTATGTACGCAGGAACTCTCCATGGCTGCATGGACCTCTGTTCAACAGCGTGCGATTGTTACCCCGAGCCGCACTAAGCTGATTCACGAATACCCACATTGTGAACTGAATCGTAGCTTTTGCCTCATATGGATATTCTTCGGAAGCTGAATCTTCGTCTGCTTATATTTTTTTCTCCCCTTTGGCGTTGCTTCACCATATGTGCTCAGATTTCTTTGTTACTAAATCCACACTGAATCCACACCTGTAAGAATGTTGACCCTTCCCTAAAGGTAACACACTTTCCAGACCATCGGATGCGAAAGGTTCACCTGAATGCAGTCGAATCCTCTGTCAAAACTAAATTTGTATGCAAATGAGACTATTTGTCAAAGATTGGTCCTTCTTTTTGAATTGAGATTTTGGATTTTTCTGTGAGGCATGGATATGTGTCGTAGCATGTTTTTGAATGTCAGCAAAATTTTGCGACCATCTTAAGGAACTTACTGGTCTAACCTGTGTCATAAAATACTTCCAAATGGTTGAATTTTTCGTGATACGTTTGTAAAAATATAAAAACATCAAAATTACTCCATTAGCAACATCTTTTTCATCCCATCCGGACTGATAGCTATTATTGTGGCTATCATACTATAGCTGCGCAGAAGACTGCACATAGGCGAATAGTTGGGTGGATAACGTCATCACTCCGAAAACCACGGCCTTTTCTCACATGAGCACGTCCAGTTTGATGAACGAGCTACTACACTGCATTATTTACTGTTTTTTTGCACATAAATTATCAAGCAGACGGGGTTTTCCACAACTTTTTAGTGTTTTATACATTAGAAATCATGGAAGTGTGGGATACAACAAACCTCTACCGTGCTAGCTGTTCCAGTAATCATACCCACATCCAGTAGTTTGAGTGAAGGTTTACTGAGGACTTTGAAGATTTTTTTAGGGAATGGAGACCAAAGATTTCTTTTCATTGAACCATCCACGTTTGATTAGAGTTGTGCGATTAAACTGGCCTCCTGCTGCTCCAGTAATTTTGTTCAAAAGAACATAATTCGACTTTTATGTTGCGAGGAAACAAACAATTTGAAACTGTTTATTTGGTGAAAAATTCCATCTGTTTGCTAAGGGGATGAGATGTGCGGGGAAAAAGTGGGCAGCTCTAAACAGAGGCAAGCCAATGCAATGGGGACAACAATTCCTTGAAATTGTTTTGCATTTCTGTTTGACAACTGACAAAAATGATAAACAATAACATTTTCTGGAGGAATCCTTGGACTCTGAAATGTAGGAATGCCTTTGACGCAAGCTAGATATGGTCCATTCTGTGATGCCGTGAGAAGAGTTAACTGAAGGAACAGAATGATTCGACTTGATAATCGTTTCTGCCCGTGCTATGTGAAGTTTTTTTCAGTAGATAGCCTGAAGCATTCTGAAACTGGTCGGGTTGCATCAGCTTTCTGAGATTGTTCATTCGAATCGGGCCTGGCAAGGTTACAAAATGGTAGTCCTGTTCGTCCAGCGTGCCAGAAAACATGATAAGACGTCATCCTCCCTTGTAATTGGATGTCATTTGATCGTCAGTGTAGCTAAGGAAAATCATGTGTTGAATCTGATTACTAACAACCCAGCAGGTCTAGATCGGGTTATTTATAACCATCCGATTCAATTCTGTTTATATGGTAAAACAGTCCTGATTTCACTAGGTCGGATTACCGAGTATGTTGTCACCTAACTCTTGAGAGCAATGACGGAATCAACGGAAGGATGGCGCCACTGAAAGCTTGCATATTACGACACGACAACAATCCGGATTTATCGAGGTGTGTATCCTCTAACGGACCATCATGCTTACAGGCTTACAGAAAGTTTTTAAACCTACAGAAGTAGTTATTCGGCAATTTTGCATCCCTATATGCTTGTTCTTTGAGAACTTCGCACTCAGTTGACACACTTTTTAATTGTAAACATTCCCCCTCAGTAAGATGGATCATATCAATAAATTATTCAGAACTATTTGGCACTCTCCCTATCTTCACTCAGACATCATTTTTGACACATCTGATTAAAGTGTCCAGACATAAAAGATAATTGCTCTTATCGAGTTGAGACCCACTTCACCCCTACTGACCAGATCTCATGAAAGTTTGCCATGCAAAAGCAGATACAAGGATTTTATTTCCGGTGCAAGTCAACTCCTAAAAAGTGCAGGCAGATTTACAGTCCTTTCCGGGAGAACCGGTCTTCCCTAGGGACAGATGTATTGAGGAGAAGTCTTAGGGTAGGCACGACTCAAATCAGGAAATCATAGATTAGTTATTTCCTTAATGGAGCATGCCACTTCTAAGATCGCTGAAAACTCTTTGACAGCCCGATTACACTGGTCTTGGAGCTCTTCAAGTAGGTGTGTTCTCTGTGTTCCCTTCATCGTTATGTTCTGATTGATTAAATTAGGTATGTTTCACGTACTTAACCAGGCCACGCTCTCCAACACAGCGCTCTGTGCAATTCACTGAAAATATGTGATTGCATTCAAGAGAAACTGATGAAATCAGTCAAGTAAATAAAAGCGTACAAGTCTGGAAAAATACCACACAAATAGGAAAGTAGATAAGTCAAAACAAACCAGTACCAATCGCTACCTCTCGGAATAAATCACGGGAAGTACTTGAGGGCCGAAAAGACTCTATCGGCTTCGGGACCGTTTCGTTGCCAATGAATAAACCATATCCCATACGGAAGAAAATAAGAAATGCTGTTGTTTTCATCGCAAATTTTGAAACATGTTGACAAACAAACCGCTATTGCACTGTTTCAGAATTTTAAGTTTAAATTACCCAACACGATTACTTCTCTCAGTATTGTTTTGCGAAAGCCATATTGAGTCGAAGTTTCCTAAGATATGCCCTTGTTACACTGTCACTCATTACAATAGAACTATTGCCCTCCTTTATCTCTGGGCTTGCACAGACTCCTTTCTCATACTGTTTATCATACAGTCAGTCAGCTTCTGTTCCACACTCTTCAACCCATATACATTTTGCCAGACAGGCCACCGGTTTTCGTGGGGGTTGGCGTAACGGCAGTTTTTATATATCTGTTACACTTGCGTTATTCATCATACTGTTGAAATTCATCGGCCATAATCTCATTGACTTCACGGTCTTGGTTCCGGTCAACGACTGCCAATTATCAGAAATCACTTGGCCGATCACATCTATTCGGACATTATATTGGACCCTGAAGAACTTAACGGTAATGCTGATAGCTTAGATGAAAGGAATGGCATTCAAGTGTGACCGATGTATGTGGCTGCCTGGATGAGAGAGGCGTAAAACCTCTGGACATCATGATATTACTAGCAAGGTAAGACGGTACTGAATGTAATGCATCTGGTGAATTATTGCACAGACTGATTGGCGTGCTTGCTTAGACTAGGCTGTTTAAAGACATGGATTCGCGTCGACCCATCTCATGCCAGCAATAAACATGATGGTGACTGTAGGTCATCAAGTATTTATAAGTGACAAACGTTAGCCATTCGGCGGTATAAAATGTTATCCATTCACTCGGTTCTAAAGCAGAATGTTTTAGGCAATTAGATCGAACCGTCGGAATTCAACAAACTTACTGTGACGAGACCGCGCCCCCGAAGCAAACATGCAAAGTGGCACCAAGTAATGTCCGAGCTTTCTAGAAGGCAAAAATAACGCACTGGACAATCCATTGTTTTTGCCAACATAATTATGTAGCTTAGATCTAGACACAGGAGTTCATTTGGAGTTTTTTTATCAGTTTAAAAGCTGAACATGGATAAAGGTCAGTGAAAAAGTGCCTACTTACACATCAAGCGGTAAGCAATGGCGAAACGAAGGTAGACCAGGAAACCCTTGTGGAAGGTATTGTGTATTAGTGTTAAGGCAGGCCAATTGTCTCTCGAAATTTTGCCACAACAGGTGGTGCTTTGACAAGTAAGATGATGAGTTATTCACCATGATGTTGAAGTGTATTCATAGGTTTTTCAATAATAGACTTCATTAGACGCACATGGTAAATTACCTGATTGATCTGAGGGCAGTTTGTACAGTCTTCCTTAGGAGATGCGAAATGACAATTGATATCGGCAATCGCTTCAGCGGTACACGACAATGGCAATTTCTTGTCCACATTTGGGTTGCTTGTATCGAGAATAACATTGGTTTAAGTACACAATGACGTTTCTAGCTGTCTACTTGTCAGTGAATGTAACATGTAGGAGTTTTTGTATAAGAATTCGGTGGAATGTTACGTGAATCTCACGCAATGTTAATCGACAAACGTAACAAAACAACTAGATTCAGTTATTCACCTAATATCCTTTCAAATTTCTACAGATGTAGACCCGCCACGGACAGCCAGAAGGTTTACATATACTGTTTTTCACCATACAACTGCTGCGAATTCTGTTTCGCTTCACTGATCTTTCGCCACTGCAAGAGGACCATCAATAGAAGTGGCTGTAAACGGCTGACGTAAACTATAGTCCGATTCGCTTATACCAGCATTATCTCGGGGCACTGTCTACTGAACAATGTTTCCATGTTTTTTATTGTTGTAGATTTTTGTTCAATCGAGTGCGAGGCTTGAGTATTGGATATTGTTCAAAGAATGTACACCGCTTACCGAGATAAAACAAATGGAGCTGCAATATCTCGAAACAAGAATGTTGCCCAATTATTCCATTATGTGGTCGCCATATGCAACTAAAGCATTGTCTTCTCCCAATCGAAGTTAGCTTCAAACCAGAATCAGCTTGATTCTACCCGATCTTCTCTGATATGAGGTGGTTCTCATATGATTGCGGAGTACATACGAGGTATTAGTTTTGTTTTGGAAATAAGCATCCATGAAACACGCTTTGCTTAGTCGTATTTTCTGTGGACTGTTTTTTTCGGCTGAACACGAACACACGGAATGGATAGGTGGCTCATGCAAATTATTTGAACTCAAAATGCCAAAATGTGGCAGTAGCCTAACAGCAACTTGACAAAAAACAGGTAAAAATAATCGAGCTGCTAATTTTTCTACACACTCACAAGACTTCTGCTAAACTTTTGAGTATGCACTGAATTGTGAGGATTGCCAGTCGATCACCCTGTTCACAGGAGTCGCACACTAATCGGCCTATGAGACATGCCACTCTGCATGCCCAAAATCCACCTAAGGATGTGTAAGGCCTTGCTTTATTTGACCTACCTTGAAATTGGTTGCATTTTTTGGGAAGAATCTATTAGATAGCTTAATGCACCTTATTTAAAAATTTTATCACACAACTTTTGTTTTTAAAAACCCTCAGCTTTTACTGTTTCCTTAATATGTAGACAAATGGGGGGGGGACTGATCAGCCAAAATGTCTAGAAACCGTCACTCTAGACTGGAGGCTAGAGATTTTGTGTAAATCGTAGTCGCAATCGGTTCGGCTGTAAAACTATCGGATAAAACAAAAAGTTGCAATCTCGATTTTAGCAAAGTTAACCTTAGAGCTCCTCAAAGTGTGCAGATATTAAACAGGAATGTCGCTAAATTCTGTCTGGTGTCTAAACATTAAATAATTTGATTCAAACTCTCCGAATTCCATGAAATGTAGTATGCAGTTGGAACTGGGTAGATTTTAGATTTCATTCACGTCATGTCGCTTCTCGTCCGCCTCGCTACACATTCACGCTCAAGGAAGTCATATACTTGGAGAAAATTACACTGCAAAAAATAGAAGTTATGTGAAGCCGCCGAGGTATTCCGTAACTTTGGGATTAAATGTATGACATGACTTACTTCTTGGTATTGGAGTGTTCTGCGGAATCTTTGGCGAAGTTAAACCGCTGGAACCTTGCTTGTTGTTTTATCTGAAAAAGCTCCATTGTACTGTTATTACTACTTGCAAGGAATCTGTTAATGATGAACGAGGGCAAAGTTACCGTGTGTAGGTATCCTTTCAGGGACATAGGCTGCCATAAGTTTGTCGAAACACCACGGACTAAAAAACCTGGTTGTATCAAAATCTTTTTAAGAGAAAATAAATCTGTGAAATGGAGACTTACTGGGGACAAGGTGGTTCAAGTTGCAATATTTTGTTCATGATGTGGATATTGAAATTAGCATGCCATTCAACACCAAGCAATTAGCCCTACGCTCCCCTGGGTTGCCAGACGGTTTTCTAGAATTTACAAAAAAGAACATCATTTGTAATGAATTTCAATGAAACCAGAATAATACAGTAGCGGGTGAAAAAAATTAACGAGTTGAATACATACATATAAACCACATAAAGGCCTAACAGCAAGGATACATAAAATCATAAGATTCGCCAGAGAGCGTCCAAACAAATAACAAAAAATGCCTCGATTTAAACCTTATTTCAGTATGAGGTAGTGTCCAGTGCATGGCCACTCAACCTGACTACCTTAAGAATATATCTTCATCGGGCCATTATATTTTGTTGCTAGTCACTTGTTTTGTTTGTATGGATTGCATTGGGAATAAATGACAGTCGCGGTTTGATCTCTAAAGTTTGCCCCCTCTTAGAAATCGGTATGTGCTTTCTTCTAACTAAGGCTTTAGGCATATCCTTGCGGCTGCGGGATATCCCCCATTTTATTGAAGAAGCACGTGTGAACTCTAAGCAAAATGTCTATCCTCTAAACCCCTCAAGGAGCAATTTTCTGGGCTGCTTTGAGGACGCA
The DNA here is from genome assembly GCA_003604175.2 of Clonorchis sinensis. Lineage (NCBI taxonomy): Eukaryota > Metazoa > Platyhelminthes > Trematoda > Opisthorchiida > Opisthorchiidae > Clonorchis > Clonorchis sinensis. Next base: position 83,497,906 of record CM030369.1, read on the forward strand.
TTCCTTCCACGATGGACCAACATAACATAACTTGATCGATTTGCTGGTTAGTTTTCCGTCTCTCACGTGTGTAAAAGATGACCAACAACAAAATGATAAACAGCGTTGATACCTACAAAACTAAAAGTACTTGCACGAAGCAGTTGCTTTTGTATACCATCCTATGTTTCGCAGTTTTATAGCTTATAATAGCCCGTACCCGGAACCGGATGACAAAGTAAAGCGTCATGTACAGTGAGTGTGTTTACACATACTCATTTTCGTTGAAGCATTCAGCGTAAAGGTGTGGATCAAATGGTCCAAACAGTTGGTTTGCTCACTTCTCAGAGCGCCTAAATTTGCATTTTGTTGGAGCAGATGACGAGATATTCTTATGACGCTTGGTTCGTGTATAAACCTGTCACACTGGTTCCACTGTAGGGATTCCTCACCTAGGACGTTTCCGTACAACACACTCAATTCAGCTGAAATCTTACAACATTAGAATTCTATGCTCGTAAACGCTACACCGATCAGCGCGCAAGCACTATTCGGCACAGAGACAAACAACCGTTCACTAGCTTAGTTCGCTGTCATTGATTTGGGTTGGTACGCGGATGGTACATGACACAAGCACGTACGTAATTTGCACCCGCGCACGAACCTATGGATGTTATGAAGTACGCACATACCAAAAAGCCTGTGCACCGGTTATGAAGCTGAGGAGTAATTAACTTCTGACGTCTGCTATTCTCCCCAAAGTACAATCAGTTCTATCACAATTAGCAACCTCTAACTTTATATCCCGATCCTACTAGGTAGATTTCTATGGGGATTGCGTTCCCAAAGGTTTTTAGCCCACTGGGTCGCAACGTATATCAGTATTCTACTGAACCGTAGGGCACGTTTTTATAGTAAAAGATTCTGTTGAAGTATTCTTTGTGTACAAATACAAAGCTCCATGGCGTTGCCATTTCACTCTCTAGTTGTAGCTGTTCGGTAAAGCATTTTTACGGTGTTTCCTTCATCACAATAAAGTCAAAGGCATTTTCGAGGTTCTGCTAAGTAGAACAGATGGTGCGGATTTTTTAGGAAAGATTCTTAATGCAGTAGCAAGTTATTCTTAGCTGTGAAAAAGTACAAGTTCGGTTTCTAACCAATCACTCTTAAGTTGTAAACCGCTTCCGGCCATCTCATTTATTTTTGTGACGCTATACAAGGCTTCCTGAAAAATTTTAGCTTAAGCTTTGGAATGACCGTATAAGCACAATCAGCTTGGTAAGGGAGTAGAGAAATACATTTCTGACTTTGGTAGGAGACCGGTTTACTTGAAAGATATTACCATTGAGATTTTCTGTTGCATTTCTGGTACAACATGTATAAGTATGCTTTAAACCTAAAATGGTGTACGGGGAAAGAAGCCATTTGAGATCTAAATTGATTTGCTACTGTAAAAGACTGCCAGCATTTGGTAGCGTACTCAAGGGAGATGTTCCACGAGTATTTGCGTAAAGGATGGCTTGAGCACAACACTTCCTACGAGCAAACTATTTTGGGGCCGAAACACCAACGTAAAGGATGGCTTGAGCACAACACTTCCCACAAGCAAACTATTTTGGGGCCGAAACACTAGAAATACTAAACAAAAGTGTGCAAAATTAAGACCACGGTTCAAGAAGGCACTAGTAAGTACTTGTTTAGAAATTTGCGATTGCTGAATTTCATTGGTCTTTTATATCTAAGTGAATTTATTCGTTCATGTTGAAAGCACTTTAAACTTCACTTACCGCCAGGTTTAAAGATTACACAATTGTCGAATATCGTTCGCCCAGCTCTGCTTGGGGAATCGAGTGAACGGGATAAAGCTGATATACGGTCTTTCAAACCGTGAGCACTCGTTCGCAATGTGAATCCAGGAGGCCTGTAGCTTTGATCGAGGCTGTTGGTCCAAACTGTTCGTTTTAATCACATTACTCGAGCGAATGTTTGTACCCTTTAATATAACAGCATTATTTCGCACACGAATCCACGGTTTATGCACAGGATGCACAAACGTGGCATATTACTATGCCCGTTTGGAAAAACACGGTGAAAGGCTGAAAACTATGCTAGCGACATGGTTTTGGCCAACAGTGTGCAGGGACTTGGTAATATACAAAAGAGTGGACAGTCACGTGTTCTGCTGACTTGCTGTGATGCTGTCGAGCACATGTGGTTAAGGTCATACCTGTTCTCCTGCGGTGAATGCTAGTATGCCATCTTGGTAATTGATGTGCCGTTGTCAAAGAATCAACAAGAAACAAACCGATGAATTACGTTCTTGATGTTGGCATTTCACCCATGTTACTTGTTATTCAGCATCCGCAGACCTTTTCATTTGCCCTCAAACGAATGTTTAATGTACTGGTCCGTTCGTTTGGCATTGAAGACGTTAATGACAAACACAGCTCACCAGATAGTGCTAATTACGTGTAAAAAACAACAGAACAAATGTTTTCTAAGTGAACATTTCATTTAATATTTCTCATCTCATTTGTCAATAAGGGTACAGTGCAATAGGCGTTTCTGTGTTTGCTGACCTCAGGACCACATGGATGTTAATTATAGCAGCTCAAGCATAGTAACAAAGTTGGACAAGTACGTGCACCTCTATTGGTGTAAAAAATGAGTTTATGTGAGTAAGCAGGTTATTAAAATATTACTTCACTGATTTTGTTAACCCTTCGAAAATTTCATAGGTTTCGAACTATGCCTAACAGCGAGTAGGTGAAGCTTCTTTGGAAGTGCTGGTTTTGTGTGAGATTTGATCTGATAAAATAAAGAATAACTAGTACTCTCTTGTTTGAGGGACCAAGAGCTGCGCCCTTTGAACGTGCATTCAAGCTCTTGCGTGTCAGATTTGTAGTGAAAAACTGCAAGGTTCCGGAAAATCAAAGGATGTCAGGGCTGTGACATTGAGTTCCCTACAACATCAATGGAACGCTTAGTTGAACCTCTGGATTCATAAAAATAGTACGAAGATGAAATCAAAAAGCGTTTGGGATATTGACAAGAATATGCGTGCGTTTTTGTAACAGCGTACGTTGTAGAGGTAAACAACAGTAGATTGGAGGTCAGGATTAGAGCCGAAGGCGTGTTTTCCTGACTGGATCTGTGTTTTATGGGAGATGCAATGTATCGAAACCACGGCGCTCAAGACAGCCGGTGAACTCATCGTCATTCGGGCTGCATATCCGTCAACGATTTGCTGGTTTCGGTTGAATGCATTGTAAATCATTTCAGTGAGTTTTCAACCTGTTACAATCTCGCAAAAGATGAGTTATTTGTTGCCGCATTTCAAAACTTAACTCGATCGGACCATCAATCCTGTGACCATCCAGTGACAAAACTCAATTGATTTTCTGTTTCTCCTTACCCTGAATTGTCAATTCACTGTAAACTTGTTAACAGGTTCATTCTCAAATCTAGATCACCCTGTTACCAAACAAGCCGATTTGAGGTAGAAGTTGACGGAGAATGGATGTCTCTAACGATATTTCAATTTCCGACAAACAACAAGTTCATGAACAAGTGTAAAGGAAAGAACATAAAGAAGGGCTCCTTGGCGTCCTTGGGAAGCCAAAAAAGGCGATAACTTTGCTCTAGGCCTAGTTCACCATGCGAAGCATGAGCAACGCTAATGAGCAATGACGACATCCAACTATATAATGAACAAACTATTGAACAGCTTCCCTCAAAATGCTTGTCCAATTAAGCAGTTTCACAGGCAAAATGAATATCATTCATTTGGGTATAATTATTATCTGACAGGTAAGACGAATGGTGCATAGTTTTCAAAAGATTCGTGGGAACGCCAAACAGCCCGCTACAGTTTTTGTCCTTTGTGAAGCTTATCAGATGAGTTTGGTCCTTGAAGGTATGACATGCTTATCCTCATGTCAACACTAATTTATGCTTACACTGCGATCGACGCGTATTCGTAAATTACGTTAGTGCTGGCGGGTTTCCCAGTTAAAAGAAGATCCACGAAAACATTCAACAGTCCATCACCGATTTCAAGTAGTGCTTTTTTAGGAATATTAAATGTCTGATAATGCCGTAGATCACTGATGCACAAATGCTACGAGTTGATTTGTGGTAATTTGAAGTGAACTATAGACAGACCGAATTCGAATATCTATTTCTTGAACAGGCTCTGTTCTGTTATGATTAGGTATTGTCATTTAGTTATCCTGTTCAATCTGCCATGTTTTTGGTTTTGAGTATACCAACCGGCAAATGTTTCTTTCTTAAGTGCCAGAAGTGAGGTTGGTTTTAGCACTACCAACCGTCATGTATAGGTCTGAAGCCCATAATGTCGTGCTTACTTGAACATTTCTGACGAGTAGCAACAACTAGCAACATTTGGCCATCATTTCGGTAACTTAGGTTAAGTAGACTCATCACGGTGTAACTGCTTCGATCTATGGCAATAAACTTGTTTTCGTTCTGTCAACACTGAAGCCATTTGCAAACTTTGACAGGTCGTTCAGATCGTTCAGCTGTAACACCTTTTCGGTGCCTAGCTGCCATGCCACCCGAAGGAAGCACGAGGGCTGGGATACTGCCAGGTCGCCGAAGCCTAGACGAAGGAAGTCGGGAGGCAGAGGTCGGGTTCAAATCACGGACCTTCCGATCAGTACATTTGCGCTCTTACCAATCTTGACAGGACATAGTTACAAACTAATGCACAAAGTAACACCAGCACAAAGTTCCCCCCAGAGAAAGTAAGTTGTTTTGTGTGCAATCTGATAAACGTTTCCGATGCTCTCTCCGTATCGTTGTGGCACAGATGTCCGTCATCGTCGGTGAATAGGCACAACCAACTGACGTGGAAAAACTGTTGCATGCAGGAAGCAATTACCCCAGTAGCGCTTTACTACCGTGCATGATTGCTAGTGCTGCATTTGATCTCAGTCAGACTGTTGTCATAGTAACGCCTAGGCTTTCTGGGCGTATGGGGAATTTCTAAGGCAATCTATCACAATAGGTGGGCATACGGTATATAAATAGCAGAACTATTCGGTGATTTTTACAATGTCAACTCAAGTAAAATTGATTCAATACATTTCGTCTATTTGTAGCCATGCCGCAAACCCGACCCTGTAGTAAAATTGTTGTCAAATAACCAAGGTGATTGGCTGCAAAAACGCGCCAAAGTGGAACTCGGTAAAAATCGACTAACAACTACATAGATGAAACTGTCGCGATTCCGAAAACAAATGACAATAGGAAAAATGCTTAGTGACTTTCTGTTTCCGTCACATTCCAGCGATCATTTAACTGGCAGCCATTTTTGGGGTCCATCTCGCCGAAAATTTAGGATGACACCAGGGCCTGCTACATTGTATGGTCACACAAGGTTTCCGAAAGAGCTCCTGACTCCACCATATGAACCTCGATAGTCATTTACATGTACATATATTGATCGATCAAGCTCAAGTATTGATCCATCCGCTCCCATCTTCTTATTGATCCGGTAATCGATGTCTGCTAGATTGACATGGTTTCCACTATTCCTATGACATAAAACGTCGACCTTATATCCGTGCTTTGTCTTTTCTGAGGACGATGGCCAATTGCGTGGGGAGCTGGGGATCCGGTGTTGGGAGAATTGCTACGCAACACCATCCCATTATCGTTAGCTTCCTGTGAGGCCATTTGATCAGTCAATACGGACCCGGCTCGAGCATACAAAAGACTGTGACACCAGCTATCAACTTGCTTTGGAATTAAGAACCTGACCTGATTGACTCACCATGCGATTAGCCCCAAACTACTGTTTTATTTCTATTTGTTCTTTATTATGACGCAAAATCGATGGTGTCTAAAGAGATAATAGAGAATGGTCTGCATCCCTCAGCCTTTGTCTTCTTCTCATTGAAATGGACAAAAACGGCCCGATTATTTTAAGTGTCGTGAAGCATATCAAACATGATGTAAAAGGACGCTGTTCTGCTGCATTAATTTCCACGGATTTGTAATCCCTAACAATAATGACAGTTGGTTTGGAGAAAAAAAGTTATAAAAACAGCGGTTCTTCCCAACGGCATTTAATACTACTCACGTCGGCACACTAACGTTGCACTATGTAGGGAGGTCAGGACAAGTAGATCTTCAGGAATCACTCAGTTATGAATGCCATTTACCGGGAAAAATAACTTGTTTTTGCCAGGTCCCTCCAGAATCTTGAAGAAGGTAATGGGTGATGAAGCTCTGGCTAAGGAGTGTAGCTCACTTTGATACGATGAAGTGATCTGAGGTAAGCTTTTGTACTTTACACCTTTCATCCATTTTTCCGCTTGATATCAATCTCCAGTTGCTCAGTTTTATTTTTATTAGCGTTGACTATGTTAGATCTGTGGTGTGAAAACATCTCGGTAGGCTTGCAGACATTGTTAATTTGTGCAAAAGCATGAATAGTACTGTACAAATTTGAATCCGAGAAAGTACTAAACTGAAAGATGGGATAGCTACATATAGTTTTCCATCCTTAAACATTTTAAATTATACCTACCCCGATCCAGACGAGGTTTTTGTGCAAAGCGAGATTTTATCACCGCTAAGAAAAATCAGTTACTTTGCGGCAAAAACCACTATTGTCAATCCAAACACAACTTCGTTAATTTTGCTGCAGTGAAAACCATCAAGAATTCCAATGCCAGGGTCAGCTGCTATTTCCCAGACATAAAATTCGAGTTGCCCGAATAATTGGGAAACCAAACTTTGTCGACCAAGATTTTTACACTGCGTCTAATAAGAATTTGTGCATCTTTGAAAACAAAGGCATGGGAAAATTTACAAGATTTAGGCTAACCCGAGAAAAAAATTTCAGTGTAAACCTAACAAAACTGACGGCTTGAATATTTTAGCTTTTGCTTAGAAACGGCAATCAGCTCGATATTTGCTGAACTTTGTGTTTTAATTATTTTTGATTAAGATCCAACATCCAGCAAATAGATGCCAAACTAGCGTTCGTTTGGCTGACACATTGAGTAGCATATTGCTTGGCAGTTATATCTGAGCGAAACTGGAACATTTTCGATCGTTTTTTTCAAAATCGCATTGCTTTCGAGTTACCCCAGCTGTGGATTTGTTCGGATGTTAGTTTTGAGCAACGACAGCAGGACAAAACTTACAATTCTGAGGACCTGTCAAAAGAATGCCATTTGCAGAGCTAATTGGAAATTCGTTTAAGCCACAGCCTCACCAGAGTCTCTTTTTTGTAACCTGATAATTACTAATAACATTATTGGTTATTGACCGCGTGGCTGCTGATTAGTTTGTCGAGCTTGGCAATAGGCGTGCAACGGTTTCGCCACAAACTGTGGAACTTGATTTTCAAATCGATAGCTACCTGATGTATAACCAATAAAAGCACCCGAGCTACCATCCGACACACTGTCAACACTATAGCACTATAACCTACAACATTATATTGGTAGCCATTTTTTAGATATTATTCAATGAACCTTTATTGCTTGTGCAAAAGTAAGGTAGATCAGCTGACTAATAAGCAGATTCGTGTTCGAAACTTCCAGCTTTTCTGTCTCACCAGACATAGGGTGCCCAGCTGGTTGCACACGCGACACAGCGCTCTTGTATGTGGCGTTTCATCGGTGCATTTCGAGATGATGGGTAAATCCTGAAGCGGATGGCAGTCCACAAAGTGTAATGAGAGATAAAGCGCATTGAAATAGTATGGATTCTTCCGGGGATCGACGTACAGCTAACGTAAACCGAGAGCCTTCTTGCACGTGACCCCTCACTGGTTGTGCTATGTAAAAATGAAACACGTGCCTTTTCACTTCAGTTAAACGATCAAATATCCACCAGTGATCTCCAGAAAATTACGGTTTACCACAGCTATATAAGTCTTCATGCCGGTTCCACCACTCGTAGCTAAAACCGTTGGGGATCCTTTAAGACTTTTCACTTGGATCATCGATACTCTTGGCTGACCAGAAGAAAAGGTCACCCTATGGTCGCATGGATTATTGATATGGGACGACACATCCCACTGGACGGGGCTTCACGCTTATTGTTCATCCATCTCATCAAGCAGCCAGTTTTCTTTGTGGTGCACAGTTTCTTACATTCCGGCCTACGTCATTTGTGGAATCAACCAAATGTCCGTTCGCAAACTTTTTTCGGTTTCACGACGTTAAGGTCAACTTGTTTACTAGCAATTTCATCCACATAACCCAGCCATTGATTTTTCTACTGGGCAAGATGGTCTGGTAGCAGGCATTTCATTACCAGCCGGGACGAAATCACCAAAGGTTTTTATGGAAGTGTGTGGATGTTGTGCATACGTGTGTTTTGCTGGTGTCCCCATAGCAGCAGATCTTGGTATAACCTTGGTGACTGGAGTAAGCTTCCTGTTGGTCTGTTGATGGATCTGTTTCTTGAATGATGTATATCCAGGTGATCCTAATATTTGACCTCTTCTGTTCACTCACTGAGACCTTCGTCAGCTTATTACTTTGTTTTGGTAGTCTGAAGGCCGGTCCTGACTTGTTATTTGCACCACATTAAAAGCCAGTTTTTATGGGCAAGTAGACAGGGTTATTTTACATAGGTTTGTTAACTGAGTGTCACATCCGGATTCCTGGGACTTCCTTTCGTGTCTTGTATTTGTACTTGATAAGATATTTAGGTTTTCCACATTTGACTTGTGTTTTTCGTGATTTTAATGTGTGGAACTGAAGAGGACTTCAACGTGGGGTCCGAATCCGGGTTATCGAAATGATTGTACAGGATATTGTCCACTCGACAACTTGCCACAAACCAGTTTGTTACTTGCGCCTTCCTCTGCCTTGTCCCTCATTGGTGAGTCAGTTTTCTTAATGTAGAAGTTGGGTAGTGGTCTGCTAAGATTTCGCTTGGTTTTAGTAGCTGAGCAATGAAGTCAGATGTGTTCTCAGAGTAAGGAAGAGCTATTCGTTAATTGTTTTGATCTTGTCGTTAGCATCGGTTGGCTATGTTCTACAAGCTTCTTCTTATAAAAGTTCACTAAATATCCGTTATTCTAAAGTATGCAATATGGATGGGATTTTTCTTTCAGCCCAATATACATGCCGTAGTGCAGAGCAACCCCACTCTCCTGAACAGAGTATGAAGGCTTTACGTGATTCCGGTTGACTAGCTCTTCCTTAACTGTTATATGCTTACTTCATTGTAAACAACTTTCTTCAAAATATACGCGTGCAAAAATAAAGTGGATGGAGAGGAAAAAGGTAAAGATGTACGCCACTTTTATGAACAGTGTTTCTCACTTCAGTATATTTATGGGGGTGGTGGCTATTCCAAAATCTTTTTTGGCTTTTTCAAAAGCACGGCTTATGACAAGAGAAAGTGAAGCTATCTGAATGTGAAGCATTCAAAACTTGTTATTCGACAAACAGAAAATCAGTTTAAAGGCAACACACCGTCATCACTACTCTTCTGGCAGTTTTTAAGCTGGAGACAAAATGTTTTCAATTTATGTGGTCTAGTGGTTGTCATGGCAGTCGGATAGTTTTGAACCAAATCACTATGACAACAAGAACCCAACTGCCACTGACGGTACCGTACAGAAGTGCCGACACATGCTTTGAGATCTATAGAAGCGTGGTGAAATCTTTCATTCCACCCCTTGGGACGTCATTCAAAAGTCACAACAATAAGTGGTTCAGGCGGAAACCTTATAGGAAAGCTTCTCAGACATCGGAGCAAAACTCAGGACTTTTGTCCAACTTTGACCATTACATATACATGAAATTTAAGATGGCGGGATGCTGAAATATGCTTTATCTGAATACCTGTTCTGAGATATTATTCAAATGGACTTATTGTACGAAGGCTGCATGATGTTTGAGTTGGAACGAGAATTAGAATACGGAGTCATTTTCCTATTGGTGTGACTTCCTGTATGTCCACTGAATATGTCCGTTTTGTTTTGTAACAAATTTTCTAGCCAGAAATTGCCTTCAGTGGAGTCAAAACACTTGTACGGTTTATGGATCCTCTTGGAAATTTTACCGCTTGTTTCACCTGTTTTTCAAGTGCGAGACTTGACAACTAGGTTTACATCAAGAGCCCCAAGAAGAAGCTGTCGAAAATTTCTATAAAGCTCATTAATAGGACCAAATATGTTTCCCTTTGAGGTTTTGCGGATATTTCTCACATGATAAAGGTGCAAAAATGAAAAAAATTACAAGTGCTATTTTATCCTTAACTGACTCGTTTTCCGTGAAGCAGCATTTGGTCATTCCGGAAAAATCATCCAATACACGTTTTGTCCTGGTTTGGAACCATCAGGAGAGTTGGTCACGTGTTATTTGGCTCAGTTTTCATCGTGACCAGTAACCACAATTACGCACATGTCTCTGTAGCCCATGGAATTGGTCGTCATTGCTGCAAACAGAAAATTTGGATGTAAAATGCTTCTGAATGAGCTGCAAACAGCTAAAAATTCCACTCGTATTTTTCAACAGATGTGTTACCTTTTTTCAAAACATCTCATTGAGCCCAAGCAGCTTATGCTGAAAATGCCCGCACAATATCCGCCAAAAAGCACGGAAGCCCTCATCCACTGGTACGAGAATGAAAATATAGGGGGGCGTCAGTTCGTGGACCTGAAACGACAAGAAACAGTTTACGTCACTTTAAATATTCGCTGATGGTTTCTTGTGATCTTGTAGGGCCAGATGAAATGTAGTTCAAACTTAAGCACTTGGTAGAACAGAGTTGCACCCTTAAATGTATCAGATGAGCGTGCATTCAATGGTTACTACGCCCTTCCTTCTCTTGCAACACACCGCACTTTTTATTTAGATGAGTCAGTTGACTGATATTGTGTGCAAAAAAGTGTGGTCAGCTAAATTACCGACATAAGTGCGACTTTTGTTCAGTTATTCTCCGAGATGGGATAGAAGCTGAGCGAAGATATCTAGATACTCCCATTAGGACGGCCGATGAACTGAATCGTTTTACGTTGAGTAATGGAACTGAGCAGCTGTTATCTCGATTGCCGCCTTCCCGTGGTGTCAAAATCGCAGATAGTCTCCAATAACTACTGAGCCAGTGAAATTCTAGTGCAACCACTCCCCACAAGATGGATAAATCTGGTCCTGAGTTTGTGGTCTTTGACGGATGACTGAGCGAAACGGCTTCGGTACTCGGAAATGAAATGGAGTGCATTTAACTTTGATCGGTTAGACATCGTGTACGGCATGGCATCAAGCGTAAAGTACAGTGAAGTTGACTAAGCTACTACGGAATGCCAAAAGATATGACGGGCTGGAAATGGTGCGCCCTGCAAATCGGGATCAGGGCGCACACATTTTTGAACAAGAAGCAGCCACACTAGTCCTCCAATTTAGTAAATAGACGGTTGATTACAGCAAAATACGCTTCACAAACAAGCACAGTAAGTTCCTGTAGAGCTAGGTGATCGGACGTGATAGATGCGACGTCTTTGTGGATTGTCTGGACGTCTTAACAGGTGGTTGTCAGTGGAAAGCACCAGATTTTAGAGGTAAACTTTATCTGTTTCAGTGTAGAACTTGGAAGGACTTGGCCCAGTAATTTTGCATTGGATAGCAGGCACTTTCGGTCATCCCCAAAGACAATCCTTTAAAAATAGCCCACTAGGATTGTGAATTGCTAGAATAGACTCTCCCAGTGCCATGGAGCAGTTACAATTTCATTAAAGAATTGATTTGGCTTCTCGATAAAGTACACGAACTATGCCAAACCTCATTAATTGGAGCAATCGAGTTGTAATTTTGAGGAAATTAGATTATGGACAGTATTGAAAAGAGCCTTGTTTTCTGATTTTAAAGAAACCCAAATAATTAGATAGAAGACTGGACCGAAATTCAAACCGGAATTCTATACTTATAGTTGGATGAGCGCTGAGCTTGTCATAACCCTACAACACTCGATCTTCCTCCATATGCTCCTATGACGCCTCGAAGTGGGCGGACGAAAGCTTTTCATCATGAAACCTTCAAGCGCCACATGGTGACCTTGATGTTATCAATGGTTAAAGCCACAACATCTCTTGTAGCTTATCGGACGACCACAGCATTATTAGGATGCTGTTTTAAAGGAAATTTTGTGTGGCAAAATTCGGCATTAATATTATAACCTTCAAGTTACACAAAAATTGGACAGAGAGGAATGTGGTAATTGTTCTGGATGTTTTTAATTACGAGATAATGGTGAATAAGGCCCCGGATTTTTCCGGTGAGTTAAAAGTTTTTTACTGTAGCGGTGTTGCTTCTAGTAAATGTAATCCGAGGTTGCTCTGATCCACTGAGAAATCGTTCGCGGAATTACGGGCCAGTTATTCTTACTAGGATTTGAAAAATTCGGAAAGAGGTGTTTAGAGCCTGTAGGGGAATATGATCAAATTTTCATCGTTGATTTTCACATTTATGTCCAATTAAATGAGGCCCGGGTCGCTGATTTTGGATAATCAAAAACGCCTTGTTATGAACGTTAAGTCGGTTGTGCAAACCAAATGCCTCCCTTCTCTGTTGGTCTCTTTCTCCAACAAGGTTACTGTAGTTGTTGTACTCCTTGGTTTCAAGTGTGATTCAAAAGTTCTGATAGAACTTAACAGTTTCTAACCTCTTTTAGTAGACTCTTTATAGGCCATTAACCGGTCTTTGACATAATGCACTACAATGAAGCATGCACGAAAGCTCACTGATGAGTTAAGAGGATTACACTACTTCCTATGAGGGGCTTTTTATAGCGACCCCATCCCTATACAACCTTGAGGCGCCATCATCAATACAAGATGTCAATGAAATCAGGACCGACAAAGAAGAATTCCGTGTCTACTGACGTCTTCGAAGGGATCATACATGGAGATCGCTAAAAATTGACAAAGGAGAAAGCTAAAAGTTGTTCGTCCAGGCGGAATAGATGAAATGCCTAGCATGAGTAAGTATATAAATGACAGGTTTTTTAGTAACCCTTCGGGTTTCAAACACGTAAGATGGTTTCATACCACGGATCGGACTGAGAAAGGAAGCTCATGACTGTATTGGAAGTACTGTCCTGTGTGATCTCTTCTGCATCATAGCACCTAACGTTCGGCGCGTCACTGCATTAGTAGGGGTCTACCAGAACAATCGTGAGAAGGCATTGGTTCAAGTGTTGCATGGCGGAATAAGTGCAGAAAGTCAGTAGTACCGAAATGGTGCGACGTTTTGGTCATGAAATTTTATCATTACGACCGTTTGGAATACACACTGGAGAAAAATGTTAACTTTTTACCCTACCGGAACACCATCTTTATAGATTTTGGCACAAACGAGTCCGAGGACTTTCTTGCGTGTGTGACCCCTCACAGATCAAGTTGGACGGCTTGGTCTGAATTATTCGGCGCATGGCTAACCGGTCCATGTTTTTTGAAGGTGAAGTTACGAAGGTGCCCAGGAACTACGATCACCACAGTTGTCTAATCCATCAGCTTGGGGATTTGCTGTGAGCTGGACTAAGGCGGACGTGAACCCGGAAAATCGGAGGTTCTCCACACTATGACTATATTATCTGCAGTCTTCGTGACAAAAATCTCCTGCGCAGTAGACCATTCGTATAGAAACCAGAAAATGGTGGCTATTTCACTTAGATCCCACCAAGAACGACTTCACACATAAGGGTTACGCGAAGATTACAGTGCACAAAGCCATAATTACCAATTCGGTGGAGATGAAGGAGCCCACCTTCTAAAAAGTGATGACCTAAGCACGCACCCCACAAATTATGTTTGAAAAGAATGCTACTTTTAGATCGGCTTGAAATACTGAAGGTAGATTCTTTCACCACACATCCATAAGGTTCAACTCTTCCTAGTTGTGTCCAGGAAACATAGAAAACGCATGACCTGTAGCATTTGGCACACCTTCTTCAGTAAAATGTTCATGTTAGGCTGTCAGTCACCAGTGAAGACAGGACAACTGTTAAATGCTTCCATAAGCACTGTGGTTTATCCAAACGCGTGTATTTAGGCAAATAAATGAACTGTTTGTCTTGAAGTATACTATCAAATTAGAGGGACTAAGTAATGTACGCTGCACTTCAACCATCAATTCGAATGAAGAGTGACTGCTGGTCTGAACCTATAGGGAAGCAGTTTGAAAGTATTCATCGTCATCATCATCATCTCTAGCTGTAAAAAACCGCATACATGTTGTACAGTCTGTGTGGGACGGTCTACACGTACAACTGTCAATTAATGCACAGTTCTAGGATGGTGCGTCACATTGATTTTTTTTTGCACAAGAAGAATGTTTGGAGGTAGGATGACGACCAATCCGATGATGCATGGTAGGCATTTCATTCTCACACAACACTGCATTTTACCGATGTTTTTGTTGGGGAAGGCGACGAGCTGCATGGCGAAGAAGTCTGGCGTATTCTATGGTATAGTGTTACTGTTAACAGGGCGCAAAACATCCGGGAACGAGTTGCGCCAGTCTTCACGGAAGACATCGAAAATGTCACAACCTGTAGTGCAGTTATCTGCACATCTAGGTTGGTCACCACTACGACTACCTGCAGTAGCACCTTCCAGACCAGTGTGTTATGGTTTTCAGTGAAGTAGACACCCGTTGCCAAGTCCCATTCACATGGTTTGGCCATTGATGGTTAGCAGAACTCTATGTGGTGGTGACTCGTTTTGAGCTGCAAATGTAGACGAATGGTAAATGCAAGCTACTTCATCCGTGATATTTTCTTTGACGCAGTGAGTAGCCGTTGATTTCGGATTGCAGTATTATTCTACTAGGAGTGAAAGTTTCCAACGTGGTGAGCTACACGATAGAAAGCATCGTGCGACGTAAATGGGTTTTCACTTAACCGTATTAACGTAGAAATCGTCATAGTGAAAACAAGGAATTTTCTGTGTAAAGATGACTACTTTTTTTTATACTAAAAATCTGGTGTTGATTCTCAGCCGATTTGAAATTTGCATGTCTCAACTTCTTGATATGGTCAATTATGTTTGTATGGTCTTGATATGGACGGACAATAACCTTTCTGAGGGTTTCCGGTCTACCCTGTCGACCACCGGATAAGCTTAGATGGGTCTTGAAAGTGCCAACTGACGAAACAGTAGTGAGGAAGTGGATGAACAAAAACTTTTGATTGTCACTTGTTGCTTTTGGCAGTCCAGAGACTATACATACACACTTTTTTGTGATAAGAATTCGATCAGAATACTCAAGCACCTTTAATTCTTCGGGTGGACTTTAAAGTGTCAGCTTACAGAAATTTTACTGATTTTTTATTCACGAGGTTATACCAAAATGCCGTTAACCCGAGCTCATAGACGCAGGAAGGTTGATAACCCAGAAGGGAATGTTGTTGCTAAGGTAACTGAGGTCAGTTACCAGCAATTAACATCGATCTAGGGGTTGCACCCCGAGACCGTTGATATGCGTTCCCATGTACAATCCCTGCGCATCACAAGGTAAACTTCAATAAAGACAGAAGCGCTCGTGCAGTCAGGATTTTCAGGAGCCGATCAATTCTTCACATTTTGTGCATATAATTTACTCCAAGGCATCGAGCATTGACTGCTTGGGTTGTCGTGTATTTTATCACCAACCCGGAGTTGACGGTTAATTAAGCTCTCACCTTTGTGTTTGCATTCCAACATACTTATGTGTGGACCGTGTGGTGGGTAGAACGTGCAATTACTTATTGTCGGCACCTTTCTTGTGGACTTTCATCCCCAGCATGTAAATAACAACAGTAATTTTGTTTACTTTGCAGGCGTAAATGCATAGCGCGATCATAGTGACTATCGTAAGACGAGTGCGCTTGTGTACACAAAGCCAGGATGCCTTTTAGCAAGACCAACCGGTCCTACATCATCACAGCTCAGATTGCTTTCCTGCGCAACAGATAAAAATGTACCGTTTCTATCAGAAATTGGACAGCCGCATACCGTCACCCCTGGTAGGAACTTGTGGGTGGATTTGCACTGTAGCACCAGAAGAGATAAATAAGTTTCCCGGATTTGTCTGGCCGAAGGAATATCCACACTGGGAATAAGTAATTTTGTTATTTTTTGCATATTTTCAGCCTCGGACGATGGTTCATAGACGATAAAGATATCTTCTCATTTCCTCTAGCCGCTTGGCATTGCAGATCCAACAGCCCGTCGTGCAGAGTGGTTGAGCTGTTCTTGAGTATGCAACATTTCCGGACAACGCAGTTAACGAAGGTCAGTCAACCTAAGGGTGTGGTCGGATATATCAGCCTATTAGGACCAATCAGGTCGGCTTAATGAGATGGGACGCTCACCCGCTGTATGAGAGTTTTGGTGGATCACACATTTGTCGATCAATGTAAATTTCAGTTTAGTTCTTCGGTGATATCAACTTGAAACCGTTAAACAAGGGTTCATGTAACCTGCCCCTCAATACCTCAACGTGCGGGTTGGGAACCGACCACACTACCGTTTAACATCTGGTTAGCATCCACGCCAATCACGTAGTAGTTTTAAGGCCTTCCGCGAGGATCATGGTCGTGACAAAAACTTCTGAGCATTCATATGCAATCAGACGGCTGTCTGTTGGGGACTTGCTTAAATAATGTTTGTGAGAAGTGACTTAGCCGGACTGTATTATAAAACCTTTCATCCGAAGGCGATAAAAATGGTCACCTTATGTTTCAGTTTGAGTGTTATTCAAGAGATAAAAGTATCTTGTGTGACACTAGATGTATGTGTATGACACTACTTACAAGGTGTGAATTTGATGGTTTCTTAGAACAACCGTCATTTAATGTCCATACCACTATTAGACCTCTTATGTCTCAAAAAATTGCAGGTAAAATGCAGGGCCCAGAGCACACGAACAACAACGAAGTAATTCTGCACATAACTTTGAATGAGCAAGCCCTCCTTTATGCCATTTTCTTACAATTCATTTTGATAAGATTAGTAGTGAAGGTAACTCAAAATAAACTTAAATCAGTTTTCCATGGCTATGAATTTATCAGAGACATTGTAATTACAGAAAGGGTCTCTGCAGATGAAATGTACGTGGAACCAGTACTTTTGGCGATCAACCAACCTAAAATCACAATGCCGACGTTTCCGAATGTTGTTTCCCACTGATGTTTTCACCAGTAACATGGCTGTTTGGAATCAATTAGGTGTTTCGCATGGGACAATACACGTCTGGATTGTTGATTATGCCAGAAGACTAATGAGTCCAAAGCAACAAATTATTCCACGTGGTCCAAGCTCAAACCTATTGAAGTGTGCTGCAGCAGGAAGCATTTTGTCACAGGTGGCAAAGCGAATGACAAAAATATTCAATATAAATATGATTCAGTCACACCAGATTTTCATCTCTGTTTCAGAGAAACTAATATTCGTTGTGTTTTCTCGTTCCTTTAGCTTAGACTCACGGATGTCAATAATGTGGCACTGAGAACTGCGGTGGAAGGTCCTCAAATAATCATAGATTGGGTTTGTACTGGCATTCAGGAAAACGACACTTGACGCTGAATAGTTCAACTCAGCTCATTGTATATTATATAGATCTTCATACACAGCTGAATAAATTGCCTAGACACACTCAAATTCTACCAAAGACTATGAATAACATTTTCTCGCACTAAGGGTCTCCGCTCAGTTGTAAACAAATTCTTTTGTTTTTTTTGGGACAGAAAGCTGACAGGAAATACTGACATTCTGATTTGGTAAAGATAACTGAAATATTTTGGTGTAGAACGTTGCACATAGCAAAGCTGGTCATTTTGGGGTTGATTCTTGGCCGTAGTGGATTCACGCTGATAAAGGCTACGTCCTATTTGGAACAGAGTTAATTCGATGTCACCGTGTCTTCCTCGAAAACGAGAACAGTTTTTTTTGGGGGGGAGGTAAAATTTTGACCTGATTAAAATTGCTGGCATACGTACACAATAAGGTTTTTGCAATAGAGGAACCAGTGCATTTCGTGCAGAGGAATTCAGATTGTTAGAAACACTGCATGTGTGTTTTTTCAGGCTATTCCAACAGAGTCAGTCTAGTCCGTCTCCAAAGCCATGTTATTTCCACTTTCCCCTAACAAAATGCTTTGATAACGGGAAGATATGCATGTCAATTGCAGAACATGGCATGGCGGAGGTAGAAAATAGCGAGCGCGGTGCCGACGCAGACGACTTCTGGAACTGTTATGATTGGTTATGCTACTGCATCTTGGCAGATAACTTTTGGTGGACAACCGAATTTCCTTCCTGGGTCAGTACTGACATAATTGGGGTACACACTTTGGCGTTCGCTATTTGCCTATAACGGCAGAGGTAGTTTAGGAATAGGTCCCTGGTTTGGTCGATGCTACGCAAGTCTTTGTACAGAATCGAAGCACAACATAGCCATATTGATAAAAAAATAATAATGACTGTATCATCATGATCGCTGAAAGATAGGTGTAGCCAGTTCATGCCTGGTGAACACTTGAAAATGTATCACACCATCCTATGGGGACTGGAACATACCTCTGTTTGACCGGCTCACTTAACTGCTCCACGAAAGCCCCCTGCGACCTTATTATGCCCAATAATTTGTACTTTTAAATTATCAGCCTTAAAGTGCATCGAATTCTTTGGTTGATCGTTTCGACCCAGGTTAACCAGTTTAACCTTGACCACATTACTTTTTTAAGGTTAGATCTCAGATAGGTACACAACCACGATAGTTTATAGCAAACTGTGGCCACCTGTGAAAACACCAATGACTGATTTTTATTGGGAGTTTTCGACTTGTGGCTCAAACCAAGTAATTATCATTCTGTGTGCTAGCTAAGTGCTAATTACGTATGATGTTCTACTGAACAAATCCTCCAAAAAGGAGAGCATACATTAATCCTTGGAAGTCCTGGGCACAACGGCTCCACCGATCCGTTTCATCAGTGGAGCTAAAAAAAGCTTGATGGATATCCACTCTCACCCGGACGAAATCGGCTTTAAAGCTGGACGATTTAGATGGATATATTTTCACTTCACAGCTAAGCTGACCTCAAAAAATGATACAGACGCGATATCGCACAACACCTACACTTGAGAAAAGATGAACCTATTTTGGCATGCTTTGGGGGTTGTAATGAGAAAGCAAACTTGTATAGCGTGGAATGGTGGTAAAAAATATTGAGAATGAAGCAATCTAGTAAATGATCCCTGAAGTCCCGCTTTAGCGTGGATACGAATGGCAAGCCGCCTACGCATACTCTCTGGCCAAAGGTTTAGGTGAACAGAAGTAACACAAGCCTTCTTCAATCTTGTCTTGGAATCCAGTCGCTGATGAATGAGATGTACACTCTAAAATCTATATTCACAAGTCAATGTACCCAGTCCACCTAAATATTTTGTGATTTGTGATAGTTTCGGCAACAGAGTGCCCTATCAGCAAAAAACAGAATGTGGCGAATATAAGAGTTTACTGAAAATCTATCGTGCAGCATGAAATTACATTAAAAAAGCTATTCGGCACTATCTGTAAACTGACCTGCGCGGTGCTACAGAAAAACCTTCAGTGGAGCTTCCAAGATTTTCAAAGTCCGAGGTACTCTAAACTTCCCATGAATTAAACCAAATGACTTTGATGCTGCTCACTTATCCAGTGTTTAGCTATTTGTATGCATTAAATGACCGTATTGCAGACGAAAATAAGCAGTCAGTCCCGGACAGCTCAGTCATTAAAAGGCAAACTAATTAGCGGAAAATTATTGGTTTGAACCCAATCTCAGTAACTCGATTGCTGTGTCTAAGTTTGGCACCACAGCCCTTGTACTTGGTATGACAGCTAGGCACTGGAATTGAACACTAATTTTCAAGATTATCATCCGCTGATTAAAAAAAGCATCATCGCGTTCGAGACCCAATATGACCGAAATCGAGAGATGTAACACGGGTGGGATAGTGCAATGGCAACCAGGCCAGCACTACGATTGTAGACAAACTGCATTAGGAAGCCATAAAGGGGCACCTGAATACTGTCTTTGAGACGACTAAACTTCGGTGCAATTAATTATTTTCGTGCTATTTTTTCATTTTTTTACTCTAATTCGTACTTGCGAATCTGTATAAGCTTGCGCTGAAGCTAGTCAACTAAGGTGGTAGTTTTAGCTAGAAGTTCTTTTTTTACGAATCAAACCTCGGACGCTTCCACTGCTATAGCAAACTTTGTTTTGTAGTGCTCTCCATCTTCACTTGGGTGTCACCTGGCTTTGCAATTATCAACAGGATAGAGTCATGAAACTTTGGTGTCATTGTTACACACGTAGTGGACCGCAGTATCCGGACATAAAACGGCTCTGTAGTTGCTTAGGCATTTATTCTCAGCGCAATCGAACTTCCTTATCCTTGTCCTGGTGATGCTCAGGTGGTGGCTCGTGCGTTGAATTTCGGAAACGACGACAGCTTGATGCGAAAGCAGGTGCCTTTAGCTGCGTAGCTTGCATTCAGTTGTTTGCCTGGCATCGTTTGCATAGGTAACACGCCGTACTTATCGGCTTTTTCCAGCCATTTGTGTATATCCATGCCCAAAGATAATGCACACTCGTCAATCTTCGTACTTGTGTTACGGTTGGCTGGTGTTCAGTACGCAGTCATCTGTGTAATGTAGTTTAATGCCCGGACGCCTCAGAAGAAGTCCGGTAACACAAATAGCTGTGTAGAGTTGAATGTTCAACGATGTAAAGTCGTGTTGTGACACAATTTAACGGGAATGATGAAATCACCGGATAAACTTCCGGGGATATACTGAGAGACCTCGGACTGCTTGATAATAGTGGTGCGTTGTGCAAAAGTATTGTGTGCAAAGCCTGTTTTCGTTTGTAACATGAGATGAAAATTAAAGTTGAGATGAAAGTTAAAGCTGAGTTGCAAGTTTTGTAAGCGTTCACTTTACAGGAGGCAACAGGTGCATTAAGGATGCAGTTGTTTGTTTAGACATAGACAAAACTTTGTAACCTGTAAGACGATTGATGCTTACCCTTGAATCGGGTTTGATCAAGCATTGTAAACCTTGTACAATTGGTAATAGCTCAGTGGTCATGAAAAGCAGATACGATAGATGTTTTCTGTGCAATGTGTGACACAGAAACAGTGATGTCCGTCATTATTGTGTGCGTATGAGTTTAGCTATCTACTTACCATAACACCTGCACGACACATGCCCATTTGTGTGGTTGTGCTTTATCGAACTGATTCACTCAAAGCTGCAGAAAAAATCCCTAATTAATTGCTTGCTCCTCTTCTATGAATAATGGGAATGTGAAGAGATCTGGCAATATTAAATAGAGATTTTATCTTGTCAGTGAAGTTAATTCATACTGAAAGGCCGGGAAGAACTGTAAAGTTGTTTCATCCTTGTTGGGAATCACCGGCAGTGCGCATCTCACGAAACTCAGAGTTTCGCACCCGCGACATTCTAACCAGTGGTTGAACACTTACTTGTTTAGCCACAAACGACTGATTAGCAGTGCGACATAACGTCACTTATCCTTCAACAATGGAAATCACATAATTGGTCACTTATTGACGACTCAAGTGACGACCTCTGCAATGGTAAATCCCCTTTTGTGCATCTCATCAGTGCACTGAAATGACTCCAAGCATCAACTGTTTACTGATAATGAAGTAAGGTAGTGGTGAATTTGCTTGAGTTCACTAGAAATCCTGATGTTTGTCTAGAGGTTAGCTTCATGAATGGATTAGGTCGTGTGCTTGAAATTGTAACCACTGTCAAAACCCGATTATAAAAGACAATGTCAACAAAAACTGTGTTCATTAAGCAGAACGGGTGCTACCAGGGTACCATCGTATCGGTAGTGGTAGCTGCTAGATTAGCCCGAATAGAAGGTATTGTTAATTGCGGTTATTCACATGAATCTCACCAAGAAATTACTCGTGACTGTCAAATATTTAACAGAGCTTGCTTAATAAACCTCAGAAACAGGGAATACTATTTCCGTTGATTATGCTGCGATTCGTCCTGTAGTCGTATGGAAAAGCAAGTTGTCCATCACATGTGGAGGTTGGTTCCTCCGATGATGTTTGCCATTGATTCTTGTTCATCTCGAGCCCCACAATGTTTTTTGCTCGGCCCACTTTAAATTGTAGGCGCAAAGACAGATATCTAGCTGAGGCAACAACACGTAAAACTAGCCGAAATGCAGGTCACAGTACAGTATGAGATGTGTGCCAAAAGCATACGCCCAATTAGTGTTGCTGTACTGTTGAAAGTGAAAATTCGGTTCACACCTCTTTGTCGCAGGGATGGATCCTTATCCAACATGGGTGACTTGTTTGAGCCATTCATACAAATATTTTCACACTAGACTTAGTAATGATCTAAGGACTGTTATTTTTTTACCAGAGAAAAAATGGACAGAGCATATTTCACTCTGTAGAAATTGACTCAGTTGATCAACCATAGGTGGTTTTACATGCGATGTGATTCGTTTCAAATAGGAATGTATGAAAGTGGTCTCTTTAAAGGTGGTGACCGCATGTGCAGGAGAGGGGTGACATAAGACAGGTTTGTTAATGCCCAGTATCTTGGCTTTGGTTTATGTTGCTTATTCTTGGTTTGAGGTGCGATGGTAGATACACCATAACCTTAGGCTCAACCGGGTGGCTCGATAAACAGGTAATACACAACGGCACCTACAAGTTGCGTTGCTCGCACGTTGCCCAACCAACGGTTTACATAGCCTCCCAATCGGGTGATCAAGTATCCAACGGTTCCTTGAGTGCCAACTCCAAGATTGAACCGCGGAATTACTTTATGCGGTAAGATTTGTCGTGGTAAAGATGATACAAGGACGGAATAAAATAACTGAGATTTGACAGTTATTATGAGGTTCGAATTGTTTGCTCGCCTCTTAAAAAGATACATATCAAGATGGTAATGTGTTGGAATACTGGTAGCTCAGGTGTGGTGGTTGGTATTTGATCAGGTGGCTGTTGATCTGTTCGCCGAGCTTGGCAATTGATTTGCAAACGTTTCGTCACCATTCGAGGAGACATCTTCAGTGCGCTGTTGGGTGGGCACTGAAGATGTCTCCTCGAATGGTGACGAAACGTTTGCAAATCAATTGCCAAGCTCGGCGAACAGATCAACAGCCACCTGATCAAATACCAACATATCAAGATGCATATCAAGTGTAAAATGACCAAAACTATTTTATCAAGCAATCAAGTAGCCAACAAGTAATGAAATAATTCCTCAAGAGCGCTCCCAAGAGCTACAGCTCCTGCTATAAACTATGGACAAATATGCGTAAGTTTGAGGAATTTTTCTTGATAGGCAGTTTCCGCTTGACGACGTTACTAAATCAAACTGATATTGCTTGCAATAGGGTATTGTCAAAAACGTCAAGTCTGTCTCTTCGTATGTGCATATTGCGTTGCGCAACAGAAATAATCTGATTAATTGAATAATTCGTGCAGCAACTACCAGTGCCTGAAGAACAGACAAATTTAGTCAGTCTGCAGAGGCATAATCAGGCACACTGAGGTGGCAGCGAGATCAGCCGAATGATCAATTGAAATCATATTCACTGTCTAAACTAGACAGAAAGTGGCATGAGTGATAGCATGCCAAAACTTTCTCCAATTATCTACGAGGACCAGAATGCTTAAACGCATCGTTGCCTTAAATCAGTCTCATGAAGATGGGTAATGCACTTGAAGGTACGTAATTGAGCATGCTTTTAGAAGCACATTGGTGCAGCACGAAAATGGTGCTGTATTTAAAAGTCAGTTGTGGGCTGAGGGCCAGGATGTGATTCATTCACCGGATGCATAAGAATTTTCCCGAGACGAGGATGCTTCGATTTCGGTACTTTTGCAGCACGGCACACATGAACAATAAATACTTCCAAAAACTCTTACAACCCTTGCTGAGGTTGACAAGCAAACGCTAGTAAAATTTTTAGTCAGTCTATTTTCAGATTACAGAACTCCCACATCCCGGTCGTCGCGTTATAGCACAGTTGATTAACCAAACGCTCTAGTCGGTAGTTTGAACGCAGGTTACTGTGTTCTATCCATTCTTCACGCCGGACCGCACATTTCACCCAATATCATGTTAGTGCATCCCAGGACCCAGTATCCGCTTCCCCAACTCACTACCGTACTATCACTTCTTGCCACTAACCGGTAATCCGTTAGAACAAATCATTTACTAGGAGGCAAACATACTATGCAAGAAGCCGGCTGTGCAATGCGATCAAGTAAGATGCCCAGTTTTGATGAAAGCATGTGATAAATGCACTTTGTTGTCACGCGACCCTTGGAGAGAAAAGTAAGCCAACACTGGCACTGGCAAGGTGCACACATCCTTGCAAGACACATACTTGCTGCTGATCGACAGTTGCCTAGCTCAAATTTCTGGGAGTACAACACAGTATATGTTTGTGTCGAAGCACAAGGTCGCATTACTTACAAACATCTATACTTCATTAATTAAATTAATTAGTTGCACTGGTTTAAAGACCATTTGGTATGTGTTTTTTTAAGAACCATACATATATCATTATCTTTCGTGGTGAATTTTGGCTAACAGTCCAAGCATATCTTACATGGCCTTCAAACGTAGATATTGTCGGATGTGAGAATCCTCATGAATATTTCGGCCGCCATATCTGTATGCATGAGTCTGAAGAGAAGTACTGATGAATCATTTGTAAGCCCAGACGCAGAGATGATGATAGAATAAAAATTATAATTCGTCGTCTGAAGCTGTTAATTTCAAGTAGAACAAAGCTGCATTTATTTTTTACTCTAGGTTTCCAGATACCATACGTTGGTGCCCATGCAAATTCTGACAATTCTTCCCGAAGGCCAAAAAATTTTGTTATTTAAGTTAACTGGGAGATTTGTTTCGGATCACTAAGGTCAATTATTAGCTGATGCTGACTATTGTAAATTAATAGTATCAATTTTCTTGAACCTGAAATAAAGTAATGAGCAAAAGGTTTGCGAAGCTGCCATTCGTCGAATTGATTTAAGTAAACAAAGTTCTGTAATCCTGATAGTGCGACCAAGCGTTACGACCGCAAAGTGAGTTTATACGACTTCATTTATTCACTTTATGGTTGAGGGAACTGTGGTGCACGCAAAGTGCCTTTGAATTTCGGATGGCGTAAGTATAGTGAGTTTTCAGGAGAATACTTCCGGTAAAAGGAGCATTGTTGTGATTATACCGGGCGACACGAAAGTAACTTCTTAAAACATTTGGGTGTGTGGCATTGTGTGGCACAGAGGAAGTGTTGTGGAATACACAGGAGTAAGCAGAGCTCAGACGATACTCAGACAATAAGTGCGCATTAACCTATAATTATTTTACAGATGAAATATAAAAATTCGCAAAACAACATCTTTGTCGGAAACCGTAACACGTATTTCGGGGATTAAATTCTTCATGGACAAAAGTGGGGCTACGATTTTTACGAAGTTTCGTGGTAATTGCATTCTGAGAATTGTGTCGCATTCACCCCAGATAACAACTTTGAAAATTGCTGTCAGCGCGTTGCTTCTTCAAATCCGGCAGAGGTTACTGCGAGAAGAAATAACTTCAGGTTGCTAAGACATAGATAGGAGCAGTCAGTATGCCAGAAATAATATATACGAAGAATATTCACTTAATTCATGGTGACACTTTGTGGATCCGTTTGATAACAAAAGCAACTTTTGTTCAAGACAACAGAGCGAAATATTAATTATGTTTTACCTTTCTGCTTTTTTAGCGTTTCAATAACCAGTCTCCTCATAACACACGAAGGCGTTTCTGTATTTGACTACCGATATATTCCATAGTGCAGTTCAGGCCATAAAGACCGTCAATCAATATTTAGGTTACGGCGAATTGTAGATTGATCATAAAACCACAAGATCTAATGCTTGATACCTTTACAAGTGTACCATTATGGTCGAATATGAAATTCCACTGACGCAGGTTTCAACAAAAGCTTCAGGATGCAACTGGATTTGTTCTCCTTGTTGAGGTCGCCTCTCAGAAGGGACTATTTCGTTCGGTTTGATCAAAGCTTATTTGACGGGCAAGTTCTCCGACAGGATGAACTTTTGGGCGTAGACGCATCGGACCACCTATAAAGTCCATGTGCAATAATGTCAAATAGACAAAACCATCCTTATAACTCTGTAGATAGGGCGTCTATTTGATAAGCGATATTTTGATTGTCAGAGCCCAACCATAGATGTGCCATTCCGTTAAAATTGCCTCTACTTTGCATTTCTATCAGCAACCTAACTGGAGATGTTTTTTCAGAGTGGGATATTCGTCTATGCCTTTTGCATTCTTGCGATTCTATTTATTGGCCAAATGTTACTAGTTCAGTGTATCTCGATTTATCCACAGAAATAAACATTTCCCTAACTGCTTCTCTGACCTCCTTGCCAGTATGGGCTGGTAAAAATCGTGCGCTGGAATGTTTGAGAGACAAGTATGTTCACAGTTTCCTGGTTTATACCTAGGTGGGTGCAAAGGTCCGAAAACAGTAAAAATGTTTAGCGAAGACTATTAAAATCGGACCAGTGAAAGATCAACGCCTGAAAAAAATTCAAATGTGACCTTCTGTGAAAATAACCATCGTTCAAGGGCTTGTTCAGTTTCGTGTGAGAATATAGTATATTCACAATCACCTAGGGGTCTCTCAAAACAATAATAAGACTTTTTGTGATAAGAGGTTGTCATTAAAATTTTCATTAGGTTTCTGTTAAATACCCGAACACTTGTCTAATTTTGGCGTACGGCATTTGCAAAAATATGGGACGAACACGCCCAGTTATGTTCGACCTACATTATTCTTCGCAAACGCGTAATCATAAATTGCCTCGTGCTTTCTTTCACACTTCAGCATAATAACACACGTTCGATGCACATTTCAAGTCCACCAGAGTCGCCCTAAGATGGACCATCTGGATGGCCGTCAAAAAGGGGCGGCACTCTCGTAAAAGATGCGTACATTCACTGTTAAAGTTCAAGGCAAACATAACTCAACAAAACGTCGGCGAATCGCACAAAGCACGGGCGGAGCACGGCCGCCCCGCACTTCTGAAGCTAGTGGGTCCAGAGTTTGGTTGGTGTGACACTTTTACTGAAACTGGTACATTCGTCAGAGGATATTTACAAGTGAATTTTATTTTCCTAATAGCAAGACACGGCCGGTATCAAAGTGAGCCGAAATTTCGTGTAGGATGTTTGGTGGGCGTCTCTCTCTAGGGTCGGATTTTTCTACTAACCAAAACTGAAGTGAATTTCTGAACTAGATCGAAATTTGTCTCTTTAACGAAGATTCGTTTGTCTCGTGGACCATTCGGTGCTTGCTCTGACCATTGTGTGCCTATAATCATCCACATACACTGCAAATGAAAGTGGTCAAGTTTTCGGATGCAACATTAAAATGCCTTTTATGTCCAGCTGATGTATAAGGGAGTAAACAATCTTGTAGCATTAAACACGGCATGTGTTGTGCCCAATTGTGGTGAAAGTTGCTGCATACATCTTCCAGGTGCATCGATGGCCTTCGGTGTCATATGTGCGAATGTTTAGTATCTGAATCGGATTTACCAGTCAACCGGGTCAAACCACTGGACGCCTGGACCAAATAGGAGAGTCCCAGATGCTTTTTCCAGAGCTGAATGCAACGCCGCACTTTGGCTGTTGGCGCCGACCTGATGGAATAGGATCGGTGGCAGGACCTGCAGAAGTATGTCGCAAGTAGTCGACTGGCCCAATCATGATGACGGAACAGTGGGTTCCAATACCACTCGCCTGTTTCTCATTGAGATGACCGTCTCAAGTATCAGTTCCTTTGGACGTCAGCGTAATGCCACAGCCCTCCAAATGTAGCACCATGCAAATGTCATCATCATTAACATATCTTCAAAAGATAATCTGGTGATATATATACATATAAATTTGCATATATAAATGATAAAATACCCCGGTTAAATAGCTGTAAGCCGACTCATTTTTTCTTAGGTCTTAGGTTTTGATTGCCTTTATAATGTAACCAACAACAATGTCCATTGCAACGAGATACAAAGATGTTCTATTCGGCAAATGAATGTCCTCTGAACTTGTAAGATGTTGCTTGTACTTAGAAAGTAAGCCTTCCGTTACCCACTGTTTTTAATAGACTGCAATTGATCACAGAGCTCCGTCAAGGGACGTAAACTAATGTTCATTGCTTGTCGTTGGTGGTTGAAAGAAAACTGGATAAATTTATTTGCCCGTTTACCGGCTATCGTACTGCCATACTGAAACTACTCACGCACCCCCCTCATCTGTGCACACTTAAGCGGCGAGCGGGTGTCAAAGTAACTTCCGGTTGTCACTACAGTTCAGTATGTTACGTGACCACTGTGATTCGAGCCACAATAAGGCTTTCGGTCGGCGGACATTCCTACCGCCACAGAAAGTGCCTTGTCGCGATTGCTAAATGATATTTTCGCAACAAGTTGAAATGTAAAGCAATATGTAACAAATCAGGGTCATGCCACCTAGAACCAGTGCTCCTAGCCCGGATGTTTGGTCCCATGATTTTTAACTCACCAAATTTCATAGCTTATTTTCCACTAAACGGTAGCCTCTCTGTTCTAAACACTTTGCCGTCGCTGGGAAAATTCCGAGATTGCTGGGAAGTGACACAGTACTTGTGGAACACTACTGTCGAAGTCATCTGACGCCAGATGTAGAACGAAAGGACAAAAATGATGCTAAGTCTGGATAACTATACACGCTTTTGACAAATATTGGTCCCTACAAGGTAAACTGTTTCCTTCAAACTTTCACTGTAACTTCTGTGAACATCCCGAATTTTTAATGGTTTGAAAATAAATTAGTAAGCATTCTTTAGCTATGTACTTCCGGCAACTCGGAGGCTTACGTGGATATGTAATTAACGCCTAAAATTTTGTTGAATGGTCTCAGAAATGTCCGCTTACACACAGCACTCTGAGGCTCTAGGACACCAGGTATTTCTTCAACCTGGGTAGGCAACTTTACGACTATCTCGATAACTTTTGCTCTTTAATTATTACTTAGAAAGGCGTTCCAGATGCTTGGTGGTGAAATAACTTCGAATAACACCAGGTGGTCTCATCACGTTTAATTCACTTTCAACAATTTGAACCAATGGCGTTTTTGTTTTCAGACTATGAGCGTTGCACGTATTTGGTGCACTTATCTATGCATTTGACCACCACAGTGTTATTACTGTCCAATTACGGTATTCCTCAGATTTTTTGAGGATGGCCGCTCTCCCTTTTCTAGTCACGAAGATATACGGCTTGTTATATTAAATTGCTTAAATGAATAGGAAAACCTTCAAAATACTAGGCTGTTGAAGTGCCGTTTATTTTCGTCTAAAGGCTAAATGCCTTTTATGCACCTAAAAGTAAATGGATGCTTGCCTGGAGGTTCATTAGAAACTTGCAGAGATAGGACCACAGAATACAATCACATCTAGGCAAATGGGACCTCTCTTATTTGTGTGACGTTTATTGTAAGCCTATCATTTCTCTTTTCTGTATTGAGTGACTAAATGAATCCAACACATCACCTGTGTCATCTGTGGAATGCATTGGGACGTTAGATTAGCTCTGACCTTATCTAGTCAGTGTTCAGGACGTGTTACTATGGCATCTATGGCATCTATGGCATCAACCAATGGTAACTTACTTGTCGTTATATCAGCTAGGAATCGAAACCATTTAATGTTTTCCTTACCCTTTACTTATTTGGTTCAGGCACGTAGATGAAACCTCATGAGTCGTCTCCCAAAACTCGTCTACTCTGAATCATCTATACAAGCAGTGCACCGAATTCCCGCCCATTAAAATGGATCCGGGGACAAGCGTCGCTGTTTAAATTTTCTCAACTGTTATCTATTTGTAAATCGAAATCGCAAGTGTGACATGGTTTTCAACAGAACACAAACTCATTCGGACTTGTAGCCCCATTACGCTTCAACAGACGCCTTTAATCAACTTTTGATCTTTTTATACAAATATGCATATTATGGGCCGTGGAGTCGAACCACTGACTTTCCTCTTACCAACTGAGCTGTTGAGGAAGGTTAAACCGTACACGCATGTCTTTTGCCAGGGTATGTCCCAAGAATGTAAGCTGCATGTATAATTTCCGCAACGGAGTAGACGTTCTTATCGTCCAGATCGTGTAAAACAGGAAGTGTCTTATGTAAATAATAAAAATGATGTTGTAAAGTTTCTGAGAGATCCGTTACACAAACTCTGTCCAGACATGTACAAAAAAACAGTACTTGATTAGCTTAGAAAATTGTCGCAAGGGTACAATGTACTGGACGCGTTTGATGTACCGATATCTGGGTGTGTGTTTCACAAATACTGGAAGTTTGAATACTTAGGTTGCTCTCCTTAGAAGCAACTTAGATACACTTCCAACGATGGCAAATGCATGACATCCTCTGAAAACTAACTAAAGCGGAATGCCTCGTCAACAGTAACAGAAATCAATTGCCACCTTGGTCCTTTATGAGGTAAAGGTTACCATAGATAATGAATCACACAACAGTCAGGCTAGATTTCATTTTATTTTTCGGCAACCTGAATAGAATGTACTCAAGACTATACCCAAAAGCTATTGACTAATTTGGTATTGGATAGACTGAACCGTCTAGTAACACATATGTCACGCCAAAGACAGAACACAACCTTTAAATTGCCCTCCTTAACTGTACACCAGCAATCTTTGAGAATAGTTGGCGACATATGTCAAGCAAAAATTAAGGAATCTCCGAGTTGTGGTATCTGAGCACAGACGTCAAGCCCGATTCCTGCCACGAAACCCAGGGGAGTCTGGGACATGCTTCAGCTGTCACTTCACGCGTCTTGGAAAAAAGCTTGTCAATCTATGATGGCGTAAAACTAGTCCGCCAGGCATGTTATTCTCATATTGAGCAGGTGCATGCGCTATCCTCAAAAATTAGCACGCGCGAGTCAAGTGTGAGCTGCGAGTAACCAGCAATCAATAAAAACCATACCAACGTCTTACTCCGGTGGTTCTAAAATGAAACGTCATCGTTCCCAGGTATGTTTTGGAGTTTCATGGAGGCAGTAGCCCTAACGAGGGCTATGGAAGTTGGGTGCTACTTCTTCACATGAGACAGGAGGGATATCACTGGACGGAGCACTAGGAAATTGTGGTGTGCCGACAACCCTCTACTAAACCGCGACCTTAACTTTAACACGGACGTCCCAATAAAGTACTGAACCTCTTTGCTCTTGGCTTGCACAAGAAACTCTTCCAAACTGTTTTCATTTTGACCATCTCTATGTGAAGATGGCATTAAGAAAAAATTGACTTACTGCAATGATGGTCGACACAAGACTCTAATTTAAAACCCAATATATGTTTGCAGACATAATTCTACGAAGACGATGGTATGGTGAGTGAAACAGGTGGATGTGCCGCGCGCCACAGAAATCTTTATATGCAAATCACTTTGCCCTTTTCAAAGCAGCCGATGTTGCATTGCGACTGGGAGAAAGTAGGTGTAATCCGTGCAAGGGTAACGCATTCGCTGACAAGCAAAGATCGTTGGCACTCAGTGCATATTGCCAAAAGGTTTTCATTTATGGAAATGGTTCAACGGTGAGATGGTCCAAGTTTGTGCAATCTGGCGACTTATGAGCGTCACTACGCCTGAACGATGCTCGAATCGAATTAGACTGAACAATGTCTATGGAGTACGAGTGTTTCTCATGGGAGTTTCGGAGCTCCTTGCGGAGGTTTCTGTGAATTGAAGATACCCGTCGTTTTATAGAAGAGAAGGGTCGTACGGAACATAATTTAACCGACTCGTTTATTTGAAGATCGTTTTTGAACGTTTACAATGGAATTCAAAATTGTTTATTGAACGGGGCATGCACTGAACTTTGGTAAAAACAAATGGTTATTAACTGTCGTTCTAAATAAGTCAGACAAATGTGAAAATAAGCTTAGAATAACTGTTTACAGTAACAGTAAGAATTTACACATTACGTTCTCCTAGTCGGATTTTTGGGATAAGGGATTTTACCCTGAACGAAACTGTCGGGGATAGCACTCATTTTGGTATTGGTGGGGGCTTCGTGTGTTTTAGGCTAGTCTGCTTGCAGAGTGGGTACGTATCACGAGCCCACTTATTTCTGAATTGAAAGAGTATTTGAGGTTACGCAGGCAGATTTTTCAAATGATAGCCTCATGAAATGAAGCAATCTACCTCCAGGTGTTTTGCATTCATTTCTATTGGTTTTTAATCGATTTTATGATTCAGCCGATTCTGCTTGTCCTATTTCATAGTTCCTGTGTAAATAAGAACTTTTCCTTAGGCGTTTGATCGTTTACCAGAATTGCTAACAGCTAGCCTAGTGACATTTTAGGGAGCTAAAATTAGCCACTGTGTTTTTGTTCGGAAAATATTTGGCTTCGAAATAATGGAAAATCTTTGTGAATTAGACGCAAGATTCTCCGGTAATTCGAAAGTTCAACTTTACGTTACCGGCAAACTGTGCCTCAGCGAAAAGAAAGCGCAACATAAACAAGGTGAGATTGGTCTCTGCTAAATGCCCACATAATTTGTGACCTTTCGATTAAACTTCTGGAATGAGAATTGCAGCCAAGTTACAACTATATGCTGACGGTTGTAAACCAGGATACAACTGCTAATTTCGGATCTGTTTGGCAAGTTCCGGCCTCATCTTACCGACAAATATACAGACAAGGCGGAACAATCTTGTAGATATAATTAGCACAAAACGTTGTTTTGTCGTAACGCATGCGGATCCTGACAATAGATAACATAATCAACAAAACCAGGCACGATGTTCTCAGAAATCGCTTATCAAATCGCTATTGGCTCCTTGGATCATCTGAACATACACTAAGAACAGAAGTTAAAAGGCATTTCTCCAGAAAGTCTAGATTAATAATTTACGAGGATAAGCCCATGATAAGCCCATGTTACGTCCTAATTTCGGCTATTCCATTTTCTCCTGAAACTTGATTTTTGAAGGAGTAACTGAACAAACTAAGGCTGATAAAATTCGGAAGAGAAGGCAACAGGAGGTTTGTCGTTGGTCCCTGTTTTGTCTGTTTGTAGGCCGTGCTATGGTAATGTCTTCTGGAAAATTTTGCGTATGCTAGCGGAAACCCTCAGAATAATAACACATCCAATTACAGTGTACTCCGACCAGCAAGTATACTTTATTTCAGTGTCCCAATTCTACTAAACGAGGTGGCTTTAACATCATTTTTTATGCTGCTATCAATAGGTGGACGCAAGAATTAGCAGCAGACCAGATTTTAGTCATAACGTATTTTGTTACCGATATGCAAATGCTAAAACAACAAAAGAGCTAACATACGATAGCAAGGGGCACGCCGATATTCTTAAGAGCAAACCGCACCGTTATGAAACGGATTGCTTACTGCCTAAGTGCATTTCGACGGAGTCGAAACTGCCTTGTTATCCTGTAATCTCACTGTTAGGCAGAGACAGAGACACAAGGGATGTGACGATCCACATGCAAGACTTTGCTGCCAATTCAGTAGTGATGTAAACAACAACAAGGGCATGAAGCGAGGTGTGAAGTTGATGTCTTATAGAATCCTTATTAAATCCAAAAATGCTGCAAAATGGCCCTTAGTTATGGCTTTCAGTGTTTTGAAAATATTTTGAATCCAATCCTACATCCAATCACTGTATACACAGTTATACAGTGGTCGCTATAGATAATCTCTTGAACTGACGTGGGTGAAGACCTGTCGTTAAGAGACTGCCATTTTAAAATAAGTTTACAACTCCATCCACCTAGAGTGAACTCAAGCGTTTACGCGTGGTGTTTTTAAAGTAGAACAATTACCGTGATCTAGGCGGTGGGAATTTCCAGAAAAAACTCATGCGAGAACAAATTCAGTGTATCCTAAAACCAATATTGACCTTCCATGGAGTTCCCATCTATCAACTGAGTCAGCATAGGATTTTCTCAAGATTACTAGACTGTCTGCTGGTGTTAATTTTTTTTTTTTGAAGTCAAAGAGTTGCTTAAAAACCAGTCATTAAGAGGAATATTTCCAGTGTGGAATCGAGACTTTCTAACTTCGTTTTATCTCTTTTGAGTAGAAACATAGATTTAACGGCACCCCTGAATGCTTGCTTGGAAGCTCGTCAAACTGCAGGCATGCGGAGGGGAATAACCAGGCAAATCCAGACGACATTAAACTAGATTCCTGCAAATGTGACTCGGTATAAACCTCAACTGCCATTTCTACTGACTAAGTTGTGAACAATGGACGTAGAACTATAATTCGCATAAGATTTTTTTTACTTTTAAATGAGGTAAGTTTGTGCTGAGAGCCCAGAAGCGCCGTTCGTCTGTTTCATCTTTGTTGTAAATTATCGGTTATACTGATCTCACAAAGTTCTATCGGGATCCGAATCCTTGATCAACGGTTAATATTTGGACGCCATACAGCTCGGCTGACGGGAAGAGTGCTTCAATTGCATTTGGACTATATGTAGCGCCACTCGTTCTGCGACCACGATAACCACATTGACTGATTTGGTGTTTGCTGACTCACTGAGTGACGACAGATGTTACATGGGCAAACAAAGTAAGCTTATCTTTGGACATGTAAATGTAATCCGTTTGGATGTCGGAGGAAGCAGTTTTTCCGTTGGGCACTCCTTATTCATAAATTCCAGTTAAATCCACCGGATAGTTGTATTACGCTCCCTTCAGATATGTACATTACTTGAGTATGAACTCAGGCATGACGGTGGTTTCGGGCTGTATCGGCCGCTGATATAAATTCGATAGGTAGATGAGAACACTATGCGCGTCCATCACAAGATAATAATAATTTGTTTCTAAAACACGATGATTTCTTTAATTTTTGGTAAACTTAAATTCAAAGGGGGTAAATTTAAAATCGCTACTCATTTTTGGGAGATCGCAATACCTACTAATTATTCCTCACTGTGCTTCCGCTTACGAGGTGCAGAAATTATGAGCCATGTCAACTTCCGGGTTGGGTAAATTACGAGCTGAAAATACGTGAGAACGCAAAATTCGAAGGTACAGCCTTTGGGGCGATGGGAAACTGTATAAGTATTTATGTTGCCTTTTCTTGTTGTGTACAGCACATCCGACTTCCCAACTGTCACACTGACATTTACGAGCTAACTGTGACTAACAAGCAAGCAAGGTGGCACCAGACGGGACTTCCTTAGTCGAGTGAACCTGAAACAAAGGCTCACGCCAAAAATGACAACCACCAGATCTGATAAATGCTAACTGCCTTGCGCACGGGATAGAGCGATAAATTAAACTGCCTATTTCGGCTTTCTTCGCCCGTTTTTTGCTTGAGTGCAGGTGCTCATAATGTTTTGTTTTCCACAGGCAATTGCAACGGGTCAAAAAGAGCATAATTTTCCGTGTTGCTGTTGGCTTGGGTTATATAAATACAAGCACATAATAGTCGAAGTTTTTAAACTGCATGTATTTAGATGTGTGTATATATGGCATCTAGCCGGAATTGAATTCTCATCTTCATGCTGAATGCATGCAAAAGGGAGGGCTTAAACTATGCACAACTAAATTTCTTATAAGAAGTGATGACGGTACATCAGTAGGCTTTTGTGTATCTGACGAAAATATTCTGATTATGGCAGTCAATCTAGATTAACAAACTTGCACAAGCGGTTTATTTGCATGCACTGTGCTGAGAAAATAACTTGTGTCTGCTCCAAGAATTTGTCTCGTTTTCCGCCGTTCACCGACCGAAAACAAATTTAATTATGGTAAGAGAAATCAAGCGCATGTGCTGCGACTTTCAGCTCCCCATGACCGCCATGGAAAATTTTATTAGTCCAGTAAAACGGAGTCACTCTACAGTTTTTTCATTGTTTACCCAAGCCCAATTTTACGAGTATTTTAAACCTGGGAATTACGCGTTTTCCACGGTGTGTGCAAGACAAATTCTATCCATAAGAAATCGTTGGATATTCCCATATTTTACCATCTGTGTTTACCTCAAACTACCCACTCCTTCTGCTTCTGTGTTATTTGCGGATACTAGTACTTTACACTTTTATTTTCATCCAGTCGCTGGACTTACTTGATCCCATGTCGAGTTTCCTTGCTGGTTCGTCAAAGTAATGGAAAATCTGACATAACAATTAGACAAGGAGATGATATCATAACTTCATGATCGAGTGTGATGTAATCCAAGTGGAACCATACGTGGATAGATATGTTTAATAGTACACAAAAACAAGGAGAAAAAAAACAGTTGGCATCATTGAATATCCTAATCGGATATTTGGTTTGTCTTGGTAAGGGGAATAGTTATATAGAAACAGCCATTACATTACTTTAGTCATACCATTCGAAGGAGGTTTCATAAAGCCCTGCATTATTATTGGGCTACAGGCAGGAAGGTCAAAGTAACTAAATGTAATCTCAATTAAAAAACCTTGGTTAATATTGTATGAACGGTTTTGAGAAATTCGGAATTCTGATCAACTCAAATCACACCCTAGTATTTTCTTTAGGGTGCTCAAAGCGGTACCATAAAACAGGTTTTTTGTCACCCTTACCCAACTACACTAAAGCAGTTCTGGACACCACATCGCTACATAAGAAGCTTCTTACCTCACTGTGAAACCTCCAATTATGCTAAAAGACGGCACTTGTATTATTTATGATATTATTGTATTGCTACAGCGTATATCCTGACTACAATATTCAATGTTTCATCGGCATGAAAAGCACCCCTTGATGGACATTACTGCAAGACATCAGGTATCCATGGTTTTCATATAGTACACCATAATGAAGAGACACTCGTATGATAATATAGTTTGCTGTGCTGGAGAAACGTCCGTTATCGTGTCCATTCCGCCAGTTATATCGCAAGCCGCTCCATCACATTCCGACTGCCGCTCTTTGCGAAAATAAGTTACACTATTCCTCTGTTTGTCATTATTGTGTCATTACAGCTATAACACTCAATCTTGACGCCTGTGCATGAAGCCATGAGTTGCTCACTACTTTAATGTAGCGGTATCCAAACAGCATAAGACTACCCACGTACAAAATATTTGTTATACGTAGATCAAACTTCAAATAGACTTTTCCCTCGTTCTAAGCAAAGTGCGATATATCCACTTAACTGTCAGAATGCGCGAACATTCTGGTCCACTTGTCTACACTGAGATGATAAGAGGGTGCAAGAAAAACCACGAAAAGATTGATAAGGATTATTCTTCTCTTTCTGCAGCACTATTTGTCATCATTCGACTTTCGTGTGAGGCGGAGATGGTTTGCCAGCGTGAAGCTTTTACGGGCAAGTGCTATTATTTGTTAGGACACCAAGTTGACCTGTACAAAGGGATATAAACCAGCTTGAGGGGAGTGGCAAATTTCAGAGGTTATTTCAAACGCTAATTGAATCAATATTTAGTAAGGAGATACTAATAAACATGTATTTCACCTATTCCCTAAATTTTTACGTGCATGAAAATCAGCCTTTGAAAGGAAGTTAACGCATGAGATTCCGGGCAATGCCCACATTAATTAATTAATTATTAATTAATTAATTAATTAATTAAGGAAGCCTCTACATGAGACATCCATTCAAAGGTGACTCGGTTGCTGAACTAATCACCAGAAGGCTTAGAAACTCTGTTGATACGACATACATAACTACTAATCTGTATTTGAGCTTCAACTCCAGCCCAACCATCAGCTTCCGCTTGAAGAACAAACTGCTATGTTCTACCACCAGCTTTTGTGTGTACTCATTTGCATGCTCGTGCCGAGAGTCATACGTTGGTCGTAAGACAAGACGTTTGTCGAACAGAATGCGGGAACACAATCCCATATCCCTGAGTGGTAGTTGGAAGAAACCAGACTCAAGTGCGATTGCATCATATGTGGCCGAAACCAATCATGTCATCGACAAAGAGCAAGCCTTCACTATCATATACCGGGCACCTCTGAACCGATCACGATTGGTACGATCCAGACAGACAGACCGCAGAGGCAACTGGAATCTGACTGCTGGATCCACAACTGTGCGTCCAAAAAAATTTGTGCGATATCTGAACTTGAACTGGCCTGCGAAAAATCTGGTCCCACAAGCCTCTCTGACATTGACGTCACTTACCTGATTCTGTGACCCATTGACCTACCCCTCATTCAACCCCGCCTTCCTTTGATTTCTGTTTCACTAAAGTGTATGTACTCCCGCTTTTTAAACATTTTTTCACGTGATTTCTGATACTATATAAATTTGCGATGCATTAGCCGAGAGGAACAATAACAGAAAACAAGCTTTGTTTGCTACCTTCATTGTTTTCTTTAATTATTTTCGTTTATTAGTGGACGGTCTTGGTTATTCCAAAAGCTTTCATTACTGTGGCATTTATGAGTGATCAGGAACCCGTAAGCCGCAACGTAGCTGTACTTGAGTCCATTGACCTAAATTATTCCGTCAATGGAGTGATGTTTAAGATAATTGCTGGTCGGCTCACGAACTGGGAGCTTTCAGCTGAAAAATGTGTGTAAATGCCACTCACTAGGCTGTTGCACGAATAGGGGGCACCACTGTTGGTATCGTAAGCAATGTGAAGCAGCAACAGCAGTTTAATTAATACCAGAGTACAGCTTTAAAAAATAATACTAGAAACATTCTCACTTCTGCATGATGCAAGGTAATTTAGTCAAAACGCTGGGTTGCTGTTGCAAGAAGCCTGGAAGAAGGTAATAACACCTAAAACTTGTTTAACGATTCCTTCTTCTGAAGTTTTATACCAAGAGCAAAATTAAGGGCAATGAACAGTTGCGGTTCTTTTTTTCTCTACTGTAGACGATGGCTACAAAATGTACTTAAAGAATAGTGATTAGGGAGTTAATTTTTGTCGGAGTTTAACACAGTGAGACTAACTGAGCCATCAAACCAGTTGCAATATATGAGTATCCCGCTGCTCATTTGCGCTTTATTCTTCCACCTCTAGTGTTAGTTAAATAGATAATCCTGTTCCAAAGCTGGTCAGCAGAATCCACCTGTTTTTATATAGCACGAAAGCACATACACTGAAATCTTCGAAGATTCACTCAGTCTGACAATCCCTTAGTGCCGGTGATCTGACTGAAAACTCGTATTCGAAAATACTTCGACCTCAAAAATGTTCCCATCCAAACTAGTACACTGAAACTGTCTGTGAAACAAGCTTTTGAGCAACTTAGCAGAGACACGGAGACCTGCTTCGAATGCTACACAGGTCAGCTGCTTTTGGAACTTCAATGTACATTGCAAGTGATCAGTAGATTCGGTCTGCCTTATTTATCCTCACCTGGCTGTACCCTGTGTATAACCGAGGGTTTGGTAAATTAGCTGCGGATAGGTAACACATATATAACTGTCTCTTTTTAGGGCACGCTTAAAAAAGACGAAGGTATGGAAGGAACTGGTGCGTGTCCTTAGCAAAATGAAGCAGTGCACACTAGTTTGCATTTTTAAGAGGCATAAACATTGAATTGTCCTAATTGTGGTACGCGTGAAAGCGATACTGTTACAAGGAGTCAGCATAAGTGAAGTCTACGCTTGTACCTATCGTCGACTGTAGGGAACAACTGCTGGTGAGTGTCCAACTTGATAACACATTACGCAACAATGAATTGCATAGAAACGACGGTGCTTCACACCAAAATTATATGATTTATTCATTTTATTTTCAATAATTGTACTTAAATACTCCATACTTTTATTTAACTTTTATTTAACAAAATGAACTACTTTGACAGAAGTCTTTCACCGCTGTTTGCCTATAGTGGTTTTACGGAGAGCCTGAAATTTTTTGCCTCTGATCTGTATTATCCGAGTATCACCGTTTCACCGTGTAGGCTTATAAAACCGAATACTGAAAACGAGCACTTCATTTTTGGTGACAAATCACGCAGACGGACAGATGACCATAAGAAGTCATTTCGTTCCGTTTTTCCTGTCGTCAATGGCTAGTACGATGACCAAATCAATCCGCCGGTTAGGCAGCATGCAGTACCATGAAAGTAGAGTATTCTGGTATTCAATTATGCCACACATGTAGACTGGATATTTTGACGCGTACACAAAGTACACCTTGAGATCTGGTTCAACGTGAACCGCTCGTCAACGGAGAATCAGACGGTTTCGTCATCGTGAGTAGATTATGTCCACGCACCTGACCCAGTTCGATGCACCCATTATTTATTGACGTTTCACGGATAGAAACACCCGATACCCAACGCCATGGAGTTCTGAAATATATGGCCGTTTTCTCGAATTTTTATTGTAATCAAGACAGACCGTTGTCCGGATGCCGTCTGAGAACCTGAGTTTTAGTAATTCAGCCGAAACAGTGGTTTTTCTTGGAGATTTTTTCAGATTAATATCCGAAAAAATACCTATTGGGACTCCTCTAATAAATAGGGGGTAGCCAATAGCGTGAAATGCAAACATTATAGAGAGGTCAGCTTTCGAAATACGCGTGGTAAGTTTGGGATTTTTTCTTTTAGTGAAGTTAGAATGAGTGTCTGAATTTGGGTTGGACAGAGTCAAATGTATGTGGCGTTACCAGTATTATCTTAAAAAGTGAAACTGTTTAAAGACACTTGTTGTAAGGAAGCGACTGCGCCCAGTCGCTGAAGTTTTATGCTTCGCGCTAAATTTAGTACTGCACAAAGTAAGTTGTAACCCAGTAGATATCCTTCTGTAATATTTTTGTGAGAACGTACATAAATCCGTGTAGAATAACACAGCATAAACGATATTACCGTTGCGTGGCTTGCTTAGCATGGTACATCGATGACAAAGAGATTTATGGGAACAATACAGTTATTGCTCAAGGAACGCCAACACCCGAAGATGTTTCAGTCCTTTGGTGATCATCAGCGGTGCATTGGACATGGACCACCAGAAAATCCTAATTAACTACCTTTAAGAGAGGATTTACGCTGTCCACTATTTAGCTACGGTCGGCTGGTCGGTGGCAAGCTCGTATAACTGTTCCTTTTACAGCGTTGTGATTATGAAAAGCTTAGCCAAACTGACGCTTTCACCCTTGTGGAACTTATCAGGTAAGCAAAGAATGGTGGAGGCCTTAACTATCTAGTTAACAGGTTCGGAGCCAAGCTTCTGCCGGCCAAATTTCGGCGCTGTTGAGTTTCATTTCAGGTAAGCTTCTTTGTCCATCCAGCTAATAACATCTTGGAAACCATCTGAATGAGGACGACACCGTTTCAGAGTGTAATTTTTACAGAACGCGATCACATCTTTGTGAAAAAATCTGCTTAAATTCAAGCTGACGACCTATCAGATCGTGCACGAATATGAAGCACAAATCAGTCAACTTGCTGACCACTCGCCAGAAGTCGGACGATTGTCCAGCCTAGTGAGCAACTGTGTAGATGATAGCAAAACTCCGAATCTGCTTTGTCATTAGGAAAAATCTACAAGATAAACTTTCGGTTCATAGGTGAGAGCCTGAACTGCTAATCACATTTTTTTGACCCCTCTGCACTCAAATGGAGAGTCTCGGTATAAAAGAAAGGGCTCATGCGAACAAGTGTTCCCTGATCTGGTAATACTTGTACCTTAGGCATAGGGTTAAAATTTAATATCAGTTCATATTGTACTGAGAAAATATTCAGACGTTTTATCAACAGCTTGAAGAAATCTGTTGTTCCAAATCTTTGTTTTACAAGTGAGTGACAGCTGTTAGACTGGGAACAACTAATCGCCTGGTGGGAATCCTACATACGAGTCTGGTGACTGAAAAATTTAGTTTGTGGATTACGATGAGATTGCGAGCTTTCGTTTAGGATTTTAGCCTGCAGGTGACGTCAGTTAGCAATGAATAAGAATGAACTGGACAGCCGATTCCTTAGTGTTGCAAATTATATCAGCTAAATCTCTGGGGATACTCAGCTTACTAGTTGGTAACTGAAAGATTTTAGCTATCCGGGAAGGGTTGTTTGGAAATGTTTTATCTCTCAAGTAGACGGGCTTTAACGCCACTGAGGCTGCAATCACGCAGTTTGCGTTATGGCATCCGGCGTTACCTCGAATGCTGCCCTTTAAAGTGGGAAACTTCTGGGACGTTTCCTTCCTCATAACCAAAGAGTACCCTATCCAGCAGCTTAATGAAAATTGCTATATTAGGACATTTCTACAAAATATTGGAATTGCCGCTGCCGTTGTAGAATGGAACAGCTGTTATGTACTTTTATTTTTCTTGGCATTATCTGATTCAAGTTGCAGAATGCCGCTATTAACCCCAGAAGGGGTATGCCATCTTCCAAAACCTTCTCTACGTAAGTAATCTTGAGTAACAAGGACGCCATTGCAATTAACCGATTTTTTTGTTTCTGCAGCCTGCCTGGTAGCCCAAGACATCAGTAACAATAAGATGCACCAAAAGTTTACTCCACTTAGTTAAAATGGTAAGATTTACTCATAAGACTAGGATGGATTCAAGAATCGAGTCTGTCTGAGTAGATCAATACCTGATTTCCAAGTGAAGGATCTCGGAATATATATTCTCGGTCAATTGTGGTACTTGTAAGTCAACTGAAATGGTTGAAGAAAGACTGAATTGCGGCTACCTAAGATGGATGACATTTCAAGAACTTGAGCAGTGCTGCTTGAAATTTATCTTGAACAACCTTGAAAAAACATTTCGCACATGAAGTCACAAAAATGTTTATCTGCAACTACCAAAGCACATTGTAAAGCTGACCCAAAATGATGACATGAAGCGCATTGTGGAATGCTTCCTTTGCAAGCAGAGTCACGAACTGACATTAATTTGTACTACACGGATATTTATCACATCAGCTCATCGTACGAACGATAAAAGTGAATCAATGCAACTAGATAGGTTGCTCATAGAAGGCGATAACGGTAGATATGGGTGTAATTTGCTCCAAAATTTGATTGAATGATTGAGTTAATTTGTTTATTCTCAGATCGCTTTGTACAACAATCAGAATGGTGGTCTAAAGGTAAAGGTTCCACAAAGAGCGATGCATTTTCAAGTGCCTGGGAGCCCAACTGGTCTTGATTACGAGAAATACGTCTATTTGAGGGTTGACATCCTTCCTGAACTACACGAGAAAACCGAACAAAAAACCCACTTATTATGACCACCTTCATCGTCCGCGGACACTGTCACCAAGTAGAAGTTAGCGGAACTACTTTGGTGGTGGTGCTCTCCTGGATCTAAACTTGTGCGCGTCCTCATTGTAAATATCCTCAATCCGCCGTGAGCCTTCTGCCCATTGATGAAAGGTTCTAATACCGGTGCTGTCTGGCATTATATCAGGTCTGCAGAGTTACATTAAATGTTTGATGGGAGATGACGGGAATGTGTACTTCGGGCCACCTAGCAGTATTCTAGTCCAAGATTCTGCATTAAGACGAGCTCCAGGTGTGTAGCCGTATATTTTTGTCCACCTGCAGACGACAAATATCGGTATTGAAAGTGAATAATCGTAAAAATCACTTTGTTTAGCAAGTTACTTTTATGTTGGCAGTAGAATCCCACAGAGTGTGCTGACGCATCAAAGAGTTCACATTTGTCCAGTCCTTCAGTGCAGTCTTCCTGAGGGGACAGGTGTATGTTTGTGTTCTTTTAAAGAGACGAAACTTTGGAAGAGAGTACTTCCGACTGAGCTCTTTAAATGACCTTCCCAAGAAAGAAGTAGAAATGTTGTTTTAAAAACAAAGTCTCTGTCGCGTCCGGTTTCTTCTAAAAAGGCCCAGACCATTAAAACAACGCGAGTGCCTAACAACAACAACTGGCCTTATCTGGGAGTGGTTCTTATGGGGGGGTAAGACCTCGATGGTCGTTTGTCAAGAAGGAACTTTCAATTATTGTCGGATGAGAATGTGCTTTTCGTCACACTTAGGATTAGGGTAAACTATACAAAAGCCTAGTGAAGAATTTACTTCTCATGTTTTGATTGGGAAGGCATTTTAAACCACTTGAAAATTAAGAATGTTCTCTTTTGTTGGAGATATGGAGGTGCCTTTCCTAGAGGTATCACTTCCAAGGAGGCAGGAGGTAAGTAGCCTTTACTTAGAGAGGGGTTGCTCTATGACTGCCATCACAGATATTTACAAGTGGCCGCCGGCTAGGTTTTATAGCGAAATATCTTTGTCATATTCATAATCGCTAACTAGAGGTTACCGAAATGTCCTACACCAATATTTCCATGAATCTTCAAGTATTTTAGAGAGTACTTCTTACGCGGTCGTAAACAAACTTGAGTGGTCTCAGT
The DNA here is from genome assembly GCA_003604175.2 of Clonorchis sinensis. Classification (NCBI taxonomy): domain Eukaryota; kingdom Metazoa; phylum Platyhelminthes; class Trematoda; order Opisthorchiida; family Opisthorchiidae; genus Clonorchis; species Clonorchis sinensis. Next base: position 83,542,324 of record CM030369.1, read on the forward strand.
TCATTTGTTGCTAACATGTCTGTGTTATTAACACTTGTGAACAGGCGTTTCGGTATATGCGGCAATGTTGTGTGGGGTTAACGCCTTTTGACTATAGGGTAGACCAGTACGATGGAAAACCAGTCAAAACTAGACGACTCTCTTAAGGACCATAGGAAACAAGTTGCTCCACTGCGTCCGATACTGAACGGCATTCATGTAGGTTTCGTATTAACGCACTAGATTAACCAAAGAGATCTGCTGATACGTAGTGAGACATTAGAAAGAGTGCTGTGCTTTTGTAAAATAACTGTGTATTCATGCTATAAATTGCTAAATTCATTGAACAGCAATCCCATGTCAAGCTAACATTTGGAGGATTTCCAAAATGTGTTGTTTGATTTGAAAATAAATAAAAACCAAACACAACTGCTGAATCGGATGCCAGCATCACCAGAAAGTGGAAATATGCCGGCAGCAGTGTCAGCTATAAAGTTGTACAATTTGTGGACATACAGCCATTGCAAGCTAAACGCGGGATTTTAGAGTCTAACATATTAGTGAATTTTTGGCATGGTCTTTTTTCGCAAGGGCTGTACATTTCGAAGAGTGAGTTTATGCCCTTCCTAGGGAGTCGTCTTTGTTCGGAAGGACGTATTATGAGGACATCGTTGTACCCAAATTCAAGCAGATAATTTTTCGAGGTGCTTTTGTCCTGATGCATTGTATATATAAGGTGAGGGGTGGTGTCGTCTTTTACTCCCCGTTAACTGGTGGCCAGTTTAAGAACAACCGTATTACACCAAAATTTGAAAAGTCCTCTTTACTTGGAACCAATGCAATTGATCTCCGAACAATTCAACATTTTTCATGTTACACTCGAATTTTCGTTGGCACAATAGGATAAAAAATGTAAGATTTATTTGGCCACTTGGTCGTGGGTGACGGGAAATTTTACCAGAGGTAAAATTTGCACGGAAGGCTCTAGTTTTGAGGATTATCATTGTATTTAGGGTTTGCGTGGAAAGCTTAACCACTCTGAAAACAAATTTGGATACCCGTGTGCTACGGATAATCCTGTGCCCACTGGGAACGACGCTTCCCAGCTTGTCTTTGATAATAAGCGAAATCACTCGTGACGGTTTCTGTTGGTAGTAGCCATCTGAGGTGATAGCCATCTCAGTTTGAAACTTCGGGTTCAGGAGTGAAGCGTGCTGGCAATTCTTGGAACGGGAGAGTATATTTGAAAGGAAATACCATATTTGTACCCAAAATGTTCAGTTTGTGCAGTTGAGCGGAATTCAGCTTTTTACTCTATGGAACAGAACTTGTCTAAATCGCAACATCCATTGTTCTTTCAGAGAAGCGTCTCACCTAATCAGCTTGTTTGTTAGGATGTGCCAAGCAAAACAATAGTTATTCTGATTTTAGGGGGTTAAAATTGTGCACAGATTAGGTTCACATTTTCTAGCCTGACAGAATGTTACCAGATGCCGAACACTATTTATGCTATTGGGGTATTTTGAGTTGCTGGTTTCACATCAGCAATTCAAATCTAAAATAAGATTGTAAATTAACATACAGCGTTCACGCTGACGACTTTGTGTAGAAAAGAGTAACAGCATGACAGTAGCTGAGTTGAACGCCGGTCTGTAGAGGACCTAGGTGCACAATTGCCCAAATCAAGCCACTAAGTAAATCTGCGAGAATTAACCTGTTGTAATTATTGTGCATCGGCGTTATCCAAGTATAATGCAATCTTCACAGGGTTTAGTTTCCCATACGAGAACCTAGGAGAGTTACTTGAAAAAAACAACCATCTCGTCAGTTTTGTTGATCCGCGTCAGTTGCCGTCACCCCTCAGTATGTATGTTGAGACGGGGTGCACCCTATGCATGAATTTCGCACAAAACCGCCGTCTATCAGCGTGTATGACAGTTACAAATTTTGTTCTACTTAGACTAGATTAATTAATCATGCATAAATATGATTATGCCTTGGAGCTATAATGCGTTCACTAGGTAGACTGGAAGGAGTTTCCGAAATGCTTGTTACATCAAGAAACGCTGGCGGCTTCCGCCTAAGACAGTTTTGACCACGTACTGGTTTTCGTAGCCGCACCCCGGTAACCATCCAAACTCAGTTTACCGGCGCAGTTCTGAGTGGACGATCCGTATGACCCGGGAACTATCGGCGCATACAAGTGGGTTAAAAGGAAGTGTCGCCACGGCTACCGCAATGAAGAACTTGTGCTGTCATCTAAGGCACACCGAAGGCAGCCACAGGGTTAGTAGTGTGGCCGATTTGTCTGGGTATGAAAGAGCCTAGAGGTTAAAATTCACATTTATAGAATTGTTTTGATTCCGTTACCCAAGTTTCTTGTTCTGACAGTGTATGTGGAACCACAGTTACAAGCGGATCGATAGAACAGGTTGGAATTGGCAACCAAAGGCATGGTTTTTCCTTGGTGATCACGGGTGAACAGGCACGCGGTTTCCTGTACTACTTCTAATTAGGCAGCTTTGTAAGTAAGCTGTATTTGAACAACCTCTAATAAGGGATGGTGCATTATCGCCTCTGGATGGCAAACAGTGACACACCGATTTTTTGATAAGCTCGGCAGTATTTCATTTTCTTCTTGAGATTCACAGTAAACACGCGTGATGATCAGATAGCTAACAAGTTTTTGTCTTCTCAGATAGTGAAAACTAATTTACAGGAGCGATCAGTTGAAACCTGGCCATGGCCAGAGGTCAGGTGGTCTAAATGCATCTGTCGAGCAGAATAAGCTGCGGGCTTCCCAATGCGAACAACAGGCAATCCTCCGAGTTTCAAGTGCTTTGTCCAATGAGAGTCGGCGGTCACACTAGATAATTGTTTTATCTTGTTCACAAATGAAAATGCATGCATTCCTCATACTTTAAGCCTACAGTTTTATCATGAGCCTGCAAAATTGCCACATCCTTAAAAAAGAAATTCTATTGTTGGAAAGTGATACGTTTGACGAAACAATGTGTCTTTAGAATGACCGCTTTCAGCTTATGGTGGTTGAACACGCTGTAAACGGGTTATAAATGCGCATAAGGTTACTTTGATATGATTTTATTAAAAATAGTCTTACATTCATTGACTCTATGCCCTTTATTAGGCACTTCGTGCTATCTACCGAGGCATTCTCAGTTGGCAATTGAGCTGCCGGAAACTAGTTTTATCCCAGATGGTGGACAATTAGGTTTTTATTGACTCAGGTCATGGCACTGATACTCAGCAAACGCATTAAATTTAGTCCTATCGCCCTGAATTCCCGGCAAACTCACAATCACGGACACCATGAAACTTGAGTTTAATTCAGTTTTTCTCCCTTTAAAGCTACATCTATTTGTACGTGCGTGCAAGCACCCCCTCACACTCCTCGCGCATGCCGAGTTCCGGACCTGTCAAGCCGTTCAACTCGGTATCCAAAATCTGGATGACATCTTCTGCGTTCAATCTTGGTTACCAGCGGAGCAAGCGATCTTTTATTTTTGCATCCGTCAGCTGCATTAAAATTTGTAATAACCAACTGTTTGTCAACGGAAGTTTATTTTGCGCCTGCAAGAGACTACACCATTAGAAGACTTCAACGAATTTGTGAAATAATTTGGAGAATCGTGAGGATATTGTGTTATGCGATCACGTTTAATTGGAATCAAACTTTTGAACGTCTCTAGTGCGTATGCTCGCGTGCAGTAACTCAATGGAGTGAACAAACTACTGAGTTGGCATTTGGTGATAACGCAGCAGGCCATAATCTTTGAAGTCTTTTGGGATGTCGTCAGTGATATGGAACAGTGACAAGAAAGTCTTGATTATTTATGGTGTTTTTGCATGGGTCGAAGTTGAAAAAATGGAACAATGCAGAGGACAGATGAAATTATCTCCAAGAATCTTAAAAAACAGCATCGGAACATTATGCCTCCAGTGTTCGGCCGTGAGTTTGTTAAGGCAGTGAGCTGAACTGCTATGTTCTGAAGTGGAATTAAGATGTATCGAGAGACGATTTTCGGAGCAGGAAATACTCCCGTCCGAGGGTGCCAAAAAAGGATTTTTGATTTTTCATCACACTCACCTAGTACACAGGGTGGAGTATTGCATTGAAAATCGTTTTCATCATGGGAAAATATTAACCATTTGGCTGACAATTTGAACATGGATATCGTACGTATTGTCTCAAAATACAAGTTAATTCTTTACATATGGACTCACCATGACCTGGGTAATGCTTTGGTCTAGAATATGGAATTATTCTTTGGACTTTGCCAGTCACAAATTCGTTTTGAGGTTGCCGTCATTTCCTTTTTTTCTCTCGAATGTGACCTCATGACGAATTAACTTGGTTCTCGGCTTCTATTTGAGTCCGCCAGCTGGCGCGAATGCGTCCGTTTGTTAAAACCAAGGATTGGAGGACTAGGTTTATTTCGCTGCACGGATACATTATTTGAAAATAAGTGTGGACACAAAATGTATGAAGCAATCCTTTAGGAACAAAGGAAATCGAAGCTCCACAATAGTGGAATGTGTTCGGGAGTAAGTTATGTTTTGTTTTTTACGACATTATTTAAAACTTGCAACATGTTCTACAACATCACCATTGTTTAAGGAGTCAAACCAATTCATTAGATGGCATAATATTCCTTGATTGTTTCAGGCACACAGAACTATCGAGTATAAGAAATGTATATAATAAGTATAAGTAAAAAGCCCTTTTTATGTCTCGTTGAGAAAATAAGGCCATACTAAAGCAAGAGTCTATAATGAGACTTCGCTTGTTTTGTTTTGGAATCCGTTTATATCGAATTAAGGCACCAGAAATGGGGAGCAGCTGGTCTATGCCACGTGATATCTTAACCGTGAATTTTGGACCCCAAGAGTTAAACCCAACGCAACAGTCAATATGGTGCGTATGATAGGCAGAAGGATGATTGGATTTGACCGACCTTCATCCAGCACAGATTGAAATTATTTCCTCTAGTTGCTGCGATGCAGGCAAATTTACTTATATAGCACCCAAATTTCCATCAGTTCCATAACTAAATGCTGAGGCCAGCCAGCTTTGTTACCACGACTCGACTGCTAAGTATTGAACCTGACGAAAATTTATCAACAGAAAATGATCACTACGAGTTTGTTTCAAACGGGTAGTAACTTACTCTTGGTATATATTAAGAATGGCTGCTGATTGGGGGACCACACTTCACTCAAGCTTTTGCCTTGAAAGTTTTACATACTTTTATCTATTGAAGGTGTAGCAAACACCAAATGGGCATGCTGTTTGTTTTAAGACTGTCTATCTCTGATAACCCTTGATATCTCTCCGTCGAGGTTAAATCATATGGACACAGATGACAACAAATATCCGGGTCATTTATTATGAAGATGAGCAGAAAATGCATGTAATTTCACATCTTGGTAAGCCTCTCGGTGGATCTTGGTTTGATAAACAGGTGAGGCTTCTTCAACACTACCGGATTGGTCATGTAACCGATTTTCGTCGAAACCGATAATTCTGCCGCTCATAAGAATGGGATTGAAGAATGCCTTACGACATCAGAAAACGGTGTATTGAAGAACACAAGTAGCTAAAGAACCTACAGCACTCATTAAAGTTCTACGTCGAGTTGGTGTGTGATGCTTACCAGGATGGAGAGTTAATTGCCCTTCAGATTACCGACCACCCACCCCCATTGTATTTAGAGAGATTTTGGGAAAATTATATCAGTATGGCTAGCATACGTCCTCCTCCTGTGGTTGTTGTTGGGCATAGTTCACCCCGGCTGTCCGTAGACGCGATCGAAACGTTTGATGAGCCGTGGACTCCTAAACCACATCACCGAAAACACAACGTGTTTCGTCTTTTAAAATGGTTTGCAGCTTGCGCGCGTTGTGATTTTACTCGTTGCCGACTGATGATTTCTTCAGCTGTTTATTAAAAAAAACAATGACTATTGACCCGGCAGAAATTTCGGAATACACTTTGGCTTCTAAATGATCAACCTGATATAAAGCGGGTCACACAAAGTCAGATAAAGCTTCAGTGGATAAACTTCAGATACAACTACGAAATGTGTGTAAACGTGGCGTGCAAGAGAGATACCTAGTTCAGGTGATTAATAAACAATTCATTTTCAAACGTGGAGCACAGATGAGCAACAGCCTATTTGTCCGCTCATGAGTGACTAAAACGACTGAAAAAAATGGTTCCCTAGTTTTTTTGTGCTTACTGAAGTCTACATGAATTGTATGATTTGAAATATGTTGGAAAGACCACCGCGCGACAGATGAATGTCTTCGGGCAAGGCTCTTTTACATAGGCTACTGTACGCAGAAAAGAATGTGCGGCAGGATGCCTTTGTTGAGTCCACAACATCTCGAAAAAGATATAAGGGACTTTACGGGAAACAGCCTTCTTGTAGTTTCAGTTCGGAGACGTAAACGGGCAGCACAGATAGGGAGAGAGTATGGAAGCGGTGATAAGTTGCAAAGCAACGCTCACTGGGGAGGAGAATACGTCTCACAAGATATAAAGGGTCTTTTAACATCCAAGAACATGTTTAAACTGTTTTGTCTAGATTCGGATTGTGATAAAACTTGACACGGAAATCAATTTTGGGTGTGGTGCAGGATCAAGCAGACTGACTAAAATGGACACGCTGGCTTGCTTAATTTAGGGAACGATGGGCAGAAAGACTTCGAGATCCACTTAGGACACCTTTAACGAAATTTGTATATGGAGGATCAGAAATCCTGCAACAACAACAACATTAGCATTAGGATATTTGCAGTCATTCGGAGGCGTAGTTAGTAGAATATTTAGGTACACAGGGCAAAAATGTAAGAAATGAGTTGCTACCTGAAAGTAATTAAAGATTAACAGGATTTTAGTTGAACCCGGTAAATTGTTTTGTCGGGAGTAAGACACATCATTTGCTTTGTACCCGGGTACAAAAGAACGTGAATCGAAATACATCAATTGGACTGTTCTTCTATTCCGCGAAATATCAACACCATACTGAATACAATAAAACCTACTGTTTCAGATGTTAGGCAAACATCGATTCACCTATTTTATTCTGAATTCCAGCAATATTTTCGGACACTTTCTCTTCAATGACCTCAAATTTGTACAGGAATATAGGAGTGATGGGATGACCTCTTAGCCTTAACTGGAACTCTAGCGTGATGCGGTCTGCTTTCCGAAAATAAGTTGTTCCAATCGGAAAAAGACAAAAAACCCTAAAGATTTCGGCCAATGAGGTTGAAAGTCCGTTAGTACATTTCTTCACTATGGTACAGGTTGGAAATTCTCTGGAAGAAAGTCGTCTTCAACTGAAAGTCTAAAGTCACAATTAAGTTATCGATCGCAGAACTGCCTACTGTGTATTTGCCTCAGAGCTGTATGGTTGCACTAGGAACACCTTGGTATCTTCTCACTTTTGAGCATCGTTTTGTTGTGATACAGACGTTTGGTTTTCTGTTGTATCAGCCTATTTTCATAACCGCTCTGAGTTTTCTGTTTGTTTATCGGGACTACTCTGAGTAGGGCGGGACTTCGGCAGTTTCATGCGACTAGGGAAAATTAATGAAAATCGGTTAAACGTTTTAATAAAGAGAGAAATTCAAGTTTGATGACGTCAGTCCCGTCTCGTAATCGGATAAGGGCTTTCCAGATGTGGAAAGAACCAAGTGAGTTGATAAGATTTATGCTTTTACAATCAGTCTTGAAATGCAAAACGTGAGTGCGTTTGTGCTAATGAGACGCGTTTCTGGGGCAACTAAGTTAAGTTAGCGTTTATTTGCAGTCAAGGGTGGAGAATAGAGTCAAGAAGAAGGTAGTGACACTAATCAGACTACCAGCTGTAATGGGAAAGTTGTACAAATAAACATTGAGTGCTGGAATTTGAATCCTAACACGTTTTCAGATCAGGAGTGGTAGAATTCGGACACTAATAAAGGCTAGTTATATTAATTCATCTAGATGGGCTAAAATCAACAGTTTAGACAAATGAAATTAGGACGCTTATCGTCTCTGAATCAAATTGGTACCAGTTAAGAAAGTTACCGTATCGTCACTATTGCTACAGTGTCTCGTTGTTTATTCGGCCCTGAGAGTATCGCGACAATCACGCTAAACTCAACTTCGTCAACCACCTCTTGGTTAAGTCTGGTTTACAGAAACATAGTCTCCCTGGCGCCCCTTTATTAAAATTGATAAAGCTCGTTTAACGGATTACTGGTATTCAGGAATGCCAATCAAAAGTGGTGGACATTTTTCGGACACGTGACAGTGACTTGGAAAATTGAAAAATGAACTTTTGGTTGTTCACTTTATTCCATGAACATGTGTTTGAGCTGACTGCTCACCAAGCCATCCAACTCTAAGAAATTAATGACGCGCTAGTGCGGGAAAGGGTTTCAGGTTTGCTAGAGTACGTGGGCAACTATGACCTTGCACTTGAATCAATGAAGGTTGTTAGGTTTCGACAATTTACGTGACATATTTTGCGAATCGCAAGAAACGTGGCGTAACTCAAAATTTTCATAGTTTCACTTTGTAAACGAACAAAAGGAGGTGAACAGCAGGAGCCTTAGAAAGTTTATGGAAGAGTTATTTGTCATCTTTAAAGTCTCAGCTAGAACTCCTGAAAATGAAGTTGTGCAAAACGTCCTCATTTTTCTATACCAAGGAAACCTTCGCTCACTTTTCGAAATTCCAGACGCATTTGAGTCAACTTACTCCAGATAAATCGCGTCAATTTCTCCCAACATTTTTTACGTCTGGTTAAAAAATGCCTCAGTAAGCTTGAACTAAAGGGGATAAGAACCATGAAAAAATGTTACTTTAGTTTTATCGCAGACATCACGTTCACTGTGGCGATCGCTGAATTCACTCCACTGGCGTTCCAGTTCGTTGCCTAGAGATGAGCTGTCGTCCGACTTCTTACATTTCTGGAAATCAAGATCTTAAATCCCGTTTGATAAAGGTGCAAAAAGCGTGTACAACATATTGCAACATTTCATAAGTCTGTCCTCGCTCGACTAACAGCGTGTCTAAACATTGAGGTCATATCGTACAACTTTATGTCCGCAATTGGAGCAACGCAAATAACGTCACTGCTTTGGGCAGAGCAAATATTATCAACCGTCTCTACGGAATGCTCTTTGTGTCTCGTTGTGATAACAAGCTGATACCACTGGAGAAGGTACGCGGTAGCAGGAGTACATAATTCAAGTCTTTTTTAGGTTGAAAGCAAAGCGAACTTGCTAAAATAATGGAATATTCTATACACGTCTGGCTTCCAGAGGAGTGCAGGCTACGAAGTTAGCTGCAGAAAAAAATCAGCTTACAGAACTGAATACTGAGGAAAATTTTCCTGGATTTTTATAAAGTGGTTTGTATGAATTGTCGATATTTATTTATCCAGTGGCAACAAACAAGTGTCTCAAATATGCTTATTCCTTATCTTGGTATCCATATAGTGTGTGGGCAGTTAGAATTAGAGCGACATCTTCGTAGGGTAATTATGCCTCCTGACAAGGAAACCTGCGGCTATAATCCTCCAGGAGTTCCAAAAGCAGAAGAAAGTACAACAGTGGTAAGTGCGACCATGAAAACGAGAGTTGATTGGCCGGCAAAACGAAGTAATTTTGTTTCAACTGTTGCACTAGCTCGTTCGAGGTAAGTGCATGGTTCTTTTAAGTGCGTCGGTTTGTGTAGAATTCACGCATTTGGATAAAAGCTTAATGATTGATTTGCGGCCATTGATTTCTCCACCTGGTTTAGCAATTTGATCGCAAACTTTTCAACGCCATTCGGACCAAAATCGTCAGTTCGCTGTGAGTGGAATTGCGTAGAGTGCAAAAGCGCGCAAGCAGCGTCATACGTCAAATGAGCTGTGCGGCCCGCAAAGATGGTACGTTAGACAAACTAATGAAGACCTCCTACGCCGGTAAAAGAATATAAACCAGATACAAAAGAAGTAACTTACTTTAAGTAACCAACAAACTTTAGGTAACTTTAAGTAAGTAAGTAAGTAAGTACGTGGACAGCACGAAGTATACAAGTTCCTCCTAGCGAACATGAAGATTTTGGTACATTGAAATACGTGAGTGAAACGAGGGAAGCTTCTAGAGGCATGGTACTCCACAAGTTATTTGATTAACTGACTTACTGAAGTCGACCTTGTTGACGAACCGCCACGAGTGAAGGACCACCAACTCATTGGGAACCAAGAGATAAAACTTTTCATCAAGACAAGAACTTGCAGTGAATGAAGAGTACAGATCTCAGGGTTATGCTGACATCAGCCAGCCAGGATACAGGCTGGTCAGATAACCAATATAGATGCTCCCCTCAACCATCAACATTTAGCTAAGGTCGGCCCGGATTAGTAAACCTGAATGGATTGACTCCTTCTCAACCAGCCTCAATACAGTTCCCCTCACAGCGTAGTGACAGTATCAACTCGACTGGTGATCAAACATTTCCACTCAAGTTACTCAGTTCGGCGAGCAACTCATCGACCTTGTCTGCAATCTGCGCTTAGTCTATCTCCTGACGAGATACTGTCTACAAGAGTTTGAGGCCTGATTAATCCTATCATTCATTCGTGTACTATTTTGGTTTGTCTCCACAGACAGTCCTGTGTCCTACTCTGTTGCTCTGACGGTCACGTCTAACCACGAGCTCATATGCGTCATGCATAAACTAGTTTTCACGTAATTCGGTCCTGAAAGCCGAGTGACACTGGATATGAATCGGCCACAAGGTCAGTGTACTGTAAAAGGCCAACTTTGGCCTTCTTCAGAGTAACCATTCAAGTGTAGTTTGGTGCACTCATTGAAGTGGCGCCATGATATAACCGTTTTGTTTTATACACACAGCACTTTGCATAACCGTCTAAAATGTGACGTGATGGCATGCATCGTCATTCCTACAAACTGAACAACATTCATCGGTGAACTGTAAGTCGTTTGTTATATCAAAACTATATACCTCAATATGATCAATACCTTGCCAATTGGGATCTGAGGCAATTCTTGGGGAGCACGTTTAGTTGAAGAATATCGCAAACGGGAGATTCAGCTGACTCTCACATCACCACCAATTTAATTTGCAAATGTGTGAAATGCGCCAATTGTTTACAGCTTGTGAGACAGTAAGGTTGACGGAAAACCAGGGGATGTGCTTTCCTGATACATTTCAAAAAAGGAAACACCTCTAATGTGCAATCGATCGGTGGTATTTTATGTCAAGAAAGAAGAAGAGTTTCATCTCTCCAAAATATTACCCTGATATCTTCATGATTATCATATCCGGTAACCTCAGTCCGTTTCCTGACACCCAGTTTATTTTTGTGTAATCGAACGTTTGCCCAACTGTCAAAACAAAAGCGCTAGCTGTCTGTTTTTTTCCAAAATAATTTATCGTTTTTTCTATCCCATAACATTTTGCCGAATTGAATTTTGTTCACTCACCCACTGGGTCGGGTGGTTCTAAATCGACATTTCTATCTTTGTTCTGGCCGAACAGTTAGTTGCCAAGTATTAAGATGCTTGTGGTTAACTTACAGGAAGTATCTTGACGTAATCCGCACACCTATCTACACCCATCCTCCGCTCTTACTATTTTTAGCCAGTCAAATTTCAGAAATATTTTTTTCGAAACACTGCACTTCGGTTTACCAAATGTCACCGTGAGCCCAGGCTATTTCTTTTTTTACAGCTCGCTTTTTGTCAAGGTGTATTGTTTGGTATTCCATTTTCGCTGCTTTGTTTGCTGAATCAATTGTTAAGTTGCGTATGAAGATTTAGTCTCTCCTACGGTGGATAAAAGACATGGGTGACCGAATCTCATACACAGATGTCAACGAGCTATGGTGAATTGGTCTCAGTGAGAGATGTTTCCGCGTAAATAGACTGGAACAAGCTGTCTCTAATATTTGTACAGGTTGATCGACTCGTCTTGGACTCAATCTAAACCCAGTTAACTTAGAAGTCTGGAGATACCGAAGTTAAAATATAGTAAGTCATGGCATCTCCAGATGTACACAAACGAATCATTGCTTGAAAAGCATCTGTAAAATAAGTTGTATGAATCGTTTAAATGTAGTTCCGCTAGTTTAGCCAGACCACGTTTGTCGGAAAACAGCATCTGTTTAAATGGTGAAGCAGCTTTTCTTATTATTCTTGGTAAGCGTGCCAAATTAAAAAGCCCCGAATAATCAACTAAGTTTTTTTTTTCCAAGTGTATTATTTCTTCTCAGTTGAGTTAGACTTGAGTGTTGGGCGATTTGCGTTTTAGCGCTCTGTATCAGCTAGCGTTGTTAGCTCGACTTTGTAATACATGATACAAATTAAACGAGAGGACAAGGTACCGCCTTGCTACATAGAGAAGCTTGTTCATAGAGCACTCAATTGCATACCCGCTGACGCAGCGACACGCCGCCATACTGATCACACGATTGCAGCGCTTCATCTCCAATGATAGTGCTCCAGTTTGTGACAAAATATTTGCAGCATACTCACTAGATTAACTGGAAGTTTTGGTTGCCAGGACTACCGGCTCAGAACTGCTTAGATCTGCAAAATAGGTGACTTTAACGTACAGGCTCAATTCGGCTCACGTGACATGGTCGTCAGATTCAGCTGGTGAGTCTCCCGCAAAATCCAATTTGTTTGCAATTGAAGGTATTTCGCTAATGATCGTCCCAATTTGGTCAGGCTTATCTAGACTAGAACGCGTTTCACCAAAGGTTAGCATGGCTTAGTGATCAGATGTGAATATTATTTAAATGGAATAAATTTGTTTCCAATCCACCATATGTTTGGTCGAAAATCATGAGTTTTGGAAGCCCGTAAATGCGATTTGGGGTGGTAAATAGGTCTTACGTAACATATCACCTGATGTGTTTTCACTATAAAAGCTGTTTTAAAGGCTGTGTTTGGCACTTCATGCCGGTGAATTGCTAGCACGTGAGTGAATTGATCGAACTTCACAGTGGACCGTTTTCAAGCAGAATATTGTTACCGGCAAATCCTTCTGGAAATCTCGATAAAACAGCTCGCGTATTAATGTAGGCATGTGTGCACTCACCGAATGAATTTTGCATTACATGGTATGGTGTGCGTAACATAAGCTGGGCGTTAATATAAACAGTTGTCTAAGTCTTCCTCACTGACTCAAAATACAAGAAAGCCAGATTTTCCGACTACATATAGCATAGGAGCACTTAAGTGCGCCATTATGTGAAACGGTGACATAACTGATTTATAGTACTGCACCGAAAGTGGTTCTACTGGCACGCTGTCTGAATACGCACAAAACTATCATTTTCCAGTCAGATTGCAACCACAATGGTTGTGAAAAATTCCGAAACTATTAAGTAAACGGCTTGTTTACTTCCAAGTTACAGTGATGAGGGGTCGAAGATCTTCCATAGCGTTACAAAGTACACCCTCACCGTCGTTTACCTAAGCAGAACTAGCCGGTTGAAATGCTGAATGGTTGACTTTGGTAGTCAATCACGTATGCACTTCGTGTGAAATTTATATTCGCAGTAAACAGGTGGAAGTCAGTTAAGTCGTACGGGTGTAGCCAGCTCCTCTCCGCTTACCTAAAGTAATTCATTGAGACCTGCATTATCCATGCTTTTCAAGTACTCGGAAAAATAGTGTCCAAACTAGAGTGGTGGAGGAGTCTATCGCGGACAAAACGGGAACCCCACAGTTGGCCCTTGAAAGATTTCCGGTATGTTGTTTACATCCAGATAACTATCTACCTTACCATCTTGCCATCTTATTTTAGTTCATCTGTGTCAACAGAACCAATGAACAATCCACAAACAAAATGAAAGCTTCAACTTTTAGGCACAAACCAATGAAATTCTTATTGAAGGACACGTTCACTTTGCCAACCCCAACAGCGGAATGATTATACGGATCTTTCGTGCATTATGGCATAGCATGAACGACTGGTCGTTTGTTCGATCTGAGACGACCGTGCTACCTAAAATCTTTCAGCGCCAAAAAGTAGCCGTAAAAAGTCATGTATGCAGTTTTTTAAAAAAAACGGCAACCCCCAACTCCAGAAACATTTACTCCACCTCGGCAAACCTGGATCATTAAGAAAGCTGTTTCTGCAAGGAAACAGCAACTGGAAACCTCAACAAAAACTGCTCAAAATAGTCAATCAACTTACTTTTGGCTGTATTCGAAACTTTTATGCCTCATATTTGGGAGCGCGATCAGCTAGTTGAGAAAATTTCTTGCACAGAAAGAATTAATTTAGAACAAAATTATTGCATGATGCTCAGCTAGATACCGACTGAGCAAGTACAGTTAAAGTCCTTACAATTTCGAAGATACATCAATAGCACACCCACTCTTGCTGCCGAAGATGACAAATGGGTCTAACGAGCTAACCAATAGTTTTATTTTCGACAGCTTGACAGTTATAAAAGCGCTAAGTTTCTTTTTTCACATTTTGCCTTCTTATAGTGTTCGATGATTCCTCACACTGAAATGTGTCCCAGGTTCATTATGGCTAGGATGTGTAGCACTAAAAAGTGTGTACGTAACAAGCGACATGCACTTATAAATCCAAAAGATGACATTTTATCGCTGGAAAAGTTCACTTGTTGATTAGGTATTATTGAGCAGTTTCAAAGAAGGAGTATGTTTCTCAGCTTACGAAATCTGATCTTGTATTCGTCAATCATTGCTTAATTAAGATTCACACTAATGTCGCAGTAACACAATGTATGCTAACGAATTCCTAAGAGGAATAATATGAAAGCTGAATTGATTAACTTTATGCAGTTTCGCTGTTGACTGGTTCTAACATCTGGCTAACAGTTGAGGCAACAGCCATCTACACGACAAACAGCGCGCTGACCATATGTCAGTGCAAAGCAATTTTGGTGTCTGTGATCTGTTTGTTATTCGTTAGCCAGCACATAAACAATCACAAGCTCATGGAAGTTGACAACAACTCCAAACTGCTGACGATGAAGCTAGATACAAGAGGTAGAACCACAAATAATCACAACTGTACTGCGCACAAAATAGGACGGACTGTTTCCCACAAGAATGATTAAACGCGCACTTTCGGATGTTTACCCAGCCCATGAGATCTCGGTAAGTGCAAACAACTAGACGAGAGATATTTCCATGCATCACAACCTACAATTTTCCCGCATCAGACCGATCGCAACCATGGACAAAAATGATTTAAGATTCAAAGAAAGAAACCGATATAAACTGAAGAGATCTGGTAATTTCCAACTGAGATTTCATGTCAGTAGGGCTAAATCTTGGTGATATCGTTCTCGGGATTGAGGGATGAAAGGAACTGTTCAGCCAAGTTTCGGTTGGGTTGCAGCAGCATACAAAAGGTTAGTCGTTTGTTGTCATACAGAAGAAAACTCAAGAAAACGTCCATCTGAAACAGCACGTTGAAAAAAGAACTGACTTAGGTTCGGTCCCCCAGATCTGAATTGTGATGTTTGTGAATGGTATGTGGAACTCCAGTCTACAAAAACAAACGCCGGAGACACAAAGTAATCATATAGTTTATCTGCGTGTAGAAAACAGGTGAGAAATATCCATTCGAAGTCTAGTCACTGCCTGAAGTTAAAATACAGTTAGCTGTGAAATAGTGTCCTTCTGTGAAATTTGGTTTGTCAGACGACAAAAGTAGCTTCGAGCAGTGTAAACAAAGATTAATCAAGTACGTTTATGGTAAACTGAGTATAGGTGAGACGGAAGCCATAAGTGTCTGACGTAATCTGTATAGTTGCACAACTTTTTAACGTCAGAAATAGAGTGATTTTTACACAGCGTTGCCATCAGTCCAGGGTACAATGACTCCGAATTAACACACTGTACTGGCAGCAACGATTGTGGAAGGTGAAGCGTTCTAACTCTTTGATTTCGTTTGGAACTCGGGGTGTTTCTACCAGCAGTGAGTTATAGTAAGTAATGCATGCAATGGCGGAGCCTTCAAAAAATCGGAGTGAAGGATCTTGCGTGATATAATTTAAACACAACACTAACTATCTGTCTTCATGAGGGTATCGAACTTCACCTTTTTAGGCAGAACACAACCGGACTGAGGGGTGTGAGGTACCATCTACGCTGAATTTTCGGTTGTCCAATAATGAGTTACCATCTTATTGCTTTTGTGTTGCATTGCGGATGTTATTTTATCCTACTGAAAATACTGCACACTGTGATAATCTGTAATGCGGAAAAATTTGTTACACATTAGATACAAACCCAGTTGCACACAGCACAAAACAAGGAAGCAAACACAGACATAGTTTATTGAAGGACAATGGTTTACAATGGACCCAGCACCACTTCACAATTATGCATTCTCGACTAAATTACAAACCTGTTGAAGTGTGTTGATGATCTATCATAAAAGGCTTTGGCAGAAGATCAGGTTCAAAAGTTCCTTCGCGTTCTACCCTAGCGTTATTTTCTTTAGGTGATATTAAGATGTGTCGTAAACAGAATTGCCCTTTAAAATGAAGATTTTTCAAACATGACATTTAAATTCCAGAGCGACAATAAGATGGAGAACAACCTTCTGCGATTTGGTGACTACTATATTGTACGAACTTATTTGTGTGTCCCAATATACCAATTGTTTCCAACTAGTCATTGTCCAACGTAAAATGTCATTAAATTACATATGCATACATATACATACATGCACATGCATATACATATTCATTGATGTAAAAATTAACTGAAAGTAGAAATAAAATTTAGGAGGGAACAAGAATTAAGGAGGACAAATGAGCCTATTGCTCCAGAAAATGGTACTTTGGTTAATATTATAACCACTTTATTTATCAAAAAAAGGTCAGGAGTTGCAAACACCTGGAGGTGTTTGTTTCTCGAACAAATCAGAGCAATTCCCAATTTACTCGTTTTAAAAATACGAGTATGGTATTGCTAAAAATCGACAAAAAATGTTCCAGTGAAATCAGCTAAGCCGGTTGATTGAAGGACGAATACTTAACTATTAGGATGATAATGCTGTTGTAAGTACCTAAACAATTTGACAAGTGTGTTTGTGTGTCAAGCTTGCTAACTAGGTCTTATGGTGATGTGTATTTGAAACGGTTAAGAAAAAAATACGCAGCCCCAAGCGAACCCCTGCTTAAAAGCGCCCGCTTTATGGAATTGCGACAACGAGCCAAACGAAATAGTCTTCACCGTTTTGCATAGTTGGCCCATAGATTGTCCATACATAAGTAAGATATTTTTTTGCGTGTCTGTTTGAACTAGGACACAGCTGTCAGTTCGCAAATAAGCAGCGCATTATTTCGGAAAGCCCAGAATGTTACGCCAAACGTAGCTAGCATCTTTAAACTCAGAGCCATTTATGATTGTCTGTGAATGGACTCTGTGTCTTCTAAAAGACAGGATAATTACTGCTGAGTTCTAGATGACATTTGATGGATTAAAGTACATTAGAAAACTGTCACTGCAACAGGCTTCTTTATAAGTTTATCATCTCCTAAGACAAATGAGTTCAGCGGAGCTGCGCTTCATCGCTACCTTACATGGTATGCCCCATCACAGCAAAATCCAAGCGAGGGGGCATTCAGTATCTCGTTTAATGGGTGTGTCCTAGTGGGGTTGATTAAAAAAACTGTACCGGACAACATTCAAATGAGAAAATTTTAATTGTCCGTTTGGTGAATAACTTTTCAGTTTGCAACAAAATGTTTTCGGTACACCGGAGTGGAGGGTTAAGTATTTCAGTAGGTTAGCATATCAGTGTCTGGCACGTATTGGACATAAAACTGCCAAAACACAAGAATGCTTATCAGACATGATCATATCAGAAGTAATTCCACGGAATTAAACTTTTGTCATTCTGTAATAACCAAAATCGGCTCCGAAAAAATAAACATTTGAGTATAATAAACAAGTGATACCAGGAATAATGAATTCAATAACTGTGGAGCTAAACTGGCCAAATTTGAAAATGAAACTAAAAACTTCATTTCAAGTTGTGCTTTCTATAGTTCTGTTTTAGCTATCTTACGCCACAGAAACTCGAGATATAACTAATGATGAGTCTTGGAACCCCTATGTTGAATCACACAGTCGGAAGGAAGTTGTCTTTGGGTCACTGGCTTCATTCCAAGTAAAGACGAACTGGTTTACTAGTTACTTGGTCGAAAATAAACATGATAATAATCTTAATATATGGTTCTCCTGCTTCGTATAAGTTAACACAGCTTTGTATCTAAGCGGACACAGCTACGCTGCTTACTTATCAATCACAGGTGCAACGAAGCATGCCACAACAAAGTCCTCCGGAAATCCACCGACAACTACTGTCAAATTAGGCTTGTCCAAAAAGGCGTCACGTTTTCTCATTTATGACAGAACTTTTGCTGACAAAATCACCAATGACAATAAAATGAATGCCCACAAACTGGAGGACTAAATCAGTAACTACTGGAAAACCAACCGCTTAGATTATTTTATGGAATCTAGTGACCCGAAATTTACCTCAGGTGACCGTTACTTACAAATGAGGCGTTAATTTCGCAATGCTGAAAGATTAACGGATATACTTATTTGCAGGAAAAATTGGAAATAATTGAGCACATTTTTCTTGAATTTTTGAAAATCACAAATACCATAAGTAGCCGTTCATCACGTCAATGTTTTGCTCTAGAACACCGATTCTTTGAATTCAGGATGCTAACAGACAGGAGCGGAAGAAGCAAGTGTGCTGGTTGGCTTCCAAAACCAATCATTCTTTCGTTTTGGAAGAATATTCAACCCTGCTCAAGACACAACTAGTAGGCAATAATTAACAAAATTCTGTATAGAGCACAAAATTTTTTTGTACCAATGTGAAACCTCCTTTTTCACAACCTTCTGTTAGAGTTCTAAATGGGGAAGAATGGCTAACAATAGGGGCTTATTCGCTTGGCTACCAAATGTGGCTATAAGTACAAAGGTCTAATGAGTGTTACTGCATGCCAGTATATTACAACCGGTAAGCACTGATGCTTTCCGAGACTAACCCATAAGTGGTAATGTAACACGGTAATTCACATAGAACGTCTGTCAGCCGGATTAGGTTCTAAGATGGGAAATAGAGTTATTCATTGAGAAAATGTCTTCATTCTGTATTCCACTTAAATCAGCTTCAAAGTTTGGTTCGAAAGCGGATATCTACTAAATGCTTTTTAAGAAGGGTGACCCACTGAAAGAATGTGAGGTTTCACCAGTTATCTATATTAGGCGTGCCAACAGTATCTGGGCCGCGTTAATCGATTCCACATCCTTCCTCCAATTTCTAGACAACATCTAATAATTTCAAAGTGGTGGACTGGTCTGGAGATGGTTTTTGCGTAGTTTAGTCAGCTGGGAATCTGAGTTCCGTTGTGACCCCAGTTCCCTTTATCTGGTTGGTTCTTTAAGTGCCTTCTGTTTGACAGTTCTGTACTTTCGTTTTGATTTGGCCGTTTCTTTCTTGACTTGCGATTTCAATTTGTTTAGCGTGCTTGGTGGACTGAATGGCCTCCCATTTATAGTAGCTACAGTTTTTTGGTCCGCTTGATTCGTTAGTTGTCGGTGGGTTGTTTAAATTCCTATGTAGTTCAGAGCTCACCAGATGTGTAGTTTTTTGTTAGTAGAGGCTGATAGGCTGGATAAATATCAATGTGTCTTTAGATCGAGTTTTTTGCGAAGTACCACTCCTCGGCAAACCCGTGCTCCCGTCTTGTTCTCCGTGAGCAAATAATTGAAAATTATTCAAATTGAACTGATGTCTTGTTGAGTGGAAATAATGTGATATTGCGTCATGTGTTGGTGTATTCTAACGGCAATTTCTCCTCAAGTTTGACCAACATTGTGTTTGTGGCAGTCGCAACATTTAAGTTTGTGAATCATGTCAGCCGCTACGAACAAAAGAGGTTTACATTTGGGGGACTCTGAACTGAAACTACTGAAAAAATGAAAACACAATTCAAGAAGGAAACAGCTAAATCAAAACAAAGGACAGAAATGCTGGACTGAATTCACCCAAAGGACCAGCCAGGTACAAGGAATCGCGGTCACAACGCAACTCAATTCCTCAGCTGACTAATCAAAACTACACAAAGAACCACCTCGGGACCAACCAATCAGTTTAGAGGCATTAGACACTGTCTAGAAACTATATAACCAGAGGTAGAAGAAGATCAATTTGCCCACACCCCCCTATATCGACGATATCACCTCGATCAGCGATGAGACGTTCGCAATCCATCTTTCAAACCCAGCAAACAGACAAGCAACCAAGCAGCACACCTGAGCTGCCTATATTGCACACCACCTCCAACACTGGGATTAGCGCTACGACCAGACTCAGGCTGATTTTTTTTGTGTTCATCGCGTTTGCAAAGGATCCGATTCTTGAAGCATAAACTGTTCCTGGTTTCTTCAGTCACCTGGGAAATCGAACTGAGAGCTCGTTGGCACAAGAGAGAGGGCAGGCACTCAGGTGGTTACAGACTTACTTCCATGATTCAAGTGGAAGGAGATGGTCACACGAATTGTCGTTTGAATTGCTCAATCCGGTGGTATGGGTGTTCTTCTTTATTCAGGAAGCTACAACAAGTTTGGTCATTAATGGTTTTACTCAAAGACGTTTAAGGGGACCGGTAACGTGGAGCAACCAAAATAATCCTTGGGTATTACCGGCATTCTGCACTTGCTCCAATTCCCTTGTCATTCGCGTTCACCAAGCTTCAAGACCGGTGCGCACGTTAAGTTTATTTTAGCCGTTGGGTTAACATTATGCTTGAAGATTATATGTTGAAGATTATAGAAACGTCGGTTGCCAGTGCTTGGGTGCTTAAATGGAATGCTTGTTCTGATGTTGCGGTGTATTTGGTAAAGTTCTGCGCTATACATAATCTCTGCTTCCGTTAAGGTTTTTCTGCCTCTGTCAAGTCAAAATTCGACCAAACTTCCTCGTGACAGTTCCTTTGGTCAATTTGTACGTTAACAACTATCGTTTTCTGAGAGATTTATCCGATAACTCTATACCACCCCATGTAGTTTTGAGAGTCAGTTCCTCAGTATGCATCCACCTAGTGATTGGATTTCAGAGAGGGTGGGACGAAAAACCTCATGGCGGAAAAATGACAGAACTATGGAAAATACTCCGCTTAAGTTATATTAGGGAACATATTTTAAACCCACTATAGTCTTACTTTGTAAAATGGTCATTTGGCTATCAAATTAAATACCCTAGTACAGAAAGTCTTCGTCATAATACCGTATAAAACACAGTAATCGACTTTTCGAAACCAGGCTCTAGAATTCATCCTTGAGTTTCAGTAAGCGTTCCACTCTGTCTCCAATCATGCCCAGCTACTTGGCGTAATTTTCGACTGGTTTCCTGTGATCCAGATGAGACTTCAGTTCCCGCTCTCCGCTTGTAGACGCATCAATACTTTCACTATTCCAAGATCGATTTGATATTAACTACTAATCGTAAATGGCAGAACGTATTTTTGCCATAGCGTGGAGAGGTAATACAGCTTGTTAACAGCACATAAATTGTTCTATTTTAATTACTTTTTAAGCTGAAGAGAGACCATTATCTCAAATAACTTTCCTCATAAAAAATCAAATAATCAGTGAAAAAGTTCAGTACAATGTGATTTGTTTACCTTCGTGAGGCAATATCAGAAAACACTCGTTCACTTTACCGAATAATTTTAACCAGACTAATGAACACCTGTGCTTAAGATATGTGGTTTGTCCAAAATCCACTGTGAGGCAATATCAGAAAACACTCGTTCACTTTACCGAATAATTTTAACCAGACTAATGAACACCTGTGCTTAAGATATGTGGTTTGTCCAAAATCCACTGCTAACCTATGCAGAAATTTGTTTTTTTTGCGCTCAATTAGTGACTTTTCTTCAAGATCAGCTCTGGTAGAACGAGGTCCAGATGTGTGTTATTTTTTATTGGTGGTGACCTCAAACAGTATCTACTCTTTCGCCACACGTGCGCACAATCGGTCTTTTTGTCATATTACGAACCTGTCTGGAGCAAGTAAACTTGTCGTTTTGACAGAACCTCGGCTAGGTGTCAATTTTCTCTGTTCTATTTATCAACCAGTGACTGGGATGTCTTCTTTTTTCTCCGGTGTCCACAGAGTTTTATAGAAATAAAAATGAATAGCTAGCGGCTGATCCCTTGTGCAGCCGAAAATCCACAAAACATCTCATTGGCTTATCAGCTAGCATTGTTGAAAAACATGTCTGACGTTCAAAGTGCACTTGATTTGGCCGAATTATCAAGACAGAAACGACTCTTGGTATGGAGCACTGTGTGCCGGAGACTGTAGACTTCATTCATCCGGCATGTCAGAATATGAAAGGAGGAATATTAGCCTACAGAACCCGTCAATTTGGAGTCATCACACCTATCGTCATCATCACCGTCAAGGTTACTACTCGTACGTTCATTGTCCATTCATTTTACGGGATACGTTGGTTGCTACAGTGCATAAACCAGAATTTGAGCTATTTGCTCATTTTCGCGTTTGTATATCAACCCACGTTTTAACTTTGAATGAGGCATCATTGATCAGTGGCTGAGGAGTTGGTTCCAAAAGCTTACCGATAAGGGACTCTAAGGGGTAAAACCACACCTCACTGTTCTCAAAGCTGACAGACAAAACACTTTCTCTACAGATTATTTTGGTAGTGGGTTCCGTGAATTTCTGAAGGATTCCTATTGAACACATACGGTGAAGTCTGTGTTAGCATAACGCTAAAGCTTCCGAATTAATTGCAAGGCACCATTAGTTTGATTTTGATAGTTTGTTCTTCATAGTTTACGCAATCTTAGGGTTTACCATGTCCAGTTATAAGCATACATACAAACGTTTGACTATTAGGGATAAGGAAATGACATAGTATGCCTAAGAGATTACGTCACCTTCAGAATTGATCAACTAGTGAACAGTCGTCAAAATCAAGTTAATTTCGTTCGAATCTACGGTACCATTACACTTCACTGGGTGCATAACCGTTTGGTGCAAACTTCGGTTTGGTGAAGTCAAGCTGATTTCTTCATGCTTCTTTGGCAGACTTTAAAGGACCTGGTAAATCAATTTTCAATAAAATCACATTGATTTGCGCCTCTTGGCTTGGCGATAAACGATTTAGATGGATTCACAAAGCGAGTTTTGACATTAATTGGAATTACGCACTGTATACGCTTGTTTTAAATGTTTTCTAATCACTTATTTGAAATTCTGATTTATAAATTTCCGCCCCTTACTTCCCTTGCTTTTGGTCTGTGTGTTTGTAGAGTCAGTGGGGAATCTTCTGCTTCACGGTTGAGGGATTGGGCAAGATTAGCAGCTTCTTCGGACCCAACAACATTTACGTCCTGCATAGTATTGATCAGTGGTATAAAACTGAATCATTCGTATGCAGTGTCTTACGTTGGAGGCAATGATTACGAGACAGCTCGTGTTCTGTACCATAAAATGCATGCAATGCATATCTTGCCAAGCAAACGCTTAGTGACTTCACATTTCACTCCAGCACTTGAGGCACTTTACGCGCCATGTGGCGTAGGATTGGTTTAAGAAATCTGTAATCACTGCTCGTAATTTGAGTTGCAATTCAACTCTGGTAACACTGCACACCTACCGATACACCCATTTTCCTTATTAGCCATAGTAAGGAAATTTTCCAGGTAGGTTTCGGCTAACGTTCTTGTAGTATTTCCCAACTTAGAAAACGTGACCATCCTCAAATTAAAAGCTCTTATGAGAGATCGAGGGGTTCCTCTAGTGTTTTTCGCAGTCTATGCCCACCGAGATTAAACCCTAAATGAAATGTGTATGCAGAACTGCGTGGCTGATTAAATTGGTTCAGCACCTCCTCTAAAGAAAAGTCACTATTAGTGATACCATATCTCATCAACAGCCACTTCCTTAGGGGTCATTTGCCGGGGGGGGGAATTCTCGAGATCACAGCTGAATACCTCATGAGAAAATTCTATCTGTCAAAAGTGGTTTGCTAACACTAGCTGACAAGGACATTATTTGGATGTCCATGTAGAACCCAAAACAACTGTCTTAGTTCATACCGTAGACGTTCAGAGAAGAAGGGATACAAGAACTTGAAAATTTCTCCAGGTATGGGAGGAGTTGGTTCAAGTAGTAATTTCCTACTAGCGGAGTAAGTTCCCTCTAACATTTCGAAGGCCAGCAGAATCTTCTGGGTAACGTCAAAGTTATCATGTTTGTCGTGACAGTTAACATGCCACATTGCACTACACAGTAGGCAACGTTCTGTGTTCCTCTGGAATTTTCAAACTTTAACTTGTGTTTGGCGCCGCATCTTCAAAAGGTACATGTTGATCAAATGGGAACTTCCCGCACTTCATCTGGTCGGTGAAGTATTTTTGCTTCAGTTTCAGTCGGCTTCTAAAAATGTGGACATCAGGAAAAATAATCGCATCAAGAGAAAAATCGTGTAATAAAAAGGTCGGACCACAGCACGTGTCAGTTAGTGTCAGCGACACTGACCCTCGGACAAGGCCCCCTAAAAGGACTAGTGACAACCGAAAAACGATCAAACTCAGATGTGAAGTTTTCATAAACATGATTGAGAGCCAGCATGACAACGGAAAAAATCCAGGGTTTGACGATTCTGATGGATAAAATTAACTATATTTTATCAAGCGACTTGCATCAACAGCATAACAAGCGACCTATTGAGCGCCCTTCTTGTCTTGCAAAGAAAGAAAAGTGCAAAGTATAGTTCTTCACTAGATGTATCTTTTGAAAACCCTCCTACGTTTAACTAAAAGGTATTTTCTCGATGTAGACTTATGGGTGGCGTCAAAAACTCTGTCAAGCATTTTCACCATCTCAGATGCGAAACATCCTACTATAGTGTTGATCCACTCGTAAGAGTTACTACGCTGAATGCGTTTCTGTACAGAGGACAAAGCAGCGTTTTGAATGGTGACCACCGTTTACCTATGCTTTTTGGCCCCAATTTTCGCGAGATGAGGGTGATGCGAAAGAAGAGGTGATTACTAACGGTAATCAGTTGCCTGGAAACATCACAAATGGGAGATTCAGCTGGGTTCCAGGTGAGTCTCTCGCAAAAACCAAATTGATATGCAAATGAGTGTATTTCTCGAAAACAGTGCAATTTGGGTTCAAGTAGAACATAAGGTTGACGGAAACTCGGGGGACTGCGCCTATCCTACTATAGTGTTGATCCACTCGTAAGAGTTACTACGCTGAATGCGTTTCTGTACAGAGGACAAAGCAGCGTTTTGAATGGTGACCACCGTTTACCTATGCTTTTTGGCCCCAATTTTCGCGAGATGAGGGTGATGCGAAAGAAGAGGTGATTACTAACGGTAATCATTTAAAAACTTAGATAATTCTAAGGCTATTTTTGCGTTTGATCAACAAGAAGCATACTAAGTTAAATTAGGTGAATTCTCTTTATCATCTCGACACCAACTTTTTTTAAAAATGAACACGAAGTGGCGGTTTATGATCAACAATTATCTTCAGGTTACACCTATGCTGTCAGCGACAACATGCATAAAGACTTCTCAGATTATACCGTATTTTTGGTGCGAGTGATCAGTACATCCTTTTCCATTCAGCTACACGTCAGTGATTTTCCCGGATGTTTTTCATACTGTGTATTTCCTTTTTAAGTATGTATTTTTGCTCTATTTTTTACATGATTCTATTACCTCTTCTGTTAAAATCTTGTCCAGAAAGACAGAAGCCACACGGGCCAAAATGTTGGTGGTTCTCGGATTTCCTCAAAATAGTCAGTAAGTTTCCACCAGCAATCTGGTTGCAGAGAAGTTTGCGTGTCAAAGGGCTTTTTCTAAAAATTCAAACAAATCGATGTGTTCATAGGCGTTTTCATTCGGTCATAGTATTTCAGAGAGAAGACGGCGACAAAATTAGTATTATGCAGTGCTATTTGTGTCTGCTGGCCAGTACGGAGCCTGAGGCTGAACTGTATTTGCATCTTTGTCACAGCGTTCCGAATGGGTAATCATACTCCACATTCACTGAAGAAACCCGTACCACTTACGTATGACGTGATCGGAAAACCAAACCCCAAACTTGACAGGCTAAGATATACCAGCAATACACTATCAACTGAAATGTTTCTAGGCATTCTATTCCAGTGACCAACTCAACTCTGAAAATATTTAATTTAATGAAAAATAATTTAATGAAAGATCTAATGAAAAATATCATTTTGTGTGTGCATATTATTTTTGTGCTCCCAGTTTCCGCTTTGCCACAAAGTGTGTCTGAACGATAGAAACTTTTATTCCTCTGCTGAGGGATTAGCAAAAATAAAGTTTTTATCAAACATTTCCGTCAATGGTGAGCCATTTGCTAACTTTTGCCGTGATATATGTCTTATGCCACCATTTCAGGAGATCATTACCAGATCCTTGTGCTTAGATTCGCTTCCCATTAAAATCGGTAAAACTTTAGGAGCAATATGGTTGTGGTATTCTTCTTTTTAAACACGGATAAATGTCTAGCCATTTCATCCCATATTAAGCACTCAAGTCACCTGAAATCGTGTGATGCAATCAGGCGGTTTACAAATCAGTGTGCGATCGATATGACAAGAAGGCTAATCATCGGAACGAAAATACGAATGCCGTACAGGGAATAGTGTGCTAATGAATGGCCGTGTGGGCATTTTGACATAAACTAACAGCTCGACTATTGTGCTAACTGTTAGATTATGGATATAGGTGTCCCGACTATGCACAATACGCCAGACCTGTTACTAACTAAGTAGACGTTTCGAATAACCCGAGGTTATTAGAACAAGAAACATTTGAGAAGTTGATCTAAAAAAAAGCAGCAAGCAGCACCAAATGCAAGTATTCTTAGAGAATAAATTATGTGGTTTTTGATGAACGACAGCTTTGCACTTAGAAAACGTTTATTTTTCGAGTTAGTGATGATTGATATTCTAACGTCAAAACCATTAACGCGTCCTGTACCAACCTCTGGCAGACATGACAGTGAAGAAACCTTCAACCATTATTATACTTACACCGAGATATTCAGTAATTTTTCTAGAGAGGTAACTTTGCGAGGAGATTTCGCTTCATAACGTTTTTGAAGGGATTCAAAATTCGCAGGTAACGGGAAAGGCTAAGACCATTTGTTTGGAGATATTAAAAGTCCATGGATCACTATTTCAGGCTTCAAAATCGACCTAAACATGCACAAACACAAGATCTAAACAGTCGAACAAGTGAATCAGTCTAAAGCAAAGCACTCCGTGTCTATATGACCGTGCTAACCAGGATCAGAAGCTTTTAGTTTCATCATATTTCAAGCCGTTATCCAAGTTAATCTCCGGGCTGCGCGGACATTCGCGTTTTTCTAGATGGATATACCGAACTTGGAATAATTTCAGGTTGCTTTCTACAATGAAGCCTACTTAACTGTCATGATCGTTGGTAGCCAAAAGCGGAGACATTTGCGGAGGCAGCGAGAGAATGTGAGACCAAAATTAAGTGCGACCTACTAGTCGCATTTGAAAGCTATGTTCATTTTGCTCCAGTCCAATAAAATTTTAAGCCCGGTTCATCTTAGAATGAAGACAACTTTAGTGGACCGATAGTTTAAGTGGATTTATTAATGGAATTGCAAGTTTAAAAACTTCTAAAGAAAACCCACAACTTGTTATTTCCTATGTTGTGTATTTAAAATATTGCATTCGATTTGTGGAAAGTGTACGCTTACCATCTCATTTGCCGGCGGACCACTCGGTGTAAAAGTTAATGTAGACCTACCGGTCTTTTCGAAGTGATATAGGCAACTTGTAAACAGTAAGCAAACACTTTTTTTGGACAGATCGATTAACCCATCGTTCAATGTTTAATCTAGTTCGTAGAGAAAAAAAATTGTTTTTGCCATCCGATAAAGAAAACATTCTCGTATATTAGCAAGGTAGGCTTTGTTAATGCCAAATATATGTTTTTTCCCCTGGTGACGCATCATAGAGTTTTTACAATCACTGTGGAGAAATTTTATTCACAAACAGACAATAGTAATTATTCCTATATCGCGAGACTTCCAACACCTGAAACCTTGTATAAAATGCGCTTTTTGAATGGTGTATAACGCATATATATTGCATTTTCAAATGGGTCTTTGTTATTCTGAAATTTTCTCGCAATAAATTAGTGCCGATAATCATTACAGAATTCGATCCATTCATCACGCATCGGTAAAGAAGGAGTATTAATCAAGAAGACAGGTAGGATTAGGCGTTCAAAGGATGCGACCTATAGGTCACCCCAATGACTCTAGTGACTACAAACTGTAGCTAGCGTCAGCTTTTCATACTGGTTTGGTTTTTTGTTTACAATATGCTTGCATAATATGCCTGTCTAGTATTGTGTTTCACCTATTACAGTTGTGTATGGACTCCTCATTTGTCTGTGTTTATGCATTATTTTGATTACGGTGGAAATATTTTCACTGGTTGGAGGAGCATTGTGAACTTTTGACATAATGAAAAGATACAATGGTCGACTAAGTCAACAGAACAGTTCGGTTCAATTATGTATCAGTATTCTTCTATTGCTTTAATTACGGCAGAAGCACATAGTCTGCCTTAATTAGCCGGTAACCCATCCATTCGGTGGAACTTCCTGGATTTCAAGCTAACCAGCGGATTAGTTGCTACATATGACTTAAAAGTTAGATCCTAAATTTACAGGACTTGTCTCGCCACGTGTGCGCAAAATGTCCTTCGGGCTTTACGTGGTGAAATACAAAGTCCTTAAATAAATTCTTTTGTCCCACAATCGATTGTGACTCGAAAAATTCAACCACCATTGTATACATGAATTTTGGTGGAATGCGACTCGCACTGGTCCCCGGGCTTTGCGTTCTGTACCTTAATGATAAATTGCTGCCAAGATAGTGCCCTCGCCGATTAGAAGTTACTCTCTAGTAGTGTCTACAGCAGGCTTCCGTAGCGAGATTTTTAAAAATGTCCACGAAAATGTCATATTCAACCTCTTCAGGGAGTCCAGAATTTTCTTTCCTGGCGACTGGTTGTTCACCTTAGTTGAACATTATGTGTTCCAAAAGTTGCATGTCGATCTTATAAAACAATTTTTGGCCAACAGCCAGAGCGTAAATGGCATATATACCGATTAAAATTGTTAAACAACGGTCCCAGTTTAAAGCCATCTCGCAACTCAGTACTAATCCTTTGTGAATTTTAAATGTTACATTTCAATATAACTTGCAATATTGGTGTTAAATTTAACGGTCCCAGTATAAAAGCTTTAGCATCACTCACCTTGTGAGGATCGTTTGTCGTAGTATCGCCGCATACCACTTTGGACGAAAGACGTGGAGAGATCATTGCTTTTTATGTAGTGGTAGACGTTTGCTTCAACCCTTCTTTGCTGATGCTTCGAGCTGAGAAAGGGGCCAAGACAATGGTACATATTTTAACATGTAAAACAAGAGGTTAGAACAAAGTTGACCTAATTAGGCGCATATTTAAGTGGCATTTGTTGTATACGATGTTTTCTTAGGGTTAACAAGCAAACTGATCTAGGTTTCAGTCAAAGCTTGGTGCTCACTTGAAATTTACACCAATCCTTACTGAGAAAAATTCAAGGATAGATAACACTATTGTGACGTTTGCAGAGGGCATATTCACGTGTAGAAATCTCATTTAACAGACAGAAATCACTCAGCACACATCTCTAAATTTTTCGTCACCGTAAACGTGTTTCTGGTATTGTTGAGAAAACGTCGGTGCAAGTCAAATTATCCTGCTGTCTGAAGATGCCCGCGGTCTTCCAGCACACGTTACGTTTGAGTTTTCAATCATTTTTTTGCTTTGTTCAAAAAATATCTAAAGTAGATCCACAGTGGAAAATTTTTTATGCAGTGTAAAGTCAAACACCATATTTTATTACTATAGCCTTCTATCCTGAAGCTCAACATAGTAGAAACGATGTGAACTCTGGCAGCGTTAAGTCCAGATTGCTGCACCATAAATACGTTGAAGAATCAGAAAGCAGGACATAAGGCACTTTTTATGGATGCTAATTGATCACACCATTCAACCGGTGTAAGAATGCAGATGCATTAGCGCCAATTACCTAAGACTGACAAGCTGTCCAAACTGGTGACTAGGTGGCATTTAAATACCCACTGAAATAAGAACAAATGTTATCCCGAAAGCAAGATGAACCATGAAACTATCATAAGGCGCCATCACCAAAATAGGTATATTGACATCTTGACACGACTTTAGCTCGCGAGCGTAAATTATCCGATTTATCTTGAAACTCGGACGACAAATTAGTGCTGGTGGAAGTGATCTATCACAACCCAGAAGCATATCACGTTGATATGCATTTGACAAATATGACATGATGACCGCAGAATCCCTTAGATAAAAAATATGGACGCTCATTATCCGTTATATTTGTAAGACAACAACCTCAGTAAATGGTCACCAGCAAAACTATCAACCTGAGATCGCGATTTCAATCATTGAGTTCACTAACACTATATGCAGTCAATTAAGTAACCACAATTTTAAGAAATTGTGTACAGTTATTACACAAAATGTTGTCTCATTTGTAACTAAGAGCTAAGAACGGGAACTATTTGTGCGTCCTCAATTTTACTCTTAAGCTATCAGACTGCGCAGCTCTCATTTATGGGAAAACGGAATTTTTGATTCACGGAAGCATAAGCTTCGAATTATAGTTAAATATAAGAAAACGTTGTTGGTGAACTAGATGAATTCACTAGTTTTCAGGATATGCATCATGTACGGTTGGCTCTAACCGTGGAAATCTCCGGAAGAAACAAATCCGGCACACAGTTCTGTGTTGAAATGTTGTCACTCATGATGTCTTTCCTGATGTAACGTCATTCAAGTAGACTACCAGATATTTTTGTTTAAAATCAACAGTATCGATACATGCGGTGTTTCATTTATATAAGCTCCTCTTTCTGACACCAATGCCCCTTAAGTTGTCCGAAAGCGCTTTGTCCACTGTTAGGTGCAGATACCGTTTGATCACACAACGGTTGTAATCGCAATTTTAGGCCTGATACGACTAGCTCCTATGAGTTTTATAATTATCAGTTTTGAGTGCTTAAATATTGAAATGTATAAAGATGAATTAGCCCTACGTTTGATCGACCGCTTCTCTTTCTAAGGTGTGTGCATTTTACCTCATGATATCACTTGAGCGTGTTCACTTACTCCAGTTTAAAACAAGTATTCAAAAGCAACTTAAATTTGCATGGTCTGAAGCGCCGGACAATGTGTATGTAGTTCAGAGGATCTATGAGGGTACGACACTACCGAATCCTCACCAAGCATCTATTCATCCAGGGGAGCCTAGCCTTCAATGGAACTCACTATTTGACTTCATGTCCAAAAAGCTATTTGGCTTGAACTGTTCAACCATTCCGCCTATTAACAATAAACGCAGTGTGCTGCAACTGAAAAAGGAATTATTATGAGTCGATGTACATAGATCCTGGTGGGCCCGAAGGTACTGGAAAGCGGAAGGTCAGCTGATGGCTTACCGTTGGTCGTATCCTCGATCAATCCTATCTACTTTTAATCCCATTTGTTTCTGTGCCAAACCAAAGCATCCGCGTATTTGACTTTTTCAGGCCCAGGCCCAAATGAAAACCACAGCAATGCAGCCCAACCCAGAACACGTGTAATGTACTTGCATTGCGACAGACGCACAAATATTGACATGGTATGGAGCTTACAACAGCCACAAAATGTTCCCCGTGAGGTGGGTGGGAGCTGTTTTACTTTAGGAGGATTGCCATTCTTCATGTGAAGAGCTTTTCAGGAGAAAGTTAGCTTCCATCCACCATTGCGCTGTCGTTCCGCAGGAACTGTTTCATTTCAAAACCAAAGTAACGAAGTTTATTCAGGAAAACCCGTGGTCAGTTGCAAAAATAGACTCTCTAGAATATTGGAAACAGAGATTTGTAGCTCTTAGCTACTGCTTGGCCGACAGAAACATGCAAATGCTCCTGCTAAACCGTGGGGAGCTGCAGATAGAAGTATTTAGACTGAAAATGGTCCGTATTGTTACATTCTTCCTTCAAGGGAGATTAAGTCTTTGATGTGATTTAAGTCATTATCCAACTCAACCGTATTGAAAAAAAATAATCAAAAAAACCTTGACATTCACCCATAATCGACTGCTTTGATCATCTGAATGAACAATCAGACGATGGAAATATTTCTCGTTTGAATTTGTCCTCATCAAATTAACTGGCCAAGAGAGAAAAGCAGGTGAATGAACGTCAAACAACAACATTTGAGTGTATTGTTCTTTTTTGTCGCCTCTCGCTGCCCACTGTCCTAGAACGGGAGCAAAACATTTCTACTCAATTATCCAAAAGGCATGAACAGCGCCCACTGCCAACAAAGAGTGTACCTTGAAGAGCACGTGACCTACTCGTGAAAACAAAATGGTTGACAATAAGAACGTTAGAGGAAATCTGTCAAAAGACTGACATTGAGTTTACTAAATATGCCACAGATTGTTGTGTTCACAAAATAAGTTGTTATCCGTTTATTGTATATTGACTCACCAACCTATTAGCCGATAAATAAGCTGGGGACACCTTTATCTGGATCATTTTGATTTTCGTCCAACAGCTGTAATATGCAGATCAAGTGAATTTCACAAACATTCGCAATAGCTGCATCACATTTGGATGCCAAATTCGGATCGGGTTTCGGAACTTCAAGTTAGTTTGCAAAAGCATCACTTTGTGAAAAACTCGTAAATGGGATAGAGAGGATCTCTTGTCAGTGCGGATGGTTTCTAGGTCAACGAATATGCGAGAATGTCTACGGTGATTGACAGTGCGCTTTTACTCGCTAACGAAGAGAATTTAGGTGGAGTCTTTTCCAGTCCATATAGACGAAGCATTTTGAGCTTTTCTATCACAAAGGGGAGGTGGCACTTAATTTTGAACCCATGTTAATATTTATCATCCGACTTACATTGCCGGATACGTCTTAGTTCAGTTGACCTAGAAACGGTAAAGTCCTTTTAAGTTAGACCAGTACGTTCATCTTAGAAAGGTAGTCGATTAGCTAGTTGATTATTTTCATTCACGTAAAAACTTTCATTGAGATGGTCCCCAGAAGCTTTCGTTAATAGGAATTACAAACGTGAATTATCTGTTGTGTGGTTGGGTTTGCTGGTTTATATTACCCTGCCATTCTGAGTTCACACATCCAAAAGCAATTTAACGGGTTAATTTTTGCGAGACCATTTCGGGCCTTCAGCATGCGAATATCATTCACAAAAAAAGCCTTTCTTACTTTCAAAAATATGCAAATGGGCGGTGTATTATTGTCGTCACCGTTAGGATTATACGTCATTTGATTTCGCCCAACCTGGCCCTCAGTGCACTTGATTACCTAATAGGGAGAATAGTGAGACCTTTCAGGCATTGCCATCAACATGTACGATGGGGTTAAGCCACCGATCACAATATTTGAACCAAGCGCAATGCCTAAACCTTTGTCAGGAACTGGTAATTACTTGCTTTGCAACTTGTATCGAGGGCAATGTTATACATAAATATAAGGAAGTGAAAGGTAACTTCAGGGTTATTCTAAAACGATCCCTGATTGTACGGTCTGGCTTCGCTACACGTAATTTTACTCATTTACATAACCATATGACTTTGTGTTGTACACTTTCATGCGTTTCCAAAAGTTTTATGTTATCACCACTGATGGCTTGTGGCGTGTCACATATCGATTTATCACTTTTTGTGGTTAGACAAGTTTTCCAATCCACTGAATTCAGTCTACTTCCGCTGCTCAGTCTGTTGGAAACCTAGCAACGAAATAGGGTTAACGACCACTCAATGTCGAGTGTGTGAGTAGGAAGCTATGATGATGGAGGACCTCAGCTTATCTTTCAGCACAGAAACCAAAAACCAGTCGGGACCTAAAGAGTTTAGCTAAAGTTGTCTGTGGATTGTGGAGTAATGGGGGCTATATAGCAAACAAAATGTCCCCCGTGAATTCACCATATTTTGTTTTTGGCTTCTGCATCAGAAATATTTTGAAGTGTTTTTGTCACGCCAGGAATGTACGCATGTAATTATGGAGCAATTTTTACACGCAAAAAAGCTCAGCAGGATTATAGAACATGTAGAAATATGAAGTAAGCAAAATAAATGCAACGAATAAATAGGTTTCTATTGTCAAACAGCAGCCGCAAGGTGATCGGATTCGCTCATCATGTTTTTGTAGCCTTCCTTGAATGAGCGAGAATCCTACCTTCTCACACTTCGTGAAATTGAATGAAAATGACTGTTTCTGAGGCTAACTTGTGTGTGCAAACGTGCCCCCTGCATAATATATACACAAGTAAGCCTAACGCCATTGGCATATTTGCAGTGGGACAGTAGAGTGCAAAGGAAATAATGGAGAATGATATCTTTTTGGTAAGCACCTGCATGTCTGGATCGGTGTGAAATTTTGACCACTCAGGATTGTGAAATAGGTTCGGTTTGGTATGTGAGGAAAAGGGAATTGGACTGCTTGGAATCTCCTCTAAATATACAAAGGGGCTATCCCAGTACTCTGAAGGGAGAAGCTGAAAATGCTTTCGGATAAATCCTGAATCAGCAGGACCTCTTTGGTGTGTAGCTGCACACAACTCTAAGAAAGCAGAAGGACTGACTTGGTACCAGATTTACGGAACCTTCTACAGCAGCGGTATAAAGCCAAGGTTGTCTTAGGAGCAAGGACATCTATATTCTTTCCACTAAAACGTATCAAGCTATTAATTCCACAGTACTAATCCGAGGCAGGTAGGGAAAAGGTTAGTGTCATTGCCCCAAAACACATGTTTAGGTGCCAAAATCACAAACACTGTTTGAGGAGAATGGCAAATAACAGCACCACAGATATCTTGTACATGAGATAATTCCATCAATCGTAGCTATGGATATCCGAGGCGATCAGGCTGCAACAGAATGCAACCGTTATGTCAAAGGATTTCATTATGTCTGCTGCAGATCGTTCTCACAATCGTTCTTTACGATCAGGAGCGTCAGCCAGTTTCCTACCTCTCTCTTAAGCATGCAGGTTTGAGCTGCACTAATGGATCATGGTTGCAGTCTACCGATATGCTTCCAGCGGATCGATGACAGTCATCTAATCGGATGTATTTCTCAAGTCAGATATCTTAAAGTAATCATTCTGTAACGAATTTTGATGTGTTTTTTTATCATGATATTTGAGACAAAAGAATGTCGGACAATCTTGACCTGATGATGGCAGCATTTGAATAAAGCTTAGACCGGAAAAGGAAGTAGCAATTTACTAACGTACTTGAATGAATTTTACAGCTATAACCACATACAGATTCAAAGAGCCATTTGGTTAAACAATAGACACAAATAGGTTTTTGCCCATTTTCCAGCTCATTGTGTTCTTCAGTTGTTTGAGTGCCGCAAAGTTCAGCTGAAATTTCGGTTGAGTTTGTACGCAGAATACAGAAATATTGTTCCTGATAAATTACACTATGCACATAAGTCAACAATGCACTAAGGGTTTTGCTCTGAATCTGCCAACGAAGAATGGATAACATTTAGGTGTAAAGTTGTTCTGATCCTAGATAGCTGAATGACAGATAGTTGAGTACAAAGTTTTTGGGTAATCGTTGTTTAGAACTTTGGACGTGGGTATTTTTGGACATTCTCAGTTCTCCTTGTGTCTCCTCTATCACTAAGTGTGTGGATGCGAATCTCCTTGGCATTCATCGGGTGGTCATTGGATTCGTTTCTATTTTCCTCTTACGTTTAAAAATTTCGGCTTGCTGTTTGCTACGTTCGAAAGGGTTGATGTTAGTTCTTTGCGTGCTTAGCTGTCAAGTAGATGTATTCGGTCGTAGCATAGAATAGTTATTTTGGTTTCTGCACGGAGAGTAATCTGATAATTGCTGAAGCGTCGAACGCATGGAGGATCTAAAGTTTGGCCTTGATTGGTGGAACTAGTTTTCTTGCAGTATCACTGTCTACACTACAAACAGCCTTTGCCGCCCGTCTACAAGGTCATAAACCCAAGGTTCCTAGTTGTACTTTTTTTTACATGTTTTCACAAATTGTGAACGTTGGTAAACACATCATTTGTGCAAACCAGCCTTCTGGTCCAAAATAGACTGGAAACTTGTGTGGATGAACGGAGACGAATTCTGACAGTTGAAAATGGAGTCCCAATTGATGGTTATAGGAGAGTAAAGGACGGCGGTGTCCTGTCATCTTAATGTTAAGCAAGGTCACACCCTTATATATACGTAGTACACTACGTATAGACTGGAAACATCACAAACGGGAGATTCAGCTGGGTTCCAGGTGAGTCTCTCGCACAAAACCTAATTGATTTGCAACTGAGTGTATTTATCGAAGGTTACACCCTTCATTTTTCATATGTTTTAACCACAATCAATTCAATAACCCTGAAACCTAGGCAAGTTTATCCTAAACAAGCAAACAACCGCCGGATGTATCACACGTTTTATATTTTCGCCATTACAGTATGTGCTATAGAAAGTGCCCGTCAACTACCAGTCTTGCCTGACCGATGAGCTATGCATATAGAGTTTCCAGCAAGTTTGCTCAAAACCACCTCTAGAAGTTAGTGTTGGGACTGGGCTGAAAACAGACTAGGTTTTTCAATCGTAAGGTATGTAATGTAACCCCTGAAAATTAGGTTCCATCAATTACTTTGCTATTGCTCTGCTCGCACGTATGTTTCGTAATGTAACGTTTGATTAATAGCTATTTTCTGGCTTCTGCAGACGGTCTCGCTTTCGGCAGCTTATCCAAATTAATGGTTGTTAGATCATGGTCTGATAGGCAGGTGATCAAGATAAATTATACTTTCAATGTTCATCAGCCTTACTAAATACACTTAGGAATGCCGTACTGGAGATTCAGTTAGTGAAAAAGCTTGTTTAACAGATCATTAAACTTAATTAGTGTGTCCCGAGATGAAGCGGCTGGAGGGCTGTAGGTTCTTCAAGATTTTCCAGGATAGTCGGATGGCATTACCCCTTTTGGTAGCTTTGTATAAAGTAATTATAATTAAGGAAACAAGAGCACTACTCATTAAAAACTAGTATAAAGTGGCAACAAAACCGTATGTATATACACTGTGCCACCAAACCTCTGATGCTTCGTAGACTCCAACGTTCTTACAAAGGCTGCTCTGCTCAGTCCAGCAATTAGTTTCCATCAGACCATAATAAGCACGTTCGAATAATCTGGGTAATCGGAATAATCACTTCTGGTTATTGGGAGAGAGATCATTGTGTTGATTAATCTCTCATGTGGATTTATTGGTAAGAATGTGGAGGCAAAAGAATTTGATCCATCTTCGGGATTCAACTTAGGAGCAGTTGGTTCTGGACGGGAATTGTTGTGTGCACAATTTAATTGCTTAAACCTAGCAAATGGGCAGATAAAATGAAGTGTCTGAATAAATTTAGCACATGACTAAAATATGAAAGTAAAGCGATGTGGAAGTAGCCAAATGACCATCTTTGATGCAGTCACAATCGAGGTTTTAGTGCCGATCAC
Organism: Clonorchis sinensis; assembly: GCA_003604175.2. Taxonomy (NCBI): domain Eukaryota; kingdom Metazoa; phylum Platyhelminthes; class Trematoda; order Opisthorchiida; family Opisthorchiidae; genus Clonorchis; species Clonorchis sinensis. The sequence continues at coordinate 83,580,068 of CM030369.1, forward strand.
ATGACGTATATTCAGCTTCACATGGGCTTCAGACTAATCCTCGAGTGTGGCCTGTGTAGTGCTTGACGCTTTCTTGATGTGGTTCAATTTCACGGTCATTTACAACTAGCGATGTTCATGGTGAGCTTAACGCATACGCCAGGTTAATGCTCACCTGTTTGTGTGTCAGACATAAAGAATTGTAAAGATGCTATTTGTTTTTAAGCAGCGGCATGCTAAGTGGTAAATTGTAAAATTGCTCTATCACTTAAAAATGTTTTTGCATTGTTACATTATCAGTGCAGAGTAATTTTCAAATTAGTCCAAAAACACTGACACCTTATTACGGAATATATTTTGTCATTATGCATTTACATTTTTAACATATCTGGTCACATTAATTCTACCGCTGAAGCAAATTATTTTTCAAGCAAAGTGATCTTGTATATCTGACTAGTTCAGTGGTCGGTGGGGGATCAGCCCGTCCAGTTGTTTACACAACATGTAGTACCATGTTTAGGAACATTCCTGTCAGCTGTTGGCATCGGGCAGATGGCCAAAAGCAGTTTTACCTGAAACAAAATTCCATGCGCCTGCTTCATTTTTGTGGTAGGAACATAACAGACAACCGCAACAGCTGTGGATACATCAGGTAGTCGGCGCTACTGAATAAGAAAATCGGAATGGAACAACACTATGTTGTGCTAAGTTAGGTTACGTTCATTGTGGTCGCCACAGTAAATGAATGACTACTCTAATGGTTCGGATTACCTTATGAACCAGACAGTCTGACCGGTTTATGACACGTTTGGTCGGTGTGCTCTCTGGCATATCACCTATCCTTTAGCAAGTTCCACTTCCTGATTGCAAAGACACTAATGACTGTACGACCACGCTTACGCGGAAATGCTTAATACTTTCCCCATTATGCAATATCCAGGCTGCCCATCGCGTCGCACGCACCAGGGGAACAACGGAAGAAGTTCCAATACTTAGTTTCTTAATAATAAGTGTGTGTTGCATTCAAATATTTGCCATGTGGAATCGAGGATCAAACACAATACAAAATGATCGGAATTCTATCAAGAAATGTAGGTAGTTTAACCTTGGAATGTCACAGTTATTGCTGGTCTCTCCCGGCAAAAACATGTGGAAGACCGCTAGCTTCATTTGCGAAATCCCAGGGAAATTAAAGCTGATTCCCAACTTCCAGGCAATCACCGTACTTGAAGGTGCGTCATGCTTGAGCGAACATGTTAGTATTTGCCATCACTGTGCAACTGAATCTTTGATTGCGGATAAGACAGATTAATCTTCGTCTTCTCAAAGCTTGTGGATTCCCCGGATTCAGCCTCACTAGTTTGAAGAGCGTAAATGCCGAAGGTTTTGCAAAATATCTTGTGTCATGATTGCTACCTTATAAATTGTCGCCACCTTTTGTTGCCATGCATTTTCCGATCTCACCGTAATATGACCAGCGTTCATGTTCTCGCATGTACTATTTATGCGCAGGCATTAGAATCCTCTCCCATGCACAGTCCTCACATTATTCGATGTAGACGAATTTTTGTCTGAGAAACTAAATGTAGCAAACTTTCCTATCCGTCTGATGAGCGCTGTTCCTCAAGTATAGCTGAGAGGATACAGAAGTTACGGCGCCTGTATAAGTTATTAAGTAGACACACATAAGTTATCAAAGTATTGACTCGAATAGACAGCTTTAGTTGGCTAGAAAATACGTGACAATTTCTCAGAAAAGCGTGGTTGCGGAATAACCAGAATATCTGGGATAACCGATGTAACCAGGTCACCCTCTTTGAGCGGGTACATTCAACATGGGGTAAGCGAGCTCATGTTTCTCTGACAGGAGAATATTTGAAGTTTAGCTAACTATACGGTTATTTGCTTGGTTATAAAGGTCATAGAGATGTACACACATTCTCCATTTTTGCATCATGCTACCAGCAGTGGAATAAAATTGTGTCTTTACTGATATAGTTGTATGTAACCGCCCCCCCTCAGCAATGTGACTGGACCCATTACTCATGCGACCAAAGAAGGAAATCGATCCATGGAGTATTTAACGTCCTACTCTGTGAGCAACGCGGGTACTGCTGGTTGACGATCTATTGACTCCGTCATGTTTAGGATAGTTCACTTTCGCTTAACCTGCGGTCGAAACTATGGGACTAAGATTCCGTTATAATAGACTGACTGAAAATCTTCCTGCTATTCAACGGTTAAAAAAGATGCGGTAGTTACAACGCTACTTGATGTTGAACAATCGTTTTGTTGAATCAGTCTTGCGCGAAAAAAACAGGCTGTTGAAATTTGAGTGGTTGTTTTCTCCATTACCCTTTCATTCCATCAGTACTGCCTGTTTTACAGTCACTTGTGATAATACATACCTTGCTCTAGTTGTAAGGATTATTATGCAGTCTACTTGTAGACGGCCACCCGGAAGTTGGATATCAGCAATCCCTGATTAAACAACCTCTACACATTGGCTACTGTCTACGGGACGATCTCTGTGTACAGTTCTTTTGGGTTGCTTTTATGACTCTTATAGCGTGGTATTACCTGAGTTTATTGAAACTCCATAGTGCTTCCTCTAACTCTAAAGAGGAACACGACATTCACTTCTGCTGTTGGTTACTGGACGGACAGCATCCATCCATCTAATGTGGATATTGCATGGGACCCAATTGTGCGTCATCCTGAAGGGCTTACATTGTACTGTCCACCAAGGATCAACTCACTAATAAAGTTTTAAAGACGTCTTAAAGCACTAGGGACGTTGAAATCACTTTGAAATTTTTTTTGACGGCGTTATGCATTGCATAAAGCGAAGCTCAAGATAATCTCACTACAATGTTAGACACAGGCAGCCATCAAATTTGCACGAGGCATTGTTCGACTTAACAGTGTACAGTACCTATACGTATACAAATAATGAGTGGCATAGCGTGTTCAGCTTTAATCTGATTCCTTGATTTATGAAATCCAGTGCTTGATAAATGCAGCGACCGGATTATAAAAACAACGCAACAGTTCACACATTTGAGTGTAGTCAGTTCAGTATTTGACTTATTTTGATCAGCCGACAGTGTTTAAGGTCCATATCTACAAACCATCCAGTCTGGTCGCCTTTGTAGGGTTAGACCAAATCACAGTAACCGTCGCCATTGCAATACAGTTCATGTGTAGTTCACGACATTTGAGATGCAGTTTATATATATCACAAAATCATAATAGTTTTCTTTAAATGCATATTGACTTGGCTAAACGACTAGTAAGGCAATGTCCGTCCAAACGAGAATTCCATTTGAGTAACACAAAAGCTGCTTGGGGTGGTTTTTGAGGCTATTTGAAGCTCTCGTAACATCTGAAAAATATCTCATTTCAGGGTGGAGACCAAGAAAAGCGCGAAATTACACGATAGATCTGATAGCCGAGATTAGGATACACTTTCATCTGTGTAAAGGTGTCGCAGCCCTGGAATGCAGATTTCTTTTATGTTTTGAATTGAGTGATTGGATGAATGCTCTGGTAAAACAAAAGCAATGTCTTTTTTATGAGGCCCGGGGCAACTGGATTTCTCGTGAGGTATACTAGCGGAAATAATCAGGGGCAGTAAGCAACTTTAATTGCACGACAAGAATGCTATTAGAATAAATCATAGAACCAAACAAGAGATTGCACGATTCACAGATGTGAGCTGTGGATCACAATTTTGTTTGGTTTGAGAACACTTAACACCGCACCGAAGTGGGACAATTTCAAAAACTTTGAGCGCTTTGTTAAACACTTGGCCTGCATGGATTACGAGAAATTAACAGAGAAGTAATGTACCGACCTATAGTGATCGGCGTTTGATCCGTCGTGCCCGTCCTTTTTGGGAGGAAAAAAAAACAGAATGATAGACACTGTTAAAAGGAGGCTACAAATGGCATGCACCTCACTGTTTGACACGAAGCTCCACGGTGATAGCCGGAAAACCGAGCAGAAATTCCTCAGTATATCTTCATTGTTTTGATCTCACGTTTCGTCAGAGTGCAACAGCGTAAATCTCTCAGGCACGTACAGTGTCATTTTGTGCATGGACTGCAAACAAGACCTCTTTGTAAACATATATTGGCTTTATAAGTTTGGGTAGCAAATGCGACCGCTGGGGTAGTACGGTGTTAACACGGTAGACAACAGTGGCAGTTGTATCGTAGTAGTATGCCTACAAATTATGATAAGTCCTAGATGTTAACTGTAAAATTTACCATTTTAGTTAGCCGAGACGGGAAACCTTTTTTCTTCCCTCATTCTCAATCCTCTGTAATGGTACTGCTTCATGCACCGAAAATGCCCGTTTGATTTTTTGTTTCCTCATTTATATAGCTGGATGACGTAGTTGTGGACGAATAGGCTTGGTTTTGGCCAGTGCTTATCTTGTTATGCCTGGAAAAACTGATTCTATCTCACGTCACGAACGTTGTGTAGGCGAAATGTTGATATTATCACCAGCTCCACGCTCTAGCGTGTTTTGATTGCCAACGAATTTACCAACTCCCAGTGCACAAGTAACCAGTAGAATAGAATGTGATGACTTCTTGGTATTTTGAGCCATTCAAACAAAAACATACGTACGGCTTCTTAAAACAAATAAATTACCGCGAAGTTGCCTCAGGTTCAGCTTTCCTCCGACTGCATAAAAACGTGGTCACTTATAAAAGTTTTCCATAAGGTTCTCTAAATTAACCTTCTGGCATGTAAAACAAGGAGAGAACTTAAAAATGGAAACAATGTGGGCTATCGGTCATCTCTAAAACTCTCCAGTCTTTAAAAAAGATTTACCGAGTGTGCGCAGCATGTCACACCAAGGAAACGAAAGGAACTTCTGTCAGGGACAGTTATTTTGCTAACGAGGTCTACCATGGACCCCGGCTACCACTGAAGCGCAATACTGCGTCAGGTTTACGTAGTTGTTGAATACAAAACTCATTAAGCCCGAAGATGCTAAACGTGACTCATCTAAGTATTCCGTTCCACATATGGTTTGTCATTTTGCAGCCAGCTGCGGTGACAAATATATAATCAGGCCCAAACGTCGTGTAACCTGAGGTATTCGTGAATGTTTATCACTACGAATACTTCAGCTAAAAGCACCAGCAGTTAATGAAAGGATGAACCATGACTTTCGATTACCGGCCTTCTTGGTAGCAAAATACGTGGTCCGGCCAGGTTAGTTACCTAATCTAAACGTTGCACTCAGAAACGTACACACTCAGAAACGTACACAACCAAATTCAAATTTTTCTCCCTCAATTCTTTTTTGAAGTGATCAAATGTTTGCCTCATGTCTGTTTCTCAAATCTACCGACCAAACGATCTCACATCTACATGAGATTTCACCTATTTAACTGCATATGGCCGGTGAGTGTTGCCAAAATGCGTACCTTCCACAATGTCTTCTATGGTAGTAACAAAACTCACTATTGTATGACACCTACTTGGGCAGCGTCCCCGTCTTTTACAAATGGGAGTGGCTGAACAAACGAATCGGCTCTACAGCCTGTGGACAAATATTAGGTGATCATATGACCGAATGTTTATAACGCCGGTTAGACGGATTGCGTCATATATTTAAACAGCTCGAATCAACTCAGTTTTGCGTTATTCGTTCAAAATGTGGATAAGTCCCCGAGAGTACACCAAAAGACTGAAGAAGCAAGGAATTCTGTTCAGATGCCCTCAAAGTTAGCTAGACGTGGTACAGAGGAAAGACGCATATAACCAAAATAGATACCATGTGATTTGGTGGGTTTTCAGAAACAGACACTCTGAGGATGGCAAAAGGGTCTTGCAGTCACGTTAGGGTCCTTTGCGCCTGATAAATTCCTTAGGATGTTCAGTCGTCCAAATAGCTTTCGGCTATTTTTTAGGGAGTTTAAAAGTTCAAATCAGTTTTATAAGGGTAGATTAATATGATAATGTTGTGGGCTCATAGTTTAATGAATTACCATCAATTGTTTTTTATAACTGCATCCCACTGCATACTAAAACACAGCGAAAAGTGTTATCATCCCACTTGGCGTAAATAAATTTGTTGTCATTCATGGTCTCAGTTGTTTTCTGACACGCTCAGTGCCCATTCCAAGATCACAAACAGCTAGAGTTTGAAAAACTCCGCGCAAATAAATGAAGTCTTTTGGATGAAAGCCTTTAACAAATCTCAGTAGTTCAAAATAATTCATTTATTACGGAGGCTACAAGCTGCTCGATTTATATATCAAAATGGATGCATTAGCATTTTTCGGTGATAAACTTCCATTCAAACAAGGTAAGTGGAATATTCCAAGTGGCAGGGAATAAGTTAGATATTTGGTGGACGAACACTTGTCCGATTTCTAGGAAACTGGTGTTTGTGAATCGAAGATAAAATGGGTTCAGAGGTAAACTGAACGTTTTTAACAACTCTTTGTATTCGGAAATTCTGTGCCACCTAGTTTCGGTTTGTTTGTTTAGGACACGATAAAAAATACAGATGTTTTTTGTGGCTGAATGTTGGATATTTTCTCCGTCCTTTTACAGCTTTAATTAACCCAACGTTTCCACGTTTTTCCCTAGTCTAGTGTAATTCCTACCTTGTTGTAGTAAAATTATAGAGGCGAGAAAATGACTGCCAACAATATGAATAGCAAATATTACTTCAGCCGTAAACGTTTTGGAAATTTCGCGAGCCAATCAGCAGCCGTCAGATCATCAATCAACCGGAAAACGTTTACGTAAAATCTAGGTAAACAGTAAATTTAGGTGTAAAGAATTTTGTTTCCTTATTCCCGAATCTGTCATTTTCATCTAACCCTTTCGTATAGCAACATCTGCTAAACATAGGAGGTATGGTATTAAAACTTAACGTTCCTGCAAAATTGGAAAGGCTTTAAAGAAATGACCACTAGAACGCTGTCTAATTGTGTTGTTCAGCATTACCTAACCTCTGTTTACAAAACTAACTCCACAAATATAAATCAAGGAACAAAAAGGGACAATACTTACGCAGATGAAAAAAATTCAAACACTAATGGTTAGTCAGCCACTAAGCATCTGCTTTACCAGCTATAATGCTTGCATACATCGTTAACAGAAATCAATTTTAGAATGAGTAACTAGATTTTCAAGCCAGCACATCTGATGATCCACCCTATTCAGAAAGGGTTCACAGCCTGACATCTTTGCATTAGGAAAACCGGAAAATAAATTAAGCTGTTTATTTTAAAGCTGCTTCGCGCGGTTGATGAAGTTAGTTTGGGAGTGACTCTGTCCTACCAACTGATGACTCATTCAGACAAGCGTCGACTACTACTGTAGTATGCTCAAAATAACAACAAGCCTATCAAGCGAATTTCTTTGTGTTCAAGGCAGATGTTTTCCAATCCATAACATAGCCCCAAAGATACTGCTACATAAGAGGTCCCGGCAAAGTCTCTCAGTGATTCAATGAAGCAGATCAGGATATTTGGTGTACAGATTTTTACATCAAGTCAGATTCAAAGCCGGAAATTTAGTCAGGTATTACCAGGACAGCAGCACTTGATCCAGATGAAAACGCAGCGTCACCTGGCTAAAGACGTAAACTTTCTCAGCACCATCGCGGATTTTGATGGGGCAGTGGTACGTCACCGCAGTTTTGCGTCAACCAGTGTTTTCCACCACCGGCTGGTTCATTTTTTCGTCAATAATTGCCATAAATTCCAGCTATTAAATGCGGAAATAAAGTTTCTTCTTCCGCGTTGTTAATGTCTGATATGATGTGCGTTTTGAGGTCCGTAAAAAATCTACTTGAGTTTTCTCAAATACGCCGGACAGAGAGTGTGTAAAATCAGGCCGCAATATACCACATATTGCTTAATTAGGGTGACTTTTGGAATATATTCTGGGATGGCGACAAAAAGATAGCTTTAAAACAATATCGGCGGATTTTCTATTGACTTTGAATTTCAGAAAAAATAGTAGAACTTCCAGCTAACCCTCAGTTATTCCTTTTCAGAAATTTTTCTAGCCGCAAACAACTGATCATCAGTGTGAATGATTATATGTTAAACAAAATGTATCACCAGTCATCTTTCAAACACGGGTTTCAAATGTGATTGCGTGTTGGTTGGCTTCTTGACTAATGACTTCTCAGGTGACAGGCTCCCTCATACTTTTGAGCTGCTTATAGTTTGTTGAGAGTACGTTATCCGAATGTCCAGTTTTAAGCATTTGTTTCATCATATATGGGACCGCAATACCTTCTCTCCTAACAGATTTAGTTCTTTTCTGGAGGTTTAAGGCTACCCAACAGAAACCCGAGTATGTAATAGGGCAATATTCATATTTGACCGTGCCAGGCGCGTAACTGCTTCCATATCAACGTCTACTGGACGCATCTGTCGTCAAAACAAGCTGGTGTGCCCACATGTTGAGCGATTATGTTAGTTTTGAAGAATCGTTTAGGAACGAACTTGGATTTGTCCTGTCCAAAGCGACTGATTGAACTGCTCACATAAACTCCCCGAACAGATAACAAATCAATGTTTGCATAATTAAATAAGCGCCACATAAGATTAACAAATCGGCTTGGTGAAAATCCTCTCGACTTCGATCAGTAAGGCGATTTGTAAGTCAGGGGTGATAAATCTATTTAAATCCAATCGTACAGCAGAAAAAAATTTGGCGCACTGCTACGATTTATTTGCTGCCTTTTAAATAGCATGCAGGCGCATATAGGATGATACGAAATTTTCAGGATGCACGTTTATACTACCCTCGTATGAATTAATTATTCTGACCGGTTCACACCAAAAGTTGGGTAGCACTTGGGTCGAGTTTTGTTCCCATTAGTTTCATCAGGAGTACATATCCTTGGCAGTTCCGGATGGAACTCCGTATATCTGACATGCAAGACGAGACATGAGGACTTCCCAGTCAGTTGGTGGCAAGTGAACTCGCTCACCTGTTCAGACGTGATATATCGGGTGCGTTCCTGCGCAGGCGAAGTATTGGGAAGACATTCGCCCCGCAATTCGGGTGTATGGAGTTTAAACTCCGGTACGATGAAGGATACGCATTGCAGCTTATCTATAATATGACAGAAACTCTAGCCTACTGTTTCCCTTCCTTAGCTTTAACTCACCGGAATAATTACTCCAGGACAGGAAGAGGCCTGTTCATACGAGAGTGATATGCACGTTAATTTAGGTCATGGCTATGTGAGATTAATAGAGTGATTTTGCTGTTGCATATATTTCCTCATGTGGGTAAAATTATGACTAAGTTCCATGGACAACTAGTACTTTTGAAGTTCAGAAGTAAGTTGATTTGATATCCAAGAATTTAGTGGCTGACGCACGAATTAAAAACCGATTAGAGATCTCGAGGCATGTCACGGAGCAACTCAACCATGATAGGAGCAAGTCCATGCAAAGCCTTCAAAGAAACTCGCTAAAATAGTACTGCTTGGATGTTAATTTAATCAGGTAAGTAAAGGCGGTATGTCCCATCCATATATAAAATAGGCGTTTTATCAAATTCTGTGGGAGCTGGATACACCCTGTTAGAGGTGTAAAACGGAGCATTAATATAAGTACGTTAATGTAACATATATAGCCTTTATATAAACTAAGAAATAACGAAGTAATGCAACTCTGTTCCGAGCTGGATAGCGCAACATCATCCAAAGTGTCCATATGTGATTTGCTTCTCTCTATGACTGACAAGAAAAGGAACGATATGCAAATAAGACAAATGTGAATCAACCGCTTTGTGACAGGCAACAGAGAAGCGAGGAATTAGCCTTCTGGTTGCTTTTTGGAAGTAAGGTTTTTTTCTGTGAGATGCGGATAGCAAAAGCGATGGGATGCATATTAAATTTCCACTGGGCAGCGTGCTGTAAACTGAAAACTTATGGAACTTAACCTCCCATCTTAATCAAGCGAACATACAAAGCTCCTGAATAGGCATAACGATAATGGAACTGACCGTTATTCGGAAGTTTAAATCTGGCCAACTTAGCACTGCCAATGAACCTACGGCCAGAAAAAAATATTCGTTGTAAATTGATGTTTAGCTAAATTTGGTGGTTGTTGTTCCTCTACTCTTTACTTCCTTGGAAAACGGCATTGGCTCCATTGCTTCCGCACAATCTGTGTCACAGTGGAACAACTGAAAAGATGGAGAACAATGTTAACTGCATATATCCGGTACATTAAATGCTGAACTTTAGGGTAGCAGACAAAACAGAATAGACACATCTCACGCAAGTGAGCTACACAGCTTATTAGTAGGGTCAATATTTGCACGTTCATTATGCTCCGCAATGGTCCACCGCTATTAATAGACGTCCACACTTTTGCTGCATCCACACACCAGTTGATGAGAATGCCCCAAACTACATTAGTTTTGACATAGATAAAATATATACAAACTTAAATCTGGTTAGAAGATATATGGATAAACAGGCTAAAAGAACCATGCATCCTACATTCAGCAATTCTACTGCCCCATTAAACCGTAAAGACACGACCGTGAAGCGAAAGTCCGCAAAACCAACTGAAGATTGACACGATGGACTTTGGGACGTCATGACTTATAGCATGCTCTGTAAAATCCTATAATAAGGCCCAAAAAAGGCTTACTGGAACCCTGATTACCCTCACCAAAACGATTGTGTCCATCATTCACAATCGTACTTACAAAGTCATGCCAACATTCAGTGCACAGCCATGCCCAACTCACATCCGTCAATCAACTTTTGATGCATCGACATCAAGCTTCCAAATGCTCTTTGTTTTGTTTTGAGTAGAATCCAACTTGGCTAAAACTCTTTGGCATCAGCCTGAAAGTATTCGGACAAACTCCGTGGTTGCCTAAGCCACGCTGCGTAGAAGACCTCTAATCGTATTCAGTTTCAACTTCAGGGAAGTTTATTTGACCACATGAAAAAACAATTTAAACCCTTTTTAAAAACCATACGACTGAATTAAACGTCAATAGCTTCAACCAATCTGACGGCATGACATGAATTGACATGAATTTGAAGTTTGCAACTATCGTAAAGATTTGCAGTGAGGTTGCGTTTGGTCGACCTGCCAACAAAGGGGTAATGCTTTTTTTAGTTACTCAGAAAACTCTAGGAGATTATTTATAACATAAGTCTATCTGAAGGCTGAAATTCCTAGCCCCTCTTTAATTCTCAATTTCATTTTAGTTGGTCCAGCTTGGAATCACGCAGTGCATCTCTGACAAATGGGGTTATTTACTTTCATTGGGATGAAATATTGGTTGGCAACTCTGCTTTTTACTCAGTGGTGTTTTGCTGCCAATAACCATCTATTCTGTAACTGCGCTGAGCTCACCGTCGAGCAATGTACTCTGCGAAGTGGCTACTCTTATCACGTTGTAGGCAAGCGTCAAATCAATCAGACGGCACAAAAATACCAGCAGATCTTTATATTTACTTATATATACTCATATATTCATCTTTGCGTATTGTATATTAAGAGAGAATTGAGAATTAGCGTAAGATTCCTTGATAGATAGAAAATCCGTGTATTCAGAACGGAAAACTATATAGTTCTGGCAGCTTACAGCAACGTGGATATAAATAAAAAGGGAAGTATAGCTTAATCTTTTCCCCCTGCTAATTAATGCTTTCCTTCATTGTAATAACGCATATTTCGAATAGACGAGCTGTTGGACCAGTAAAAGAGACGGATATTTTTTTGGTAACTAGATAAAACCGTAACGAGTTTTTTATTCTCAGCATAGATTATATTGACACGATCACTTTTTGCGTGCCTTTTTCATGTTCGATCTCTCCGGAAAGGCACAATCTTGTTCATTAACACCTCCTGCATTTGGTTAATTTTCTGTCCTTTCTGGCTTAACCCTTTTATTTTTTGTTCGTGCAAATATTTTTATAAAGCTTTTCTCAGTGCTGAAATCGCCAGTGGACTGAGTAGATAAGAGGGACATTTCCATATTAGAGTTATCCCTCTGGGAATTTTTCACCCAATGAGTATCACTGCTCAACCAATAACATCGATCGTTGAGCAAAACCCAAATAGTTCACACAAAACTATTCAAGGCACGTCCATTTGAGTATGGGACGTGCTCATTCAATGACATATATGTTTACACGCTACTTGACCATATATCCAACTGGCTTTGCCGACACCCGTTTATCGGATGTCGGTGTGTTTCCCATGTGACCGCCTATATGGATGGGTAGCGTTATCCAATCGTCAAATGATCACAGGTTCATGGCATTATTGCATCTACCCTAGAATATTTCTTCTGGAATGGGTCTGCAATAGAATAAACTGTGTAAATAGTTTGGCACTATTAAGGTCTTGTGTGCCGACTTTCAACCGTGACGAATTCTGATTAGAAGGAAAATTAAATTGAATTCTAGTTCCCTAATAAGGTAGTTTCCGACCGAATACCTTAACACACTCATGCGGTTAATCGGAAGAGTTGATGAGGTCTGGACTTATTAGCGGGTCTGGCTTGCGGAGCAAAACGTTCTCGCCGATAAAAAAATTAAATACCGGTCCAAGTGAACGCCGAAGCAAACTCGCGCTTTACACGTGTCTGTAGAACAATATTCTTAATCGAACCCTTCATGGGTGTAGCGAATATTCAGTCAACAACACCTGAACAAAAGTTTGCGCGATTTATTCAACTTCAGGGAACTTTCCTCTTCACGTGGACCGAAACACGGGTGGAAATTCAATACACGAGCTTCCATGTTTGGTAAATAGCAAAACAAATACGTTAGCAAGATTATGTCGTCCACTCTGTCTATCTTACATTTTCTCCTAGAAACAACCATTTACATCGTGTACACTACCCTCATGATGAGCATGCCAGTTGTGCTAGGTTGTATGAGAAATTGGAGGGAAAAACAAAAATCGTTGATCCGGGTTTTCTCCATTACACCTCAGATGAATGGAACCGAAGCACACCTTGTTTTTGAACGGAATTTCGGTTTATCTAGACACGAGTAATTTCAATATCAAGGACCTCTTCGGATGTTTGATATACCTATGACATATGGGTCCTTTCCATGAAGGATACCTTCACTCCTGTTAGCGTACTTCATCCCACCAGTGGTATGCACCGGCATATATACATCTACATAGATCCATAACATGTTTTAAAATGCTACCTTAAATATTCTCTTTACAATCTTAGTTAAAAACTTTCGCTGGCGATGCCGACTATGTTATGTAACTTCGCCTCATCAGCATTGGAGCAAATGCGCTCACCTACAAACCTGGCTAAAATTTGGTGCCCACCGGGAGCCTCCCATTATGAAGCTGAAATCGGGCTGTAGGGATTTTTGTAAAAATGAGTGTGTTAGTTTTAACGAAGAACTACGATTTAAGGTGGTTCCAACTTCTGTGGGCCGAAGAGCTCTTGTTTATTTGTTCTAAACCAACAAACATTAAGCTCATTTATTATCTCAAAAAAAGAACTTTTTAAATGCCTCGCCGGTTTGTGCAAGGAAGGATATAGATAAGATTCTACATTATGCTGTAGCTTTTTCTTCAGTATTTGCAGATATCCACTGTGTAAGACACCCAAAAAGTACTTCATCCCTTACTAAGGTTGATAAAGCGTGCCGGCTTTTAAACCCTCAGATCTCTTGGAAAGTTAAAACTGAGGGTAATGTTGTGGCGTTTCTGATGACATTACATTTATTCATGGGAACCTCAAAATACAAAATGCCGTATTTTTACTTTTTTCAATTTAACCGCATTTTTGGGTTGACATTCACCTCTATTTGCTAGGGTAGTCGGATAGAATTCACAGTTTTTATCAATTCGATGAAAGTTCCCAGACGTACGATGGTTCGGGTACTATGGACAGCCATGTCATCTACGGTACGAAAGTTCGATTTTTTAGTTGAGATTTCACTCCGTCAAGAAAGCCAATCTATGTGAAACTTCGACTGTCAACGGAAGTTCAGCTGCGGCAAAATTATTGAACAGTGGTAATCTGTCCTCAAACAAAGCAGGAGTTTCGCGTTCTTATTGCGGTCTCCTATCCGGTACACAATCAATGAACTAAAAATAGGATATTTCTGAAAAAGATGAGCCGATAAATCGTCATCAATTCCTGTGTGAGATGTCTTTCACAAGCGACTCAATTTTATAGACGTAATGCATCACTAATAAGGTTGTTAAAAACTGTTTGGCAGCCCAAGACCGGTTTCGCCATTCTCGGGGCCCATCAGGTAGGCGCACGTCGCGATTTTTCGTCAACCTTATGTTCTACTCGAAACCAACGGCATGAAGTTAACGAGCTACACACATTTGCATATAAATTTGGTTATCGACAGGAGACTCACCTATGAACCGGCTGAATCTCATTTGTGTTCAACCCTTGTGACACACAGCTTGCCCAAAGTCCGCATATAAACAAACAGATGAAACTGACTCACATCGGACACCGGCTATGCTGTATATGTATTGTTTTTTGTTAGAGTTCTACTCCCAAAGTTCTCTATCAAACGCGGAGAAACATAATACCTAAACAAACCAGCGTAAATCGGTCCGGCTTCCGTATATACTAAGCGTCTTTTCTGGAAACTGGCTCCAGGCTGTCATTATCTTTACAGAATCTTAATCATTCCAACTTTTCTTCACAATTTACATCGGTATTACAGTGGGCAGCACAGCTATAAGGAAAGCCAGTAATTTTTGCAAAATAAGTTCTTCTTACTCTGGTTCCTCACCAAATCTTGTGACTATGGTACTCAAGCAACAACTAATAAAACACTCTCTCTCTTACAGAACACCCAGAGTATTTACCAGTATCTGAGTTAACGTACTTGGCAGCTTTATGATAATAGATCAAGTCCTTGACTCAAAATAATCTCAGTAGAAAGAGGAAACTTTGAGTCCGGGTTTTGGATAAGTAATGCAAGTTACCTTTTGCATCCCTGTTTTACCCAATTTACATCGGCACTGCGGTGCTTGTAGATTCTCCCTGGTTTCGTCAAGCAGTATCAAATGTCTTCTAGACGCCGCTGAAAATGACTCTAGTAGCATAATACTGATTACGAAGAGCGTGATGTTTATTGCGCTACCACTCATTTTAACCTACGCTGTTGTCTCTGAAACTCACCTGAAACTTGCTTGAATCTGTCGTCTGTGAAATGCTTCAACTGAATGCGCTGCAGGGAGGCTGGTTAAAGTTTCAGTTAAAACCATACCCAAGCTATCAGAACTTTTAGTACTATTCAGGTAGGAAGTGGGGTGCATCGAGTTTCGGAAACCATGTCCACAAGGAGATCGAAAGCATCAGTTGGCATTTTGAGGTTTTTGTTAAACTCATGAACAGCATTTAGGCGAAGAATTTAATTCTGACACTGCAAAATGGTTGGGAACTGAACTGAATGCACTCGCTGGAAGAAATGTTCAATTTTTTTAAGTTTTAGTTCAACCATAGGAGAGAAATTCTTGCACTCATCTGAAGCGTGCTGTTTATCAAAGATTCGTTCATCCTCTAGGGTAAGAGTTATCTGAATCGGCCAAAACCGATACCTTCTTAAATGTTTGTCATCCTGGAAAGACTTTTGCGTAAGGCAAGCATGGCACAGAAGCGCATGGCTTACTAGATGTTAAGAAGTTTCGTAAGTTCGTTTCTGGTCAGGCTAAGATTCAGCAATAAGAAAACATACCGTTGCAGATGCCTCAGGAGTTAATGGAAAAAAGTACGGTTAAAAGCAGGTAAAAACATCAATGTTTTTGTCCTAACGAATGTTTTTTACGTTGATATCAGGGACATATCGTCAAAAACTTTGGTCCAATGTCCACCGCATGAATTTCACATTGTATGGTAGGACAAACAAAGATCCAAATGGATTTGAAGTCTGAAAATCTAAACTAGTGCTTTTAACCTCTTAGAAAGTTTAAACCGGTTTTTTAACCTCTTGAATGACAGCTACTAAGCTGTTATTTTTTCAGTGGACTTATGCCCTAAATGTGGACAGTTCATATTCATTTGACGACTCCATAAACCTGAAGTTCTTAGGACAGAAGATGTTATTCATTTTTTCACAGAGATCACTCCAAATATTATACAATACTAATTAAATCGTTTAGTCTAACTGCCAACCAAAGCAAGCATGCTCGAATTCCTGAGAAAACCTCATCATATACACAGGAGCTTTCCTTCACTCCGTGTCGTTAACTTTTGGGTTACTGCCACGCAAAATTCTGTGACACAAAAAATCCAGTTTCCTGTTTTTCTTTGTTCTTCAATTTCTCGAGAGCGTTGTGTATACCTATTTGGTTCTAGCTTACCCAAAATGAATAGATTGGACGAGAAATGTGCAACCATCGGGAAGAGGAGGATTTGATAAAATAAAGCTAGGAGTTTCAATGGGTTTTTAAGGTCACATGCGGTCGACCAAATCATAGCGGGTGGCTAACCAAAGAAACAGATATGCATCTTCCCAGCGAGTAAACTTACCATGAAATTGATGCCGAACATAGCGATGTGGCGCAGTGTATTGCTTATTTAAGTAGATGAAGAATAAAATTGCCCTACCGCGATATGTGCTATGCGATTCCACATTGGTCAAAATGTTTACATTTCAACGAACCCGCTGATATTCACCGATGTGACTAGGTAGAAGTTGATTCTATCGTCAACCATATCACGTGTGGACAGAATCAACCATGTCACGTGTGGCAGAATGCCTCCGTACCGTTTGTCGAAATCAGACGAAGTCACTCCTATTCTCATTTGTTACAGGAATTTACAAATTTCTCAGAACACCAAACCGGCTAACGTTTGCTGCCCGAAACCGCCTTATATTTTAATCTGGGGTCAGTTTTTGTCAATCATAAGAATACATCGAAGTTCATAAATATCAGTGTATGACAGCATTAACCGCGCGTTAACGACCAAGACAGGATATTCCAACTTTCCTGGTTTTACAAGTTAGGAGTTGGAGTAATCTGCCTCTTGAAGTCGCTTTTTAAAGAATAGTTTGTTGAAAAAAATCAATGACATAATTTCTAATTGTTTTTTCCATAGCATATTGAAATCTGAGTTGTCTATTCGGTTGTATGTACTCCGAGAAAATGAGTCCATGTTGATTCTTTTATGAATTTCCAGTTCTATTAGTCTCTAATAATACAATCGATTTTCGAAAACGTGACCGTAACGTACATCTTTGCCGATTAGTCTGCAGCCACTGCAGTCGAGGTCCAAATGATTACTTTACTATCAACCAGTTATTTGTAAGTTGCACGGGGGTAGGAAAACGTTATCTTCTA
The DNA here is from genome assembly GCA_003604175.2 of Clonorchis sinensis. Taxonomy (NCBI): domain Eukaryota; kingdom Metazoa; phylum Platyhelminthes; class Trematoda; order Opisthorchiida; family Opisthorchiidae; genus Clonorchis; species Clonorchis sinensis. Next base: position 83,597,374 of record CM030369.1, read on the forward strand.
ATAGAATTGACGGGCTCGAAAGCCCGTGAAATTATCTACTAGAATCATTATTAGCTATTTCGTTTGTGATTTGAGAAGCGGAAACAACTTAACGTGCACAGACAAACAGGTTCACTGAGGTTTACCATGTTCCCTAAAGCTGATTGGTCCAACCGATAGGACACAATAGTTGCCCGTCATGCCCAAAGAGTGTGTGCGTGCATGCCTGCATCTGCCTAAGGACATACCAGCCTTCATTCATACACAACGTCTTTTCCAAGCTAACATAACGCATCCAATTCGAGTTTTATTTAAGTTGCTCGCCAAAGGACTGAACGTTTATTTGACAGTAGCGATGACTCGGTTCCCACTTGCTACGACTGGAGGGGTATACTCTGGTTTCTGAGGATAAATCTTTCGCAGCTGAAACAAACAAAACTACTGTCTTATTTTCACGGACAAGCGTGCAAGAACCGCTGGATTTATTATGCACGCGTCTGATTTCTTGCTCTTTTGAAGCGCGCTTGTGTAAAAATGCAGTTGGAACAAACGCGAGAAGTGATTTCCAATCGCACGGCTGTCAAAATCAGTGACACTTTTTCCACTCAGTCAGTGGGTGTGAGATCAACACGCAAGACGAGGGAAGAGGCTGGTGCAAAATCATGCGAACCACGCGTTGTTGAGAATGACGGAACTAGACGAGTGTGCTCATCCACGGATTCAGGTCGCAGTAGCATTAGCAGTAGCCAGACAAGCAACTGCGAGGAAACGCAAGACAAAACATCCAAGGTAACGTTGAGTGACATGCTTAGTACGGAATCAATGCCCAATACGTCCATTCAATCCACAAAAGGGGAAGAAAAAGAAGTTGAGAAAAAACATTCTGAAGATATTGATATTTACGCCGACGTAACGCTTATCTCCAAATCAGTTGAACCAATACGAGTAATCTCTAAAATTGGTAAACAGTGTGGAAAACGAATGCAACGGAACAAACCTGGAAAATCGACAAAGGTCGAAAAATCTACCAGTGGAAAGTCAATGGTGAGTTTTCTGTGGAAATTTTCTCACCTTTCCTAAACTGCACCCGTAGTGTGGCACTTCTGTAGGTTTCCACAGATAATTTTGCAGGATGTAGAATAATTTAACGCGAAAAAAGTCAACAAATCTGCAATGGCATAATCCCAGGGCGGTCGCCGGGAATAACTGCATTACTTTAACACACCATCCACAGAGTCATCTAGTTTAGTGTAGCGTGGGTCTCTATAAAGAGAGACTTGCAGCCGCTGAAAAACTTTGACACGACACTGACGATCACTCGTTTGAACAACGGACACTTGGAGTCTAAGGGTTTGAGATGCTCCCACGAGGACTAACGGAAAACTTTCATTAAGCGCCTAACATTAGCTGCATCTACTTATCGTTGCAAAGTCAGGAGATTTGCATCCTACTGACCCCTGTACCTGAAACTAGTGGATGGTCCGCTATGAGGAGTATTCGTTCCTACTTCCGCACCAGGAAAACTAGCTACAGATCCACGGAAACCCAAATTGATGTGCTTCTGGCAATATCTCAAATCGAAATCAAAATATATAACTATCTGGCGAGTGGTTGGCGCAGTGGAGTGGGGCATTCATTTTGAGACCGTCCAGACTGATAAGTAGACTCTATATTTATTTAGCAGTAAAAATCAAAAGCGTCCAATTGGCCACAGTTGCTAATATTCATAAGACATAAGGAACAACATCCTTATGCCGTTTGTTATGCGTTTTTTCATATAGACAGAATCATAGCTTTTAGATTGGTGTGATCTTATTCGAATGAGGCATACGGTTGTGGTCTGGTTTCACGGTACATGCTATTCGTTGTGTTAGAAGCTACTCAGGAGATCAAATCATGATATACATGAACAGAGACATAAAAACTTTAATTTAATGATTGAAATGTGAAGGTATAAAACTTGGGCACAATATAAACCACCAAAAACCTTATTATGTTTTGCCCATCCTCTTTGAAAGGAGTGAGGGCGTAAGTGTTGCGAATGGAAATCACGTATTTAGGAATGAAATAACGCCTTAAGAGGGGCGATGAACTTTTACTTTGAACCCGAGATGTAGATGCAAGTATGAATAAAAATTAGTAAGTCTTGGAAGCGTAATAAAGTTTCCTTCGGTGGCTGGTGTTTACTTGCACTCATTCGAGACCTGAAAGGGCTGTGTCGGAAGTTGCATACGATCAGAATACTTTGGAGGCATTGTGTACTTCAATTTTGGGCTAATTCTGAGGACGGTGAAAAATATCAGACATTAAAAGTCGTTTCAAGGAACAGCTATCCTCATATTCAAGGATATCTGTGGTTTGCGGCACTGCGTATGCGAATTTTTTGTTAGGTTTGGTTTTATTTTGTATACCTAACAGTCCGCATAAACTTCAAAAGTTTTTTACACGAGTTGGACAATCCCCAAATGTATCGAGCTACTGGACATGACTAACAAGTAATTACAGAAAAAACTGAGGTTTTCGTATCAGCGAATTTGACTCATTATTGTTCCCTTCATTGTTTCACGCGATCTGACACCTGTAGAAAAATGTGTACAAGTGGCGAAATTATGAAAAAGCTCAATTTAGTGGACCATATTTGCACATGAAATAGACTCAGTTTTAATAATCTTATAAGAAATCATAAGCATATAGTCCAGAGGCTTCTTGTCTCGCCGTCCTCAACTTTGATACCAGCAAATTTTCAACCTCCCGGATAAGGATTCAACTGCACTTGGGTTGACGGACGTCAGAGTTGGGAATCATATTCTGATCCTTCACTTGTCAGGTGCGTGGTATGCAAACAGAAGCGAAGCGTTGGAAAGTTATTTCGAAAACTTATAGTGTGCGGGTTGGAACTTCAATCAGGCTGATGAGATTTTTGATTCTTTGGTGGTGGGCATCTTCTACACAGCTAGTGCTTTAAGCCGTTTGGATTTTTTGCAGTTTAAATCGCGCTGTTTGTATCCTGATATAACTAATCTTGTTGTCAGCTTTTGACTAGCCAGCAACTATTTACTGAACACTCACTGTAAAGAGTTTAAGTCAAAATGACTTTGCAAGAAAGCAACAAGTTAAGGTCAGTAGGAATGATCTTTTAGTGTCACGGTCATCACGGCTTCCGAGTATTTTCACTCATTATGCTACGCCCTACCAAGAGAATGATTTGTAGCCATTGCCATAGCTTTAGGAAAAAATCCACACGGGCTGTTATTTGTACGGAAGGTAAATTGAAGACAGTGAGCCACAGGGTGTAAAGTATGATAAATCCTCCATTGTCTGACATTTCGATGCTCCACATACTGAGGCAACTTTTCCAAATATCTTCATTTGTAGTGTGTTTTCACATAACTGACCACTACGGATCCATTAGATACACTATTTTGAATTGTTTGGAATCTTGTCGTATTCCGACACAAAGTTAAACAACGGGTAATTTGTTTGGAACGACAATAGGGACACACCTGGATCAAAGATCAATGTTGGATTGTCTTACTAGATTGCCGTTAATCCACATACACCGTGCGCAATACTGCAATCATTTTTTATCTGCTGTTGTAGCGAATTGCAAGTGTACGTGTTAAGCATGTGCATTCACATATTTGTCTTCTTGAACAATTCGACAAATTTGGGAGATGTGAAAAAAGGTTGACCTTCAAATTGCCAGACCAACAAACTAACTGTGCCTCTTGCACAATATCATATTTATACCACGTAAACATTCAGATACTAAACACACAAAAATTCTCGGCGAATTACAAACTCTAATACTGACTTGCACAGTTTCACAAAAGTGGCAACATTCACATTTCACAAATATCATAAAAATTATGCAGTTTTTCGCGATAAGCAATGGAAAACCGAAAGTTTAACTAATTTTAAAGAAATACTTTGTTCCTTATGCCCAGTACTGCCTCACTTCGAGACACACTCGTCCAGTGCTGCTCGTATAGTTTATCCTACCATCTCGTGAACGATTTACGTTTTCACGGTAAGAACAGGCGTTAATCTCCGAATCACGGTGTGGCATGTAGAATGGCTGCTGTCTGAAATACCTCTTTGGCTGGTGTTTATTATAGGCACATTGGCTAGAACGCACAGTGGGTGTTTAACATTTCAGCGTAGTGATGCTCAGCCTTTTCTCTTAAGAATTCATCGTACACTACCAGAATCGTAGAGCGATAAATGTTTCTCCATGTGAGCTTAACTATCAGCCTTCTAGATTGCTTGGAAAAATCAACCTATAAACTGAGGTGTTCTGAGGTCCGTCACGAATTCATACCTAACTGTGGCAAGGGTATCTTTCATAATTCTGAATAATCTGATTGTTATCATGCCATCATATGTTATAACAACCTGGTCAGTTAGATCGCCCTGCATTATATAAACAAGGGGTAGTTCAACACTGACAATGGTTGATCTCCGGAAGTTATAATATTCGCCACGGCTATGTACGGGTATTATTTGAACTGTATATGTGGTGTCCCCAGGTTATTTGGGTGTGTAGAGAAACGTGTAAAGGAGATGTATAAGTGAGGTTTTCAGTTTGTGTGTACTTGTCAGCTCAACCCCAACATAGAACACTACTGCCTTTGCACCTAAAAGTAATATTACAGTCACGTTTCTGTCAATGAAATCCGGGAAACATATCCAGCTTCTTCAAGTTAAAGTTGTTTCGCTTCACACTAGCATGTTCATGATGTTAAACTCTGGGAGTTCAAACACAATGCTTACATTTCTCTCAGATCGCCGAAGGTTAATGTTTAGTTTATAATAGGGTTTTTGTGCTGCATGGTCCCACTCGTTTTAGATGCGTCTGATTGCAGCGGATTGCATTTAAGTTGCTAAACAAAACTATGCATGATCAGCATACTAGAATTGGCTTGTGGGACCTTTGTGTGAGGTTTTATAGAAAATGCTGTCTGAAGTTTTGTAATACCTTCAAGATCATGGCTGGTTATGATCTTTCATCTCTCCCCGCTAACTTGTCTCTGTCACCAGTTAAGTATTTACTGGGCAACCCAAAGGTGTCCCTGTACAAGAAAATGATGCAGATCGTAGGTTTCAGTGGATGCTTCCAGCTCGATGGAATGAGTCTTTTCACGTTACTATAACGTATTCGGAAACACTTTTTCGGAATTTTCTAGAGGCTTTGTAAATAACTTGGCTATCTGACGTACACGTTGCTCATTCAACTTAATTTGTTTGTGGGCGCAGTCCGCCTACATTAAATGGGCGTGATAGTTGAATAAGATTGCAATTGGATGCCCTCAAATTGACGTAGATGAGAAGCGAATCACACCCTGCACTCGCCCAATCTCGACTGACCAAAATATTTTTCTACTAACCTACTGTCCAGACGGTAGCATAAGTTGGTCATTTTGTTTGTAGCGAGTTGACTTTGTTTCATCTGGATGTGAATAGCATCCATTTGACCGTGACTCACGTCCGTGGCGTGAGCAACTCAAACACCAAAAATATATTTGTGCGCAATGTTCCGTTTCCATCACATCACCGAAAGGCTGGATGAAAACTAATTTCATTAGAATGGCTGAAAATCATTGTGCGAGTAAACTTCTGCTGGTAACCCGGAGTGGAAAGACTTTCGGACGAAAAGTGAGTGCATACAACTCATTGTAGATGCGTATCACACACCTATGGGAATATGTCCCAGAGGCAACCAAATTAGGACAAATTGATTGGATGCATTAAATTTAGCTGGTTTAGTGATTCAGTCGTTCACGTATCGGTGAACTTGATGCAAATAAGTTGTTCCACGTTATTCCGTTTAAAATGAACGCCAGCAACCTTGTTGGAAATGCAGAGGGTGGTGTTGTTTGAGTTAGCAAACAGCAAACGGTTGACGGATGTGTACTGAATAATTACAATGTCGAATAATAAAAGTAAACTTTCAAGTGGTCAGACTAAAGGATTTTCCTGTTTATCATTCCTACTTAGTTTGAAAACAGTGATATATATCTTGTATAGTTTAAATCTCAGACTAAATTATTTCACAGTGGATATAGACGGGCTACACAGCAGACCATTCTGGAGGATTATCGCCTAGTTAGGAATTAAAACTAACACTTTATTTGCTTATAAAATTGGCAGGCAAAATTTATCCACGATAAATGGTTACGAACCAGGAAGCTGGTTCATCCTCCTTGTACTAAGAACGCATTAGTAAATTTTCAGACCAACCGAATTATTTTGCAAGAATTACTTTTTTCTCCAATTCGCCGTCTCCCTAAAAATGTTTGGGGCGTGCGTTTGGTTCTACGGCAAACCGTCTACAAATGCCAGCCAAAAGGTCACGTCACCGTCTCGTCTGCGTTTCGCTCTGGTGCGTTTGGCTCTCTTACTCTTTTCTTTCAGATGATAAAAATTTCTCTGGCCCATATGCACGGTTACCAAGCATGCTTGTGTCTCTATCTCAATCGTACGATGTAAAGAAAGCTCTCATTAAGGTTACAAGGACACGCCTTACATTTTTTGCTCCGTTTGGTTACTTCCTCTGTGATCAGTATCACTCATGGCCAAATTCCTATTGGGTTTTGGATACACGTAAAAAAACATAGCATTAAACGACCTGGATTCGTAGGCCATTTTGATTCTAACATTTGCAGCATCATTCATTGCCTGTAGAACATGTATCTTATGGCAACACAGTCACTGTAATTCTGTCAAAGAATATCTACATTAGTATGTAACGAGCGTTGCCGGCCTGAATCCGTTCCAATTACTGTTTCGGGTTGCCGCCACTTTTATTTGTTGTATTGATGAATATATCGCGAGTGGCACAAAATATCAAGTGGGACCTGCTTTCTTTGCCTAAGACACCTGATGTTAATTGAGCACAGGTAATCCGATCAAACATGCCGGGTCACATTTGTCGCAAGTTTGGCACCTCTGTAGTTTCATTAAGCTCTGTTAACCGGTGTGAACGCAACAAATAAGCTGAGTGAACAGACCGAGAACGGTGTTTGGCCTAAATGTTGTTTACTGAATTCAGTGCACAGCCATTTAGAAACAATCGTAAATGTTACATGTTCCCGTTTGTTCCTTTTTATCGCTCGGTATTCGCCACGCCCTGGTTAGTGTAGGTAGGCACTTCGCTGCGCGTCACCTGATCTGTGCAAATCGTCAGATCCATCGTGTTGAGGAATTACTTTTGATTTATCGAATTCCTCCGCCAAATCGGCCTGGTGCGGTCTGTCAGATTCTATCTCCAACAACTAATGCATTGGTAATCTGAGCCTATTAATCCCGTGTATAAGTTCGCACCGATAGCGCAGGTGTTCGCTGTACTCCCGGCTAACCAGTTTCTGTTCAAAAGCAGCTCACATTTGTTGGGTTGCTTGATTATATTTGTTAGGATTGTACCAACTTTAAGACTTGTACAGTAGGTTAGTTCAGCCAGGAAGTTGCTCACCTAACACATCTTAAAGATCATTCACCTGACCTTTTCTTTAGAATACCACTGTATCTGCATGCGTGTTGTGATATTTATTGCGGGAACAGAGATCAAACATCCACTCGAAATTCCGATAACCCAGGCGGCCCGCAAATGTTTGTATGTCATGCATCCTGTCAATCACGAAACATAGCGTGTACATACAGATACAATAATTCTAAGTAGATATTTTCACTTTCACTAAAATATTTAGGAATGGCATTGCTGAACCATTTCTTATCTTGCTAACTACCCATTTCTTCAAGAGTTACACCTGAAGGCTGTCATTTGACTTCCGGAGCATATGTTCGCTGCTTCAACATTTCAGTCAGAGCATGCCAAATCGAAGCCCCATTTCTCCGGGTTTAGGGGTTAGGTGTGTAATCCGAGAGGGGGAGCCGTCGCAGCATTTTCACCTCAGTGGGGTTATCATCCGCTCACTATGGTTGGGTTGAATAATTTACATCATACGTCTTAGTTGTTGACATTGTGAAATTGTTACAGGACAACTACTTTGGCACCGTCTGTCTAATTAGTAAGGATGCACAATTAGAGAAACTGAACATAGCAGGTTGCCCAAAGGACAATCGGATGCAACAAATTGCAATCTACGCTGTAGAGATGCTCCTTGTCTTTTGTTCGCGGAAGAAATGAATCAGAATAGTTTTGATTACCCGATTAGTTAACTTACGAGTCAGACACAACATGCACACCTCGGCATCGAAGATGCAAGTTGCCGAAATCATGACACCATATGTTCCTGATTTACTTTTTACTAGGTGCAGATAACAGTTCAAGAAGGTGGAATGCGTTAAAATCGATTCCAGTGTTACTCGCAAGGCTGGTGAATTGAGGCTTGGACACTTCTTGATGATTATTAGTTACACACTATTGTGGTTATTTTTCTCACATCCTTCAATACTGTTCAGTACTGTGGAGCGAACAACTTGTGTTAAACATAGTTACTTTCTGTTTGAGTGTAACCCACAATATGTTACACGCTTGAACCAGCGACCTATATCTGAGTCTTTTTACTGTTGTCAGGTTGACAAGCACTTGCTGCAAACGATCATCGCCTGACTGGGAACGCTTGACTGAATTCCTAACTAGATGACTAAAAATAGTTTGGCATTCAGAAGACGATTTGGACAGTATAATTGAAATATGACAGTGTGGTACACTGCGGTACACTGAGCTTATGAAGGCTCAGTTTTATTTTCAACGATTGTTCAACCGGTGCCATTTGATGAGCACGTAGATGACTCATTAACACAGCATACGCAATCGTTCTGCTTGACAAAATTAAGCCAAGAAGTGAGAGTCCGCTCGAAAATGTGCGGAAACTCTTAGGCTGCTGAGAATATGTAAACATACACGATACATTCTACCCGAGTTACTGGGACAAGAGAATACTTTAGCCAGCCACTCAGCAATAAGATTAGTTTTGGGACATGACCTAAAGTACGTGAGATGAAATAGAATTGCGTGTCGTAAGCAACCCCTAGCAAAACGAGTATTGGATGGATAGCTAGAAAAAAATTTTCAGCTACCGTTTTGCACCCAGAACTGAATAAACAGTGGATCAAACGTTTAATTCGCTCCACATGAATACTCTTAACTACCGTGTTGTTCCGAAGCTTTCCATAATTAACTGTGGTCCCCATCTTGTTCTCCAGGTTAAGGCTTTAACATCTGTGGCAACTTATTCCTCTTCAGAAAACTAGACGAGGACTCACCTGGAACCCAGCTGAATCTCTGGTTCACAAAGGCGCATTAAATGAAGAGTCAGGAGGGAATGCCTGCTTAGTAACTACGTTCGTAGAGCACCTGTGCGGTGTGGTGGAAGCCCATGGATCGTTCGCTTCTCAGTGTGACCTCCTCTAGATTCTGTAATTCTCACTTCACACTCAAACATGTGTATTGAAACAGGGTCTGAATGTGGGGGACTACCGTATCACTACTCACAATTCAAGCTTTATAAACGTTAATGCAGTTTTTGGCATAATACGTGAGAACATTATTAAAGTGTCCTGCAAACTCCTTCAATCGCGGTTTGACCCTCACATATTCCTCGAGTAGCCTCACGAAAAGTGGACGCGGAGCCCGTCGAAAGGCTGCATTTAGGGCGAGTACTATTAAGTGTTGTTGACATCATCCCGTGATAAGTGAGTATTGGCTTGCCCTATCCGCAAAGCTGAAACAGATGAAAACAGAAAGCAAACACGCTAAGCATCATTGGATGTTTGCAGGCAAAGTTTCTCTCTTGCGAGCCATGTAGTGCGCTGAGAACGCCGAAGAATTTTTCAGGTTTGATATCTCAAAAACGTACAGGAACTAACATTCGTACAGACGTATAGCTGCTTACGTTTCACAGAAAAACAATGGATCAACGGATTATTCATCCATAAACGAGTAAACCGGCCTAACGTATTCTGTTTACTTCATAATAGAGGCAGAATGTCCGCGTGTTTAGATTCTTTTGAGGATTTGGATTTGCTGATTAATGTAAACATATAACACTCCTATTTTTTATTTATGATGTTTTCAAAGGGGATTAGGTGGAGTCGCTATCTCCTCGAGAAACCATTTGCAGTTGACATAACAATAAGAGTTCTCTTGGGAAGATTGTTGGCAAAAAAGAAGCCAAAATACGTGCAGAAAAAGATTAGGACACTGATGCCTTGAAAGTATTCAATGTGGAATAAGTTAGAGAAACTCGCGAAATACACTTTTGCACATTCGTGTGGCTTTAACGGCGAACTCAGCTGAATCCCAATTGGTTTTCTCATTTGTAGCATTCTCTTTCTACAAAGAGTTTTCAGCAATTACATAACAAACATAACAATGTTACATACATAATAACAATCAATAATAAATAACGTCCCTTCAAATTAGAGAAGTTAATCCAGATGTATTTTAGCTTTTGAATACAGTGTTACGCATGAGCCGCATAAGTAATAGCGATCCATAATTCTTCGGCGTTCATTGCGTCGATTTTAGGTTTCAATGATTCATTGTAGCAAGTTGGTTCTGCTGAATGAGAACGTGATTGTAGAGACCCGTACACACAGGGGATAAGTTAACGGCACTGCTGTTACGTTCTTACCTCATTTCCGGAAAATGTGCGCAGCTTACCCGCTTTATAAAATGTAGAAGTCCGGATAAATTGAATGGCTTTAACTTCAAAATTTTTTACAGTTTGTGGTTGCGGGCATAAACCACAGCCACTACCATACAGGTGTGTGTAAACCATATACGATGAAGGTATGTAAGGAGGGGCGAAACAGAGTGGACGAATAAATGAACTAATTGTTGATATCTGAGCCAAAACCTTTTGTAGAGAGCACTATTTTTCATGCCGTTTGTGTTTGACAGGCTGTTGATGTGTACTCACTTGTATGAGTGCCTCTGGAGAAGGGAAAAATAACGCAAGAAAGCTTTCAGTAAACTGATCCCAATTTATTGTATACACAAGGGAAAGAGTGTGAATTGCAATAGGCCACAAGCTGAAATCATAAATCGTTTCTTGTTCCATTTTGAGTGAACAGAACCTCGTTCATTACGCCTAAGAACAGAGCAAAATTAGGTCAAAAACGGAGATATAACTTTTAATCACTCGTACGCTAGTAATTCATTTAGTGCTTAGGTGTTACTTTGAGGACAGAGCGTCTTTTTACACCAACCTTTATTACCTCGGAGAAATCACGCTGAAAAATACGTGGTTCCTGGATCAAAGTATTGTAAAACAAAAATTTTATAAAAATTGAAATTACTAACACTACTTCCGTGTGCAGGGAAATTCCAAGTTATAAGTCTCCCATAAAGATGATTGACTGTAATGTTAACATTTTATTCAAACTGAAGTAACAGCTTCGATCCAAATATTTACCCCAAAATAAAATTACAGCTTATAACTCCAGGTTGTAAACTTTATTTTATCGTAATTTTGTTCACCGGCGTGACAGTAAACCATGCATTCCAATCAAGGTTTTAAAAAAAGCTTTTTAATCCCAATTTGTGGCCGTGCTTCTTTCAGAAATCATTAATTATCTTCAAACGATGAATATGAAGGGGCGCCGTTGTCTGAATTTGAAAAATACCGTTTTCAAAACCGTAATGCTTATTATAGGGCATAGTAATGAATAGAGAATTGACGTACATCATTTTATCACTCACGGGCATCTTAAAAATCATTTGAATGGTTTTGGGCGTGATGATTCATGCGTTTCAACCAAAGGCACTTGATCGACCTTTTAGCTGGTGGAATGGATGCAGTTGGAGAGAACGAAAATTAAGTAGCCGTAAATGACGTCTTTGCGTTTTGCCGTTGCTTATTATCAGGACATGCTCTGTTGAAATCCCATGACTACCATAATTGCGAGGGTAGAATTTTTGTGGAATTATTCATTGGATCACCCTTGAAAAAAACATCGATTGAAATATTTTTCGACCCGAAGCAGCTGTAAAAGATGCCCTATACAGTTTTTTTCTTTTTATTTATACTTATATAATAAGCATAAAATTTGAATTTTCATCAGCCTTAGATGATTTGTATCGACCATGGAGTTTCTCCTGCTATATAAAGTTACCAAGTAAAAATGAACCCTCAACTTCTTTATTGTTTAAAAGATGTGCTAAACGCTCTTGCCATAAATAGGACAGATGAAACGTATTCATAGACCCAACAGACAGGTACATAATTATTAGCAAGACATCAATGTCAACTCAAAGACAGACAAATGTACACGCTTGACGGGGTAATCTACGCTTCATCACTTGTCTGATGAATAAATGGCCTTTATGCAGTCCCCAGCGATAAGTGGGTAGAGTTTTATCCTAGCTTTTCTGCTGATCTTATCGATCAGCTCTCGGGACATGTTCCATAGGTCAACTAGAATTAATTTGTGGCAGCTAAGGCCGGAAAATTATGCAGCCTGATTAGTGGCGCTTGTTATAATTATAACTATATATATCTAATTATATAATTATAGACATGCGGGCTTTGGTTCTAAAGATTTCGGAACTTTGCTTAGTATGCACTTGCAGAATGTAGTGGCTGTATAGGAATTTCAGCTTCAAAGCCAGAACGGTTAATCTCATTTCTAGTAATGCTGCGTTGTCTCGGACATTTGACGTGTTACTCACCACATTTTCTTATAAGCTGGCTTGATAAGATGTGGTCTCACCCTGCGTCTCGTGTGATTTCTAGAATACGCGCCTCTTAAACAATTGTCTAATTTTTTTTTCAACCCACGCTAGCCTGGGTTCTGTTCTTAGATTACAGTGCAAGAGAACCGCAGTGGGATTTGCGACGCCAGTAAGAGTACTAGATTTTAGTAATAAAAGGCAATCGTAATTCCTTGTTATTATGTGACTGCGAAGTTTTTTAGTCTCATGGCGGCTCTGAAGCCAACCGGTGCAAGAAACCAGCAGGTAACAATAATTTGGCTGCGTTCTATTAGGAAAGAATGAGGGTCGATTTTGTACGACAGGATGGAGATTAAAGCTTTAAATTCATGCTGGTAATTCCCGTTTGCTTTAATAGCGAGCTTGTAAATTTTCCTGGTTTCTTGAAACTGCATAACAAGGGTTTTTTCTGTTCGTTTGTGTTTGAACGGAGCGTGTTTTGGTGCTTTTTGCGTGGAAGAAGCACAAATACGTTCCATAAATTGGATGGCAAAGACAGGTATACCGGTTAGTATTTTGTCAAACAAACACTAATCCTCATTTTTGTAGGAATGGAGAAGTTACAGGATTCAGCTTGCCTGTTCTCAAAATAATAAGGAACATTATAGAGAAAAATAATTTTGTGACGTGTGGAATCAACCGTAGTTGCTTCTGCCCCTCTGCTTCAAGAACTTATCGCTACAGTCAGGGAATATTGGCACAATGCGTTTAATTTGACAAATAAACACTAGTTCCAAAAGGGCTATCCTGAAGACATTTCTTCAGAACAATTAAAATTTGGGATAGCTCGATATGCCTGCACCTCCGACAAGCCAACTTGGAATCCACCATTGCGTCACTTTCCCCGTACGGGGAAAGTTCGAATGTGGAACACACCATATGATGACTGTTTTGCTGACATACACACCAAATGTTGTTTCCCTTCTTTGAGAACAAACGTCTGGTAGTGAAGAGAATAAATGCATGGCAAAATATCATGCTAATAACAAGTCATTTTGCCCATTGCGACTATTACGTCTAAAAATTGATATCATGTGAATTATCGATGTACTGTTCCACAAAGACAACAAGGGTTTTTGACTGGTTGGTTTGGCTGGGCAGCTACATCATTTAGAACACGTGACTGTCATGGTAGGAGAGAGATACCATCAAGCTGAAACACTTTGTCAGGTTTCCAACAATTGTTATTTTCCCGTTGCGATATTTCGGTACAAATCCATGATGGTTATCTTGCTTTTTGTTTCATATTTACGCCCAGCTAAGTAACAAACACTTCTCGTAGCTACTGAAAGACGATAAAATCAGACAGCCATTAGTGCACGATTATCACATCGCATTAATATGCCATGGGGAGAGATGTGAGAGTGTTTTAAGCTAGACAAAACAAACTAAATACTCGAAAAGTTGTTTAGAACACCAGGGAGAAGCAGAACTCCCATCGCCGTTGTGCAAAATTAGTACGAAGCAGTTTAATTTAGTCAGTCATGCGCACGAGAATTTCTGCTGAAATATACTTTGTAGATGAATAATCGCATGAATGAAAATCATCTGCACAGGCTAAGCAAATGACAGAATATTTTGCTCTTAACACGCTTTTGATGCATTCTTAACTTTTTGGTAGAATAGATGTTTATAAATGTCAACTTTTGTCTCGCCTAGTAATTGGACAGGCATTTTTCTAGGGAGAAGTCATAAAATTTCATTTCTCATCAGGATATCGAATATGTTTTAGGAGACTTGTTAGTGAAGATAATATTTAAGAACACCAATGATAGATTACGTGCTTTCTAATGTAAGGTTTCCAGTATCCATCCCGAGAATTGCAGTAGAAATTTTCAGTAGCACACGCCAGCCAATTCTTCCAACACCACACAAACTAAATGGTAAGGGTAAACATCGCTGAAATCGCTCTCCCATTGCACACATGGACATTGCTTGGAGTCAAGTACCAGCGTTTTCACTCTAGACCAACTTGTGAAAACGGTTCCTTTATCAAGAAAGCCTTTTTAGGGTAAATATTGGCTTTTCGGAGCAGTTTTGAAGTGTAAACAGATAAAATATCCGGTGGTTTGTATCTCATTCGAGAAAAGTATTTCGGAGAATGGTAGTAAGAGGGCCTTCAGCGATAATCGGCATCATGCAGCCCCGTAGTTCGAAAGGAGATGGGTGGGGATATCTGTGCTTGGGATACTGAAGAGTAGTGTAACAGACGAAAGTGGGAAGAACGCGTTTGGTTCAAAAACATGTGCATTTAAGTACAGAATAAGCACGAAATGCAGCAAATTGGAAGCTGCAGGATACAGTTATAACTGACAATGTGGCGGTCTCCGTGCAGTAATCTAGGTAATAAATCAGGCAGTGGGAGAGCTTATAGAAAAAGTAAATCTGTATGCAGAGGAGCAGAGAACAGAAAGATCCATGAGGGTCCTCAGAAAACTGAGTCAAGTTCCCGAATTGTTGACAAACACCTCCAGTGTGATAAGAAGGTGAAAAAATCGATGGAGGTCAATATAGGTTGAAAAACCCAAAAGTATTGTTTAATTGTTTCATTCCTACTAGGAATCAACAGTGCGAATTCCAGGGAACTCTGGGACGTTTCGAACACGTGACGCCTTGGGTTAAAAGTTGAACCCTTCACAATTCGGCTGTGTGCGGCAGACAAGAGGGGTTACAGACAGGGCGATCAGCAGGTGAATACCGTAGCGCAAGACGTTAATGTTCAAACTGCGCACCACAAGATAGTTTGGGTGAAGTGCATTAGAGACACGGGCGAGGAGAGAAACACACGTACAGTGGAACGACCTTGAACACGTCCAGGATAGAATGACCTGTTGAATGGAGTGGTCCTAGTCACGGGGTTGGATCAGGTGAATTGGGGCTTAAAATGCGTCCTGATTACACAGGTTCTAGCGTAGACAACATTAACCTCCCCATCCTATATGAGGCATACAGTCACAACGGCAGCAAAAGCAAACCTCACAACTGTACGTATAGATCATAGCAGAAACCGCGAGAAGTAAGCAAGCCACTGACGACTATTCGTATTAATCACCAATCGAAGTTCGCAGTTGATACAATGAGGACAATCAGCATGCTGGAAAACAGGGAAATCGGGCAACTTAGTAGTAGACTACATAATGAAGTCTGAACGTTTTGATTCATGGACGGAAATAACAGTAATTTTCGCTATCAAACGGTTATTCGGTAGTTATTCGTTGGCTGTTGCCTAGTAGTACTATAGGTATCGTCACTGATTAATGAACATAATATTCAGGCATCATTTAAGTAATTGTTTTACATCGAATACTTATTAGGGTAGACGCATTTTGTCATCCATGCTGCCCACTATCCAGCCTACTTGTTAGTACGGTCGATGCGCATACGCGCTTCGTTAAGCAGTCGGACCGAGTTTGGTGCCTGGGTTTGGTGAAGGCACTCACCAGTAACATATCGCCATTTCAGACTAGAAAGTTGCATATTGTCTAGTATAACCAAGCTCTTTCCGTTCGTATTATGTTAATCATGTGACAAACACAGTGTAGTCGTTTGGTACAAACCTGTTAAGGTTACACCGGTGGTGGTGTACGTGTATACCTTTGGTAATATCTAAACAGCTGTCGGTCACAAATGATCGCCAGACGACGGCCATTCAATTTATCATTGAACAACAGGATTGTTTCGTTATTTTGTTAGAATGTTCGTCAACATCGAAAATTGGTTCCACCTCGTTGTGACAAAAGCGGTGGTTGAAGTAAATACCCAAATATTTTACGCACATTTTTCTGTGACCTTTTTGTGCACAGATAATAATCACGGTCCTAGCAGCCAGTTGCAAGTGATTATAGTGGTCATCGACAAACTTGCCGAAAAGCATGTCTGTGGTTTCACTCACCCGATTAGTTTTGGGCGTCTGGTTTGGTTAACTGTCTTCACAAGCTACGACACCCCCATTAACCAGTTAATTTGCCTCTGCATCACGGATTATGTAGTACATAGAAGCCAATGTCACCAATCAAAGATGCTCATTTTGAGATACTTGACCTTGATGTGTATGGTAATGAAACCACAATTTGGAGCGTAGGAAACATCCTTCACATGAGCACGAACCTGGAACTAAATCTTCGAGCACTCGCGGCGTAAAAACAAATCGCACAGATAAATTATATTACATCGTTATACTACCGTCCGCAGCAGTCCTTGTTGACTTCCACCAGGTGAAGTATAAATGGTTACTTGATTCTTCAATCCCAGCACTTAGTTCCGTGGCACGCTTTGTAATTTTGTCGCTACCCTTGGTTACTCAAGTAAGCAAAACCAGTTGGCTGGAAATAGTCGAGCTTTTGGACATGTATTGTTTATGCAATCACCTGCTAATATGGAAGTGAAAGACACATGATGAGCGGTTGTTATGACCAGCTGAATAACTGAGAATACCGGTAACAAAATTTTCTAGGAAAGTGTCAGTTTGTGTATGCGTGTATACATACGTCGGTTGATTCAATTAGGACTGTGTGTAGAGAGAACCCGAGTTACCCGTCGGTAATTATCACACCAGTTATTTTCTCGTGATCGTTTAGAACTTCGCACATGGAAATCATTTGTGGTCACATGCATATGGCACAGACACTTCTAGCAGGATGGGGAATATAAGTACAACTAATTTTGGTAAAATAATAAAAATCATAAACGTTTAAAAGCTCATTAATCTTAATTCTGGCTTATCCAAAAAAAAATCAAAGGAACTCACATATAATTCAATCATCAAAAAGTAATGACATTCAAAATGTCTGCGAAAAATTAGACGAAGAAATTTTATATCGACACCACCTATAAGCATTTGCCGAAAGGTAAACTCTTTTTACCAAAATGCAATAAACACTCATCGGGCCATAAAAAAATCACCTCAACATTTAAATCAAAACGTATGCCTTTCAACTCAAATCATGAATACAGCGCACAAAAATAGTATGGATAAATAATGCAAGAATTTGCGATGCTCGCTTCCCGATAAGGAATCTGTCATAACTGGAGAGTATTTTGGGATCTGAATCGCTGAGTTCCTGTTTCTAACGAACTTGCTTTCTCCAGGATTTCTCTTATTTTACTATGGCTCAGCACAACGATATTTGCACCCTTCCCAATTAGTCCCTATGCTTTTATATAACACAGTCTCACAGATAAAAAACAATCCGGACTAATATAACTTAAATTCGGGTGCGGTGCAAAAATCCAACGGTTTCCGTTGAAAAACCCATAACTACTTGTGAATTGCATTTGGGGTTTTGCGGGATAGGTATTTTGTTCATATTCACACCACTCTCGTTTGAACGGTCGTCTACCTGTTCTGGCGTAATTACTCCGGTTAATCCACACCAAAGGGAAGCACTGGACTCGAGTTTTGCTCTTATTAGAGCTCATCAGCAGTGCATATCCAGTGGCCGTGCTGGGATTTGAACCGCGGACATCTGACATGCGAGGCGAGGACGCATCTGAATTTTCACGTCTGAACAGGCGAACGTGTTCACGCTTGAACGATGTGATTGGTGTGCCCGACACATCGAACGACGACCCAGTAACTGCCTGGTTGTGACGACCGATTGACCCGCCAGCCAGGACTTCCCAGTTAATTGGTTGACCCAGTGTTTTGGGTAGCCCAAAGTAATAGGTCTTATTTTAGGTAAGTCCTTAAAAATGGTAGGCAACAAGCAGGCTTAATCAGCACACCAATCTCACCCGGAAAACCCTCACTCCCGAGGTTTTTTTTCGAAAACCAGTTTTGTCCCCGCGCTTGTTCATTGGTCGATTCCAGTGGTCGTGTGTTGTAAAGGACGGAATATTATTATATTATATTATATCGTATTATATTATCAATATTAGTTTAAGCATATTTATTATATTTTGAAATCGTTTCAACTCACATGACAACTGAAACTGACAAGACTGATCGAAATATTTTGCTTTAGACGGATTACAGCTGTAGAACATCCCACGTCTAGTAGTTATTGCACCTACGCGAGAAACATCTCGATTACCACATCGAGACAATATTTCCTTCGCCGTTAACGCGGAGAACACGGAGAACTCATTCACTAGATATTCCGGCACGATTTGACAGTACTGTGAAGTGCGGTTACCAAAGGACCGTAATTGCTGAACAATGGACTGACTCAAGTATTTTTGTTGCTTACCAAAACGGTGAAGTTTTAAAACAGTATTGTAAGCTTTTAAAAGTTGCAGGTCGGTTATGAAGTACAAACAGCTCCCAAGGATTTTTACTCCCCGTATGGAACTTCTTTTTGCAAGTAATAATTTCAAAAGTGGATATTAAGGAAATAGCACATAAACGTACGTTAGTGGTTCTTTTTAATTTACAGTTAATTCATCCTAGATGGGAACAGCAATTAAAACTCACATAGGATATCTGATTTTCTGCACGCCCAATGAGGCACGACACATTCCACTAGGATGTCCACTATGATGTGGTTGATCGCTAGAGGCTTGATAAATACATGCGTTTGAGAAAATTTCGGTTCTTGGTTGTATTGCGCTAAACTCCAACAATCTTAGTATACACCGATTTTCAGTACAGATATTTTATATAATGTTTCTCGCACACGACCGATTTTGATTGGATAAAAGACAAGTTAGAGTGAATTACGGTGGGTTTTGTTCTACTCTTTCGTTGGGGCTTATAAAACCGATCAAGCATTTATCTCAACTCTTTCTATGCTACTTACTTTCAGCTAAACCCATGCTGCCATTTATTCAGGACTACAGTATCAGCCAGCATTGGAGCTCAAATAAAGTTTTATTTCATTCTGACGTTGGGATTTGTAATTTAGTAAGTCAACTTTGAAACTGCGTCACTCAAAGTGATTATATTGGCATAAACGAAGCCAGCAAAGGCGACACTTTATGTCAAAACCCAAAGCATGCCGGCATTCCTCAAGTCGTATTAACACTAGGCAGTAACAGAGGTTTATCGCTTTACCACTTCAATATGCAGAATGAAAAATACCCATTCGAGGCACCATCTTCTAAAAATCCTACTCAATCCCCGGAGCCTTTTCCGCAATTAGTTATTTCTGAAGTGGCGAAGTGCTGAAAAAGAGGTTCGTTCGTATTAGGCTGGTTAGCATCGCATATTCCTGTCGGTGCCGGGATTTGGACGTCCACAAACTGAGGCGGGCTTGCTACCAAATCTTCATCTTTTAGCACATACTTGATTTACCCCCTTAGAAAAGACCGATGGGTTCACGCGTGGGTAACATGAATGAGAAATTACTAGATTCCGCTGCCAGTGAAGAGCTAGTTTCATTGGTGCAAGTAGCTGTGATCCACTCGGTACTCGGTTCGGTCGGCTCTGGCTATCAACTGATGGGATGGATATCCTGGTTCTTGTACGGGTATGAGTCTTTCCTTCGCGTAAGCGTAAAAATTTGCACACTATTCCTCTTCGTTTACAGATCTTATCCCCGATGATGTGATAACATGCTTTGCAATTAAAGATTCTGGGAAATGAGCAATCTAAATGGCTCAAATAAATGCGTGGTTGGCCTGTGGTAAAAGTTTGGAAACAATCAGCCGTCCGGTTCCTAATGCGAACTGTCACCAGTAACCATTTTCCAATAACCTGGGAGCAGGCGGGTTTGGGATCAGACTGGCGACCATCGGTTTTAATGTTATTTAGTCACGAATGGCTTGTCAACTGTGTAACGCGCGCTTGGACGGGATGCAGCGCAACTCTCTAAATCCAGCTGATGTCACGCGACCCGGTTTTTATTGGTCACTCGGGTGACGCACACAAAAAGAAGGCCGATGGGGCTTGTGCGCAGGAGAATCACGGATTTGAATGACCATAAGTGGTTTGTGAGATTTACACTACTGGTGACTTGAAAGGTTGAAGCAACCGTGTGGTACATAGCTTTTGCACTCGGGAAAATTACACCCGCAGGATAAATGTCTGATACTAAAACTGGTATGCCATGTATACCGCCATGTATATGGCGGTAAACTTAGCAAGTTTGGTTGCTTTGTTCTTGTGTCCTGTGGCTTCATTACTAAAAAAACTTTCTAAATGGAGTCAACCCTCATGAGCACTAAAACCTGGTCCTCAGTCTGTAGGTGTAAGTTGATGAAAATCATTGTCGTTTCAAGCAGTAATTTCCATAAGTAGTAAAACATGGGTAATTCTTGCGAGAAAACATTGTCCAACTCAGATATTTTTGTTTCGAGTGCAGTGTAGTTGCAAGCATTTGTTACCAATCGTAGTTGTAAATTAATCAGTAATTAGTGAATTTTATTCCAGCGTGGTAAGTGGTGTTGAAAGGAAAAAACCCTCCGCTGATAAGTCGTTCATAAGCAAGCACCAGCTAAGCCGTTACAAGCTAGTGGACAAGAAAGTAAACCGCTCATATGCACACAGTTACTAAAAACTGAGCACTCGCACGCGTCTTGTTAAACTTTTATGGATATTCATTTACTACTACAAAATTGTATACAAACGCAGCAAAGCAGCTCTACAAGTTTCGTAATAAACTTCACCTTTCATGAGATGCGGGATGGAGCTTCGATATGACCACGGACTACTCACATGCCTCAGCAAGAAGATGCGCCGTTACATGCCTTTCCCATTTAAGGGTCGCATGCATGCCACCGATTTCCAGTTGCCTCCGTTAGGCCGGCCTTAGCAATTGGTCTGGCATGCGACTTCCGAAGCTGAGTACCGTTTACTCCTTTTGATCCTCGACAACCCTAAAATGTATAGACCTTCATCCGACGGTCGGCAACGACATACGGGCCTTGCCACCAACTGCCCAGCTTCTGAGACCTCAGTCCACTTCTTCCAGTATTCTGAAGATCTTTCTATTTAACCTCCGCGCCTATGGGAAGCGGTTGTGCCTTTCTACTCGCCGTTTTCTGTCTAGTCCTGTCCTGAACGGCGGTCAAGTTTTCTCGAATTCCCCTCCTTCCCTTTCCTGGCTCCTCCGGAGACATGCGTGTTGTCGGCCACAACCCAACTTCCTGATCAACTGGAAAGCGAGATTGTCGCCCGTACATCAGCATGGACAGAGGCTTGCCTGTGGTTGGCTGTATCGACGCACGATGTGCTAACCATACCATCGACAAGAACATTTTCCAGTCACCTGGTTGGTTGCCAGCCATTCCTTAATCGTTCGGTTATTGCGTTCGGTCAGGCCGTTTGTTTGCGGGTCGTAGGGTGTCATCCTTAGCCATCTGATGCTAAGCTTCTGCAAGCAACCCTTGAACTCTTCGCTCTCAAAGCAAGCCTCCTGATCATTTTTGGCACCAGTGGTTGGCTACGATGTGGTGCATTTCCACTCCACTGATCGTCGTCACCCGTTGATTGGATACGGCTGCCACCTCGACCAACCACGACAGGTGTTCTGTCATTATCACCTTATAGTGATTTCCACTGGTCGTCATCGGGAAGGGGCCCATGGAGTCAATGGACCAGAACTCGCCAAATTCTGATGCAGGGATGGGTTCCATGGGGCGAGTTCCCCCTGCCGTATCCCCTTTCATCAGTTGGCACCGCTTACAGGCCACTACATAATCAATTACCTCACTTCTCATCCCGATGCACTAGGCCGTCAGCCGAATTAGGTAGTATGTCTTAGTGTAACCTGTGTGCCATCTTGTGGTATTCCACGATCAACTTCCAGGACGCGGGGTATCACGGGCAGCACAACATCAGAATCGGTTGCGTTCCTGGATATTATGCCGGCTTCACTCAGGCAATCTATCTAAGTTACTCTGGAATATGTCTTATTCTTTGTTTTCCTCCCCGTTATCAACAAGTTAGCTGCAACTTTCCGTAATACAGGATCCTGTCTCTGTAGTTGCACCAAATGTCCGAGATCCAGCTCGACGACGAGGGTATTGGCGCCAATGATGATTTTCGGGGCCTCATTTTCATCTTCTGGTCTTGACGTCCAATCAGCCAGGTGGTTTTCCTTCCCTGTCACGTGCCAGATCATGAAGTCATACTCTCGTACCTGAAGCGCCCAGGGCGCGAGCTTTCCACGTGGATATCTAATGATCCTGATGGTGGGGTTGTGGTCGGTAAACAGTAAACAGTTCCCTGACCCTGGGCAGTTTGAGGGTCACTTGCTGATTCAGTACTGACCCAGCTTTGACACGTTCGAAGGCCTCATGCGCTTTTCTTGTTCATTCGAATTTCCGATTTTGATGCATAAATTCGTACAGTGGAACAACAACCGTGTTGAAATTCTTGACAAACTGGCTGTATTAGGCTGTTCGCCCGGGAAACTGCCGTAGGGATTACTTCAGTTTAGGAAATGCATACTCGTAGGACTTTGCCAGATTACACACATAGTGAGTACCATGGGAGACTTGGAACTACCAAGATAGAATCCTGAATGCAATGCAGGGCCTCTGGTAACTAGTTCATACATTCGATAAGTTAACATATTTGGCCAAGTGAAAACAACGACAAGTCTGCTTTAGTTTTTTCTCTGTACTACACAAAAAATTGGGCAAGTCGAAAGAGACTATTTGCTTCTGCTATTAGCCAAATGTGGATCAACGAATAATATGCTCAGGTTGCTCCAAACGTTTCACCGGCCGACAGAACTAATGACTGATTACCCCCTTGTCTCCATAAAGGTACTGGTGCCGCCCACATCTTCTTCCTTCTTGTCAGCTGCATGCCCAATCTTGATTCCATCAACCACTGTAGACCCATAGTAGGTGAGGCGAGTGATTTCAGCAACAATAGTCCTGGTGCACAATTTGATTTACGAATTAGTTTGGTCAACCTAGGCCTTTGTAGGTGTGACGGCACAGTAATCACATTGGTTTCAGACACAATCCCTCACTTATGATGTTCTTAAGTCTGCCTTGTTCCACTCGATAGGCGCTCCAGGTAGGGTTGTTCCCCCTTATTGAAAGGTTACTGAAGCGATTTTATGGATGCTACGGAATTCTATGGATGGTCTTGTTAAGCGACGTTACTTAAAATCTTCTTTCACACTGCTTTTCGATATTCAACTCTCTGTCCATGGTGCTTATCCTGCTCTGTCTTGTATGGCCTGCCATCCAACAAAAAGTAGTTTAGGGCTAAACGTCCTGCGGCCGAGATTTTCTCGTTAAATAGCCTGTGTTTTATAACACTGAAGTGGCGGAGTGCATATTTCAAAGAATCAAAGTTTACGTTTACAAAAAAAATCTTATCTACTCCACTCACGTTATTGTTGGAGACGCGAAACAACTGATTTGTTGAGAAAAGTAATAGAGATCAACATTGCTTCATACCCATAACAAACGATAAATTTGTCCACAGTTTCTGTTTTACTTTGGGTTCACAGGCAACAGCGATGTTCCAGCTTCTTCGACAATTCACGTTTTGATGGTTACATCTGTCAACACTTTTATTCAACTATTTTCATACTTCTGTGTAGAAAACGCAAGTTTCAGCAGAGGAGAAAATCAGTTCAGTCCCAGCTAGCTGCACCCATCCTCGAGATCCTTGCACAAATTTCCAAGAAGTTTCATCCACGACGGATCTCGAAACACACAAAGTACCTCAGCATGACTCCACTTATGACCGCAATCACGTGAAAAACAACGATCCAGAGAAAATCACTTCGCAATTGGAACGCCTCAATGAAATGGGTGTGAGAGGCGTTGATGACGTAGTGGAAGGATACCGTCAGTCTCCCTTCCCAAACCAATCTGCCACCAGCGAAAATAACCAGGACGGGTTATTTTTAGCTGGAACCACAGAAATGCAAAACCTAAAACGGTGAGTTCTTGACATGACTTGAGGTCTTGCTTAACGGTACAAATGTTAAACTCGATAGTAGGTAAAGGAGAGTTTTACGGCTTGTCACTTAGCGCCTTCCAGGGAATCTATCGTTTCTGCCTAAAACGAAATGAAAGTGGAGGGTAAACTTCAGTCATGATTCTTTTCAAGCTCATGTGTATGCGAAACAAGACCAAAGTGTGTGCCAGATGGTTGTTTCGCTAAAGTGTGTACTATATTTTATGGATACTGTTAGGATAATTTTGATCATTCATGTTACTTATTGTCACAGTGAGCGTTGTTTTCTGTTTTTAGTCACTCATCCGCTTGTGAGCTCCAGGTCACCAATATGGACCCGAAAAATCCTATAGGAGAGACAGTTACTAGTCTGAGCACAAACGCTAAGATGCAATCCACCCTCACAGTCCTCATCAAGTGCAAACCGCCTAATTCTGATGCACAGAATGTGTCTCCCACTAGCCCAAACAAACTTTCTTTGGAAGAACATCCGACCGTCCACTGTAGCAGCAAAGAACTGTTGACATTGGATATGCGCAACACAGATGGAATAGTGACTTCTTACTCGACTTCTTCCAGTCCGGTTCCTTCAGGCCATGCCGGTTACAAAACATGTGTGTACAATCGACGTCGCGGCCGCGCCCCCGGATCACCTGTACCTTATCGTGGAGCCCCAAATGTGAGATCCTTACTGTCACACAAGCTAAACAAATCTTGTTACCTCCACCCGGTTACCAATTCAGAAACATTCAATAAGAGCATGTTATCAAGCGAATTCGGACAACCGCGGAAACCTGTACATGAAGGAGCTCACCGGTCCCTAACAAGTCCGGCTCTACTGCCCAACCCTTTGTTTCCCAATGGAAGCTGCGTCTGCCTGCAACCGATAGATTCAGGAAACTTACTTGTTAATCAACCTATGTGTTGGTGGGTTCCAGGGATGAGTTGGAATCAGTATTCAGAGGCGGCCAATGCATTGGGAAAAAACTCTGATTTCCGGCAAATGATAGCCGTCGCCCAACCGAAATTTACGGATTACCAGGTTTTGGGGGCAAACACAAACAGTGGACATGAGCAGCAATTTACACCTTCCGGAAATGACGCCGGTAGGTTCGTCTGTATGTTTTTTAACAGCGTTCTCAAAATCCGAGTCGTATATTGTTCACGGAGTACAATGAGCTTGAATCCCATATCTTCATTTGAGATCGCGTCTAGCAAATAACAATCAGTATAACCCCCAGCGAATCCAAAAACATGCATCGTTTTGTCCCATACTGAATGTGCACTACCTTAAAAGTTGACATTTGATTCAAGTTCATCAGTACGGCTAACTTAGAATCCAGTTTGCAGCCAGGGCAAGAGTGCATTAAGGCTTACATTTAGATTGATCCATTTCAACTCAAAAGAGTCAAAAATTCATACTCAATTTTACAAAATCGCCACACAATCATAATGAACACCTTTTTTACATTCAAACGAGGGGATGAGCGATGCTTGCCACAAGAGAGTAAACAGCATGATGATTTTGATCCAGGTCATCATTAAGTTTGCACCGAATAATTATCAAACACGTTGAATTCAACGGTTATTTTAGGTGTTGAAAACGTCTAGACTCAAACTGCGCCTACTTGGTTTAATGCTGCGCATCTGAACTTACCACCATATTAAACGCATACTGTTCTGCATGCATCCCCCAAAATATATCGAGTCATGCAGCGTTGGCGTGTGACTTAAATGGTCTCAGTTGGATTTAAATGAATCTCTCCTTGCAGTATTTTTCAACTGATTGTGCTACACGAAATGTATTAGGTCAAGGAGACTGAAAGAGGTTTGTGAATTTCAGTTGGCTTCGAATTGGAGTAGTTGGCTTGCATTTGACAGACGACTTTAGGAAATAGACTGCTGACAGTTTCCATTGGTGTTCTTGTCGTGTAGTTTGCGGATGCAGACTGTGTAGACCTTTTGTAGCGGTCTAAAACACATTCGTTTTAATCTCTTCTCCCCTGAAGTCATTATGTAAGCAAGCATTCTGTGGGTAAATGCCAGTAATGCATACACATTAGGCTGTTGTACCAGGCAGTGGTGATTATTGCTGGACCAGCCGTCGTAACCTAGTGTGTTTTCTGTGACCGATGCCAGGAATCTAATCAATTTGAGCTAAGTCCTACTGCAGCTCGTCAGACCACCTGTACGTCTCTTAATCCGCGAGTGAAATATACAAGCCTGATTGGTTAAGGTGCTAGCCGACTAGGAGAAATTTCCGTGGATCGAATCCAACCTCAGCAATTCGACTGCTTCTGCGAAAGGTCGGACTAGTTGGAAGCACTTCAGAGCTCGTGCTTCCTTCGGGTGGCATAGAAATTAAGCACCAGAAGATTGCGGCAAAAATAGTGTTTTTTATTACAATGAAAAAACACTTTACATGCGTATTTCATCAGAAAACTGTCTTCTCAGCGGAACTGTTTGGCGGACTTTTGATAAACGATGCTTTGAGTTCCAGTTTTCGAAATTCCATATAGTTACAAAAACAACAGAATACTTCTGTAATCCTAATCAGGCTGTTGGTCCCGATAACTGGTTTTTGTAGTTGAACGTCCGATTATTGCACGCCATATGTTGTACAAATAATTGCGGCGGAAAAAGTAAGGCCACAGTGTTCGCCAATATTGCTCTAAAAGCAAGAATAAAGTGCAATGTTCCGCATAATTTCCTCCTGCTATTCTCAGCATAGCATCAAGTCACGGTCTTTGAATCAGTTTTCTGTGGTGAAAAAAATTGATTAGAGTTTTTGTCCAGCCATGTGCTCCGCAATGAAAGAAAAATTCAATCACTTGTAAACTGACTTCTCATCAGACCCTACCATCTTTACGCGACTGGTTTATCAACCAATAAATTTAGTTCAGTGCCTACGATTTCACGTCGAAGTTCTGGTAGTTGATGAATTCATTGTGATGGCGAACAAAACTATGATTGACACTGCTTATCCAATCGAATCCACTATTCCGATTACCAGCCTCTAGTCCTTTTTTCGCACACTGGTGCACTGAGATAAGATTGATAAAGTCCGGCCAGTCGGTAGATTCAGACTGACGCTGTAGTTCACTCTAACCGATTGCCTCTTCAGGCGAACAAAATTAATGTTTTTGTACGTTTAGTCAATAGCGAACGAGCGAGCCAAATCAATTAAGTATGGATGGATTTAATCGAAACTGACAAGCTTTCAAGTTCAGGCGGGTACTGATGACTACAGCAGGTTTGCTAATTTAGCAAGCATAATTAAGCGAGGATCGACGGTTTATCGGTGGTTTTAAGGCTTTCAGAAAGACAAAATCCTGAGACTTTTACGTTTCCCTTTTCCGGTCAGTCGTTCTTTTTATCTGGTGCTCTTACTCTGGTTATGTCTGGCGAGTTCCCGGTATATTCAGGAAAATGAAAACACTGAACAAACATGCATTTTTTACAACCCGGAAATTCTGGTTCAGCTATTGAGGTACACATAATCAAAGGCGATTTCCGGACTTGGAATTTATCGAAAGAACCGATGGTTTCATTCGAAGGGGCATCTATCGCAAATACCGGAACAGGAAACTGCAAGTTGTCGCAGCTTCCTTCTGGAAAACAGTTTAGTAATTTTATTTGCTTGGCTTACACACATTGGAAGTTATCCTAGGGCGACAACCCGGTAATTACATTGAAATTGAAAACGGACAAAATTGCGCTCATTGGTTAATTCCACGTTGTCTGCAGAATGGGACCATGTCGCGGGTAACGAATGCTGTCTATTCTCAAAGATAACTTGATAGACAATATTCTTACTGAAATATCTGTGTGGCTCAAGATTGCATGTTTATTGCTGCCAAACTTTATTGGTTCTGCAACCTATTGCTTCTGCATTTGCAAGCTGAGGGTTTATCGTTAATTTAGATCTTTTTCTCGTTATATGTTATTCCAAGTTTGTAAGTGATGCCATTGATGTACGTCGTAAGGCCCAGTCTGTTTCTGACATGTCCACAGAATACTATCCAGATCGGCTGACGGTGATAGTCGGTAATCACACACTGGGTTCAAAATTATCCCACCGTTTTGGTACAGGGCAGACAGGCCCATGAAGCCTGTTCAGTAGGGTGAAAATATAATGCCTTGCGATTGCTCGGCAAGAGTAGTCTTTAGTTATCTTTCATCCAATCATCTCCTAAGAAAACTGACTTGATGTTGGTTGTACCCCATGCAATGTAATACGACAATGGGTATCTGTATTTTTCCAAGCATCATGGGGTCAGAAGCCTTTTTCAGGCTCGAATTCACTCTTCAATGAACGTGAATATTCATAACAGATGTGGAAAGCTCCTTAGGGTGGTGCATTCACACAAATATCTGCGGGAGAAGCTTGTTGCCGTCGCCCCTAGGAATGACATGGCAAATGTCATTATTGAGGCATTCATGAAATGGATTTTGTCTATTTCAAACTCGACAGTGGACCACTGGACCTCAGTTTTGTTTTCCTATACCATCATTCTCCAGGATTTGGACTAACCATACTAAAGGCGATAAGACAGTAGTAACAAAGTGAACATTATCCCACCTACCCTTAAACTACTCACCGTCTTCTATTTCAAAAACACCCATAATACACTTCAATATAGCCACGATGTGCATAGAGATTCTAACAAGAATCTCGAAATTCTACTAATATTAACACTGGGATACTTTCGGGTTCATGAGTTAAATAATGACTTTGTTTTAACGATTGTGAATAATTTGATTTGAACTGCATTGATGAACAAACGGTTTATTAGAAAACATGGTAAATGAGCTCTTAAATTCAGAAGAAACGGTTCTTCAGCCATTCCAAGCAAAATAGTACCCAGGGTATTTGATATCTAGAATGCCACTGTATATAAGCACAAAGTGAAGATGTTAAGTCGGTCAGGGCGGCCCGCATAGAAACTAGGAATATTCTTTCGGGAGACCGGTGGTGTTTTTTAGCCATCGTTATTCATCACACAGGGATGCTGGTTAAGCACAGTCGCTGTCGTTTCATAGAATGTAAGAACCGCTGAAATTTTCAGGCCAGCATTATTTCACTTGCCTGAAAACTACATCAGGTGCTGGACTTCTGATAGGTTTCAACCGTATTGGAATAAAGAGCACTGACGAATCGACGATTAAACTCGAAAAGGTCAGTGCTACGGAAAGTTATCCCAGGGGCGGATTTGGAAGATTAAACATCTTACGGCGGTTCGTAGTGTCGTGCGGCACTTGAGCGTAAATTGCAGTCAGACACTCAGTATCGCACTTGGTTAATCTTGCGGAAACTTTGGAACCCATTTGGTTTTCGGACACATGAATGTTCGCTTTATTTCTCCTGACGAATGTAGATGCAGAGAAGACTGATCAACAAGCGCCACAGTTTGCCAGCGACTAAAATTAATGCACTCTAGTGAAGAAAATCGCTTAAATACACCCCAAAGATTCTTCATTTTTGATCAAGATGACAGGCGGATGTCAACACTACGACGGAACTAAACGACTCAGTTGGTCGGCGAATACAAAGCTACTATCGCATATGGAACATAATTTGTAAACATGCAACTTACTCTGTGGGTTTAGAAAACACACGTTGTGCATGCTCAGTGGAGTCACATTTGACGGACTTTACTTTTTAATACAGATTATCATTCTGCTACTGAAGCTGGTTTATCCTGAAAATCCGATAAGCATTGTACAGACGTTTTGTTCTCATTAGAACTCATCAGCATTTCGCGAAAATCGGAGAGGTTCCAAACTCGCGACCCCCCGACCACCGTTTGAACACTCATCCGGTGGACAACGGACAGGTGCTCAGCAGCGCGATTAGCCTTCAATTCCCTTTATCGACGTTACAAGGCCTTAGGGAGCTTCGTGACCAGAAAGAAGGATCTTCGCCATCTGGGTGTGAGAATTTTTTTCCCTATCACAAGGTCGCTTATGCTTGAATGCACTTGTGTCAGTTTTACGACGTAAACATCTTCCTGCAGATAAACAAGTGATGTACAACTACAAAGGAGGCTTGACTTGCGTAGGTGTGCGTTAGCGTTGGCCAAGTGAGGACACATCAGGTTTGTCAGTAAAACTCGAAACGGACACGTTTTGCGCTTGGATGGTATAATTCTACTTGGCAAAGTGTGTGATGTTTCGTTCCTTCACAAAGTGCCCAGCGTAGTAGATTTTGGTCCCTTCCGGAATCTGACCGGTCTTTCAACGTTGCATTTTGGCAGGTATCACAAATTTACGAGGTGCACTAACTCACTGTCTTTTACTAACCAATGAAGCAGCCATTGACCGGACCATCTAAAATGGGGTTCGAAACACGTAGAATTCACTAGAGGTTAAAGAAGATATTTATTTTTCGAGGATATTGCATTGTATATTGTATTGCACACTGTATTTTGTCATTTATTCCCACGCTTGACGATGTATACATTTAAACAATGGCTCTCCACTGACTGCGCTTCGTCCGTGTACTGAATGAATTGTTTAGGGGAACGTCATGTGAACATATGTGACAAATCCCGTCACAACGGGGACCTCAGAAAGTCTAATCATCACACAAATGGGAGTGCCTAGCCAAGGTAACGACGGAGAAATACGTAGCTGCCTAAATGCCAGGAATACACTGGTTTGTAGCAAACACTTGGTAGCAAGGTTTTGGTCGAGAACACATTTTGGTTTTTTCGTTCCATACAGTCTCATGCATACTCAGTTATCGGCGGCTAACGAGACGAATTCTGAGCACACATGCTATCACTGAAGTCTGCGCATGAGTTGAAACAATAAAAACAAAATAAAGTTTAATAAAGCATTAGACTCGTGTTGATTCTATTTAGAAGGACAGGTTTCAGAACAATTCCAGAGACAACTATACCGGTTATCTACTGAAGCGTACTGACACTGAAAACTGAACTGATCAGATAACAACATATATTGTGCAGTGAAATTACGCATACCGATATATTGTCAATAAGGGAAGAGGCTGTGGAAGAGTCCTGATGTAGATATTGTTTTTCGTCCTTACATGTCTTTTACTTTGCTTGCCATTTCCGGGTGATTGAACGTAGGTAGCGAAATAGACGACACTGTTCTATAATTGTTTTTTTGAGAATCGACGTGATTAGGATCATAGATTAGACTCAAAAGGCGCAAAGAAAGTTGCGAAATAAGTGAGTAAACCGCTGTGAAGCGGTTCTCCTCACTACTGCTGATGTTTGTGTGCCTACACATTATACCTCATGCTATCGATTGTTAGAGTAAGTCATGCGGTATTAATTAAACCACTATGGGTTTTCCACCATCATAGTGAGAAGCCTATATGTCATCTCGTCATCCATATGGAAACTGCTGCTTTTCGTCGATTTCTCAAGTGTTCTGGTCCGTTTCAGGGATTCTTGATGATTCTTGTTATGTATCAATGTAATCCCAGGTACACAACAAATCAGGTTGAGGATGACATTTATTTTACCCTATTACTCCAACGTGGCCGAGTTTTCTATGCGCGGATGTTTTCTAAATAGAATTAAGATCCCCAAAATAATAGAACCATCGTCTTGCATTTTGAGGGGATAAATTCGCCTCAGGTGGAAAAGCTGAGGTGAACTCAACGCACTGCTATTTAAACTCGTTTAGTGAATGCTTGATAGGCAAGGAAAATTATCGCCAAGTTTCCTTTGCCGTACATTTCAAATGTACTTAACCAGCTGCTAGAGCTAGGCCTTTACACGTTTTTGATCAGTTCTCTCTAATGCAACCTCGGGCTGAAATAAAGCGACAAAGGGTTGATACTTCTATGAGATGGGTTAAAAAAAACCATAGAGCGATACAACGAATACTAATAGTAACGCTCAGATCACAGGTGATTGAAATTTCGAGGACCTTAGAACTGTAATACTTAGATGGTTTTTGAAATCTAAATTTGTTGCCTACAGCGTTTGAGAAATTAACTTTCATTCGTTACATTACAGTCAGTTGATTCTGCATTGCTCCCTATTTCATCTTTTTTTTCTCGATTAGAAGACGTTCATAGTCGTGGGTCAACAGTGAAAGTTGGAGCTTATCGTGCACTCACACCACTCATTCAGTTGTTTACAAAAGGACAGGATGCTAGCAGTCAATCCGTTCCTGTCAACACTGGAAACAACGAGAAAGATTTGCTGGATACAACAGGACAGCAAACTTCGGCTGACCATAGCCCTGACGAGGCAAGCCAAAAGGTTGCATCAACCAGGACTTTTTTCGACACACAAGTTCTTCAGTCTGAAAGGAATGATGGGTTGATTGGTGAGCCAGCTGGCAAGTTAAACGAGCATAACTGCAATTTAGTTGCGTCAGGTGAATTGACGAGCTCCGCTGCCGTTCGAAGTGTCAACTGCTTTGCGAATTTGCCTGGATTACAATGGAATTACAACGCCAATAATCTTATCCCAACTCAAACAGACACTCATTTAGTTGGATACGGTAATCCAGTAGATCCATGTGTTTTATCTACTCAGTTTGTATACTTCTACAACACGGACGGCCAACTGTTTGCTATGCCAACTAACGCACTGTTTTATCCAACCGCCCCCTTGCCTGCCAACGGCAGCAACAACATGAACAATATTGATTCATCCTTCAGTAGTTCGTCAGGCTTCTTACCATCAACCAATGCCGATGACCGGTACTTGATGAACGATTCAAAAGAAAAGGTCATTGGAGAGCATTCAAACATGATATTTGATAGGGTAGCTGATTCTGGGGCTGTGCAACAAAGTTATGCTAACATACCAAGTTCTTGGCCGACAATAGCGTTGCCGATTGACGGACCAACGTCAAACCCGGTCATATACTCAACCAACACTGCACAAAATCCCGCATATAGACCACTGCTTTTAAACACAGCCACCGTTCCGTTGTTCTTCACACCCCCTTATGGGACAAACACAGCTGGGGCAACAAATCCATCGTCTCTGAATGGACAATTTAGCTCGCATCTACATAATGTTTTGGAAGTGAGCAGAAAACAGAACGCAGAAACAGTGGCAGATCGTTCAGAAATCACGCACAAAGGACATTATACAATAAATGAGACCGGACGACTTTCAAAGAGTTACGCAGACAGTGAGGGTTTACTTGGTCATGCAACATCTGCCCCCTATGCTGCATCAAACATCCCCATTCAAGGCGACGCAAAACTGAGAAATTCTGGCGAAGAAAGCGGGCGTACTAGCTATCACAGTACATCGACTTCAAACCGAGCAAAAAAGGTATGTTTCGGTTGCTATTTCTGAGGCGGAAAAGCGCCTCAAACTTGTCCCATTTTCCAAATGATTGTTTCATCGAGTGAAGTCCTAAGTAAAAAACAAGTTCCAGTATGTTTCAGACAGTCCTGGCTGTCTAATCCCGTGTCGCACTTAACCTAGTTTACTGAGAGTGCCTTGCAACCAGGCAACCGGTACCAAGGATAGGTACGCCATTTGCATTGTTTTTAAGAAGCCACCATCTCCGAAGTACGGCTCACTTTTACGACCGCAGACAAGGAATAGTTTTTGAGGCATTCTAAATTGAATCAGACTGGCTGAATAGTTGAAATCGGCTACTCGTGAAATACGATGAAAAAGCATAGAAAATATAGGCAAGGGTGGTATTCCTGGGCACCAACGACCCCCATTTGGAGAATAATCCGCAGGGGCTTGGGCCGCATCAGGTATTAAGCACCTAGGAAGAGTGGAAATCGAGTCGAAATCGAATGGTGAAAGGTTTACATAAACTTCATGCGGAATCCAAATAATTGTTGAAAAGGGTTCTCCGAAGTAAAGGTCGGCAAGGCACACTGTCTACTCTTTTACCTGGGCTTAAAATTCTGCGTGCACTTCATCAGTATCACAAAATTTACCATGTTTGAAATAGATAGATAATTGACGTAGAACATCGAGCATGCCATCGCAAGCTCCACAAACGATGTCCCATTGGAATGTGAGTCCATCGTTGTCGATTCAAGTGTTGATATAACAGAATTTTATACACTTATCCAACTTTGGATACTGACTGCGACTGTGATGTTTCCTCACTTAAGTTGTCAGGTCACTTATTTAGCTTCAGGTTCTCGATAAACCAAAGCGTTTTGGGAACTGTTGCAAGAAGTCAAGATTTTTTTTGGTGGTAGTTTTCTGATGTGACATCAGTTCGCTTAAACAGGGGTTCGCAGCGCACACCAAAAGAAAAATAAGAAGACCTCTACGATTTCTTCAAGATAGATTGACCTTTACCTAGTAATGAGCTGTTTCTACACTAAACAATTGTTTGAGTATATGGATATTTCTCATGACAGTTAGGTAGGTTTCTAATACGTCTTCACAAGACAAATGAATAGATATGCAACTGATACACGAGATAAATTGAGTGTTAGTGTCATGGTAATACCCGTAACTATTGCAAAGCTTAAAAGAAGTTCGCCGAATTAGCTTATTAACATGTATCTTCTGCCCAGAATTCGTCATGTTTGAGAACATAAACCATGCATTTCGTACATTTGGGCCATATTTAAGCCCAGTACCAAAATGGCACTGTTTTTTGCCTTATTGTGTAAATTGTGCGAGAAATTCATTAGCTGCTCGAGTGGCGATTAGCAGCGGATTCATAGTGTGCAAATTCAGCAGCTTCTTGTCTCGTGAGTGTATCTGTCCGAAAGTTCCGTATAGCCGAGCTGGAGAATTTTTTCTGTAGATTCTTTGTAGCCGTGATCTAGCGGGACAGTTAGCCGACCGCTCATATTCAACATGGTGATCTACAGCTCCTTGATAGACATCTGATGGAAAGCTTACTCGGTAGTCCCGTCATTCTTGCATAAAAATGGAGGCGTGAATGCCACGTGACTAACCGCTTTAGACCAGGATCTTTAGGTTGAAAAAGAGTTAGTGTTAAAAGTTACCAACTGTTGCAAACACAAAGCTTAATACAGTAAAAGCGAGTCATAATTGATGGGTTGCTTTCTAAAA
The DNA here is from genome assembly GCA_003604175.2 of Clonorchis sinensis. Lineage (NCBI taxonomy): Eukaryota > Metazoa > Platyhelminthes > Trematoda > Opisthorchiida > Opisthorchiidae > Clonorchis > Clonorchis sinensis. The sequence continues at coordinate 83,632,847 of CM030369.1, forward strand.
AACATCAAAGTGCAGTTAAAGTCCGCGTAAATAGTTCTTTTAATTAGAGGGGAAAGCTTTCATCAGTTCTGCTGAGTAGCTGTCCGTTTTTACAATACTTATTACACTTTCTAGTCCCAAATAAAATCTCAAATAAAACTGACCCATTGGTCCAAACCGAAATGTATACTGTTTGATAAGGAATCTTATGTAAACCCTTCGAAAATAGATAATTTAGCAGAAAAAATAGTTTGACTCGTTGGTGGTGACAATTCAAAGGAATTTCTCTAGCCTGTTCTGATTATAATATCCGCTCAATGTGCTTTGCATCCCAGACGTTTAGGCACAGACGCCGATTCGACGAAAGAGGGCTTGTCAGATTGGTTCGTGGAAAAATTCAAGTTCTTGTGTAACACAGACTGGGCGTAGCCCAAAAAACGTTTCCAAAAATCCCAAAGATTGGTAACGTGATAATTGTTAGAGGTCTTACCAATGAAATAAGCATTTTAAAGTTTTGTAACTGCGGCTAGACAGATTGCTATGATTGGCTGAAACGTAAATGCTCCACTGTCAGTCGTTGCCGATTGATGTACATTTTGCTTTGATTTCAGCATTCGTCCAAAACAAACCTGTATATCAGGGGGCTGGCACCCACATTCACTGAGGAACAACTGCATACCCTGGCTCCAGATAAGGAACTTATTCGGTCCGTAAAACTTATCGCAGGAACCGAAGGAGAAAGTAAGTGATCGTAAGGGTTAATTACTCGTGGCCTTTAAATTTGTGTATTCAGTAGTGTTACATCTGACACTCAGGCTGACTATCAAAACTTGCTTCTAAAAGTGCCACAATTTTTTAATGGTAATGCTAGATGCTAATTCACACATAGTAATTACAGCTTAATGGAGGAATCCAGAATGATTGTGCCTACCAAAACTCCAGAACCAGCATTAAAAAATGGTATCCGCTCCCTTGCGATCAGCTGCTTATGCCATCGTTGATATTGTTTAACACGCGAAAGTTTGCCAATCATTCTCGGTTTGCTATTTTCCCTAGCTTTATTTGGCAATGGCTACAAAGCATGGGATGTCATATCCACAGTCTTCTCGTCAATAGATACCGTACCCTGAAGAATGATCGATAGATTGCGTTTGCGATGTTCGGCGCAAGCTCGTTCTATCTTCTTTTTGAAATAGCTTTAACTTAATACAGTGTTTGTCTACCCGATTACGTGCTTCTTGGATTCAGCGTGAGTAAACACTTGAGACTTGCGTGTGTGTGTGCTCATGCCTAGCCTGGTCAACTAGCTAGTCATGGGACAAATCACGCGTATCGCCGAACGGTAGTATTAACTTCCACTGGAGTTTGCATGTGTTTCATTTCTGGTCGGTGGCAACCAGGATTTCAGACTGCAGGCCCGATAATTGAATTAATTCTACCACTGCTACAAATTAGTGCGGTTGGTCAAGTGTTACAGGAAATCTGGAGCCCAGCCTTTTTATCCAAATCGATCTTGCTGGTCTAAGGGAGTGGCTAATCTATTCAGTATACAGAGAGATTTTTTCTCTGGCAAATACGTAAGGTATTTAAAGCTAGTACGTTCTGCACAAATAACACCCGTTTAGGACATATACTACAATTTTCGCCAACAAGGAATTTAAAAGAATAGAATGTAGCTGTACATTGTTTTTCTATATTTCCAACGCTTCGGTATTGCATTGAAAAGCGAGTTCAAGTCTTTGTTTGATGTATTAGCTCTCTTACCTGAACATTGAGCAATAAATAAATGTTTACACATTAGAGTAGCTCAAGCACACATGTTTCAAAGCTCTTTATTGAATTCTGACACCCTGCAGTGTACGGCTTCATCGATTTTATAAGCAACGCCGCAGCGAGAAGCGCCCTACTCCATATCAAATCAACCAACCGAGAACTGTATGTGAATTTCGCATATGTAAGTTTGTCGTATATAGGGTTTTGTGACTGTGTTTTTATTCTTCATGGTTATATACGAAGAAAGGACAAACGTTCACTTAAGCTATTTCGGTTTTCATTTTTATAAAATTTACCTTCTGGTTCTGCCTGTCGGCTCGAAGTTTGGTTTTATTACTCAGGTTATATATAATGAGTTCGTTTTAAATGTACACCATATAGGTGAAAAAATGTCCCGATTATGCATGCAAAGTAATTTTAAGTAATTGTAGTAATGGGATGGGCTTTCGAATTTTTTTATTGGAGAATTCGTCTTGTGAGTGAAGTTAATCTATGGTAAACAACCGAGGACAATTCCACAGCTGTTTACTACTTGTTGGAACTCATCAACAGCGTGCATCTCACAAGACTTCTGGGAGTATCTTAGTAGCTTAAAAGGAGAACAAAATTCACTCGATGAGTGAAACCTCAGTTATCGTCATCACTGTCTAAGTCATGACTCAAGAAAAGTGACCAGTATTAATTCCATGATTGAAGAATGTGAAGCACTGTATCGTCTCTAAGTTTGGTGTGATCACAATGCCCAGCAGCCGCTTGTGTGCGAACTACTAGCTGGGAGGACGTGGATTCAAAAATCTCTACTGCAGTTTCATAAGATGCGCACTACCCACGATTGCCGATAAGAATGAAACAGGTGTTCAATGTTTCTTGGCTTTTCAGCATACATTGGCTTCAATTACCGGATGAAATATGCTCTAAAAATTTCAAATATTTTTGACGTAGCGCTTCTAACCCTTTGTCTTTGGACACCAGTGCAAAGCCTTTCAGTCGCCTGATTTTACAAGATCTAACTATCAACAACTCAACAAAAGTAGATTAACCGCCCGAACTTTAGACGCAGTCAAACAACGAGTAATATGATAAATAGTAAGCCAGAGAGATTTGTGATAAAGAAATTTCCAAACTTATAACATTTGCGTCGAATTTTTGCACCATGATCCGCCAACCAAAGGTAGGTGAACCGGATTGTTTGTGTCGTTTGACTAGAGAGCTGGTATTTTAGACGTTTAAAATCTGTGGCCAGGCACACATTCAGTTTTGATTTCTTGTCGCATGTTGTTTTGAGGTGTCACACAATGCAAGAATTCCCCGATAATTGTCTTCTTTGCTTTCACTGACAAAATTTCAAGCAGCGATCTGGATTCATTTATTTGTTTGGCCCAAGGATATTTGTCAACATCAAGTCTAATGTTCAAGAGCTGCTCTAAAGCAAGGCAAAACATTAGCAACTCGGTGTCGGGTGTAAATCAGCACCAGTTTCAATATTTTTCTTCACTAGTTGGATGGGCTATAAACGAAGAAAAGCAAATTCTGTGCACCGGAAACCTTCCTGTTTGCTACCAGAAGACGTCCGGGATTCCAAACGGGTCGTAGCAATATTTAGTTTGAACAATACGGGAGCAAACATTAAACACCGAACAAGTGACACATCACGCCATGAAAACAAACCTGAATAATGGCACGTGTAGTCCGAACCAAGTGGTTGATATCTCCATACTCTCATAAAATATGTACATTGAGCAACTTCCACCTGTGACTTAACATTCCAAGTCCCGGTGTCTTGCTTCATTTTTTCTCCTGGACATTTGTTTCAGGTTGAAAAACTGTAATCAAGACAGAGACCAGTTGTTCGGTGCGATAAAAATAGTCTGCGGAAGTGAGAGCTTGGTTCAACAATAATTCACATGACCCAGTGTTTGGCACAAAAAGTGTCAACTTTTTATCCGTGAGTAGCCTGGGGTTACGGCATAGTTTCACGTTAGTCCCTAAGTAAAAATTGCTTATTGACAATTTTGCAAAACGCTCATAATCTTTCATTCGGCAATGTCTCTTTTATGCTGTGATACTAAGCATACCATGTAAAACCTACTCATCCCAAGTTGCAGGATTTTCTGTGAAATTTTTGAAAATTGCATCCTTTATTAAAAATTGAGCGTGATTTGAGATATTTCACACATTATTACAAATGTCGCATTCTTTCGCAAATGTTTTGGTTGATATAGGTGCTAGAGTCGAAGACATCGTGTGATGATTCTCCAGATCACTGAGCTCGCGCCTGATGTTTGATGGCAATATCTGGATAACTCTGTCACTTTGGGTGTGGCTAAATTCTTGATTTCTTAAACTAACGGTGCTGCAGTCAGCTCTGATATTCCAGACTCAACAGGTTAAGCCGGTCCCGTCAAATAGCTGCTGCTCAATAGCTTATTGCTTTGTCTCGTCGTAGATTGCATATAAGCAATGCATTGTTTAGACAATACTATAGGTGATTAAACACACACAACTCGGACAAAAAAAACAGATGCGAATTCATGGGTCAAATCCCTAATCGCTCACCTGGAGGAGAACTGCTGGACATACTAGCTTACGACAGAGGTCGACGAACATCACATATATGGTATTAGACCGTAGACAGATTCAGGACGCCTGCGGACAATAAATCAATACTTAATGCTATTCAGCGTGATTGGTGAGTTTTGATGTTGATTAACTGGATTACGATTTCTTCCAGCTGCCTAAGGCGCATCAGACTAATGTAAACAGAATAAAAGATGGAGCTTTTTGACTCATAAGAAAACTTCAGCCAAAAACGCGCCGTTGTAACAACAACCACGGTCGTACTCGTCGGGTTCAATTAACAAATGCCCCTCCATGATTCCGAGGTTGGTCAAATCCGTGGATGCAACCAATTGTTTTCTTATTAGGAATTGACTTATCTGCCTTTAGTGCATAGCATCTCTATTTTCAAAAGAACAAAAGTGTGAGCGGAATGTGGATAGAAAATTTTCATTGCAACAAATGGATGTAAAGAAACCAAATTCCGGAAGATCATATAGGGATATGTGGGCTTCTCATCGTGTGTCGAATGAACTAAGTTACAAGAAATTAAGTGTTTGCATCTTCGTACAAAATCGCGTTTACGCGTAATAAATTCCATCGCTCAGTCTGTTGTTATTCATCTTATTTTTATCCAACTGTAGGTCATTCTAAACATACAAAATTAGAAAGTTACTTCTGTTCACAACAGTTGCTAGTCATACTGCGGACTGGTCAACAGAAGTTCAAAAGAAATGGAGGACGAAGCTGGGGGCTCTCAGCAACTTTGTGTATCTTATAAGCTAAGAATGAGATGCGTCCAACTTTTACCTTAGTTTTTTCTCTCGAAAAATTAAAAAAACGGCAGATAGTTCTATGGTTACTTCCATCCAGAACCTACGTAAAGACCACTAGAAATTTTGCTGTAGTGAGTACTCATGTGGCACTCTACGTATGCTAATGAAAGATGACATATTTGAGGAACCAAAACAGACCTCACCCATTTTACAAATACGGATGGATAAACGAAGGTCAAAAAGCATTTTTTATATGTATTTCAAATTTTGGCGACATAATACACATGCGATTTTTTCAACATATTCAAGGAATCTGAAAAGGACCCACAAAATGTCTACATAACAAATATCCCCGAAACCTGGACAGCGAGCAACGTGGAAGATCTAAAGAAGATTTTTCAACAGTATGGACCTATAGCCACTGCGATTGTGATGACAAAACGTTCGAATAACTTTTGTACAGGTGAGCGGTATCCTAAATATTTGAGAATGCAAGAGATTGCGCTCCTGGATTGAATACTTTCCTACTCTTTTAGGTATGTTCAAAGAGGGTGTATCATGTAACTGGACACAGTTTAAGACGAAGAAAAGTCTAAATAAACTGCAAAACAGTTGGATGTTGACCTTACCTATTTAGTCCATCTGTCGGATCCGCATGTCAGCTTTTAGGTCAGGCGTGCCTCCATATTTTTCAGCCAATCTGGCTATAACTGGGACATTTATCAAACGTACAATCCTAATAAGTGAAAATATCTGACATTTACCATCGAAGCAAAAACAATCTGTGTATGGTAGGTCTAAAACTGAACTTTATCGGACCGGGAGGGAAAACAGCTTTGGGAGCTTGTAACAATAAACGTTGATAAAATATATTTTGGAAGGGAGTTCTACTTCCTAAATGTCACATTCCCCTATAGGTCACACATGGCTCAGGTGATCACTCTTACGACAGCCAGAAAATGAAACTGAAATCTGCCGATTTAGTTTTTCTTATGTGTACATAAATGCAAAGTCTGGCGAAATTGGACTCACGAACACAAAAGCGTTTAGTAGAGTGCTACCTCTTTCCAAGGTCCCACACAGCTATTCACCAAGAACGTACTGCTCTAAAGCTTTTACATAGTTAGTTGTAAGGTTTTGACACGAGCTTGTTCTGCTAGTGCGGTTTTATAATTTTTCATTGCGGCGGCGACTCTTTTCAGCGCGTATTATTCAACCCCTTTGTGGTCTCCACTTCGCATGGAGCAAAGCTTTTCTATATTCTATTTAAACTGTTTTCATACAGTCCGATTCTATCGGCAGCTGCTTAGAAATCATTCCGCGCTCAGGAAAAGTGGAGCTTGCGCGGATTGGGCTCAGAACAGAATTCGCACTACCGTTATCTAACAAAAGGAATTTCTGATTTTCGGATGTATGTGCGCTGCTTAGTTGGCTTAACCAGCGCAATGTTGTTATTTCCACCCACAGACATTAGGTACTGAAAAACCATGGCTTCCACGCGGCAACTAACACCTCTCCGATATCAACACTGACTTATCAGTGAGAGCTGAAAGAATTCTCCAACCGGAGCACAACTACAGTAATCGATTTCCTGTTAGGATTTATCGCAACGCGGAATGGGATCGTGACGCGTCTCGGTTCCTATTACTGTTTAGAAATGTGCAGTAAAGATTCCAAGTTCAATTTTTTTAGTTAAACACTAGTGTCCTCTTGTCCATTCAAGAGTTGTTTGGTGATAATCTATATTACACTACTTCCCGACGCTCCTCAAACACAGTAGCTGATGAGGTCAACCGAACATGGTCAGTTCTTCGGGTGTCCTCATATACGTATCACAACTTACGGTAAGCTGCCACCGAACGCTCTGCAGGAGCTGATGTTTTTTTTGGAGGCGACGGTTTTATTCTGGTACACGTTGTTCAAGGCGAGACCTGACGAAGACCTGGCCGAAGAAATATACTGTGGTGAATTTTGAATGTGTAGCCTGTTTTCAGGATTTGTGAGTGTTCTGTTGAAAATTTTATTTGACCATTTGTTTGCTTTCAGGGGCGGGTTTTGTTCGATTTGTCAGAGCAGAAGACGCCCAAAAGGCCATCGAAGGAATTCGTCAGGCCCAGGTGACCCTGGACGGTGGTAAAGGACCCTTGGAGGTAAAACTGGCTGACCGACAAAAGCCACAAGAGGAACAAGCTACGTAAGCCCTTAATTTCGCGCTGATGTCATTCTTCTGTGGTTTGATGTGCTGCATTTATTTGCTGTTAGGAGAAACTCGGTTATTTTGCCTCGTCCTTATTAGATGTTTTTCACAAGCGAAGCGATTTTTATTCGCCAACAACATCGCCAGCATTTTTGTCTAATCATGTGCTTTCATACAGGCAGGGACAATTAACTTCCGAAAGACTTAGTCAAATATCTTCACTCCAGAACAGTTCTTGTAATAGAATATATGATGTCGATGATTTTGGCAGCTGTTTAGGACTTTGGACCAGAAAGTTTTTTGGTGTCATACAGATAACACTGTTGTGCTTAAACATGGAGAGGTCAACTGTTGCTCCCAGTATATTAGTAGCTTGGTTCTTTGCATAGTTTAGCCAGGAGATGGAGTCCGCATCATACTTTCCAAGAGGTATGCACATACATGTAGTATAACTTTATTAGAAGTCCGCAGACACTGGCACCGCCCTAAACCGCTCGTCAGCCCTTCTCTTGCTATATACATCAGCGTTGACTCAACAGTACTTAGCCATGTCAGTGCCCTGTCCTCCTAAGAGGCCCAAATGACAGCGGTTGTTGATGAGGGCAAAATAGCAAGAAATAATTTGAATATCTAGTTCGTATCAGGGCCCGGGGACCAGTGGATTGGTATGGAAATCCTCCGATCCAGAGCATAAAAATCTGAGGTTACCGAATTTGAATCAATAGCGGACTAGCGTTCCAAAAAAACAGAAAGCTTACGCTTAGTATTGTTCCAATTAAGCAGTCACCTGGTGGCTGAGAGCAGCTATATCTACAAGAAATCGGGAACTGCAGACGAAAATCGGCCACTGGTTCAACAGGCACCAGATGGAATTGGCTTCCGTGCTTGAGGTGATGATTATGATTCTCATCAAAACCGGCGTGAATAGAATGGAGGGCATAAGAGTTATGGGGGTGTGAATAGTGATGTTAGGTTAGATACTTACCAGGTGTTTGTGCGTAGTTGTAATTGACAGAAGTGGTTCATACCTAATGTGGGAACTGTAGTATGCACGCTACGGAAGCACCAGGGGACAGTGATTCTCCGAAGGCAGGTGTTCTGTGGATGGAAAACAGAAAGAAAGCTCATGAGCCGAGGCCCAGTAAGCAAGGTTGTACATCACCAATACTTACATATAAAGCAATCAAACTGGCAGACACCGTATACTACAGAACCAAACCTGTGATACTGTGAACTCTACTAACAAACCCGGTCTAGCACCAACCCATACGGAGCAACAAATATTTTAAACTGCACTCAAGGAGAAACTTCTAATTTAGTGTTGGGATCCGGGAGAAGCGGAAACAAACACATACAGGTTTTCTCCCCAGTGTCTCAATTATGACCCTTGCTGACAAACACATAGTGACAAAAATCCTGGCCAACGCCTGCACTGTTTCAATTTAATGCCATTAAAAGAGCAGAATGACTGGTTCTCCGTCTGCCTCCAAACAACTAGACTTGGAATCCAGTCGCAATTTTCCTTGCACAACAAAAGATCCATTGGCTGTTTTTAAGCATGTCTGAAAGAAAGACATGACGTGGGATGATGTGACATGTAGTCCAAACTAAATTGTGCTGGATGCGGGCATTTCTCCCCGAAAGGAAACCAAGTAAACATTGTTACTTGGATAGTTTGAGAATCTTGTTAGAGTATTTTAAAACGCAAAGCAATTATGTTCCAATTATGCTCACTAATATATTCCTCCTTAAATAGTCGATTTCCAAGGTATGACTTTTGTTGAATTTCAAAGCATCACGCCCGGAAGTTCATGTCCTGTTTTAGTGTTGACCAACTTACAAAACCTTTGAACATACTGGCTGTTGAATCATTTAGGCAATGGGTGAACGATGAATGAACACAGGCTGCACTGTGAATAGCGATCAAGTATCGCCCAGCCGCTCGAGATCTAATGACACTCTTGCTAAAAAAATCTATTTCCACTCCACTCATTACGGCACCTCAACTAGATTCATTCACTGGAGCGGCTTCATTTTGCTTGCCAAGTTAGCTGTTATGTTTGTTACGTTATCACCAACCCGTATAACGACAAATTTGCCAGAATCTGTTTTTTAGATATTTGCCATTCTTGCACACGGATTAACACACGTGAAATATATGCCAGCATGCAGGTTGCTTTCACCACAGTGTAACCGTTTTAAAAAACCTTGGAATCACCCAGAACGTCTTGATAAAGCAATGTTGGTAGGGCGGATATTGTGATATCGGTTAAACGGATTGAAGTAAGAAAGTGACCTATGTTTCATTACACAAATGAAAAACTTGTAATTTAATCAAATCATAGCAAGGTCAGAAGCGTTTTGCCGGCGATTCCCTTAATAAACAGTATGAAGTACGCAAAATAAACAAAACGTCTAAGCTACCCTAAAAACATCTTGTTTTAGACCTTTTCGCATGTGAAAATATGACTAGTATAACAGATGCACTATTTTTGCCGTTCAAAACAGCCTAACGAAAGCGCGCCCTCAGAAGCCTGTCAATGAGGGAATTTCTGCGTATGGTCAAGAAAATCGAAGCGAACATTCTCAAGAATCTCATCACCGGCAACAGTCGAATCCGATGAATCAGAGGAATGCAAGTTGTCTCTTACCAGGGGAATCCGTTCCTCCATTAATAGGTCCGGTTGCCAACGCAAATCGACCGGTTCATGGGGCTATGGGCCTGGGGCTGCTATCCACTCCGAACCAAACAAATTCCGCCAGCTTGTCTGCAAGACTGCCAAATCCTAATGCACTCACAATGGCCATTCAGGCTGCCCTGGCATCCAACGCATTCATAAATCAAACAATGTTTATGCATAATCAGCTGAACCCTCTAAATTTTCAAGTGGCGCTCGGACCAGATAATTCCCCTGTCCCCCAAACTGGTCTTCTATCTTACCCGGCTCCGCCACTACCTGGACTGTTGTCTCAAACGCGTGGTGGACCACGCAACGTTCCAACGATGACGAATACACCCGGGGTTATCCAGAGCCATCAAAATAACTCCGGAGTGTTTCCCACACCCGCAAGTGTAATTCCAATTTTGCGAACGGTGGAAGACGTTCATTACCCAGCTGCATCGATTAATCTCTCAGGAACACCGCATAACAATGTTTTAAGTCATGGTGAGTCATTCATTTTTCCGGCGGTATGATTGATATGCTTAAGTCGCTATAAGTCTAGGTTGACTGAATGAAGTTGTCAGTGGGTTCTGAGCAGACGAAAACAATGGGACTATAAAACGAAAATTGATTACAACATCAATCGCCATGTGCAAACCAATATGCTGATTGAGTGAAGTGCAGCTCAAACTGAACGGTCATTGAATCGTTGAGTTTACTGCCGCCTTAATACTACCGGTTTTGCAACTCGGAATAGTGTTCTGGATTATTGTAAGTGCGTAATAAACTCACACATTCAACAGGCTAGTCATGTCAGTTTTAATCTTAGTTCGAACACCCCAGTCAACGGGCAAGTGAAAAATTATTCAGAACAATGCCAGTGTATAAAACTGCATACCATTTATCGGATTGCTCCAACATTGATCCTTGGGATTCACGTGCTACAAGCAGGTCGATTAATGGTGCATACATGATTATTCGGCCTATGCGATTTACTGGAAAGAAGGACAGTTTTTGGCCTATTATGGGTACGGACAGTCAAACTCCGCACAAAACGTAAGCCGCTGCGTGAGAACTGTTTTTAGCACAAAATATTTCGACAGTTGAATAGATTTTCCGTTTGGTGCCTATCACCTCGTTAATCGGGTCAACTCGAGTGAACGTTCTTCTTTGCTCAACCACTTGCGAAGAGAACGGTTATGCTTTCAACTGTGTTGACCAGAATACTTAGATGAAAATTTTATGCGCAGCCCCACCAGGCTCAGCTAAGTTGATATTTCTTCATTACTCAGATCAAAGATCACTTAAGGAACCGTCACAAATGGTACCCTGAAGATAGCTTTCATTTACTTATGTTGTCCTAACGTAATTCTAGCTAATATTGGCAAAATGGACAGCCAGCGAACTTCGTTAAACACGGGTGTGTTTGTGCATTTCAAATATCACAGAGTTTCCGTGGACAAACTCTGTGGTTCCGAAATTTCGCGGCTTAATCTCTTCAAAAATCCTGCACTTAAATGATTCTGCACTACACTTTTTTTTACTTCGGTTATATATAAATGCACAAATTATAGTGATCAGAATCAAGGTCCAGTTCATAATATGAAGGCGGGTCTTGGATCACAACTACAGATTTCAGTAGCCAAAACGTTTTCCTGTTTTTTCAAACGTAACATTTACCATGATGAAAAATTGAAACAAATCAAAAAGGTGTAATGAAGTAAATCTTGGTTAGCCGAATTTTATTTAATAGAATATGTTTCTCGTGTGTTTTGAATCCGAAGGCAAACTGAAAAGATGGTTTCGCGATGAATTGTTTTTGCACACTGTTATCCACCACAGAACATGTGAAAGAGGATAGAATAGGTGAAATAACAATTTGCGTTTACAATCAATTTTTAAGCCTTCCTGCCGGAATTCTATATTTCATCTACTTTTCAACCGACGAGGATATAAACAAGGAAGCTGACGTACTGAATGCCTTCTTTGAAGATTAGGACAATGTCCAGGAAAGGTATAGATTACGTGAAGGAAGTAAGCTAAAAGTGGCTGACAGTTTTCGGAGACCCCTCACTTTCTCATTAAAACCCAGTAGCCAGGTGCTATGTGAACAGCTGCCAATAGGTGACTGTCAGACAACTAACGTGGCGAGCTCAGATGCATACCAGAGTGTGGTGAATGATAATTTCTCATCCGTACACATAAAATATGACCACATGTACGACATTGGTGGCGAAGTACCCGAACAACTTAGGTTACTAAACCCGGGCAATGTTAAGGCACATCCCGATGTACTAGGTATCTCACAGTTTTAGAAAGATCACAACACAACCGTTTATAACGTCCATCGCTTTTATCTAATACCTCACGCACACTTCCGGCATGATGCATGTAACACATTGTTTTTTAACGCTCAACTCATAGTTCTGTTTCCGTTTCAGCTATGCACCCGCCTAATAGCTGGGGAGCGTCTCAATTGATTCCTGGTCTGTTTGCATCTATGTGATTCATCAAAAAGAGATGTTTACAAAGAAAAAAAAGGTTCGCCAACTGAATACGGTTTTATTGACTGATAGAACCAATGCTCAGAGAACGTGCAGAATCTTGTGGCAGTGTAACCTTTGATTTCGATACCTCCACATTTCAGCAAGCCTTCGAATAATCTGATGAGTCACGCAAACAAACATCATCAATCATTTCGCTGGAAGAGGATTTTTGGAAAATGTAGCTCCGTAGAGATGTATTTCTGCACGATCTCTCATTAATCTTATGACACACTGGCAGTGATGACCTTTGTATGCATTTGTTGTAACGGTATTCCGAATGACTAAAAGTATCTACAAACCGGATTCACATCATGACACAAATTCGATCAAGGTATTTTTTTTCTTTTCTGGCCGTGTCCCGAAAATGCATTTGTGATTGCCACCTGTATAGTTGCATCAATTATTAGTAGTGAATGGCACCATGTAGAAAAGGTGGCACAGATGAAGTTTTCCTTCTCCAGCGCGTTTGCTTTTCCTGTGACGCTGTTTTTTGTGTTGAAACGTACGCTATTTTTCATCACCCTTGATTTTCGCAGTCCCGAATAACTAGATTGTCTCTGCTGTGTATGTTCAAGATGAATTTGGCCGAATCATGGTTGTGTTTTTGTTGTTTTGTGTTAGTATGGTTCAGAACATACAGCGTACTTGATAAGTGAAAGTGCAAAGACGATGAGGTTCAATTATTGTCTCTAGTCGGTTTATTTTTCTCCTTACATTTGACCAATATCTCTGTTCATCTAGAGCAATAATAATGAATTTGTTCTTGAATAAAATGAGTCTTTTTGATTAACATGAAAATTTAACGACAAATGTCTTTTATTGTTGCCTTTTCCCTCCAAGTGTTCCATCCATGACGTTGCACGTTTAGTGACCTGAAACTAAGAGCTCGTTGAACAGCTTAAAACACTGTCCGTCTGTTCTTAAGAAGTATAAATTAGGGTGCCAGGTTTACACCAAAACTGCTATAGCCCCAGCGATTGTTTTCAGTTGAGTGTTCTTTATGACTTAAATTGGACAGAGTCCAACAAATATACTCATATGCACAGAATTTTCTTTTGTCAGTAGACTCAACTGAACGCAGCTAATTCTCTCTTGGTGCTGGTTAGCACATTAAGTTGAAGCGGACCATCATATATTGGAGATCAGCTGAATTTAGTTGAGTGTCCTTCCAAAACGAACTTCGTGTGAAATTGAGTGTCTTTGTCAAAAAGCAGTCCTTTCTTTCGCGTACAGAATTCTACTCTGCAAAGAAGTTTTTGGTACAAGATTTAAACGTCAATTTTACAACCCAAGATGATCGGCTAAGTGGTGAATTTCGGCTGTGCAAGACATGGTGCCGCTAGATTGTTTTAAAACCAGACTCTGTTCTAATTCGACAAATTTCTTCAGCCTAGCACATTACCTCAGATTTGTGCATATTTGCTGCATTTTCTTACAACTCATGATGTGACATAACTTGCCTACGGAATAAAACCTTGGACGTTAACACTGCGTGACAGTTCGACTAAAACTTGACTGGGATGTGAGGAGATTTTGTGTGCTCGTTGATCGGGGATAACATGACATGCCAGGTGGTTGTCAAAAATGTATGACGTTAGTATTTTTTAAAAGCACATTCCGGGAGATGCTCAAATTCGGTTTTGGATAAGCAACTGCAGCGAAGTTTTTATTTTTTAAGTATTCAAAGGATGCGCGCAACTGCAGAGCAGATGCTAACCGACCATACCATAATTCGGCGGGGGATTTGCCACTGATGGCCTTAAAAATACTATAAACTGTCAGGTTAAGAAACCTAACTCTTGCTCGTAAGGCCGCTTGATATAATTCCTAATTTAGGCCGATACAAACTCTGAGCATCCTTGTAGCAAGTCCGAAAACTTCTCAGCTGCAGCCTAAAATACCCCAGTTATTTGTAGCTCTGAGTTTCATGGCTGCGATGAAACATCTCTTGATAAAACGATGCGTTATTATATTTCTGGCGAAATATTTAGAACTTTTAAAAGAACCATTTTATTATTGGAATCGAATAACCCACAGAGGCCCAAAGTTATATGAATTGCAGGATTTTATTGTTGGTTGTATGCATTTAACTGCCAATCACCTACAATTAAAAGCATGCGTTTTCCTGAACCCACTTATCCCTCAGTCTTAAGCAAGCGATGTTCCATAAATAGATCCAACTCATGCGTCCTTCACTATCGGTCCCGAGTGGTTGGCTGTTCCCGTTGAATTACGGAATTTTGGAGATCACTGTAACATACATCTTGGCATGGTTATTATTATTCCTTACCATTTCAGCGACTTTGCATTAGCTACTCACCCTTTCATCCTTGAGAAGTTAAAACATGGTATTTGCACAAAAAATAGGAATAAACGGCTCCTTGTTGGATGCACTTCCCTTGGAAAGCAGCCTGTGGTTCGTAATGCAAAAATATTTGGACTTACCTCTCTCACTGAAAGCCCATTTATTTCGGGACCAGTCTTCGCAAGTTATTTATTCAGATACGGTCTTTTCTGCATATGCTTACGGCATACGGGCACAAAGTACGAACACTCAGTACCACCTTCAGGTGATTATGTACAGTAATGTCAGCCTGATGTCAATCCAAAACGACCATTTACGGGCAGTTGAAGCATGGTCATCAGGACCGAAATGTATCGAAATTATGGTAAAGGTACAAAATTTAGATAAATTCACGCTTACATCACTCTCGTTTGGACAGTCGTTCTTCTGTCCTGGCGCATTTATCCCGATAAGTTTAGCAGAGAGGGGAAACACTGGACTCGAGCGCCAGCGCCCTCACATCCTATCAGGGTCATAGGCTGAGGTATGTCTCTCCAATGCTAAACAAATGTGACCACGACTCTACTGCAACTTTAACATCTATTTACCCATGACAAATGATGCTGCGCACAACACGGCAAATAGGACTGGACAATATTGTCCGACAATTGTGCAGCATTATAGTGAAATATGGGGAAGTTGAAGGATAGCTCCGGTACCTTACTGTCCACTGTGTTACTGGCGATGTCCTTTTCAGAGCTGTCGTTCATGGGCTGACTAGTCACTACACACAGGCCTGTGGATGATGGCTAGGCGATTGAGTCCCTTCAGGCTTGAGACGTGTTCACAGATTCAACGTAAAATAGTTGTGTTATCATAATTACGGGTATCAGTCACTCACTGCTGGCAGGCAGATTCTTATCGAATACCAACCAGCCGAACAGAAAGACGCTCCCAATGAACCGTCTAAATAAACTTTCCAAGTCTCAGTCTCCGACTGTCCACACGAGCTACCGGAGGTTTCATCTTCTGGTCCACTTACCAATCAGCTATCCGTTGCGGATTGTTAGGTACCTTCAAAGTAAATTAAAAGTAACAAGTCTATTAGCCTTGCAAATTTTCACCTTGATTTTAAATTGGCAAGATTTCTGCACTCAAGGTGGACCGTCCTTTAGTGAGCACATTGAGAGCAAACATCTGTACAACATAGATGATCACCTAATTGGCCAAAAAGCCCAAAAAACTTGGAATTAACGGTGCTGGCAGTCCCAGCGACGACAGAACAGGGCGCACTTTGCACCGAAGGTTGGTGATTTTTTTAGAAATAATTCCAAACGCCTTGCCAGCATGTGTGCCAGAGACTAAAATCAAGGTGGCTGATGTTAAAATTGTCATACTCAAATACTTGCCATATTCTTGATTCTTACTTGGACTTAAGTAAGGTTGAGGAGTGGATGTTTTCCTACGTTGTCTTTTTCAAACTGAAAACCAGCAGATGAAAACAAATCGGACTTCATGCACGCGATCCCCGACAAGTTATGACTTTCATACCGGATATTCGGCTTCATTCATTTCTTTTCGCAATGCCCCGTTAATAGTACCCATAGATTATTCTGTATATGTATACCGCTTTGCTCGGAAGGTGGCAATATGAGTTTGAAGGAATGGGTTGTAGACTGGTACACTGCGTAGCCTTGGGCTTTGCTTTAGAAGGTAATATTTTACTCCTAACTGATATGCAACATTTGGAAAATATTTCTGTGTTGGGTGGATGGCTATCTGTTCACATTGCCAAACACTCATCTACTGAATGCTTAAAATTAGGTGTAAAATAAGACGTTATTTAGATGATGAAAAAGTGGCATTTTCTACTAAAGAGGAGAAGTAGGGTGGTTTTTCACAAACCTACCGGGTTCCACACGAAACGACATTTCGTGGAGTTGAAATGGACTGCAATAAAGCCCACTTACATTAAGAAATCAATGAAATTCCACACAAAATGAAATCTTTCACTGCCATAATTTCATTTTAAGGGGGAGTGCGTGCTTTAGTAAGCTTTTGTGCATCGCCCGGTGAATACAAGCTAAATGGTTCCGCAGCGGCGCCTCCGTCGATCAAATGGAGTGAGGCAATGGTTCACATAAATAACAGAAGAATTATCCATCAAGTGCGAACGTTGGTATCCGTGTTTGCTTAGACCAGGCGACTGGTTCGCAGTTTTCTTAGGCGAATTAGGCTTCAGACTCATGATTCTGCACCCGACTCCGTTCATGGAGGTCTAGGAGGACACAGCAGGGTTTCTCTGGCAATCAACAAGCCACAAGCCGTGACTCCTAAATTCTCACGATTTGGAGATATTTCTGGTGATTGCTCTAGCACAATGTGCCCCTTGTAGTATCGTATTAGTATTATGCGCGCACGAACCGTTACGCTTGTTATGATGAAAACATGGGAGTACCGGAAAATAACCACTTAGTAATAGAAACGGGATATGACTGACAACATCCATCATCGTTCATTCTTCTCAAAACCTTTTCAAATTGAGTGTAAGGATGAGGAGCAGTACGGCTGTTTTATCTTCACGTTTACCGAGATTTTTCCAGCCTAGTACGGTTTGTAGCTTGCTTTTCAAGTCGGGATTTTCTTGATAACACTTTGGAATTCATAAATTGGACGTGTATTTTAACAGGTTTTACCCGGGGGTTTTCCGGCATTGAATATGGATACTGCAGTTTAGCAATTGTACATTTTTGGAACTAGTTCCTTTACGTACTGGCTACTGTAGACAATACTGTGGGGCAATACTAATAATTTGCTGGAATATATGTCAAGCTAAGCTACCGCGTACTTTGCCCAAGTTGGGGTTTTCCCATCTGGCTGCTACTGTACACGGAACTAGCCATCTCTCATCAAGATATCTTGCTCAGATATGGTGCATTTGCTCCTTCAAGTAATAGATAAATCCAAACGATTTATGTGGCCGAGTTCAAAAATTCTGGAAGTAATGCTTGTGAAATAATGAGTAAAGTTCCTTTCCTGAGGAGTGTTTCTTGACGTGAGTAAGTGCTCATTTCACTCTTAATTCCGGTAGATTAATTTCCTGCAATTAGTTTGTACTTTACTGACAAGGACTCTGCTGCTCATCGGACGTGCCACGTTGGAAAATTAGCAGGCCAGAATCCTAAACTGTGTCCACTAAGCCACGTACCAACTAACGAGTGACAAAAAATATTGATTCTGAAGACTTGTTCTTCCATCTCGTGTAAATAATCTCGTTAAGGTAAACAAAAATTCCTAGAAGGTCACATGTTCCTTCTTTCTTGCAAGCAATCGGGAAACTTAATGGGTGGTCGGACTATCGTTAACCGTTTTTTCATTCCCCACACCGAAGCTCCATTTGTCGTATGTTTTGCCACTTCCAAATTCCGAGAAAAAAGTTTAAGCTTATCTTTGAAAATAACTGATTATCAAGATTCTGGATAAAATCTGCCTACTAAAAAATCTCCCTGCGTGGTATATTTTTCCCCACAAGCTACGGGTGATTGTGGTATTAGTAGAATTCGTGCTCACATCACTCTCGTATGAACAGTCCCCGTGCCGTTCCAGTGCAATCACATCGCCCATGCGTGAACATTGCAACCTGGTCAGGTGTGATAATTTATTTGGGTCGAGAATGCGCTGGTAGAGCAGCAATCACAAGCGCGTCTCGTCTGTCAGATACCCGAAGTTTAAACCTTCTGTAGATAATCACCCTTTTTCATGACAATAGTTGCCTTACCCTTGTCCGCTTTCGTAATCACTATGATGTCCACTATGATGGTCGCTCTGCGGGTGTAATATTTGGAGCTCCTGGCTGCTGGGACTTAAGGGCTGTGACCAGCTGTACCCGTATCTTCCCCACCTCCATTGACGTATGATTTTGAAACAAGATTCAACACTAGGAATTATTTCCTCCGCCCTTATCACCCTTTGGCTTACTGCGAATTTTAGGCCTTTTTCTAGTAGAGTACACTCTTCCTCATTTAGCGGTTTATTTGATAAATTTACCACGTTACACTAGCTAGTAGGTGGCTCATTCTTAGTCATGGGCTCCCTGAAAAGCTGAGTCTCAGAAAGTAATTTTTCGAACATACGTATTTGCAATGTTGTCCTTGGATTTCTTTCACTTCTGTCGCTTTGGTCTGGAGTAACTGGAAGTCTGCGGGAGAGAACACGGCCTGAAGATCTTGGTTCAGCAGACATGCGTGCTGACGGATATCAGATAAACACCGAGTAGTCAAGTAGATCCTATGTTTGAGGAACGACTTGGCCGTTGAGAACGCTATTCGGGCAGAAGCGGGTGACGCGTCCGATGGCTTAACCAGTAAAGATGTAGGGATTATGTTGTGCTTCAAGCATCATTTATTGAATATGCGGTAGTTCTTCCAGTTTACCTCTAGCCTTGCCAATCGAACGTAGTCACTTGAGAATTTGGGAGCGCATGGTCCGTAGTTGTTTCCACTCAATTGGAAAAAAATTGAACCGATTGAGAATTGATCGTTTTAAAAGGGCTTGGTAAACAATCGGTAGTTTTTTTATTTGGGCAAGGTTTCGCTTTTGACACAAAAGCTTCATCAGGCCAAGTGAACATGTCATCAAATTGGCCAGGTTTTAAGGCAGACGGGGAACCAATCAGTAAGTCCTCTTCAGATTATCACACTACATCAATGTTGAGTGTCAGTTAACTGCTCTTGTCGACCAGTGTGGTTGCCAAAATCTTAATCTGATGTGTTGGAGGAGTTTCAAATTAGTTCCGATCGGCTCCTGTTCCTTCCGCTTCAGGGTGCTTCAATTGATGATTCACCTCGGATGCCACTGGTAAGCTTTCCTAGGTCTTCCTGAGCTTGTGATTGAGAACCTCAGTTCGTTCAAGATGCGCTAGTTTCTAAAGGTTTCTTCCTCATTTGTGGGGCGAGTGCTAACCACATATAGAAGATTTGGAACGTTAAGGCTACATACTGTGCACTCACTCGTGTTCAACTACCCCACTCTATGGGACATAATGTTTTACTGATTCTTTTTCGCAAATATTATGTGCCCCATGATGTACAGAAATATTTCTCAACAAGCAACACCCCAATATGTGGTTTATCCACTGTGAACAGTATTAACGAATGGAGAACGGTTATGTAAAGGACAGATTGGTTCTCAAAAAGCTTAGTCATACAAGTGTTTTTTTAAATAGTTTTCAGGGCCATCCAGGAGGAATCAATCAAGTGAGCGTTTGAGAAGCGAATCAAGAGCCAGACCAATTCAAGCTATTGCATTTGGACCGTGTGTCTGCCGACCAACCTGCTCATCCAGTGAGCTTGAGGCATAATTTCAGGTCCGATTCAGACAACTGATTAGTAGTCACTTGAGCCCGCGCAACAAGATTCCAGCACCCAGCGACGCGAGAAAGATGTCACTTTGATTGCTGATGAAATGTTTGGTATAAGTTGCTATGCTTAGCCAATATCTCAGCTCTGGAATAGCCCAAAATTTTTGTTTGACGAATCACCGATTCTAGTGGAGGTTCTGATAATCGATTAGGAGTTTTCGGAAATAATACCGGATTTTCTGTGTAAAATTGACTGTTAACCAACATTCAGATGATTTATCAACTAGCCAAAAATGTACAAATGTGTACGTTTAGTCAACAGCTGATTTCATCAAAAGGCATAGCTCAAACCAAATTCACCATATGCATAAACTGGCGGCCGTCAAATATTCGAGAGGTAACAGCTCGATATATTTACTCAAGGGGTTGCGTGTAAGCCCAGCTGAGGTGTCCGAATCAAGACGGAGGTGGTCACTTATTTAAGATTGGTTAAGGGACCACGATTTTACACTGAACATTTGACAGAATTTTCGGTCCATGATTTGATTTTTATTGCAATAACATACAAGGCGCACCGACTTATCAGACGAAACATTCTGACTAGTTGCGGGTGGTCCTGTGACTGAATGAGTAAACAGCCGATCAGAACGACAGTACGAACAAAATAGATTGGTGCTCCTGATTACCTCACTATGATTAAGAAATCCACCCGTAATCTGACATGACTTGTCGTATATTCAGTATTTATGCCCTGTATGCAATAGCATTTTGCCATCTGCCAAAATGGTCGTAGTCGCTACAAAGTGAATCGAAGAACTGTCATGATGAAGGCGTTGATCTTAACCCTTCTAGATAGACTTGTGGGGGATGTGATGCAGCCGCTCTACCCCTGGTCACCTAAATGTAAGTTGTAAAGCCTGTTACTGTTTAAGTAATGTGCACTCTTCAGCTGGTGTATATACACATGCATCGATAGGGCTAACCGCATTTAGGAGTCGGGTTTAGACTTCCAACTTAATTTGTTTAAGTTGACTGAACATTGGCCACAGTTCACCTACTAGAATCAGGGATTTCGGCTGGCACAACAAATCAGGTCGCATGGCTGTATGATACAGGTTTAATTTCTACACACGATTTTATTTTCTGAATAGCGCATTCGTTGTTCAGCTCTGGTAGTGAGCTTAATACGGTGTTGTAACAATAGTTGGTTACCGCTGGTCCTCAATAATTTGTGCATCGCAAAGAATGCCCGAATATATCGGGTATACTTTCGTGTGCAGGCCAACATACATGCTCGATGTTGGTTGTTATCTTAAAGAAGGAAGGTGGTCCGATTCTTTGAGGCACTTGGGCCATCGGCAGCCATTATTTATTACTCCAGATAATGTTGAACTCCTTGACTGATCAGTGGAGTGGCTTCTGACATTTGGCTAACAAACAATCTTCTCTTCGGGCAGGGAATAAAGCGGTCAATATTGGGAGACTGTTGTTTCCGTGTGCAGGACTGACCGATTTGCTTGAAGTGGAATGCACAAAATTTAGGAAAGCATTTACTGTGGGATACACTGTAATACAGAAATGACAGAGTCATGGCACATATCAGATAGCATTTCTGTTGACACTGTGCGAAACCATGCAGAATTACTGGTCACACAGCAGGAGGGACGAGTGGAATGTGGCTTAATATTCCTAATTCCGATACCCACATTTAGTCGTACACTATACTGAATTGGTTGACACTCAGAAGAAGTATTTTCAATATGCTGTGTCAGTCGTACTTAGCAATTAGCAATGCTCAGAAGTTTTTAACCAACATCTACGTGAGGGCTGGTGTCACTTTTTGACATCTTCACTAATGACGTACAAAATTCCGGGAAAAAGCGTGTTATAAACTGTCGAATATTGCTAATTGATAGCCTCACTGCTAGTGCGTCACTAACGAGGGACGTGTTTATTTATCGAACTTTGTGTTTATTAATGAGACCGATTTTGTATAGTCACAAGAATAATCCCAAGTTACATACACCGTTTGATCGTTAAATACTGATGTCAAGATGGAGACTACCGGATGATAATCTAGGTGGTAATTGATAGAAGTTTCGGTTCACAATATTTTGCTCAAATTAGCCCATCATGATTTCTGCGTTCACTTGTTCGATTTAACATGTTTGAATCAGATGGGGATAATACCCCTCAACTGCGGCCTACACTATATTGTTGGAAAACGTGCATTTAGTTATCAGACTCAACAAGTTGGGCGCCACAAAGAGTACTTGCCAGGAGCAATTTTATTATGAATTCCGGTGGAACTAAGCATTTCAATTCTCTGTATCTCATCACGCAAGTTCTACGATTTACAACAATCAATATATCAAGAAAGGAAAAAGGACTACCGTACCAACGGCTAGCTATGCAGTTTGCCATAATGCCAAAATTTTTCTGTGTTTTCTATGGACGTCCGCTGAACATTAGAAAAAACATGTCGTGAGGTAGAAACACTAGACGGCTAGTGCCAAGAAGCACCAAACGGATACAACCCTGTGAGCTCCCGAAGCTGCGTAAACTGCGTAAACGCTCGTAAGGCAACTACTGTACATTTTTAAATTGTCATAACACAAACTGGCAAACTGACCAGTAAGTGACCTGAAATCAGTTTGTCACTCCGTCGGAAAGCAGCTGCGGGACGATTGCTCATTAGTATATGAAATGAAGAACCTTGAAGATTGCAGATTGACAACTCTTCAGCATAGATATTAGTTCATCGTTTAACAACGTACCGCTGCATGGAACGACCATGGCTACGATATGTGAATACGCAAATTGAAAATCCTTGCCCTTGGATATACCTCATATGTAACTGGTAGTACTGATTTTTCACACACACTGAATATTGCCTACAAATTTCAAGACAGTTGCTTCATCTATGATTGTGGGATGGCATTGAAAATCCGCGGGGCCCTACATTGGGTGATATTCTAGTGTCAGATTTTGGCGAAGATGTGAAATTGTAAATTGCTCAGTTGCGCCTTATAAGGAGGACGATGATCGTATTCTAGTCATCAAATAGTCACCAAAGTATGTATAAAACATTTTCGAGCCGGCAAACGTTCCTGATATTGACCCTCAGTGAGGGTGGGGAAAAAGAAATTAATGGACGGCTTTTGCCTCTTCCTATTACGATACAAAGCAGGACCGATGGGACCACTCACATGTCAGTAGTTTGGATGAACACATTTTGGAAGAATAATACCTGCACTCCGCCATCCTCTCATCGATGCGATAGAAGCACGGCGTGATCACACCACCAAGCCCAATGAATGCGCACCAGAGACGCGATGCAAGCAAGACGTACAACCGACTCTGACGGCCATCTCGAATTGTTCAATAAGGAGCATTGTTCAAGCGCCCAAGGTGGAAGGCGTTAGCAGTCTAAAAACTTGACATTATTATCGATTAACCGCACAACGGGGGTATACAGTATTATGAAGCGCCCGCAATGAACAGGACCTGACACCCATCCAGTGGAATCTCTGTTAACAAAACAAATCGCGCTCCAGTACCACCAGTCAAAGTCCCCTTACCACCGACGGCCAAATCCAACGCCATGTACAGATGCATACGTGGGTGCACGGCCAACTACCTAGGCGGGACAGAACGAGAATTACAGCGGAGGGTGGGGATATTTGTGGTTGAGTGTGATGGCAGCTGGATCAATCAAACGTAACCATTCATTATCAAAGCCAAACAAGAACACAGCATGCACCGCTGGCCTCTTCAGGCGTCTGTCACCTGACTAAGAACAAGCATTTTATCGACCCAACGTTGCATTTGATAAAGTATTCAGCGCAGAAAACAACAGTTCTGAATTTCCCCAAAATCACTTCTATTCACGCCGGATCCGTGCATGCAGGAGTTGCATTTTTTTAAGTTGGTACAATCACAGTGAACCGCGAAGCAAGCCTTTGACACGATATGTTTCAGTTTTTAGTTTGTTTTTGTAAACTTTAGTACGCGCCTGATGAATTAAACTCGAAATTTCGTGGAAAGCTGCAGTGTTGTGTTCCGTATTCAAGTTTGCTACTGGAAAAAACCTGTTTTGTGTTCTAACGAGTTGCTACTTCTGTTTTCGTTCTAAGATACAGAGATTCAATCTTCGTTGACTATCCTGTTTGTACTTTACATATTATTGATCATACATTATCATACATACATTATTGATCATTCAAAAATCCACCAATGAAAATATTGACAGTTCACTGTGCATCCGACTTTTTGTCCAGATGACTCATCACTTCATGTTTACGATGTTTGCGCAGAGTGACTATTGGGAAGTGGGTCTGTCGAGATTGCATCCTTGGCATGAGTATTTTGCGTTTGAAGCCACGTGCAAGTCCTGTTGGCCCGTGTAACTTGTTAAAAACGACTGTCAAATGTACGCTGTCAGATGCAGTGGAGCAGCTGTTTGTATAATTATGCGGAAAATAACATGGACAATCGGGAGAATGTGAAGATGCACATAGATTTTAGAAGGCAATAGGCGAATATCAAATCCACCCAGATGTATCGATCGGGCGATCCATGTGACAAAACTAAAACGTGTACGCTGGCAGACCTTTGGTGGGTCGAATCATGTTTTATGTTTAAACATGAATGTATGGAGGATGAAGTTTGTCTTCCAAACAAGGCACGTTGAAGAAATATGTACACCTACAATAATTATCGTTGATGATTCAGACCATACATGATCCTTGATTCGAAAGCATAATGTTAGCGAGCAGATGCCTACAATTGCGGTGACGAGATGCTTTACTTGGTATACTTTAATGACCAAAAGCTTGGTAAAAAGTCACATAAAGTGGGTTAGTATTATAAAAAAGCCTTTAATTCCACAGATATTTTGTCATTCTGTCATTCATAAGGTTGTTCTGGGTGTGTCGTCCGAATGACCGCTCGTTCTGATTGACTGGAAACTCGATCACATCTACTTTTGCAACATGTAGTTCAAAGCCTATGAATCAGCGCTACTAGGCTTCCGGAGGAAATCTGGTACTATTTTAAATTCATACTTTGTAAATAAAAAAAAATTTGTCCTCCGTAATTTTTCTTGCGGTTGGTAAAATATATTCTCTAGTCACTGAGATCACAAAGCAGGAAAACGCGCGGAGTTTGAGTATCGTCTTTAACAATACTCTAAAGGTTTTGATGACCGACCGACCCCGAATGTCCGTCTAGTCAGTGCACGGACATTCATTCTGAGAACTAGATGTGTGTCGAAAATCCATTTTCAAGGTTCACCTTCATCTGGCTCGGGTGACAATTTGAACGCTAAATCAACGCGCCTATTAAAAACTCTCCAAAGTCCAGCGAAACTTAATTAATGTACGCGCTAGACCGTGTGCGGATGAGGATGCCCGAGCAACTTAAATTAATCACACTAGATTTCAGGACTGGGTATTGTGCTGAGTACAGGACTGAACAGACCACTGTTTTTTTCCAGGCTTCTTGTCTGAAAAGCCTTCAGAATGTTGAATACATTACTCGTCTAGTGTGTGATTTTGAAGTAGTGTTAGAATGCTCACCTTGAGTGTCCGATATCAGTGTTTCAAATTCACGCACGGCAAAGCATGTGCGTTGTTGACTGGCTTTGTAAGATCGAAGCTCTAGTTGAATACCCTTAAAAAAGGGTAAATGCACCGGAATTGCGTCAACGATAGTAATATGAACACAAAATGATTACCAAATAATCTACGAAACTAATTTTTACTCTCAGATTAACTTTGACGTGAGCGTGAAACCTCCAGTTCTTTGATGCATGGGTCACGTATGCAAAGCTCATATACTGGTCACAGCGTGGTCCACAAATGACTCGTTGGCCTTTAGCCGTGTGTTGTGCCGTTTTGTGGTTAACAACAAACTGTAGCACTTGTAACTGTGATTCAGCTAGTTTTACAAGTTCAGGGTTGGTCGACTTCCGCTATAAGTATGTAGCGGAGAATTATGAAAAATCGGTTTCTGATCAGTCTTCGGAAGAACTAAGAAGTTCGGTGGATAGAGAAAACACGTTCGCTGATTGCTCAAGAACTGATCAGCTGCAAGTATTGTGTAACTCACTTCTGCCTTAGGAACTGAAACATTAACAGGACCGTTTGTTTATAAGCTTTATCGTTTCCTCTCTGCCCACAGCTGGAATTGATCCAGACTGACACAACTATAAGAGAATTTGAATTGATACGATCGATAGGCATTTTGTTTCCTGCAACTCTGAAACAGGTTTATTCCGGTTTTTGAGGGCCATGTCACTTAACGTATCATTCTCCTGGTACTTTCGGTTCAGGCGGACACTAGATTATACGGACAGTCACAGGTTGATGATGGGGACAGATTGATCGTGCTGAATGATCGCAAACCGAATGACCATACAGCTTTACAGGAGAAAGAGTGACATAAAAGCTAGTTAAATAATGGATCGGGTAGTATCAAGTTACCAAATCACTAGCTTTCTGTCGTACGTCAACACAATAGGCATGAATTTTGGAAGTTTACGGTAGATTGTTGTGCAGACGCCAATATATATGTGAATTGCTTTCATTACAGTTTTCTGGTAATCCAGTGATCGAACACGGGTGTAAATAGCCGAGTTATCCCAACACGTTTTATTACGTGAGGTCTATCATTTGGTCGGATATTTTTGTGTGCTAACGCTAAAAGCCCTTGTAACCAAACGACAGCGATGTGAAAAAATGTTCGTGGACACTTTATTCCGTTGTACACGTATGTCGGTAGACTCGCTGTAGCAGATGAATTTACCTCACAGTAATCTTCCTTACAAAAGGAGGAAAAGCAATTGTGGACAGCCCGAACTGATGAATGTTAATTTAAATTGTATTCAGCATATTTAATTAGCACGCTGATCACTTCATGCTATTTTGACCTTTTTTGTCAGAAGACCTCTTGCATCCAAAAAGAACGAAAGGCCCTGTGGGAATGAGGTGCACTTTTCTCAGTGATTAGTGATTTGGAGAGATTATACTGCGTGATATCCATAGAGCGTCCTCTCAGCCGAAAAAGATAATTTAATAGAGAGAAGAAAGCATGAAGACTTCAATTTCGCCAGATAAACCTCACTTGTGACTTTTGAAAGGATGAAGGACATAGATTTCTAACCACATGTTGTTCGGGAACATATTTGCAGCATGGTACCAAAACAGGATGGTGCACCGTAGGCATTCTTGGCTCAGTGACACAGAATGGCTAACAAAACAATGGTTTCACAAAGGACCGGACACTTTTCAGACCCACCAACCGAGATAATCCGAGGAGGAATTTTTCAGTTTATGTGAAAGCCTAGATCGGCATTATGAAAGTCAGCGATAGGCGCTTGCCTATATAATTCTTAACCACGATCGTCAGTATTCCTGGAAGCCGTGCCACCAGTCGCTGTGTGCGCGTCTTCGGCGGTTCCTGTGTAAATAGTTTGAAAACTGATCATCTACACAAATCCCGCAAACTTTGGAAAGGAAGAACTATCGAATTTGTTTTAACTTTTAAGGAACCCGCTGAATCTATTCGTTTTTGAATAGTTTAACTTTCAGAATGGCTCAGGTTCACTTTCAAATAAAGCCACCAATGGTAACCAAATTAGAAAGGGAAAAATCTCGCGAATTATATGAGCTTCCCACACAAGACGCCGTCACCTGAGGGACCGGGCAACACAAATTTACATTTTGCTAGATATCGGATTAAAGGGTGAACTATATTGCGTCCAGGTGCGAAGAAATCACACTACAGATGAGCGATTCATGGGTGACTGCTATGGAATTTAACTTCCAGCGGGGATGTTCTAGGTTCAAACGTCCACGCAGCTTACTGGTAAGCGCCCTGCTGGGTGTTCCAAATAGCGATAAAAAAACCGTACGATGATTTTCTTCGTTTTGGCGTAGATTGGCCTTATTTGCGGAATTAAATCGCAATTGAAATTTCAAAATATCCTCATCCAGACAATAAACCCTAAAGGATCTGCACATTAAAGAAAACACTTTGCAAACCACAGCATGAAATGCTTCTTTTCTTATGAGTTCTGCTTAAAAAGCCATCCCTGGGTAACATTCGAACAAACAGACCATTTTTACTCTCCTGCTGGATCTTCGAAATAGCCTAACCTAATACCCAAATATGGAAAAATTCAGCGAATATACAGCAATTGTATGGGTGAAAGCTGCGTTAAATGCAGGAGAAAACCCTAATTTACCTGCTTCAAACCTACTTGCCCTAAAAACTCAGTTTCACACATCCAGTTACAGTTATATATACAAGCACAGCTTCAGCCAGTGTGAAAACCATCGTGGTATCAGTCTGGTATCCGTTGCATCTAAGGTACTCTCTGGCATTATTTTGCACAGGTTGATGGATTAACGCGAGAGACAGATTCGTGAGAATCAAGCTGGGTTTCACCCTGGTCGAGGATGCATCGACCATATCTTTACCTTGAGACAAATTCTTGAACAGCGCCACTCCTTCAGACATCCCACGCTGATCGTTTTTCTGGATTTGAAAGCTGCTTTTGATTCTGTCGATCGTCAGCAACTTTGTCAGTGTCTGGCGACCAAAGGAGTCCTTTCCAAATTTCTCTCCCTTATGAGGGCACTGTATGCGAACTCCTGTGGGCGTACGAGTATACGGGAAGCTCTCGCCTGAGCTCACCACGTTCAGTGTAAGTAAGAAGTAAGAAAACGCTAACCAGTAAACTTAGTCGGACGGGCAACTGCCGCTCCCTGGATGGGGACCCCGGGACTCAAACCACCTGTGGTTAATGACACTGGCATAAATGGCCCAAATCGCGCAGTCAGTGGTGCTCGTGCATCAAAGCTATCGCCTTCAATGCGTAGCTACTCATTTTCCGAACAAACTGGACATACCTTCTCCTCCAAGGCTTCGTTGTGCGTTCCACATTCCAGTTTTCCGGTGATCGAAACTGTAGCAGCTGGAACCAATGTGCCTGTGGTACAAGGTTTATAGCTGATAAATTGAATTGAATTAGCCAGGGTAAACAGAACTACTGTCGCATATCGCATTTTTCCAGTGAAGGATTTCGAAGAATTTGACTGTACTTCACAGAAACTTGGATAAAATCTACTTCTGTCGTATTGAATGTGCGATGAATAACGGGAACTTGGACGGTATCCAGTTGGAAAAAATGAAATCGATGGGGAGTATGGAAGCCAGTCTCCTTACAAGCCATTATGTTTTGGTTTGAAAATAAATTTCTTATATAAAGATGATTTTGCCTTGCCAGCGTGTGATTAAAGCAAGGAAGCATTTGGCTGCTACGCTTTCCTTATTAGGACTCATCAGCAGTAGGCAAAAAATCCCCAAATAGATGTGAACCAGCGACCTTGAAGTTAACAGGAGAAACATACTATTCAGCTACACACGGCTGATCACAGCTGCCATTGCCTTTCATTTGCAGTGTAGTACCACTTGTTCTCAAACCACGAAATGATCCAGACTGACTAGACCTGCGGGTTCTGATCTCTCGGAGGAAGGACGCATGCAACCTATGGAAATTATTCAGTTTCGAGCAGACTGATTGTTAATTGTAGAAAGTGAAAAGATTTTCGGAATCATCGGAGTTACCATAATGCAATGGAGCCAGTTTGTTATAAACTGAAAACCACTGTTCAGCTGACTTCGGAAATTCACATATGACGAAACTGTAAGGGGATTCATAGCTGCGATATTCGGGCTATTGGTTCAGCACTATAGTGTGTGGCCAACAATCGTTTCGTCCTAGTCCGGAAACCACCGATTGCACGTGTTGTATGAATCCCGATAGATTTTGAATCAGAAAATCATCGTTTTACTTTGGATTTTCTAAGCTGCCTGCACAAACCAGGTAATGGATTTTTTAGTGAGTAAATGCCATTCAGTTTTCTGTATCTATGAGAAAAAAAACGAAATAATTACAATGTTTATATCCAAGCTCATTCGAAACTCTTTTTCTGATGATGAGAAATCATGCGAGAAAATTCCTGAGTGGTCAGAGTTGTCTTTTTCTGGGCCAAAAACCAAAATTCAGTTTGTAGTCAAACTGCTGATCTCGTCCATTAACTACTTTCTTTGCCAGATTTTGGGCGATTTGCTTGACGAAGCGTACGAACTGTTTTTTTTGATAACCAGAAAAACCGCTGCGAAATTTTTGTTCAACTTTCTTCCTCCCTGTGTGCGCACACAAGCACTGCCGGTGCGAACTTGCTATAGAGTAATATAGGGATTACTGCAGGAACGACCAAAAGGATGAAAAGCTTGCATAAATCACTCGGAAGTAGATTGATGCCAGATTCTCGTTCTTCCTAAAAGAGAACGTTGTGTTTGACAAAACAGAAAAAAATGAGCTTTGCGCACGTGCATAAGTAACATCCTGATGTGAGCCTTTTTAACAGTGTATATGTTGACTAGTTCACACGTAGCTCAAAATAGACTGGTTTGTGCACAACCACTCAATAATATCCTTTCTACTAGGAACGTGTTATTGAGTACGTTTTCTTCATCAGGTCAGCCTGCATGCATACATAAGATATCCGCAGCCAAATATGCGTACGGAAATACAGACTGTATGGTTCGCTTTTGAATTAATTATACTGTTCTTGTCGGAGTGTTGTTCACTGTCGTCCATTTTCTTGCTGTTCTCCAAGAAACAGACCATCAAACACTAGCGTGCGAGTGAACGCACGAAGTACATTTGGGCAGACTTCGAGCCGACATCTGATGGCCGACCTGCCCAAGTGTGTCAGGACGCTACACAAATATAATACGTGTCTGAAAGGCACAATTATCGACCGTTTCGGAAAACCGCATGAAATAAGCTTCCACATTTAGAAACAACACGGATCAATTCTGCTTCAGGCTGACTCGATAGGTTTATTGTGCATTGTTTGAATATCTTCTTTGCCGGTATCCAAATTCCTTAGCATTCAAGTAAATGATCTACCATCGTGCCTACACGTCCGGTAAACTTCGCGAATAGCTGTGAATGGGCTGTTTTATTTACCCGTAAAAGGGCGATTATTTTGCCTAACTGAATATTTCGATGCCATGTAATTTGGATCTATGGGGATGACCGAGACCCATAGAAGCAACTATCAAGTCGATGTTATCACAGAGCGCATCCTTACAGTGGTAAGTTTGACTTCACTTTTGTCCACACCAGGCATGTAGATTGGAGATGTATTCGTGCAACATGCAACATGCAACATGAGTTGACATAGTTTAGCACTGTGGTCTTCTCCGTTCACCCATATTACTCCTCCATACATGGCCTGGAATATAGATGCCAGGTACTAGATTTGAACTAGTAGGTGTACGTACAAATGAATCATAGGTGAGCCCCACATCCCGGAGAAAAGTAGATGATTCCGTACCGAGAGGCACATCAGCACTACAACCGTCAATAAACAAACCCAGTCATCGATGGGTAATTGGGCCATGGTGCGTCATGTGAAGTGCATTGTTCTCATTTGCTTTCAACTTGACTTGCAACAGTTGTGTAACAGAGCTCTCCTGAAGGGTGTTTTATAGTACCACCAGGGTTTAAGATGGCATGCATCTATTGGAATGGGAGGTAATAAATTGTGTCCGGTGTGTTGCATGATATGAAGCTGATTATCTAGGCTGTTTGTAACAATTCTCCTTATTTTCACACAGCATCCCCAAAGTTGACTGACGTTTTCTGAAAGACTGCATAAACCAAGTTTCATTCAGCTTACTGGTTCGTCCTGTACCAGAGGCAATACATAATTGTTTTACGAGATATACTTAGTCCTTTCAGGTTGACAGCTCCACATTAACTCCATATATTTAAAGCAGCCTGAAGGAGTTCGGGCTTATGTGGGAACCAAATACTTCAAGATAATCTGTATCATCAGAATGCGAAGACAGGGCCGATTAAAATACTCCCTAAAAGCTCTAAGTTTACCTTTTTAATGTTACTTCAATGAGTTTACACGTAATCTGTATTTTTACATTCACCTTTTTACACTAGCAGGTATTCAACTGGTATGAATGACTGAGCCTTTTGTTCTGCGTGCAATAAAAAAAGCAATACCTATCCTGTGGAATGAACAGATATGTATGCGCTTTTGAAGCACGGAGCTTTGTTCTGGAACACTTTGAAAGTAGGTTCCATGCTTTGTGTGTGAAACGATGTTTAAATGGTTCTAAATTGGCAAACGTCGTAGCTGAACAAAACAGATAAAAATATACACTTGTTTTACAGATTACTTACATTGCTTGTGAAGCTGTAGTGAATTGGGCGGCTGTCCAAATTAACTCGGATTTATGAACTCTGCAACTACCTAGTGAGAAGCACACACACATGGAGTTTGCATATGAGGCATCTTTCATATATTAGGGGCCAATGGAAATGTAAATTCTTTAGCTTATTTAGCTCACTGGGACTTGTAGAAATTACATTTTCGCCGGCGAATAGTTAAATTTGTGCGTCTTTAAAACCCATGCATTCGTAGTCTCTTGCGCTCCTCGGTGAGCACTTCGAGTGGACCACTAACTAGACAGCTTAGTCGCTGATACACCAATAGAATATAAACACAAGAATCTATAATGATTGACAAGGGCGCATGCCACTCGCTACTCTGGTTCAATAAAGACAATACCCGTCTAACTCGATCACGTATAACTCCGAAGTGATTTTTTGTGAGTGTCACATGAGTACCGACTATAGAACGCTTTTGTCCTGGTACGAAGTTTCACTTCTGATTTCCGGAATTGTGGTGTGTACTGGTTAAACAAAATGAGATTATCCAGTTTTCGAAAAAGTTAAAGATTGCGTATTTTGACAGAGTGATTCACAACACGAAGTAGTTATACCAAGCGTCAATTGTTTGCGTGTAAATATGTTCTAAAAATCCGTGGTTAAGTGAAATTCTTAATCGTCTAATGTTTATTTAATTCGATAGATAGACATGCTTTCCATGGGAAAGTCCTTCCGAACTGTATGCAACTGAATTGCCGTCTGAATAATTGTTCATGGTTTCCGGACTGCAACCATAAAGCATTGAATTTTGTACGTATAAAAACAGTGAATTATCCGTCCCCTATGAAGCTAGTATGTGAAATCGAATAAAAGTCCTTCTTTTGTTCTAGTTGGTCTTAGATTTTTTGACAAATAGCGTCAACTAGGTCTGACAAAATATTTTACTGACCAATTCAGCATCCGGGTGTCTCCATACCCGATTCATTCTTGAGTGTGAATTCAACCGCATAGTTCACATTGTCCTGAGTACTCGAGACAGATTGACAGAAAAGACCACACCCTTTTATACCACTGAACTCCAAAGTCTGCTGTTACCAGTGTATATTTACCTACCTTTGCCTGGTTTTATTTAAGTTTTATGTATATTTTATGCAAACACTGCCTGCGTTAGGTATGGTTCCCGTATCGTGTTGATAAGTTTGAGTATTAGGCATAGACAACATTTCTTTCATAGTGGAACAAATGTCTCTGATATACTCGCCTACGGTTTTGCGCCTTAGGTGCCACAGTGACTTGTGACGTGATAAGTAAGCGGGTATTCTGCAGTACAAGCGTAGCTTGACATTTCTCAAGCCGTCTCATCTACTTGGTCTGATCTCAGCAATGGTGCCCACCACAGGTCCGCAAAAAACAGCGACTCTGCAGTCATTTTAGTTTCTTATTCCAACACAACGTGTTGCTGTTTTGGCCGCCTATACTACCAATGGGGTATCGTGCGCGCCTCAGTCCCATTCAGTTGCATCATTCCAAACGTTGAAATATTCTCTCACGTTGATATTTGTTTTGCTCAAAGCATGCATCCACATCACGTGATCTGAATGCAGAAAATTCTGAACATGATTGACGGGGGCAAACTCTGTAACCATTCATGGATGGATGTGGTGAGTTCAAAATAACAAACAAAGAAACATTTTCAGTGAAAATTTAATCGGACCACAAACACATTATTCTACTTTCTCGTTCCCAGTATGAGTTATTGGTGCATTAAAACAATTCAGATGCATTTGTTATCCTCTGAATTCATCCAGTCGATTCATCAAGTTGAGCCATGGGAATATCTCATAGCCGTTTAACTGGGAGGTATAAGCTCCGATTTTCACATCAGTTAATTGAGGGTTTTCAATCAAAACATTCAGCTGTTCTACATCTTCAGTGATTGGCTTACAAGGAACATACAAATATGCCATAGACGTTAGAATATTGTCTAGTGTTAGAGTGAGCGGTAAGAAAGTAAAATGCATATGTTTAAGATGCATCCCCTAATTTTTACAGCCCAACTTTACCGACTCTCAAAACTTTTCATGTAGGAAATTGGTTGCACTTGACTGCAATAGGATAGAACATAACGTTGCCAGAACCCCGGGTACCGCGGCTACCCGATGATCCTCAAGAAGGGCGAAACTGGTCGTGGGCTGTCGAAGAGTTTCCAGAAAACTTGTGAACAGTTTTCTATATGATAATATACTGCGGTATCTCAAATACCGTACCAACTGAAAAATAGGGTGGTCTATGTGCAGCATGGTCATCTGAGGAATATCATAAACGAGCGTTTCAGTGGAGCCTTCCGTGGGAACTCAGTTGATATTCAAATGAGCGTATTTGGCAAAGTTCGTGCTATTTGGGTTCAGATAGAACATACAGTTGACGGAAATTCGGGTACCGCGTCTAGCTGATGAGCCCCAAGAGTTACAAAGCTGATCGTGGGCTGTCAAAGCGTTTTCAGCAACCTTGTGAGGAGTTCCCTTTATGAGTAGGTGGTTTTTACTCTTATCTGTTGCTGGCTGAACTTCAGTTTCCTTTTGGTGGATATGGTTGAGAGCATAAGTATTTCTTTAACCAGAAAACCTTTGTTAACCACCAGGCAGTAAACAACAGAACCTGACTTGCTGAATCCATGCTTTTGTAAGGCACAACATTTTCAGTTTGGGGTGGTATTTGTGAAAAGGGGGTAGAGGATAGACAAAAGATTTATGAAACGTAATTCAAGGCAAAAAAATTATCTGAGGTCCGAGTTATTCCTAAGGCCCTGATAGCGTGGTGAATATAACCTGGAGGAGATATTCGCAACAGGGATCTACATTAATCGAACTCAGGAGTCACCAGATATAGCAAGAAACAGTTGTGAGCAAAATGAATCTGCCGGGGGAGGATTCAAATTAAGCAAACGGTCATTTAGCGTTTTAGTTCATTTCAAAACGATATTCAGTTTGGGTGACCAAGGTTTTTTTGGAAACACTAGGTAACTTTTGCCACACCTTGCAGGAATGAGAACAACCCAGGCCTATGCCAAGTGCCTATCCATAACGCAGCTTGAAATAACGAGAGGTTTAACCTAATGAAGTATTACAAACTTGATGACTACCGTTCACAACAACGTGGCAGGTGCTAAGTTGTCCCTGCAACAAGCCAGTACTTATTTCCGTGCACTCAATTCTACGGGAGTAGATAAATTGACCAAAATGGACAGTCTGCTGCATTTCAATGGTAGTGGTATGGTAGATATTTGACAAATCAGGCCACTGATGGGTGTGGGGCTGGATGCGTTGTACAAAACTGTTTGAACACCGGCGTGTTTGGAAACTAGATGCACGTCTTTGTTTGGTGTCACACGTGAACATTTGTTAAGGATAAAATACTTCCATAAACCTTCGTAGCCCTTCTGATTTGGGCTCCAATCAGCAAGTTGCGAACTCCAGTCAACTGTTTATATGAGATGTGTCGATTACTTCTATGTAGTAAAGACCTCAGTGGTCTTTTTAGGTAGAATAGC
Source organism: Clonorchis sinensis (assembly GCA_003604175.2). NCBI lineage: Eukaryota > Metazoa > Platyhelminthes > Trematoda > Opisthorchiida > Opisthorchiidae > Clonorchis > Clonorchis sinensis. Next base: position 83,668,798 of record CM030369.1, read on the forward strand.
TTAGGCTATGCTCCTAAGACCTCAAAATTTACCGAACAAACTTTGTTTATTTGGAGCCGTTAGGCAGCACTTTATCAGTGCGCTTTGAAAAACCATACTTTTTTCAAAGAACCTAACGTGAAAATTCAAGTTTGAATGCTGTTTGGTCCATTTTTAGAGAGGAAAGGTTTTATGTTTTAGATTTGTACAGTCCATAGCGTCGTCTTCAGTGCAACGGTGGTCAGGTGCGACTGATTGGTCACCATAGTTAAGTGGTGTGTTTTGGATTTCCGCAACACCAAGGACAAGTCTACTGTTTTACAAATACATATGTTTGGACATGACATTCAACCTTCTGGAACACAGAACACGACACGCTGACAACACACTCAAGTGAAGGTGCGTACAGAGAGATGCCGTTTTTACGCATAGTGTGAAATGCTTGTGCACATTAAAAAGAAGGTGTCTTTTGTTTTCGTTGCTCCTGTGTATTTTTAGAAACATCCGGGGTATTCTGCAGATTGTAACGTGTCGCGCGTTTTTTATGGGTTTACTGACGCCCACGAGGCGTATTTTAATTTTAGTAGGACACAAAATACCGGGCTTGCACGTTATGATTTGAATGCAGTCATACAAGATGTAATCTGTTTGGTTTCAATCTAAAATAACTTGTAGTCCCAATAAAGTTTTTACTTCAGAGGGAGTCAACTAGTTCCCGGTTAACGTTTCCGTGTTTTGTTGAAACCAGTGTTTGCTTTTGGATCTACTGAAATACTTTGCTGCGTCTATTAGGAGTGCTCTTTACCTTCGTAACCAGCAATTAAACCCATTATTGCATTCGTCCATCATTTGTCGGTCAAAGAAACATAAACGCGTTTCTCGTGCGGTGTTGAGGTAAACCTTCCAAAGTTGAGTAGCGCTATGGATTGTCCATTACGTTGTCGATACGCTGCGTTAGCTGTCTCCGACTTTGAGCACGAAGAATTATTCTCAGGGAACTTTGCCAACTTTTTTTCTTTTTTACGACATTTTCAAGCGGACGACTTGAATTCAGATCGCGATTTGGAGATCCACATCATCAACATTTTGTTTGCCTTCTGTTTGTTAGAAAAATATTGTTGTGACATACTTCCGGCAACAATTGCCTACTGCATAAACAAAAGTCCCGGAAAAGTTTTAAAGCTGAACTGTGATATTGCCTAGCTATTTATAATATATAAATGTGGAATGTAAACGCGGAGAGCTTCTGGAATAACTCCATCCTAGGAAGATAATGTACCCATTTTTAACAACGAAGTCTAGTTCAATATACATAACGTTGAAACCACAAGCCCGGTGTAGTAAACAAGCCGTAAGTTTGTGCTCTAAACTGTCTACAGCAAGTACAGTTGATCTTATCTTACTTGGTCCTTAGGCACAAACGAACAGTCGGTAAATTGATACCAATGCGTATGCAAAATACCTCGGCTTAGCGGGTTTGTAAACTGCTAATTAGGTGACTTATAATGTTCCTCAAAACATTACAAAAGTAGTAATCCAAGAATTAAGACTAGCCAGAGATTCCAGGATGCTGCGTATTTTCGGAGGACATTTCGGCTGTTGGCTGTTTCCAAAAAGACATTTTAAACAAAATTCTGGACGTATACATTATCTTTGATGTGTGTGGGAAAAGGGATAGATTTCCTATCAAAAAGAACAAAATGTCCGGTATCACTCAGTAAATCCGGAAAGGTCATTGACATGGTATTGAGATGATTAATTTAGCCCCTACTCTACAGCATCAGTGTACAAAATGGGGTGAAAGTTTGCAAGTGAGAAAACTCAAGCCGTTTGCAATCCATTTTGGATTTTTTCATTCATTCTTTCGCTACCTGAACGTCCGATAAACACTCTAGTATGCACATAATCCGTACGCTTCCATCAAGAATGTAATTTTTATAGTCCAGTAAGTCAGGATAGTTGATAATTAGCCAATGTCGTCTCTCATTCGGTTTCCCGTTTATGTGCGCCATACTCATTCGAATATGTTAAATACTGTTCCCCTAACTTTTGCAACTGTATGCTTTGAAAGGACCTTGCCGAAAACATGCTCGTCAATCAATCTTTTTTCTTATTCTAAGTGGGAATTTTCGGAACATATTTTTAGAAACGCTTTTCAGAATAACCCGAGAACATAACAAACATTCAATAAGGTGCAACTCAGGCAAAGGCGGTTTTTCGTTGTAAATACGAAGTAATCTAACATAGTTGTCAATATCTGCAGAAAAACGTGTTCTAAAATTACCCTCATCATCACTAATGACGTAATGCATGTCTGTCATTCTGGTCAACTGCTTGGGTCTTTCTGGGAGCTTATAAATAGCCAAGATTGATCACATCGCTGTTCGCGTGTATTAAGGTCCTCCCATCAGTTAATCGAAAAAAAATAACTGTACAAATAAGCCACTCTAAAAAACGAAATCGTTAATGGAGCCTCGTGCACTCGATCAGACTATAAACAGTTGAAAAATTACCAGAGACCTAGAAAACAGAGTCGTCAGAATTCAACTGCCATACGTAAAAATTCATCTGCGTGGTGGACAGATGGGACCATTACAGCAACTTAAACCATATACCACTTTTCACGATATCGAAGTGTTTTTCATAGTCCTGACCTTTGAGAGATATATGTCGGGGTTGAAACACACACTATCATAATGGCATTTAACGAATCAACAACACACCTTTACTATTGGGATCCGTAAATTAGGAATTATTCAGTGAACACTCATATTCAGGAGAACCAAATATATGCTGTTTCGATAGTTATAAATAGCTTTGCGTACTACAAGAACCGATCGTTAAAGGAGGAGGTGGGATCCGAATCTTCAAATGCCACGTATCCATCTAAGTAACTAATTTAAACCAACGCGTCTTGATATCCGACCAACAAAAAACTATCGTAAACACAGTAGTAAGGCTTAAAACAGTTAAACGAATTATATATATATGGATTAATGGATAATAGACAAGTAATACGATACATACCAGACAAGTTCAATCTGCTAGAGACCATATTTTGTAAAAAAAAATGTTTGACAATATTTAACTGTTAACGTTTTTGGGGAATTTTATAATTTGCTTATCATTCCCATTTGAAGTTGCATAACACTTATTTAGACCCTTCTGCGTCGTTGGTGGACATAAAACTCTTTGCGTGTCCAGACCACGCTTAGCGGCATCCATTCACGAAACCAACACATCAATCAGACACACTGTCAACATTTTTCGAGGATGACGCAATAAATAACGGGACCTGTTCACTTACAAAGTGAACACTTATTTTTTGGACGTTTGCTACTTTATTCACCCACTGGTAAATGTTTAGGGTGAGATCCATCCAGGACTAGCCGAACCTGAAGCGGCCAGATTACACTTACAATTTCTCGAGTTATGTTTGCCTTGGTTTTGTGACTTAAGTAGGTTAAAGATTTCAGCCTCAGGTTAAATTCAAACTGAACGTTTGTTGTATTGTTAAAAAGAGTGATGGGGTTTCAAAAGTACAGTGTTCGTGTGGCAGACCAAAACCGGTCTCCCTTAGGAGTAGAGTCATCAAAGTTGTATGTCAGAAGACCCAATAGGGGTGTGCACTTCTGGCAGAGATCTTCACCTAGGATGAATCCATCAGAGAGTGAGTGAGATGAAGTACTTCTGCTACCTATCAAGACCTCACTGGAAAAAGGTCTCTTGAAATTTCTCAGTCAGGTCGCAGGATTAAACCTGCGCAGATTTGCGATGGGAAACACGTTGCAATCTTCTAATCTTACAGAGAGAAGTCCACGGACCGTCTGCTTATCGAAAAACAGTCGCAAAGTCGACATTAAGTTTTGTATGTGTTTAGCGGGATGTCTCTTGAGGAAAAGGAAATTTTGTTGCGTTTGAATTGCAGCTGTCCAACGGGTAGGGAAATTTCAACGAACTTACTTTCAAGGATTGTCATATTAGCTACCGTGTTTCCGATTCTCTTTTTGTCTATCTGTAGATCAGTCTTCTCCAAAGTTAAGCTTGAAGTGCACTTTGTGCCCTTCTTTGCTGATGTATGTTCACCATAAGGATTTTGATAATTTTTAGCGGAAAATGGAGGCTATCGTGACAGCCTTGTGATTTACCGTAATTATTTTGTGTGTACTAATTTTTGTGCCTTTTTCTTGCCTGTACGACACTCCGCTAAGTGTTTGACCATAAACATAAACTAACAGTGCGCTATCAATACGTGATTTCATCCTTAGGCTCCAGTTCAAATCAAGAAATTTAGCATATTTAGGAATAATGAATTTTACCCGGACAAAAAGCTGTTTAAAAGGCATTTGTCCGCGAAAAATTGCCAACTTTGGTCCACAGCGCTTGTTCTGCTACAGGTCGTATGCAGATGTGTTTGCAATACAAATCTTAATTAATGGCTCCAAAATCATGTAAAAAGTTGCACCCTGGTGTATTGTATAGAAACACATGCAGCAATATCCGAATGGAAAGCGTTGTTCATTCTATCATGAACTGATCGGGCAAATAACACAGAGGGTGCTGTGGTTCCCTGGCCATAGTCACTTGATGAGAAAGTGGATGGATGGGGAATAGAAAATATGCCAGGACACATTGAAGTGTATTACCGTTGTATGGATCCCTTCACACTTTTCACTTCAGTTTTTTAAATTGTCGAACAGGTTTATGTGCCAACGCGTGTACCCATGTTGATTTTAACCTCCATCGATAAGTGAGCAATAAAGAAGGCTGGAAGGGCCAGTAGCGTTGATTATCCTCCTGTAATAGATTTTACAGGGGTCCGATGCTCGTGTTTCCCATTTTTCCAGGATGGTTTATAAGTTATTTGCTTTTTCGTTTTCTCATTCGGCGGCGGTGACAATACCCACGGTCCGTATGTGACACTTACAATACGAATAGCCCCTGTGGTGGTTTATAGTTTGCTTTTATTATCTACTATTCGAAGGTGAAATTTGGGACTTTTATATTCTCCGATTTTCTTAATTTGGAAATTATTTAACACAAGGTTATCACGGGCGATCACAAAATCTAGTTTAACAGGAATTCCATTTTACTGCATGGTTATTTATGGTGGTGGAAACCATCTACTCTGCCATTCATTTAAGGTGTATCTCCTTTGCACATTGTTTGGAAGTAAGTCAGACATATTCTGAGAAATGCCCAAAGCGTGGTGAGCGAGACACTTCACCGGTTGTGTTGTTGCTGAGAGCTGAAGAAGGGCGGCTTGCTGCAGCATTACTTGCCCGTTACCACAAACAGCTCAGTAAGAGTGGAGTTGGAATCCTCCAGTAGGGTCATTTGCACTCAGAGTTAACAGCTTATACTCTTTTTTATTTTAATTCTTGGTGGTTTTCGTAATCGAGAGGTATGTGGCCTTGAGTAGGTGGATACGCAAGACACAGGAATGGCGCAAATTACATTAGTTGTCTGGATTTTTAATATAAACCGCATTTTACTAGCTGCCAGCTGACTTTCTTTATAATTGACTTCACTGACTCTGTTAGGGATACCGCTAAAAATTAATCGAATCGACATTTTTATATTGTTGCTGGCAGGTCAAACTAGTCTGATTTTCTACAGGCATTTTTCTGCCAAATGCTCTAAATGACAAGGGTTTGAATTTAAATGTGTGAATGGTAAATTTCAGAACATTTTCATTTGTCACAGGCGTACTGCAGTCACTCTTTTTGTTCCAACATGAATTTCCTTTGAAGCCATCTGCATTAGTGCTGAGAGTTTTGCCTTTCTGCGTTGCATCTTCACTTGCAGCATTATCAGATGAGTACACCGGTGCTATGAAGCAACGATAATTTATTTGAATAAGGAAGAAACAAGAAAGGAAGATGAAATGTGCATGGATCTACGGATGGTCTGCCCTAAACATCTGAGGTACCTACACTACCCAGTCTGACAGCCTGGATAGAATCTGACAGCATGAACGTCATTGACAACGGTTTGCCGCAATACCGTTGTGCTTCTCTAGCCAACATCAAAGAGGGTCATGTGGACGTCTCGTTGAGGGTTATCACCAAAACAGCACCCAAACGTTTCGTGCTATTCTCCGTTCCCATCTTCCATGTCAAATTGTGTCCCCCTTAGGTTTCCGCCACTCAGAATTAGGCGCAGAGAACAACACTCGTTTCGGAGAACGATGATTCAGCGTGCGTTCCACGTGGCCGAAGCACTTTAGCTAGCTGCTTTGCGGGAGTGTCGTCTGCTTCACCAAAACCCCGTCTGCTGACAATTTCATTGGAAATCCGATGGTTCCAACCTGCTCCAAATATATTTATGGGAGATCGGTGATCAAGCGCCTGAAGACGCCTTAAATCTTCCGCAAGAATTAGCCCAGCCTCGCAGGTGTTTAGCAATGCAGCCCGAACTGTAGTTTATTACGTGCCTTATTTGGGGCCCGGTTGGATTTCTCTTGCCGCCGCAAGTGGCGCAAGTTTGTAGACACAAATCTGGCTTGCAGGTTGCGTGTGCTTAATGTGTATGTCACATTGCCGACAGATAGTGCAGTCTTGAGGTCAAGGAACACAACGGTGTAGGCCGCTAGTACGCTGTATTGTTCCATTTTGTCCACGAATGTTCCTCCAGGACGGAATCCTGCCTGTTTTACTCGGGTCCTGTATTCATTCATCTTTGTGATACGAAGTAAAGTAAGCGACGCAAAAAGCCTAGGTACAACGGGTCCAAGCTTACTTCTCTGTGACTGTCACATTAACTGCAAGCACCATGTTTGAAAATGGACACTATTATCGGCTAACCACCGTTAGCTGGCACGGCCCTTTTCCCGAAGAAATGCAAATAAGTCACACAACCACTGACTGAAGATTCCATCTTCATCTTTGAAAAGCGAGTGGGAGTTCTCCAGGACCTGTAGGTTGGGGACGCCTGATAGGGTAAAGACACCCGTTCATTTACGGAGCCTTCGGGGGTTTCAAGTTCACCGTCTAGGGATAAGATGCTGGACAGCTACAAGTGGCCGGTTGAGCCGGTCTAACGCTGAGTCTAACGCTTCAGAAGTTCCTCTTTTTCGAAAATAATCCAACCCACTTATCAGTGATTGCTGCGATTACCGGAAATTTCTTCGGACCTGTTGCGTGTCCATCGTCCAATCCAAAGCAACCACACAGTTGAGCCTCATCCCCGCCAAGTCTACATACAATCGTATTCACATCCCCAGCGACCTTAACAATAGATAAGCATTTACCCCGCCGCTACAAGGCGCTCAAAGAGTTGCAAAAGCTGTCTTTGAGCGTATTATGGCTTCAGTCTGTTTGAGGCTTAAACAGATGAAATAAACAAACAGCGAATAATGTCACTTTTCGGGATACTCTTACAGATCTTGTCAAACGAACCACACAGGGGGAACTATCAACAGACAACCGTTCAACCGCATAGAACACCAGCAGAACCAGCAGTAGTGGTTTCCGGGCCACCTGGAGCTAGCGCAAACCGATGGAGAAATCAGCTCAACAACCCTATCTGGTTCGTGAACCCTTGTTTGAGACAGACAGCACACAACAGAATGAAAACCTAGCATACACATCGGCAGTCTGTTATCTTGCTTGTTTTAAAGTCCGAACGCTAAAGGCTGTCAGGTAGACTGAGTGTCAAAGTGTCTGTGTCCTTGGCGGCCAACGCGGTTGTAGATACGTTAACTAGAGACAATGGAATGCGGATGGATCTACCAAACCTCAAGAAAGGTCCCGCGGATATGTCGCTAGAAACGGTGTGAGCGAATGCGTGAAAGAGAGAATGAAGATGTCAGCGGTAACCTGTTTCCTCTTACCCGCCCTGCTGTATGCAGCGAGTCAGGTGATCCGGCTGATGGCACCACGCGATATCCAGTTTAGCATGAAATTATTTGCAAGGGTGTGTGTGGGCTGAGGTACTGCCATGGTGCTAAGACCCAGCCATTGGCACGTTTATGCTCCTCATGCAAAGTACTTGGCCCAAAAGCCTAACCGCTTGGCCGTGATGGTTGGTGTGAGACCGTCAGAGCGGCCTATATCTTTAAGGCCGCACATGTTCCAACCTAGAGGACCAGGAGACTGTGTTAGCCAGTATGAGGGGCTCTGTTAGCGTTGCTCGTATGCTCTCCAGTGTAGCTCATTGGAATATTGGGATATACAAACCGTTATACCAGGGTAGATTCCAGTGGCTCATGCTTCTCAAATAGACGCGGAAGAAAAATTAGTACGTTTACACAGGAGGAAGTTGCAAGGATGCAAAGGTGATTGCGCAAGCAGCCAATGTGGAAGGTATCTTCCCTAGTCTGTCGCTTTTCTACAACAAAATTGTCGGGAGCTGCTAAGAATCAAGAGTGTGCTCAACTTGGTGTCCGTGGGCTTGTAGGTGACTACACTGGATAATGGGTAGCGTTAACAGGAGCTAATTATGACGACTCCCCACAGAGGCAGATAGTCTGTAATAGCAGTGCCTTCCACTATGCCATTTTCTCTTTCCACATTTATTTGCACATTAGGGCAGGCACATCCAATTTCGTCATCTATTTTAAGTATGCTTATGACAGTAATCGACTGCATCTGTCACGAACGTGCACCAAATCCCCAGTTAAAGCTGCATCTAGATGGGTTTTTAGCTTTCAGGTAAGCGCTCTCACCGGCACTGTTCCGAAGTGCCAAAGCAAAATATTTGGCGTCTCTGACAATGCTGCAATAAACTATCTAAAATCCGTCACTTCCACTGTCCTCCTCTGTGGAATTTTTGGGTGTGACTCCATCAGATGAAGTCAGCTACTTCACTCACATCCAAAATGCTTTTAATATAGTTTGAAATATGGCTGCTTATTCCGAAATTATGTTCCCTCCAGTCTTGTAAATAAGTCTATTAGAGTCACTTGCCTGCTTCACTGGATTCATTGTTCCCACATACTCTCCGGTGGCTACTGACTCATTATCAGGCCTAAAAAACAGCTGTTTAGGTGCAGTTAATTCTCAAGGTATACCATTTTCGGCCTGTTCGTAAACAACTTTTTTGATGCTTTTTCGGGATTCTTCAATTTACCCTCAATTCCCCACTGATGTCACGTCTAGCTCATTCATAGCTTTAAAGGCACAAACCTCTACCCTGTATGGCTTCCACAATCAGTAACTCGGTCGACCTTTGCTGGGATCGGTTGCTAGCTGACTGCACGGTCATTGGTACTGGCCTGCTTGGGCTTACGTATAACGAACTACACCACAGTTCATTTTTGGGTGCCGCAGTATATGTGCATACTAATGCATATGCATTCAACTCTACTTGGTTTGATTTGAATTTTCTGGTGACAACTGAGTGCTGTGAGCTTAACAGCAGGGTCGTAGCCCTTTATTTTGGAACTGCTTATTGCTGCAGAGAGTTCTGCTCCGACCACATTGTTCGAGGTATCTCTGATGCACAATGGTGTCTCAACCGCTTTTTGCACAAAACTCGAGCTCGGAGAATCCATTGTATGAAATAATAAACCGTGTATGAACGTTTTAAGTGGCATTACAAACTAGTTTCAAGTAATAGTTTGCCGTCATCTCTACTACTCTCTTTTACATTAGTCCAGTCCTGGAAAATTGTTTGTATATGCTGTTTAGTATCCTATCAAAGGTTGACCAAAGGCAGTACATTTATAGCTGCTGTTGTCATCGTACGCGGTCTCGCTCACCTGAAACGGAAGTGGTCCAGAACCGCGCTTCGAAGTTCTCACGGTTCATGAGTAACATCTAAGTTTCAAGGATAATATTAATGAGCCATGCCTCATGAGATTTAAAGCAAGTTTCTGAGCATCATTTGTGAATAGTTACATACATATATGTGTTGCTGAACCAAAAATGTGCCGTCCCCTGTAATGTACTTCATACATCATAACTTAATCAACACTGAAGATGCCATTGGTGAACATTTCAAGCAACCATATCCATATTAAAGCAATAGGTTTACTAGCTTAAACTGAAGAAAAACAGGCACTAATCCCATTTTCAGGAAGACAAGCTCATGGAAAGGAATTTTGTCTCCCCTTTGCTCACCTGCCAAGACCTACTCAAGCAGGACGGATAGAAAACTGCCTCTAGTCCACCCAGTCACAGCCTTTGAAAAATCAAATGCCGACATCATCATCTATTGCGTCCCGGTGTAAAGTCGTACTTCCCCCGCGGGATGACTTCTGATCATGTTCCACGACATCTATTGAAAGTCACCCACTTTGTCTAAAAAGCACCAATAGAAGGTAGAGGATTGGCACCCCAAACCTTATTTGTTGGCACTTAGGGTGAATCCACCTCGATTCACCCGTTGGATCCTCACAATATCATGTCATTTCACTCAAACGATATTTTCTTACAATTCCGGCTTTGCTCATGCCGTCACCTCCAGGCATCAAACAGTTTCTCACTGGCAGTGTAAACACAACCTTTAGGTTAAGCTTGATCAGTAATATGATTAGCACACACTCCTCTAACTACCAACAGAGGATGAGTGAAATTTGCTCGGTGGATGAAATCGTCGCCTGAGGAGCCAGCCAACACCTTTGACTACTTGATGTGGATACCGTATTTGAAGGAAAGGTGGAACTCTCTACAGTTTACGTGCAAGATAACCACACTGCTGATCAGGCGCTCATGACCAAACGATTAAGTGTTCCAAATTACTAGTCAGGAGGCTGCAGGCTAGGGATTCCCTGGAGTTTCGCGATTGTTGATAATTCACAATAAGTGCTTTTTCTTGCTTTCCGGTATAGATTGCCTGCATTGATAGGAAGGAGGCTCTAACACACAGACACTAAATTCTTCTATTGGATGGAGACGTTCCTGTTTGGAATTGATCAATTTTCGTTTGACATCCCCGTCAACATTTTACTGTCTTCAACTTCATAATTAGGTTTTCGGAGGGCGTTGACGCCTGCAATCGTTTTTAAGAGAATGCTTATTACTATCCGACTGGTGCACTTCCGCTCATTGGTCACTCCTTGTCACCTTATTGAAAACTCATTACTCAAACTCCTGTTTTTTCAGCATCTTTTCTTCTTAGTTCCAGCACAAAAAGCCTCCTATTCTGTCAGTGTTGTCACGTTTCTGGATGCGATTTTTGTGTCATGAATTCAGACAAGTGACGATAACATGATGCGCACCATTCAGTTCGTCCTAATAAGGCTCTTATTTTTAATAATCAGAGCGCGTTTCCATTTAGACTTTTTGCATTAGTTTGTGGTTCCGGTTTGGAGGGCGGATTCCCGTTCGGATGTGTGAAGACGTGAAACTGAGCTAATCTTGAGTTAGTGGTCTAGAGCGTGAGAAAGAGGGCACTGTTTGGTCAGTCAATCCAAATATCTTGTCCACTTATCTTGAGCCTGAATTGGCTCAAGCAGGCAGGGCCCAAGGTGTGGTTGTCTCATTCCTAACTGTGCTGAATGAGGCAATCCCCTTTTGAACACCATCAGACTCCAAGTTATCAAGAGGTTTCTGTCCTTACTGGGTAGTAGGTTGGATGTCGCAATTCAACTTTTGGGCAGTCAGGCTCGATTCTTTTAGGCCGGCCCTCTTCCGGAGAAGATGGAAACTGTGCTTCCATAAGTTAAAGAAAAATGATTGCTTGAAGTGCACACCTTATTAGGTTCATACGTGTACTGCAAAGAGGAACAGCATGTTTTAGTTAGTCCCCCTGATATTATGGTTTCTTATTACCAGATCTTATTGTCTGACAAGGTCAATGAACAAGAGCTTCAGCTGATGTAATCATAGAGTCCACAATGTGTTTGCTGAACTGGAGACAGCTCAGTGGTTAAGGCGTGAACTTACTGACCTAAAGGTCTGTGGGTCGAACCCAACCCCAGCAATTGCTCCTGTCTGGGCTTGAGCTTCCTGAGAGCGATGTGGCACCTATGCGTCGAAAGGATGCTACAGATGGACGTTTATTATTATTACTATTATTCGTAGCGGAGGCCTAACGAATAAGACATCGGAAGGGTAACAACTTTGGGTGGTGTCGGCTAGTGAACGCCAGGCCAATTAATTTCATCACTGTTCAAGGCAGATTTTTGTCTGTTGGCAGGTAACACTGTTAAAAATTTGGACTTAATCCGAAAACAGACAAGTATACAGACATTCATTTGGTGGAAGAACAGGAGGAAAGGATGCAGCGAGACAGATACTTAATTGCCTGTGACTTTTCGATGTAGCTGCATTTGATACTGAAAAGCCATTAATTTCGGCACGTGCGACCATACAGGAAGATTCAGAAATATCGTTCGTTCGTGAGCCTTTCTCTCAATAGATCGTCCTTGCATGAATTTGTTGCATCACGAAGTAATCAGACTGTTGAGAATGAAAGGCAAACTTGGCAACAAATCACATGTGGGTGCTCCCAACAGCCTGCGAGATTTTCAAGTGTTTATCTTGTCGTGTGATTCTACTAGAAACGTGCTGTGTACCAAGACATGAGTGCACGCGGAGAAAATGGCACATGGTTCCAGCTGATGTTTCCTTTGTCTGACTTCATGCTGATGCACTTTGGTTCAAGTCGTCAAGTGCACTGCATTTACAAGCTACCTCAGCAAAGTGGTGTGTAAAAAAGATATGCGACGCTTTGCGTCAACACAAATGTCGGGACGGCACGGTCTGGAACAGCTGATTGTATGACAGGTAAAGGATCAGAATCACCGCGATCCAAGTTCCACTATCTGTCTTGCAAACAATGCTCGACGGCGTAAAAATCGCCAACTGATTGCTAGATAAGTTGGTGGTGACATTTCAGCTTGCATTGAGGAAGAAAACAAACTTTGTTGTTTTCTTACCTGCACTGCAGCCGCAAATTTGTCACTAAGTGTGAATTCAGTGTTCCAACCGTGCATACAGATAGATTCACATCTTGTAGTCGGCTGTGTTCAGCATTTTAAGCCAACACAATCGGAAGCACCCTCAATAACAATAGCTTCCAAAATAAAACTCTTACAAATATATTCAATAAGAATACAAGGAAGCAGAACGACGAAAGCACTTCTTGGGGTACTATACGCTGGAAAATGTACCTTGTCATCAAAGGCTACCTGTTTGTGGAACAGATGGTAGTGAATGAAAATATGAGATGCCCGATGGGTCTTACCCATACTAATTGCAACTAACTAATTTTAAGGAAAAAACTTACAGCAGGCATGTTAACAACAAAAGAAACACGCAGTAACAACACAAATCCACTTGAAGTTTGAGATAACATCAGTTTGCAGTGGGGTGTTATCCCATGTACAGTAATTGTGAGTCGCTGGGAAATCGGCAGAGTAAGAAACGTTATATCGTCTGCAAAATTACCAATTATCGTAGAGAATGGATGGGGAAACTCTTCCGCAGCCTTCACTATTGTCAAGCTTTTTCAATCTCAACAGGTAGGCATAGCCCTTGTGGTCCTTTCACCTCATTTCCCATCTGTCCGTCAAACTGTAGGCAGTTGGCGAAATACACTTATTATGAGACTACGCATATTTTAAAGGAAACTGCACTCAGACCCAGCTAAATGCCAGGTTTAAGATATTTCTATACCGATGAGCTCCGAGAAAAGCGTATTCGACTGTGAACGATGGTAGAGTATTCAGGAACCTCGAAAGTCAAAAATGTTCAGCGATATGTCCACCAAATGAAATTTGGGACACTTTTATGAACCACATTTAGTTGAAAAATCCTATGAGCGATGGATTCAGCTGGGATTTAACCGAGTCACCCTTTGAAGCTAGCTGGGTATGAATGTGAAGATACTTGGCAAGATTGAGGCTTCATTGTAGTTCACCTACCTGGAAAATAATGAGGTGGCCAGGATTGTGGCAAAAGAGGCCTCACAAGAATGGTTCAACTCGGTGGGCTGTTTTTAAAGACGTAGAGGCTGACTTTAGATGTTGAAACATTAACTCCCTGCCGCAACTACTTCACTAAATATTCTTCTCCTAAAAGCATCATCTTTTTATAAAAATATGCGCAGCATTGACAAATGACTGTTGTTCATCTTGCTGTTGCCTTACTCCAAGCTGACTTTTATGTCAGCGTAATTAGACAACAAAAATCTCTCCTTTCTCTGCAGTTCATCAAGAAGCACGACATATCAACGCAGTGCGTAATTTCATAATCCAGAGGCATTTAGTTACCAAATCTGCAGTGGTATTATCCGAGAGCTCGCTAAAACTACCCCCGGAATTCACGACGGGTGCAGAGTTTCAGAGGATTTTGTCGGTCGCAAACATCCAGCTTTTGGATTGGGATGTGATTTTAATGACTCAATTATTTACAGCTATGCTTTAGCACCAAAAATTGAACCAATTAAACAGTTATCGCTCTTTCAGTTCACTAAATGATCCATTTCTCCAATAATTTATCACAAAACAAATGCCACCAATAGGTTTTCAAACCTACCAGTGACGTGTCGCGTCTTTCCAGACAACATTTTATGGTGTGGGGTTCCAATGTGTAGTTGACACCTGGCACGAGTTTGCCAGTAGGCAGCTCTTACAACCCTGTATTCCTAGCTGCACTGGGATTTGAATGGTTCTTGATACCGTACTACCAGCGCGAGTGATGCAGATTGACGAAAATAAATTCGGTGAACAAATAAGCCGGAACCGAGCAAATGCCTGTTTTGTTCTAAGCCGTTTATTTGCTCTATTTGGCGAGAAGTAGTATTGTGAGGCGTCTTCAGTTTCAGCAACTGATTTGCAAAACAATTGCCCGAGCTTGGCTAACACGCCCACAGCTAATGAATTTTTTCAAACTACCAGTATTCCACAACATTTCTGCGGGCGCTTATAAGCTAGCAAACAACAGAAGTAAAGGACTTGTCATAAGGCATTTCATCAACAGCGGGGGCGGTGCAGGCAGTATGACTTCTGTTAACGTCGTTGGAACCACTGCTCAGGGACAGTAAGTTATGCTTTAATATGTATGCAAGTATGCCCGAGTTAAATGTGCATGACAAGCCTATGAGTGGGCTAATAAAACCAAATCTATGCCATTCGTAACTGAAGTGCAAAATAAAGAGTTACACACGATCCCGAAGGAGTTGGGTCCTATGTATGTTTGTCCACTTTGTTTGAACCTTTCATCGAAATCATTTGGGTACCTTGTCACGTCAGTAACTTGGACATTTAAATTGGCCTCATATCGCAGCTTAATGACAAGCCGATTTGATTTATCGAAATCAGTCCAGTTTGGGTTCAAGTGGAACATAAGGTTGACGGAAACTCGGGGACTGAACCTACCTGATGAGCCCCAAAAAGGGCGAAACAGGTCGAAGAGTTTTCAGCAACCTTATGAGTAGTGCATTACGTATGAACTATGGTAACTTGAAGGATGTACCCTTCCATTCCTTGCGTCAATATCCAAACGAATGCTGGATGAACCGATAGATTGCACTAGGTACATATACTTGATGTTCAGTAATCAGACTGCTGCTCACGGTAAATGTCTTTTCATAGCTGGTCGCCCGGTAGCACAATACCTTAAAAATACGGCACAAATATGAGGAACAGCTTAATCGGGCCCCATTACCTGAGTGTGAACTAGTCAGAACATTTGAATAATGGAGCTCAAGCCAGAAAATCGTTTGTTGGCGCCACAGTTGTCAACAGTATACTCAATAGCGTAAGTGCGAACATCTAACTCAGTACGTTTTCTATCAGATCAATTTGCATACTTTTATCTAGGAGGCAGCACAAAAACCACGTAGTAAACTGGGTTGGGCAGTAATACGGAAAAATATGATCGGCACATTTTCCCATGCTCCAATTCGGCTGATCTGAACAACCGGCGAAGCCTGGCAGCAATAAGTGTTCAGTGAGGTAATAAAGTCAGTTAAACAAGCATACACTTATATACATTCTTGTGATAACCGACAGGCTACTATTACCAGTGACAAACATTCCGTGTGCATTTTTTGCGAATCGCGTACGCCAAAAGTAGAGCACATTTCTCAAAAGTCCATTCTGCTTGTACTAGAACATGTCTGGACTATATTGCTCGCATCAAATGTTGATTCTGCAGCAGTCGGCCAATCTATCTTGTGTTCCAGTGAAACACACATTGGCGTGCACTAGTATGCGCACTTGCGTGAAGGCAATATTACGCCCTGATTGACAAGATACTGACAGTGACGCTACATGGTGACGTAAACAGCTTAAAAATGCATGGTATGTAATTTTATCGAGACGTCCCATCTAGCCTGAGTAATAACTATATGAACGTATTCAGGACAGTGTTCCTACTACATAGATCAACCTGAGTAAAAGTAGTGGAGTCGGAGTGCATACTCTCAGGAACGGGCATGTTTTTTTCTGACCCGAGATGGAGGGGCGGGGGATGAACATTGATGCTTTGTAACAAACTTTGCAAACTATCACATTTACCTCGCAAGACAATTACGTTGATTTCGCCCTCAAACAGGCGGAAAATCGCCTGAGATCAAGTGTGATTCCCAGTTGTTATTAGTCCGCTGTTTCCATAAGCCCTACAGAAACCTGAAAGGAGGAAAGGAAACCTGGGAAGGTCATAGAAATACCTCGTTCGAGTTTTATTACGCTTGCTTGTTTGATTGTATACTTGCCAATTCCTAATTTCAAGGCCTATCTCTTGAGACAGGATTAGTCAGCCTCAGTGATATTCACTGTCTAGGTACGGCCATCTACTACTATATCAGCATAAATCATGGCCCTCTGCAGACCACCTGAACTATGCGTTGCACTCTACTGCTCTTGACAATGCTGAGCCAAACCCTCAGGTGCCTCGGGCAGAGAACACATCAATAATACCGGTCCCGCAATGAATATTACTGACATTGCACCACTATTTTTGAGGTCAGTAGAAGGATTGAATTGCTCCAACCACGACGAACAAATTCATTTTGCTCGCTGAAGAAAACGGCTTGTGGAGTGGTTTGAGGAATGTTGTAATGCATATTTTATAGACCACAGCAGAGATTTATTTACTGTTTTCTGCTTTGAAGTTTTTGGTGATGGACTGTTTTTAGTTTTACTTGAGGTTTGTAAGTTGGCGCCATGTGGTGCTGAGTTTAGAATAGTCTCATGAACCGGAGTTTTAATCAATGCTTGGTTTAAAGTTTTTTTGTCGGTCCATTTTGAGACCGATTTATTTACATGGACCACCAATGCGTTTATGAGTAAAGTGACCACATCTTCACTCATTCAGTCCGCGATATCTGAGTACATAGCATAGCTGGTCCACAACCGTTTGTTGTCTGGGGTTTTTCAAAACTGCCCTGGTGTCTTTTACCTTAACCATGTGGAACACCTGCATTCATTTGACCGGATAGACGTTGCGGCGTTAACAGCCGTCACATCCAAGTTCACACGGGCCACTGTGAAAGGAGTTATCAGAAATCTTGAGGGATAACCAGTGATCATTGCGACGATAGAAAATGCTACCACTAATTTGATATGAACATAATACTAATCTGAATACAGATGATTTGCTGCCTTATGATGTTCCTGCGTGCAAAGTTAGCATTTCACTTACTGCAATAGCGTCACGGTGGTTGCCCGAGTTGTCCACCCGTCGGCTGTCGCGTTTGATCCAGAAACTGGTACTGGACACCTGTACAGAGATAGAGAACACCATTGTCCAAAGACAGCTTACATATGGTGCATAAGTGCAAAGAGTGTGCATGCATTTACGTTTCCTGGCAGAGTCAGTTGGGTACATATATTCCAGCATCTACTGTGCAGTTTCTCCCTAATATTTCTCAATTGCCTTACGGCCAGCGTAGAATCAGCTAGACCAGTTGAAACCGTATAAGGTGGGTCGCTTTTAGATAACACCGTGGAATACCAGATAAATCATCGTTGAAATCTCTTGGGGGATTTTTCGCGGGTCGCACTGCCAGAGTCATCCTGATTTTGATCGAGGATGTGGCTACAGCCTTTGAACAACCAATTTAAGGCAACGGGAAACCTACCGAGAAACAAGTGACCAGCAGGCTGGGATGGTCACTGGATTCAGAAGGTAATGTCATCTACTCAATCCACCGGAGCTGATTTGTGTCCCCACCTTCGTTGCTTTGGAATCAGAGTTTCGCCTAAAAAGATCACCAGTATATAGTGAGGCTTGTTGGAGCGCCTGACGCTGGTTTACGTCAACTCACTTTGATTAAAGCACTTCTACAACGAGAAGTCAGTGAATCAGACATACCCAGCAGAAGTTGTAGATCATCCAGGAGGATTTCGACAGTCCGCAAATGATTAATGTATTCAATACCCAAAGCGTCCGGCCCGAACCGATCAATCTTTCATGAGGGACCAAGTAAAACCTTGTGAGTAGTTTGGATCGAGACAAATCCGGTATTCGTTTCAAATCTCGATTTCTTGTTTTCTGTTGTTGAACGAATAGGTAAATTTTTCCCGGTTATCGCTAAAGTTGGGCCAAATATGAAAGCATATAGAGTGTGACAAAAAAAAACAAATCCGCCTGCCAGTTCCGAGGGACCTGTTTATTGGAAACTAGCATACAATCACATACGCGTGAGAAATATTTGTTTTTAATAGTGACATTTTAAAAAGAGTAGGATTCCACAGTCCGCAGTGTTCTTCTGAATCCACCTCTTTGAAGAAAATTTCCGCTATAAGCCCTCATTCGCAAGCTGACTTTGTGTTGATGAGAGGTTTATCTGAGTTTCGCCTGGACTTATCGTTCACAATGGGTTTCAAATTAATGCGCTACTCGAAAAGTATGTCTCGAAACTACTCACGAAGTTACTCAAAATTCTGGACAGCCCAAGACCGTTTCTTATTATTCAGTTTTATCAGTTAGAGTAATTTCGTACCAACTAAAATTCCGGAAACATTGCTGAAGTTTATAGTAATATTGGGACGCGTGCGACTTTATTTGAGTGTGACGATCTTAAGACGGAAGTCACTTGCACACATCGGTTGGACTACATCGAAAAAGATGTTGGTCTACAGATCTTCCTTTTTGATCTCTGTTATTCCAGCTTTACTACAAGGTTTGCGCATCTGGTAGTCAAACCTACACCTATCCGGCTGCACTCTTCCCGACAGCATTGTCTGATCTACTCTGAAAATTCATACTAAACACAATATGACTGTAAACCACTAGAATCTATCAGTTAGTCCATTTTTTCATCCTCGTAGGTCAATAGTACAAGCATATTTTCCGGCAGAAGTTATCAACTTGGACTAACCCATGCATGAAATTTGTGGATCATCATGCTACTACTTCTGATTTTGTGTGGCATTCGTGGCTGACCTGAAAATTATGGAGGTTAGTAAATAGCACGTCTAATTAATGGTCAGTCGGCTTTGGAATTACAATTTCCTGCTTTTTACTATTTGTTGTGTTGCATCACTCATATCATATCAAGTATTCCACCGCTATATAAGATCAAGTAAAACAGATGCTATCTCTATTGAATAACCACTGATCCACGCCAGCTGGCACCGCTTAAAACGTTCTCCAGTTGTTCCGGTTACCAGTCTCAGTTTAGCTTAGACGAATCCTCAGCCAAAATTACCTGTAAAATAGGAGTTCTCAGTCCAGAATGACTAGAAGAGACAAGATAAGGTTTCGGACCATTTCCCAACTGGAGAAGGACGAAAGGACTGGGTCGACGATAACTTGATGTGTTCCGAAAGTATGAGAACACGAAGAACAGAGTTATTTCCGTTTGTTCGGTTGCTAGTGGTGCCAACCTAGAGATTCTATTTTTTCGATTGAAAGGAATTGCCACGCTGGGTTAGTTAAGTAACCTAATCCATGTAATTCGAACTGATCAAGTTAAATCTTCGCGAAAACGAACGGTGTAAGAATCTGCGACCTTCACTGCAAACGGCAGATCGCATCGGTAAAGAGCTGTACGCATTCGGTTTTTAGTTACGACAGAGTGCTTCATTAAAAAATAACCTTGCATAAGGATTTTACTGTTCATGATTAACCCTGAAGCTACACCTGTTAGCCTAGATTACGCTTATCCGCTTCCCACCAACTATTGTGACCAGGAATGAATTAAGGCTTCCACTTTGAATAAGGGTGTACATGACATCGTATGAGAAGGCAAATTCAGCCTACAGGGAAAGCAGTGCTGTAATCAATTTCTCTTGTAATAGTTGCAAACGGCATCAACGTGGATTAAATCGGACGGCTTTCCCTAATATGCAGTTCTTATTTTTGGCAGTCGAAGAATACTACACCCGTAAAACTGGTGGTTATCATGAGGACTACTGACCACTTCCATGTCACTCCTGAAATCCTGTCGAATGGACTGCAAAGCATCGGATGCCGTATACTGTTTTTTTCCACCGGGAAAACACTGAGATTTGCATGACAAATATATAAGCTGGATCAGCTTGACGTTTAGGCTGCCAAGAATGGTACCCATCTCTTGACAACTATTTTCCACCAGTTTGATTTTGTAGCAACGCAGGCAAACTTTGCGTACCACCGTATTGTCTTAGTAACGAACCCTTATCCCAGGTGGCGAAATTAAATATTCCTATTTCTTCCAGTGCGTATTTAACAAACTAGAGAATAACGTAGCCAGCTTAAATGAAATTTTATTTAGTTGACCTAGAAAACGCCAAACTAGGGTTTGCAAAATAGGCTGCCACATCACAGCAAGTTACCTTTCTCATTTGGAAGTTGAACACAAAGGTTGTTCACATGGAATGTTGATTTCCCATGAGAGTATGACTAGTGTTGTTAATGATAACAAAAATAAGGCGTTTCTAGTGTGTTCTGGTGGGCAGGTCACCGATGAATTTTCACGCAGTATGAACAATCCGTGGTCGGTTACCACTGGATCTCGAGGATACCTAAGTACCAGCCATGCAGTGCAGTCTTCTTGCCCAAACAATGTTCACAGTTCAAAGGTCTGGTTCCCAAAGGGAGGCCTTTAAAGCCAATTTAGCGAAACTCATGTTTGAATTTAAAAAAATACTTTGTGGATCGCAAAACCGTGAATACGTTTGAAATGATGGCTCCTAAAATGTCAGTATAGGTTCAACCTAGCTTTTGAATGTCAAAAGTTATGTAGAGCAATCCAGTCGGTATAGATCAACGTTCATGTGTGCATCCAGTTGCTGGTTTAATTCAACCGATTCTATTCCTTATAATATGCTTAAAATAAAGTTTGAAACAACATCAAAGTGTTTTTTTAAGCAACCCCACTAGGCCTACCTGACGAGTTTTAATGAGAGCAAAGTTGGACTGTCTAGGGTTTGCATTGTTAAGAGAGGTGGCATCAGATAGAAGTATTACACGCTCGTTTATATTATATTAGACACTTGACTGAGATCGCAGTTGCACCAACTACACACTGGGCCAGGAACTCTTAACCAAGCCAATTGAAAAACCGTATAACTCATCCAACCCCAAACTTTAGTTCACAGTGTTTGCTGATGAGCTATTTCTCGTCCGGGAGGTAACGGATCGTGTAGCTTTCAAATAAGAGTTTCATGATAGCAACACGACATCAGGTTAGACTATGGCGGCCAAACAACTGTGAGTTAGTCCTACGCGAAATGCCTGATCGCCTCCTATGCGGAGGTTTATATTGCATTGGGTTTTATACAGTGACGGACATTTGACAAAATACGCGTTAAGTTGCAATTCCGAATACATCTGATGACTATCCGAATTTTATTATGTGAATTTTGCGGGGTGGAATGCCTCAGTATGGGACATTGCAACGAAGTACACCTCGTGTTTCTGGAATATCTTGCCAAAGGGTCAGTAAGTACTGGAGAATCACGTCAAACAGAACGAACGAAAACCAGACCGGCCTTTTTTTATTTTATTTTATCCTTCCCCCTTTTGTTGACTCTGACGTACGAGCGTGCAATTGTTGTAGTTATGCTTGCTTACGTATCCTTGTGATATTGTGTTTTGATGAAACTTAATTGGATGGACGCCAGTCATATTCCCACTAGCTCAGTTTCTTTTAAGCAGACAATGTTGGGTAGTAAAACTAGAAGAGCTTCTGGGAACTCAAATAATGTTTGCATTTCCATATGTTCAGTGTGTCTAGGGATCAGAACTAACTTAGGAGACTGTGTCTCGGTGGCGAGTGAAAATGCGTACTCTTGAAACTCGAAGCCTCAGATGTACGCGCCAGCAGCTCAATGAAATCATTCGCTACACAGCTGTTCTCCGTCTTTGCAAACGTGAAATATTAGAAGGGAAACGACTTAAACCGATCCGCCTGTCCATCGTCGATCGAAAACAAATGGTTTGGAATACGTAATGTATCAAAACAGCTGGGGATCAATAACCCTAGGGGACGGGTCAACATTAAGGTGGACGAAATCGTGCAGCTCCGAAGACTTAAAGCTTGATTGGTGGGATAAAAAAGTGCTTGACGAATGCTGTACCAGATGACGAAACTTAACACGGCTTACCCACACAAAACAGCAGTTTTAGGCACATTTGCATCTCAACTGTGTACTTTGCTGAACGTGCCAACGTTTCGCTAACATTGTGACAATGGCCAAGTCACAGCATTCTTAGATTCATCTTGCTCTTGCCACCATTGAAAGGGCAACATGACCTCATCTTCCCTAGTTTATAAGCCCTGAGTTGCGTTTAAAGTGCCTATTTCGCTGGTCTGATATCCCGCGAGTTAGCTTCGATTCCACCAATAATACACATAAAACGCTTAAATATATTGAATTAGACTCACGCATCGTGAAATAGTAAGCTCTCAGTGGTGGCATTTTTGTCATATCTGAGTACTAGCAACGGGAAACCATTTTGCCATTGCTACCAAACTATACTGAATTTGGTGCCTAAGAAGGTACCATATCCATATAACCATATTGCCGATTGGTTTACCTGGTCCACCTATCAGTCACAGCAATTGAGACACCGCAACGAAAGCGCGTAAAGGTGACCCAATTGAACGCATCTTTTTTAGAATCATACTACCATCGAAATCCTCATCCAGAGCTCATGCTGTCGCCCCAGCTAGTCATAAAAAATTCAAACATTTTTCACATTCACATCACTCTCGTTTGATCAGTCGTCCTCTTGTCCTCGCGTAATTATTCTGGTGAGTCCATACATATTAAAAAAATGTATATCCCGCAAACCCCATAACAAATTCGCAGATATCCTTTGATTCTCCTTGAGTGACTGACTTTCAAAGACGGGTACTCGTAACTTGGAACGTCCAAAACAATATATAATGGACATGAAATTCACTTTGGAATTGCTCCTGTGTAAAAAAAGTAATCTAGTTTGTGTACATATGAAATAATGCGTTTTCATACACAGAAAAGTGTCAGCGAGAACCCATGGAGCCCCAATGATATGAGTTCGTGTTTTGCAAGAACCACTCATTCTGAACAGTTTTATCAGTACTGATTTTACTAGCTTCAGTGGCTTTATGTCTATAAGAAATAAATCTTCCAACAGAGCAGTGGTTGGCGTTCGAGAAAACCTTGTGGCATTACCGTAACACACCACCACGTCTTTTCCCAATAAATAAGGCAAAACCGACATTTTGGCATGTTTTAACCTGTATATCATTGTTATGTCACGTCCAAAGCAGATTCGCTTATCTGATATTGTCACGTTTTCTTGTAAGCCAGTAACAAGGAAAATACTGTACCAATACGAATCACCAGAAAGGAGGATACTAAAGTGATCAGTTGCCTCAGCTTGTGGTGGTCGTCCGCGTAAACACCATTTCATTGTTGCTGCTGAATTCTAGGAGATGGTGAATTAGTTTCATCAGTTCGCTGTGTAACGGCTGATGTAGCTGTCAGTTCCACCTGCTTTGCAAATGGACTCGCTAGCAGTTTGAGTTTATGCATGACTTCCAGGCGAAGATGTCTTCCACATAGGTAGGTAGTCAGGGCTTTTTCTCGCTCTCTGATCGACTGACGTATAGAGCGTAAAAGCACCATGCACATTAACACTGAGATTTCCACGCTATATACATGATAAGAGTGTAGTAGCCTTGCCTCGGGAATAAAAAAACACTATGATTCTAGGTATTGTCAAGCAGGCAACTTAGAAACATTCTTGCTCACGTACAGCCCAACTGAACTTCAATTGTGTGGGGGTGTGCGGAATGTAATGTGGCACTACACTTTGAAGCTACTTTGGAGGTGCTTAGATATTTGTTCGAACGGCTGTCTCATTTCTGAACCATATTACTTGGCTCTCCAGTCTAGAGTATTCCGTTTTAGCCCGCTTGTGCAACACCGCACGAGAACTCTTGTTTTTACACTCAGCCAAAATCTGCCAGCAAAACTGCCGAAGAAGATCGTAACTACTGCATAAGTCATTGGCATGGGAATGTGCCAGCTTAAATTTTGTATTCAAACATCAGTCCCAAAGCATTTATGTAGTTGGATAATCAAGCTACGGATCATGTGGCTGTTCTACTCTGGGTCGGTACCATTCGCCAATAATTTTGGCACCAAGTCAACGAATTTCTTCTCGCCTAACTTTTTCTTGCGTCTGCATTTGACAAAAGGCGCGGTTCTAAATTCTGTAATGGAATTTTGTCAAACAGTTGCTGAATTGTGTGCAAAAAGTATTTTTTTTGCACTTTTGGGCCTGAACAAATTTTGCAAATTGGTTGTCGAATGTCTCTCGAAAATCAAACGGAAGAACTGCTCCCTACGTTAACTCTTTATTTACAGTGACGCTTTTAAAATGACTGATCGTAGGTATGCTTAATTTGGCACTTCAAAGGATAGTTTCTTTTCCAAAATAGAAAAACAACACTAAAATTGACGAAAGGAATTCTCTTGTAAGGTACATCGTCCTTAAATGGAGTCAGGCGCAATTTTTCGGGCCACCTTATCGCGCCGATAAATTCCACCTGAGACAGACTCTTGACAAGAAACAACTCTCTATTCTTCAAATTTCGTACAGACCTACTGAGAACTCCACATATGCTCTGTAAAGATCATTGGTGATTCCGACTGTTCTGCTTCTGGCGAGGACAATCCATGGTGGTCGGTTCGCTGCCTCATAAAACCCTGCCTCATAACCTTGTGCTTCTTCATCGGTAATAAACTTAGAGTCATTGTTGATGGAACAATAACAGCAGCAATGCTGTTGCAATCTCAGCAGCACATCTTCAAACGTCTGTAAGTAAAGTAGATATCAACAACGAGTAAAAGATATCGGACAACACATGCTCCCTTGGAGCTGGACCTCAAACCTTACTTCGCTCAAAGAAGTGTTTCTATCGTTACATATAAAGCTGATTTTTAAGTACGTTACCAACTAAATCTTGAAAGTATTGCGAATGTGATTACGGGAGCGTCGTTTGTCTACCGCAACCTAATCTGGATGGACTATTGGCACCGAGAGCAGAGCTTTTCACTCAACTGACATTTGTCCTAGAAAGTTGACATAAATTTACGTAAACGTTTATGTTACGTAGGCTCGTAAAAGAGGATGTGCTCGGAATGTGCGCTTTTTTCTATATACTTTACAGAGTTTACCTTACACGGACTGAGCTGCTTGCAAATGCTTTTGAACGGCCGAACGCTTTTTAAACCATAGATCACACATTAACCATTTTTTGGACATAAAACTATGGAAAATGATGGATTTTGTGAGAAAGTGCACGGGCATGTGCAAATACTTCTGAATAAACAGGAGGGCATTAACGAGAAATTCTTGGCTTGGGACTGACTGGAGGCTAGACGGAGAGCACTACCGTAAGACACACTAAGCCTACTAAGACAATTAGATGAGAAGAGAGGAAGTTGGACCCATTTACCAAATCACCGATTTTTTTAGGGTCAATGTAATTATTATCTTGGAACGACAACCTAAAGTAACATCCTTAGCGTAGTTTCGGCCAGTATGTTTCCCGAATATCCAAAGACCTTCACCTCCACGTCTGCAGCTTCTTGGAATGCAGAGATACACACAGGTCGTTTCTAGAACAGATGATTTCCACCAAGCAGCATTTGGGGTAGTCCGTGATTCTATCCCATGCAATGGAGCCGTTTACCTACCTGAACTTATATAAAATCAGTCGACACAAGGTGTCATATCCCTGTGCAGGTGGTCCGTATATGTAGACAAGATTGCAGCATATCCTGCGGCTTAACTAGAGTACGAAGAGATGATTCATTTTTAAAGGCGGCTCCTGGTCAGAGCCACTTGACATATTATGGAATTGTATTGTCAAGTTGACAAGCAAAGCTAGTAGGGGAATTCATCATGTGGCCAAATGTGGTGTTTGAATGAACCAGGTCAATTGAAATAATCAACAGAAATTTACTAGAGTAAACCATTCCGCGTATAAAAACGTAATGAATATCCTTTGTGTCAAATTGTTCTCAGTGCAAACGGAAATTTACACGAATGCACGATTTCTGTGTCCTGTCGTCTGACAACAGGTGATCAGCCGACATTATTCTGATGAACGTTTCTTTTGGTTCGGCATTCATTCCCGTGACTGTCACACAGAGGAACGAAAGCTAGGGCAGTGCAGTTTTACAAGACCGTCAGGATCAGTCTAAATCAGATAGGCTGAAGTCAATTTTGATGAATACCTGTATAAGACAATGTGTTAGCATTTGTATGAGCAGTCATTTACTCCAGTCTGAAAAAAAGGGTTCTCCGCCTGGCTCATTCATCATTATGAATGTATACTGTGGACTTTCCTTAGCAGGTGAAGCATAAAAGCGGTTGGCCTCCGGTTACAAAAACAAAAACACGTCTGAGGTTGAAGGAACCCTTTAAATCCAATCAGGTTTTGAATGGTAGGGATCTAAATTTCTTTCTGCACTAACAGAATCTTTGTGGTTATCTCTAACATAGAATATCGATGGGCCGGAAAACAACTCAAAGCAGTGCTATCTACTAATCTTTAGACTATTACATGGGAGTACTTTATGGAACCTTCATTTGAATGTTTACTCAGCCGTGCCTACAACTCAAACAATTAACACATCTCTAGCCCACATCACAAACTCGAGTTCAATGCTTCTCTCTTTTTTATTTTGGACTCCTCAGGATGATTGCGCGAGGACAAAAGGACTGTTGTTCAAACGGAGTCACGTGAGTATGTATTTTACAAAATCCCGCAACAACCTACACCTGAAATTATCACATCAAACATATTGCTGATCCAGGAATGCCTGAGGATGACTGAACTGTACAGTGATCCGCTTCTCTCAAAACGGTTACCTTTATAGAGAGCAAACGGTTTGGGATTTAAGCTTGTTATTTCCACCAACCGCGTATCTTTGTTTATTGCAATTTAAAATGGTGGCTAATTTTTCACATTATTAACGGCATTCCATGTCAGGCACGTAGAAAAACAAATTTGGGAACTGTCAAATATATTCCGTTCTCTAGGTGGCGGGAAACCTAACACACAGAGACTCCTAGTCTTGCGAAGTAAAAAAACCTATTCAGCCTACTTCAGGTCATTATGCTTGACCAGTTTGCGCACAGGAGGGTAAGAGATAAGTACTTTTGGTTATCAACGCATCCAAATTAAACAAACAATCTCACCCAAAACTACTGATATGACTCATTATCTTGCCCTAGTGACGGGTAAATGTTAGAAATATTTGAGAACAGTTTACACTCAATTAGCTGTCTGTAAACTTGGAATATTGTTGAGCAAGCTCACACTTTCTACTATTTATATTTAAAACACAAAAGTTATTTCATTTTGAGATACTACGGTCCCTTCGTGCACGAGTTCAAAATAGCTCTAGCTGAACTTGTGCTCCAGACGGCAACGTGTGGTTAAAATTTTATGGCCTAACTTTTTTCTCAAAATCTGGGACTGATTTTATATCGCATTTCCGGTGCCCTAACCGGAAATGTGATGTCCACACATTGTAGGGATTTTTTTAGAAACGTTCCCGAATAGGATACTTTTTTACAACTGATTATTTTCAACGATCTTATAACAAAAGTTTTCCGCCTGTGTTCATGTTATTGCCGCATATGCTGCACGCTCCCATTGTATATTGTTTTCCGCTATGCGTTTTAGTCAGGGGTTCACACACAATGTTCTG
Organism: Clonorchis sinensis; assembly: GCA_003604175.2. Classification (NCBI taxonomy): domain Eukaryota; kingdom Metazoa; phylum Platyhelminthes; class Trematoda; order Opisthorchiida; family Opisthorchiidae; genus Clonorchis; species Clonorchis sinensis. Next base: position 83,696,819 of record CM030369.1, read on the forward strand.
TACATAAAAACTGATTAGTGCTGCGCACATTGCCTATTACATACTACTTTAAGGCCTATACGTCTTTGTTTGAAGACTCTACTGCATGACATTCTGGATCATTTTAACTCTACCGCTCAGAACCTACGCTTTTGCAAAGAACGATTTCCATTTTTTCGAATGTATGTAGGCGCAATCTGAAATAAAATTAGACGTTTAATATTACAAGACTGATTGAAATCCAAAGCCAGTAACTGTGCTTAAATGAAGTCCATTTTTTAAGTGTTGGAAAAAACTGGGTAAAAAACAAATGAGATAAAATGCCACCGAGTTGAGGTGCGATTGCAACATTAAAATGAACAGGTTCAAATGGACGAGAAAGTCTTCTGTATGTTTTAAAAACAAGTCAACCAGTGCGAATCAGAACCTTTGTAGAATAGCTGAAAAGCAACCGCCAGAGTCTTCGAAATACTCGAATACTCAACAAGAGGATTCCTATAAACTCGCATTCTTAATAAACAGTACTCATGGCGTTGTACGAGAACTGTTCACATGAAAATAAAATACAGAGACTAGCACTCAGCATCACAGATAGGTCTAGCCATCAAAATAATCCGAAGCAGGCGACTAATTTGCCGTGCCAACAGCCCGTGGGCAACAAAACGTTTATGACCCCTGAGAGTCCACCACAACTAACTCGCCAGATAATACGTAAGCAGTCTGCACCGCTTCCTTAACTGTTATGGTCTTTGCAAACGTAATATGTTCTTTTTGTCAAATATTCACGGTTTTGTCAGATAGTGTGCACATTTGACATATTTCAGTTTGAAATCGGGCGTTAGATTCGGATAATTGGCTTACAGCTAGCCGTGAAAGAATTAACGTCGGATGCCACGAAACACTGCAAAGTGGTCGCCGACACACTTGTGTGTGGGGAGATTTGTATTGCCCAAATTCTGTTGTCGCAACTTTAAGCAACTCTGGGTTTGTTAACATCATTTGGCACAATCGTTTAGCGGAAGCATTGATCCTTTCACACAAATCAGTCTACAACTTCAAATTGTAGCTCGCAGAATCCATAAAGCACGTTGGTTAATGTCTAGGGGCTATCATTTCAGCCCAGAATAGCATGCAATAACAGATGCTTTGGCGGTCGCTTTTGTTTTGCCGTCAGATTAGCGGGTTGAAAAGTTACAATGGAGAATCCCTTGGAATAATCACCTGCCAAGTATTGTTCATCCGACTTTTTGACGACATATATTACTGTGCGCTCCTCCGTCAGCGAACCTTGGAAGATGCGAAGCGTCAGTCTATAGCTTTCTCGTCTTCTGGCGTGATTGTCTGGCAGACGTATTTAGTATACCAATCAAGTGATGTGTACTGATAAATATATTCCCCATTTTACGCGCAAAAACGCACCTCGTTCTCGTAGAAATACTACCGGTTGACAGATAGATAAGTTCACTGGAAACCAAACAACTACCCCATCTAAAAATATACTTTCGAAGGCTCCATAAAGTATGCTGTGCCTAAGGTATACATAAACGATTTAAGAGTTTTTTTCCACAATGCACCGTCATAGTTCGCTTGTATATCAGGAGGTATCCCTAACTCCTTTAATCATTTGGCTTGTTTGATAGGCTTCATCTGTCATACCTACCCTAGAGTAATTTTACTGATGCAAATTGAGGATTTTATGCATTAAGGAGAACCAATCTATAAGAATGTTTAGTAAATGCTGGGTTTTTGATGCTCCAAACCTATACTTAAATTTTCAAGCTATTCTCCTTTCCGATGACAAAAAATTATTTGGTTGAGCGTTCAATCTGTGTTATCTATGGAAGAGTATTTAAGCAATCCTAAAAATCCGAAACATGAGCTTTAATTCCCAATATCAAATTTGTGCTGTCAACTGGCATAATCGCTCGGTCTATCTAACTGGATGCCACAGTGCAAGGGCTGTTCAATTTGGGTGAGCTTTTGTGTCAATGCCTAACTGTTATTTAGTTGGTACAACATTCAAGCCATGGCTGGTGCTCGAGTGCAAAAGCCTCAAGTATGCAGTGCTGTCTTCACAAGTTCTTCTGAATATGAAACCTACAACTAAGCTGACCGTCATTCGGATCTACGCGTCACTCATCTGGTAGGTAATAAAATATTTCTCTGATTGTTTTCACGCGTGAAATCTGTCAACTTCCTGCCATCTGGTGCAACAGCATATATCTACGTAATGAACAGCGGAAGCGAATTTCGGTCGACATTTAAAACCTCCATTTTTATGCACCTTTTTTGTTCATATATTACTTATCTCGTTAAACCGATGCCAGAAACACTCGCTAGCCTGGTTTGACCTGAGTGTAACGTTTGTTCCACAAGCCGTTTAGTCAAACACAGTACTACTAGTTTGGCTAATTTCAAAGTGAATTTAATGGTCTTACTCGGATCAAATGGCACGTTTTTAATCTCTTCGTGAAGCAAAGCAAACACTTTTTCAATACTCGTTTTTAACTATCACATGCGAACACACCCCTGGACATCGAACATTAATTTAGCCGCTTTGTTCATTGTTCAGCTTTCCTCATGGCAGTAGTTGGATTTGGATTTGACTTTAGCGAAGTATTGTGCAAGAACTTGAATCCACAGGGAGGCCAAAAAATGTATTCTAAATCTTCGAAGAAAGTCCGGTAAATTCCGATTGCTTCTACATGGAAGTCCATCAAAATAATGCAACACAAAAGGATATGGGTATTGCGTCTGATGCTCAGTTATGATATGGAATTTCTAAGAACTAAGCCAAATTGTTATCGCTTATAGGCAAGCATCCCTGAATAAACAAATATGTCAGCTGCAACGTCTGTGCCGTATTTTCCAGAAATATCTGGTTGTACAAGCTGGTCAATATGTCAACATAGTTTAAGTTACCTTTAGCACATTCACCTCTGTTCTCCTGTCATTTTGTGGCATCCTCTTCAAAACTTTACATGGATAGTATACCTGGTTCACGCAAATTGGGCCAATGGAACGAAAATGCAGCCTGTTATTTACTACCTTTGTTGCCAGTCTTACTTGACAGCTGACAGCTTACCGAATGTTGCTAACCGTTCATGCTGAGTTGTTGGGTTTTGGATGTGATCAGCGGTGAAGTGCAATGTGTTGCAACTTGTCGTCCGTTTGAAAGATTAACTGTTACTTGGGGCTAATCTGGGAAGCAGATAAAGTGATTTCCGTGTAAAAGGTCTGCCCATTTTCGTTTGTCAAGTGCATACCTGTCATCCATCCGGAGCTGTATTTTGATTCATCCAGGTGCGTGACTAATAGTACGCGCACCCCTTTAAGTCTTCTTGATATTCAGCATGCTTTTTATTGCCTTCTGACGGTGAGTCAGAGCCAAAATCATTCGGATTCATGAGCTTTGTTTTGATAATTCCGCATGAGTGGACCGATTGTCCTAAAATTGTCTGTCCGCTCTTTCTGAGCAGAATCGTGCATGCAAATCAGTCTAGTCTAGAGATAAGCCGCTTTGATAAAATAAGCCAATTTTCCAGAAGACCCAGGCAACGCACCCATTCTTTGCGGAGAACGGTGCTTTAGTTTCATAATTGTTGTATGATCAAGCATATCGCAATCATGCCTGCCTTTCTTTGGAAAAAAGCAGGCTAAGAATAAAAAGTTGAAATCACGAGAAAATACCACTTTCAAAATGACTGATTGATAAATTCAGCGAAAGTTTTGGTGGCGTGTCTTTAGAGCACTTATATCCACATCTTTTATGGGTTGTAGCTGGGAAAGTGGTAAACTCGGCTAAATGTCTCTTTGACCTACTTTCCCATGGTTTGAAAGTCAAATAGAATAGATGTGACGATGACAATGGTGTGCGAAGGTGCTGTTGCCTTAGGTAATGAGCTAATGTTATTCAAGCTGCAAGAGGTAATGAAATTTACAAAGGAGCTTGAAATTCCAACTCGTTTTTGTACAAAACAACACAAGAATGTGACACCGGTTGCTCAGAGCGCACCAATCTGCTAAATAACGCAGTAATCATGGATTGGAAAAACATACTGTTTGCTTCAAGAAACTGACTAAGTACGGTATTTGACATTGGTTCCTTGAAGGCGATGCAGCTGTGATCAAAACAAACGGCGCATTCATCTTTTAGCTGCCACTCTAGATTTACTCTCAGCTACTGCCGTTATTTGTAGGTTTTTCCTTGGAGTGCTTCTCCAAGAACCTCTTGAATGACCCTTTTCCATTCAAACACTAAAAGCTAAGTTACCTACGAAGAAAACCACGAAGTTTGTTATTCATCCAGTGTTTTATCTCCGACATTAGCATCGAGTTAGATTATCGTCAAGACCGTCGAATTCTCTGTAGCAACCACTTCTAACGAGCACGTCAGTGGTCCCCACACAAATACGGAGGACTGATAACAGACCTTTGGTCCTTTTTCCTGTGGCATAGTTCATGGTGTAACTCTTGATAGGATCTACAGTTTAGTAAGTCTTACTTTGCCAAATAAAATCTTAACTTGACGGTCGCACTATTTTTGGAAAATGAACAACTTTGGCGTGACCAAGTTGATTAGAAAGTAGGAGAGTATTTTTGTTCTTCTAGTATAACAACAGTCAACTGAATCAAAATACTCTTTTGATTCGTGTTAAATAATTATCCTTTCAAAGTGTCATCAGTAAAAACAGTCAGATTACCGTTTTTTCCAATGAACGGCGATTTAAAGCCAACAGGATTTAATTTTTTATTGGTATCTATTGACTGTCGATATCTTCCTGCTATTATGAGTAGACAAACGACGTACCATTTGTAACAACCTCCACTGTTATGTGGTCTCACTCGAAAGAGCTTCGTCGTAAGGATGAACCTCGGGCAAAGTGGGTCCTTACAGTTCGTTAGTGAAAGAGCCCATTCTTAACGAATAACGATATACGGGCTAGTGACGTGAAGTATCAGTGGCGCAAGCTGATCGCACTGTTAAGCATCTGCATGTGGTGGAACGGAAAGCCACTCATCCACCATTGACGCTTTTTCGAGTCTAAGGTTCGCAAGATAGTGACAGTATGAAATATTTTACGGCACTTTTGAAGTTTCCTCATGATTTCAGCTCATTCGTATGGTAAAAGCTTCACGGTGATTGTGGAGCACCATTTTTATTCTTTCACACTAAAAACAAACGTGGACAATTTTAAGGATATAGAATACTATAAAGTTCCTGTTCGGCGGCTCGAAACATGATAAACATCAAGTGCATATTTGAGATTGTTTGTGCAAACTAAATGCACAGTTGTACTTTGGCAGTATTTGGGATGCTGAGTAAGTGTTGCAGAGCTTCAGATTACAATATTTAGCTAGTCATGCATCGCTAGTTGGCGCAAAGCGCAAAGAAATTTATTTTTATCCAAAACGTTAAGCAACAGATCAAGAGACAAAGCTGACGGTTTTCTAATGTTTTTTTAAAGCTTTCAACAGTTACCGGGTTTTATTGGAAATTATTTTTTTTCTGTATTCCCTCGTTGACTCCTACTGTGCGCATATCCACGCACAATGTCAAGCCCAAAAAGTCTCCGGAATAACCATTTCCGTTTCAGCTATCGTTCACATGTAGTCTTGTGAATTACGGTTGGGTCCGGTTCGCATACACAAGGAGCAGTTACTTAGATTTGTTTCTGTTTGTGTGCACATGCGTGTACGCGTATGTAAATCTTTGTGTAGTTGAATTGTGAGGTGAATAAGGGCGGTAATCTAATTATAACTTTCGAAAATATTTAACGTTTCCCATGCAAACATTTTAGCTTCAAAATAGAGCAAAAGAAATGCGCTTAGAAAATTCGTTACATCTCAAAATACTTGGGCGTGATGCACGCTCTGCAGCCAGAACCTGAACATAATCGGTCGATGGGTGGCCTGAATACATGAAATTAAAGCATTCATAAATCTTCAGCTGCACACTGTCTTTGCATGCTCTCTCCTGTTCGAACGGTGAATCGTTCCTTGATTCTCGTATTTGAGTTTGCTAAGACGTTATTTAGTTTTCGTTTGGGCAATAGCCAAACGGATCCGAAAAGGAAAGCATTCGCGCAACGGGACATTCCGCTGTTGTTAACATTATCTTGATAACTGAGTGAGTTAAGCGAATTGCCTGACACCCTGTATTATTTGTGTCCGCTCCAAATTTCTAGACTATGATGACAATGTGAGGCAACTTGAGTCATGTCTGCGTAAACAGTCACTGAACAAAACGTCACATTTCACATAATTCTAACGCGTGTTAAATATTCCGCCGGTAAGATTTGTGTTTCTGATGAAGGTTTCCGCGGTTACTGTGAATTTAGACGACTCTGTGTGTTGCACTGTGGAATACTGCGGCCTTGTGGTAGGTTGGCTGGTTGCGGAAACAGTCCAGAAAAACTGAACATGTAGTTAACTTGTTAATTTGTATGACTGCTTGGGAGAAAATACCTTTTGTCAACCGTGCGAAATGACAAGCCGCGCAAAGGGGCTTAACACTCAAAAATTGATAGGAAAAGTAACTACCTCGAAGTCCTTTCACGGTTTGTAGATTGAGCGACTACCTTAACACAAAAATCAACCAAAATTTATAACTGGTATAGAGAGATATTGTAATACATACCCACCAGGTTTCGTTCATTTTAAGTCTCATTGTACAGTCTCAGTTGACGAACTGCATGCAAAATGTTTTCGTGGATAAACAACAATTATGCTTATATGAAAATGTCTACCCAGATGATAGACGGAATTCTTACAATTTAAGGCAGAAATAAGCCACTGCCTTCGGACCCCTTTAAGGAAATATACAGTGCATAGTTTTCAAGAAAATTCAGTAAAAAAACGCTTGAGATTTTGCATCATTTCCTCTCGCTTAATATTCCAATAGTCAGTGTAATTTTTACTATAAACATTTTTATTTCTTGGAAGAAGACCAATTGATGTACACAAAGATGGTGTTTTCAAAACTCGGGCACCTCCAAATCTGGCCGAGTGAACCTCGTGAGTGGAGGTTCCTGTGTGAAAGCACCATGCAATTTTCATTTTATTGTGGTGGCCAAATTTCTGTTCAGTCAAAAAGTTAAAGCGTCAAGAAATCTGCACTTAGTTTTTTTGTCTATCTGCTTCCAGACTAAACTTAAACTCAATTCACCTGAAATAAACAATTAAAATGGAGTGCACCTAGAAGATATTTTGTAAGATCTTAGCGAATACAACTAGAACTTTGTGGAAGTTTCAGTGGGCGCACAATAACTTCTATTTGTCTGGACATTCAAAGTGTGATTTTTTAGCTGTCCTTTAAGGAATTGTCGCGAATTTAGTACATTGCTTACAGTAAAACAATGAATACGAATTTGTCGATAAACCCATGTTATCATGTTTGTCAGTGGTCGCGCCCACGTATTCAAGTGACATCGAGAAACAGTAGGACTGGTTAACTTTCAGCCCATGGGTATGATTTCCGATGGAATGAACAGTCGGCGATGGAAACCAGATAAAACTAAATCAACTGATTTACGTCTTTGTGTTTTCCCATAAGGATTTGCATCTCCTTGAAAACAGAGCTAGTAGTTTTTTGGGGGGCAGGTTAAACAAGGATTGCCTGCAGCGACGTTGTGGAGACTGAGACTTAAATACTTCAGGACACACCAAGTAAAATTTTTTGTTCTCACATAAGTTTTCGAACATAATGCCGGTCCGTGACAGACCTGTGCGCCTGTTGACGCTACGAACGTGAACAATTGAGGTTTGTTGTACACATTCGCTTACCCTTATGTAAATAGTACCGTAGAATTACGAACCCAATTCTTCCTTTTGATATTCGGGATTGTCGAACCTACGCGTCACTCAAAGTTCCGTATCGCGAACCGTAACACACATGTATATTGGCAAGCAGCCTCATCCTGGCTCAGCAGCACCCCATGAGGCAAGTTTAATCGAACTAACTAATCTTTATATCGGCTTCCAAGAACAGAATTATGTTACTTTCCATGACATGACGGCGTGCAAACTTGCGCTTTATTATCAGTCACGCAACTGCTGTTTCACGTGACTGACCTCAATATACATTGAGTATCCTTAGTGTTGACTCACCACGCTTCATAATACATTATATAGTTTGCCGAGCAACACACAAAGGTTAGAACACCCATTAATTGGTATCAAATATGAGTCCTAGGTAGACAGTAGAACCAAAATCATCCCGGCTGGATGCAAATAATTTTCATGCAAAAAACCGAATTGTCTTCATCTCCGGAAAAGGTGGTCGGTTTTGGAAAATAGCACGTTCAACGTCGCACTAAATACTGCATTACCTTTTAAAATTCAGTGATTTATCGATGAAGCCGCTGCTAAATCTTGCGAGAAAAATTGGACCCTTTACGTGTCGGGGGAAGCCAATTGGGCCGGGCTGCCATACTGACCAAGTACGACTGAATTCACTTATTGAGAGAAAACCCTTGTGCATACGATCTTCCTTGCTTTATGTTGAAATGGACTGCTGTAGATTTAGTGGAAACTAGCTCTTGTTCTGATCGCATTTAAATTATAAATGTGGGCGTTTTTTAAGCACTATCCTTTGAAACACGTACTTAATCGTGATGTGAGACATCACTTGTGACAACCGGTGCATATGCTGTCTAAACACCGGTAGTGTTGAAATATATATCATCTTTCCCATCTAGCTGGATGCTTTATGTTTGTAGTGAATTCGTCTGTAGACGAAAGAGTACAGTTATGTTTTCCAGGCGATTTAACAGCATACAACAGTCATGAAGAAACTGAAGCCAATTTAGCAGTAACTACTGTAGATCTTTCGTCAGTATGCTTTCCCTGACTCTAGGAGATTTAGCCTGATGTATTTTGTTAACCTTCCTCACCACACTGTGAATTTCTACGCAGAATCGTTCAACCTCACGACGTGTTCGGCTTGGCATAATTCCCTGTCAAGACCGCATTCACCGACTACGGAATATCGATATGAGTTGTTTTTAACGTCATCCCACGGAATATTCATGATCGTAAACGTTGCCGTACTGGATGTAACACCGTACTTTTATGAGCCAAATATGGTGGTCTCTGTTTTCCACTGACATTTAGCTCATCTGAAATGAACCAGGACAAGGGAAGCATTTTTGTTACGTTTTGCCTTGGCTATTTTTGTTGACGTTGGTAACAGTCGGATCGATGCGCTTTTATCCTAAGTGTATTTTTGTTATTGCCCAAAAAATCACTCGAAACTGAATGGGATTAACTGTCTTTATAATGAATGTATATCACATCTGCCTACGCGTATTTCATACTGTTCTATTAATAATATTTTCGTTGTGGCACATAATTTTACCGCCAGACATTTTCGTCTGATCTCAAGAAGACTGAACAGAACGTGGCTGAGCATACATGTCCAGATATTAGCCTGTCGGACTTTGGGGAAAGTGGTTGCAGTGGACTTCCAAACAGCCTAATGAGCGGTCAAACCGGAAAATCGGTCATGATGCAATAGAGTTGATTATTATAATACCGCCATGGGTGCCAAACCGAGCGCGGAAAATCACTTCAACTATACTTATAATATTGTATGAATTGGATGTTATCAGTCGGTTTGCGCTAAGCGATCATATATATATATATATGATATTCCCTCATTAGCGGGTCGAAAGCGAATATTTTCCAGTGTCCCATTTTCAGGTCTTCAACCCGATCAGATTTTGCACCTATTCTAAGCTGATTGCCAAAGAGTGGACGAGTTGGATGATCTTAAAAAGTAACACTGTGCTGAACCCGAACGATGTCCTCCCTTTAGTAAAACAATGGTTCCAGCTGCCGCGTCATGCTGCTAATTACAAGATTTCCTGCATATAGTCAATGTTCTTTTGCGCATAAACACTATGAACCATTGTTTCCGACGACCACGAGGAATTGTCTTTTTGTTGCAATTTGATCTCACACGTTGTGCACTGCTGTACGCAGGTTGCATCCAAAACGGTTCAAATCATTTGCTGTTTTGTTAACCCGATAAAAAGGGAAAGAAACGTGTTGTCCGACTGTGGAGGTGCATGTATATATGTTGCTTAAGTTGGCAGACCTGAACAATGTCAAATGTCAATAACGGTTAATGCACAAAGCATGCTTGGCACAAGGCACATTCAAATAAACAAAGGACTGAGGGTATGTTTTGAAGAAGTCACTTTGGAAATTCATAATAGTTCATATTCGTCCACGCTACGGTCCACAGCTCAAATTTCTGGAGGTTGCACTCTTTCACAAAATGCTGTTTATTCAAGCAACGTGCACCAATGATGGTCCTTATGGAGGATATGACAGGTGCAAACTTGTCTCAATGTTTTACGTTATGATCAGGTTTCGACTAATGCAGGCTGGGTAGATGGCATGGGATGGGGACGCATAGGCATGGGATTGCATTACGAACTACGCAATACTGTTTGGTCAGAACCTGCAGTGGGCAAATGCAGGTATATAAACGTGAACAATGACAAAATATATCCCTATATATATGTATATATAAATGGATTGATTCTGCACAGTTCAGTTGAGCGTGTAGTTGTACTGCTCTAGTTTGTTTCATATCTGCCACGGTTTACCTAGCACTCGTTTGCAATGTTTAAGCTACGGATATATTTCGTCGCCAATAAATCTATGTGCATTACGGTTTGGGACTGTCTGCACAAATCACTTGATTTCTCACTCTGAAAAATGCCCTCTCCGTAGACCCTATCCCACAAAAAATTATCACGTTTCATCTGTACACAGCGGAAGTGCATACACCTATCCACTGAATTAAAATCACTCCTCATATTTAAGATGTTCCTCTGCACATCAGCTAATAGAATACCACTTGCTCCAACATTTGTAGTGTGGATAACGCACTGTAATTCAAAAACGGCAATTTAGAGTTTCGTGATTAGCTAGCCTCTTAATTTTCAACTGGTGGCGATTTCAACGCTGGCTAAACGGATGCAATGTTTTGGGAGTTTGACTCCAAAAAGTGGTTTCATGATATGAACAAATTAGTGATTTATGACTATTAGATTAATAGAGTGGGACATTGGGGAGAAATAGGAAAAAAACTTGTGTTATTGCTGTTTATTTTGTTTTATCCGGTGGACGTCAGTGGTCACAGATTTTTCATTCTAATATCAATCAAAGTTGTTGGGAATTGTTTTTTTGTACCACATATTGGTTGCCTCGTCTTTTCTAATTTCACTCGACCCACCAAGCAGAATGTCTGGGGCTCGAAAAATATCCGTGGTTCTATGTAAATGGGAATGTTTGTTGCGCTGTCATTTGGGTGTATGTCGAAGTCCTGAAAACTGATTAAGTATGCAACTCTCAGAATCTCTCTAGCTTTCAGGAATGTCGACCATCTGTCTTGATTTGTGTCATTTGATGTGTCCTTTTTCATGCATCCCCGATCGTATTACCAGAGCCTTTATCCTCAGGAACAACCGGTAAAATGATTGATTGCCAATCGGGCTGACGGATATCTTATTTCGAGCTGGGTTCAATAATAAGGGAAAACGCTGTCGATCAACTTCCCTCACTAATTAGATTTCTATCTCGCGGAAGGTCCCATGCTACGATTGAATTTTGCGTAAGCCAAATTAGATTTTTTCTATTTAATTATCTTCGTAACCTCAATCAAAAAGTGAAAAAAACTTCAGTAGTCCACGCTCCAGATGGTGATCCGTCTTCAGCCTAAACAACCGGAAGAGATTACTGATTAATTCACCCTTGGATTTGGCATGTTAGTTTATCAAAGTTTCTCTCCTACTAATAGCTTAGAATAAAAGTACCATTTAAAATCACAAAAGTTGGACTTTTAACCCATTGTTCAGCAAACAAAGTGCAAATTTTTACTTCACCAAGATTAGTAGAAGCTTGCAAAACCTATGAGCCACTGGTCCAGTTTCAGTTTTCTGTTCGGTCCCCCAAGCTGTTTACATAGCTGCATAGCTACAACATCTACAATAATGGTCTTGGTTAAAATCATTGTATTGAACTGCATTAATTCATTTACTGTCAAAATGCTGATTGCGAATCAATCTTTACATTAAAAGTTCTACTGGCAAAAACCACAACACGACCCAAACCGGACTGTGGCATAAGTTGACAACTATCCTTGCTGCCAGATGGTTGGGTGAAGAGAGTTCCACGAGCCACACAATCCCGTCATGTCTGTTCGATTCACTAAAAGTAGCATTAATTTCTGCACGCATTTTCGAAAACCCCTATAACGAAGAAAATGGTGACATCAATTACCGCGTACCACCGGTCCTCTGAAGCATGGCTACCCGGGATGCGTAGAGAAATAAACCGCGTGAAATTTCCTCCCCTATCCAGAATTTGCGCATACATTTTCCATGGCGATTGGGCACTGTTACACGTTTGACAGTGTATGATAAATGAACTTTGACTGAAACTGGAGCAATCCTTAGTTTCATTCTACCTTATATGTGAAAGCCTATGTGTCACAATGAACAGAATCTAAGGTGTTCTTAAAAGGAAATGTATTAATTTTTTCACGGTTATCTGCTATGTCCATCAAATACAGCGCACAACTGTGGTGACTGCACCGTTTTATGCCATTTGTTGCTGATCAGGTTCCTTTGCTTGGAGCCGAGTCCACTCTCGTTTGCTCTTCATGGGGAAAACAACCTGCCTCACAAGAGAGGTAGCACACTGACAAACCGATACTCCCAGATTGATCTTAATGCGTTCCTCTGCGTCCGCTGGTAGAAACGACGTTGGACAAAAATACATAAGCCGTCATCTCACAGCTGCCTCCCATTAGCACCTGCAAATGGGTATCCCAGGGTGTATTATTGTGCACTGATTTATGGGCCACTTCATCGAGCTTCACGCTGTGACTATTTGTCCCACTTATTATCAAACCTATCTGATAGTAGGAGACAGAGTCATTTAAAGTACATTACTGAGGAATCAGAACTTGCCGGGAATGTATTCAGTAGAAATAGGCACCAAAGTTAATAAATGCAGCGAACGAGTGTTTAATAAAATAGTCTTAGGAGCTGCCGTGGTGAGGTATCGCAAGCCTCTTTGCGATTTTGGCTATCGAATATTGACGTATTGGACTACGAGTAATTCACCGATTTGTCCGAAGTCAAACACGTACAGAACACATCTGATAGATAGAGCCACCACAACCGTGTCACTGGTAACCAAGTAAAGACATATTGTTTGCTATTCTAAGACTCGCGTTTTGCAGAATTATTACCGTCCCAAATTCGACTATCCACGTTTCCAATATATTACTGGACCTCTATATTGTATTGTATTTTGCACTAATCAGCTTCACTGGTGTCATGTTAGTAACATGACCGTGCTTATTCTCATTTCTAAGCGATATGAGTACAAATAAGTACATAGCAAGAATGAACTGTAAATGCAAAGGCAAGCTTGCTAACTAATGTTCGGCGTGCTATCCACGGCCAGAGAAATTGAGTCAAAAGAGACGAATAGACTGAACAGGCTCTGGAATCTGGCTGGTTGCTTGAGGGTTTCGGAACTCACTTTGTAACCTTGATCTGAGTGACTAACCATCATTTACGTGGGAGGATACCGAATGCTGATCAACAACGTTTAACAATTTAAGGGGCAATCACATGTACCAAGACAAATCGTGTTATGTTTCAAACTCTTGGGTATCAAAGGCGCCAGCAGATCAACGCGTTCGCAGGTTATGCCCACCATGAAGTGTCAGAACCCCGGATATTTGCTATTCTCGCTTTGGACTGGTCGGTCACCGGCGGACATGCAGCGATCCTTCGATGAGTGGCGGGGGGGATAACATAAGTTTGGTAGGTCCACCCTGGTTTTGTGTGTTTGGTAGTTGCAGATTAAATTAACTTATTATCAGAGTCACAACTAAACTAATCAATTGGCCAAACAGAATATCTTTTGTCCTTCTGTCATAATTTTGCTAGATAACTTGACCAGGAAACCAAGATATCAGGGTAACCAGTGCCAAAATATAAAAATAAAAAAACTTGAGACAAAAACCGTTTTAAGTTGACTTTGGACACAAAAAACGCCATTAGGGGGCTTGTTTTGCATTCAACTCGAACGGATGAATGTGACTAGCAAGTTGGAATACAGAAAAAACGTTGATTGACCAAATCGTCGTTCCTTCACATGGCGATAGCTTATTCCACCGAGTTTGCGACCAGTTCAGACCCACTCCCTTTGGAAGAAAGATGCGTTCAGTGATGAGTTTAGCGTACTTTAGTAAGAAGCTTGATGTATTGCACAACGGTACCAATGAGGGGCCCGTACGCAATTGGCGCTTCGTACCTTAGGTGTGCATCCTACAGTTCTCAGTCCTTTTTGAGCCTGTTGGCGGGTACCATAGAAATAGCGCCAATGAGCTTCAGACTGCTGGGATATTTTTCGATACTGGACTTAGTTTTAGTCAAATTCCGATGCCAGTACGACACACCTACACAAGCTCACTTTCTTTCTCTGATGCTCAAACTTTCAACTCCGAAGGCGTTGTTGGTACTCGGATTGATTGCCGTACATTCGCATATTTCGTGGAAGTGGAAAGCATCTAAATTTTATTGGGAAATGTGGTACACTTAGAAACCGGTGTAACTGTGCACTTGACTGTGGGATTTTGTAAAACTTTAATTGTAAAATATAGAGTTATAAGCAAAAAGCTTGCTTTGCGCACCCTTGGTTTCAATGTTCCGATGATCGGAACTGTAGCTTCTGGAACCAACGTACCCTTGGTGCATGATTTATTGACGATGGACCGACTGAGCAAAAGGCTGACTTCGCAGCTTGAGATACACAGCTTTAGTCAATGAAACTATGTGTTTAACTTCATGCAACCCAATCGATCATACCTCTTAAACCAAGTAAGAGGCATGCGGTACTAAGAGAATGTTCCAGTGTATATCAGGAGTGTGTCTATGCATTTCGTCAAGCACGAACTACCTTTGGAAGCGCCCGCCTTACTTGGGGGGAGCGGCCAAAATGGACCCCGAGAAATATAGTTTAGGCCCTGTTTCTTTTCACATAAATTATGCAGTCTTGGCACCGTTAACGCGTGCAGTCTTCCCTAAATTTTAACCCGATTACCTGCAGACTCTTGGCATATTGTCAGTGTCTACTTCTACCACATTAGTAGTATAAAGTCTAACAACAATTTTTAGTTGGGAGCGGACTACCTTTCGCAGGATAAATTGTGTCGTCGTTTCCGAAACTACACAATACTTTGTTTAAATTATCTGTCTCCTTTGATGACCAATAGTTTACTTTGTTGGCAAAGGAAGCATCCAATCGTCTCGGTGAACCAGGACATTGTGGTTGTCTTGGGCAGCTCCAGGTGGGTCGTCTTGACACACACATTTATTCAATCGGTCTATTCGAAGGGCTCCATCAATTATTCTAAGGGGCGTAAATTTTCAAAGGTAATGGTCCGCCATTTTGACTCGTTTGTTAGACTTACGCTATCTGCCTGCAGAATTATGTCCCCCAAGGAATTATTTATGGGAGTATTGGCACTTGCTTTCGTAATATTCCGAAAACTTTTGTAGTGAAGGTTACAGTAAACTCATCCACAAACCAACATACCAAAGAAACATATCAACGTATCAAACAGGCATAGAGAAACAGCAACAAAAAGAGAAGCGGAAGAGAAACTTTAGTGGAAAAGTCGGGAAAATGTGCAGGAATTACCATATGCTACCAGGTGAGCTGGTGCCTTGCAACGTATTTCTACGAGAAACATTTATTGTGGAGAGTGTCAGAAGATTGATTACCACTGTGAAACCATTGTGTTACATCAGGCAGCAGAATACCCAAATAAAGTTTGCTTTTCCCCGACATTTTGATGCTTATCTCGTTAAATTTTATTTCGCATGATGCTGCGTACGTTCACACTGGGTTTCTTGTCGTATAACTTTAATAATTCTAAGTGCTACACACGAGATATCAGTGAACTCCTCCCTATAGACGATATTTCATTCCGCTAGATATCCTCTTGGGGATGCCTCTGCTGATGAACCTAATTCTTGGAACAGGAGTCGTAATAAATGATCTGAGGTGATGAATACAGACCCCAAAGACTATGCGCAGACTGTAAGTAAGATGTACAAATCAAGTTACAGAGAAAGTATGAGGGGATAGGGCATAAATAATAGCCGGTTTTACTCCTCTATTATTAGTTAGTTAACTCCAAGCGCAGTCTACGTTGTTCATTAGCCGATCATTTAGTCGACACATGTCACATTTCTCCCTGACTGGTCTAGTTCACCCAAAAACTGACTGTTCACTTCATATGATTTGTTGGTCTTCCAAGGGTCCGCACGTATGCCAGTTTTCCAAAACCCAATTTATTTTGCTTTTTTCGATTGCCCTTTATTGACACTGCAATCAGCTGTTAAAAGTGACGTAACAGGTATCAATTTGTAGCATGTCACTTTAAGGTCAGTGGCTAAAATATATTATTAAGATCGTTATTTTCGGCACGACAGCTATGCGCTGAGGGCTTCGGAACATTAAATACTCATCATTCGTTTGGTGCACACACTGAGAAGTTTATATATATATATATATATATATATATTGGGATGCAAGGATTTCGAATAACTTTCTCAACCGCTTTTATCGGAATATGTTGATTATACGAGTAAAAATGAGATTTGAACGACTAAGTTGAAGCCAACCAACCAACAAACCAGCCTTTTGGTCATTACCATGGTAACTTGATCCTGTGGCGCAAAGGTCTGTACACATAAGACTGGTTGTTGGCATTCGATCGATAACACCTCAATGAATGCCAAGCGGACTGATTTTGTTTCGCGTAGTCAAACAGCAAACATTTACTACGCTCTGTCTTATGCCCCCTCTCAGCCACATGTGTGACAGTCGCTGAGGCCGGTATTCATGCTGCCTCGTGGGTCTGATTGATTTGCAACTGAAAGGTTTGCGCATCGACCAAACCGAGGAAGATTCCGTCCGTATATCTCAATAAAACCTCAAGTTACATCATACTTCTACCAGTAAAGTCCTCGGAAGCTGTTCTGTCTTCAACCGTCACATTCATCCTTTATTGCGAAAAAAATTATGAAAAAGTGTTGTCACCAAACATATCAAGTCTAATCTCTGAGCAACAGAAGCCTGATTTCGGTTTCGCGGTGAGGTTTTACGCAACTCGTAGCCAGGTATCTCAGAAAGTCAAAGTTGCTTCTCGCTCTATTCTCCTTTAATTATAAAATCCACTGATTACGTGTCCATGTTCTAAAGAGCGCAAAATTAGGGGAAGTGTGAATCCCCGGTATAGAAAATCGTTGATGTCGCTCTGCTGGATGACAGCCTGAGAAAACGGGAATCATTACTAATTCGCATCAACTGCTAAACCTTTACAATTGGACTGGTTTTCCAGGTCAACAAAATACCTACTTTCCCAGCTGATGTGCCAATTCCAGACCAGAAACCATACTTCACGACACCTCTGTGGGACGGGCATCTGTGTGAACAAATCGCGATTTTGGACTTCTTCTCGAATGCTCAAGGAACAAGATATGGTGTGAACTGAGCTGAACTGAACCAGAGCTGTGTTCCTCTACTTGAAGAATTCACCGTAAAGTAGAATCACGGTCGGACCCCAAACTAAAATCCAAGGCTACGAAGTCCTCGTTCCTCTTTGTGGACGCGGTTTATGGACATTCCTGTACGACGGTATCCTGTAACCAAACGTTTCTAAATATTGGTGTCTAAGGATTAGTCTGGGAACAAGATACGTAATTCACCGCTTGAAAGGGCCGTTTGGACATCTTTGAAACTTACCGCAGTGAATCTTCAATGGCTTAAATATAACCCCACAAAAGCTGCGGACATTCTTCCTCCAGAGATTCAGGTTGCCGTCCTAAATACAGACTGAAAAGATAGATAAGTACGGCTAAATCTGATATGGTATATCTTGGTGCTCAAGCTAAATTCTTCGTTGCTAAGTGCTGGCGGCGTCGCGGTTTTTTTCCAGCTCGCCACCGATTACCAAGCATGAGCTACTAGAGCCCGGAATATCCAAGTGGTCAGCTCATCCTTTCCGAGGAACTAGTCGCAGTATAATAAAGATGGAACTAAAAACTCAGTAGACTACCAGTTTAAGACATCTGTTTGCACATTCATTAAAAATGACGAACTATCTCAAACATCCCATCTTCAGATCAGGAGGAGAGACTTCACATAGGGGAGATGAAAATCATGAGCTTATCCTTAGTGGATACTGCTTGGCAATACAGGACATAGTAAGACACAACGCGATAGGCTTTTTAATTTCACTATGTGTAAGCAGTATTATAGAAGAGCAAAACCTGATGGGACGGAATCCGGTTTTTTCGCCTACTCCATCTGGGCACAATTCTGAAAGGTTCAAGTTGTTCCACACACAAACAGCGATAAAATAACGTGACCTGACAATGGGGCCGAACAACGTGGATGCTGGGTTCAGTGGTGCGTGGACAGACGTTCGATGCACCGTACTTCCTGGTAACTTGTGTTTCTGACCGTAAGTCAGTTAATATTCCCAGTATTCTGATTCAGCTATCATCAGTTTGATATAGTTTCAGAAAATCAGCACCAAATTCGAGAAGCATTATTCCTGCCGCTTGACTGGAGATAAAACTTCATTTGTAGTACAAGTTGATGTGCAATTAGGAAGAACACCCAGGATAATTTATTGCTGTTGATAACTTTTCCATCTTAGTGCTCAGTCTGTGCTTAACATTGTTTACACTGGTTCTGAGTCTGTGAGGGTTAAGGCCCTAATAACTGTCAGGAAAGTGTAAGCATTAGTTTGAGGCTCCTAACTGGAAGACCTGTTTTGATTTGGTTCAGCAATAGACCTACTACAACGATCCTGGTTAGTCCTACTAGTTTTCTAAGTTTGCACCCCCCAGAAAACCATTAAGAGCGCTTATTCGAAATTCCCATTTTAGCAAAGCTTCGCCGACGAAACTCAAGCAAAGCTGGCTACAGATGTCTACACTTGCTCACAAGAAAACACATGATGACCATTTTTTCTTTCTGTACATAGCAGGATCGAAAAGTGCGTAGTCATTTTCTAGGACTTGTGCAAATCGTAGTAAAATCCAAGGAAATGTTTTGAGCATCGGTATGTAGACTGAAAACAATAAGATATTCGTTCACGTAAGGTTTTCATGACACCAAGTTCAACAACTCTAAGAATAACAATATGTGATCCCGCAATACGTTACATGTGGATACTTGACAGCATCTGCGCGCAACTACCTTATGTTGTTTATTTTACTGAAAAGAATAGCTACGCCATCAACTATACCTTCTGGTTTAATTCGATTCCTGAAGTGGAGGAAAATTAAGTTTCCTTCTAGCAACCGAATGCTGAATACTGTGGCATCTGCTACCAAAAAGCCACCTGCGGATTGCGATTACGACACTGTTCAATCCACTTTCCGCATACCCAGGGACTTCCTGTACTCGGTGTGGTTTGCCATCCCCCGGCGTTACTCTCTGAGACCATGAAGAAAGCAGTAACTAATTACTGGGATAGTTTAAACTTAATACACTACACCTAAGGTTCCTAAAAATACTTCGACAGCCTATGACCTCTTTCGCCCTTCTTGCAGCTCACCAGTTAGGCGCAGTCCACGAAATTAGCGAAAAAACACTCGCTTGCAAACAAATTTGGTTTTGCAACAGACTCACCTAGAACATAATAAAACAGAGATTCATCTGGATTCCGGATGGGTTTCAGTATTCGGATGAGTTTTACAACATGTTCAGTGTTTAGGACCATGAGCCATGGTACAAGAGGAGGTAAAATGCATTGTAACATTCTTTTGCTCCACTTCAATGATAGCCGTCTCTTATTGCCTCCTGGTACATCACCAGTGTCGCCAGTGCGATGCAGGCATGCGACAGGCGATGCGCTGCATGCGGTATGCTCAAAAGAATTCCAAGCCAGATGACCTTTTTTGTGCTTCAATGGTTAGCTTGGCCCGTGGGTAGTTGAAGGATGATAAAAACGTGGGTGTAAGTATTATAGTGTTACATCAAAATTAGAAAAATACCGGGGCTAATATGTCCCAGTGACACTTTCCCTCCATCGGCTAAGTGAAGATTTGTTTCATCTGAAGTGCACAAATACGCTTGTTAATGGAATGATAGAACGGAGCAGGTGGCTGGATTACCAGCCTATAAAGCATTACAAAACAGATTTCTTTGTGCAGATGTGGAAAACAGGTGAACCTTTACACGGGATTGATTTGTTGAAAGTATGGATGGACTGACTATTGTAATTTACTGTTGGAATAAGCGTCATCCAAAGACGCTGATACTATCTGCATGATGTGATAAGCGAAACGGCTGTATTTTCGTTTGTGCTTTGCAAAAACCCATCGAATCTGCCATGGCAACCGGTATAGATATATGTATATCTGAGGTCTACGACCCAAAAAATCTCTACAGATCTCCAAACTTGACTATATGGATGGAATTTATACGACCCATATTTATCCACAGTGTATTCTACACGAACGTGAGCATCGCAGTAACGTAGACATTAGCTGAAGCATGATGTCGCTCGGAACAAAGTTCATGGTTATCTAAAATTTCTATCAGAAAGTCACGCTGTCATCCCACTGGGTAAAAGTATCCTTTTATGAATACACCAAATTTTGGGTGATTTACAAGTGCATAGTTTTTGGACTACCCGGATAGAAATAGTACGGATGTATGCAGCGAGGAAAAGGTGAAATAGAAAAGCCTTGTTCTTCATTTATTAAGATGACGAAGGTCCGTGTCATCACCATCGATGCAGCATATAAAGTGAACAGCGAATGAAACTGCCTCGCAGACTATTTTGCAAAGAAAAAGAATGCGTTTCACATGACTTTTTCTGAGTACCATCAATAAATAAACCCTCATGTGAAGCACTGTTTATTATTCTGGAGGTACGGTTCAACAGTCTTTGCGAGTGGTTTGGTTTCAACTGGTGGAAACGCGTAACTGCGTCAAGTATATTTTTTTCTTTGTAGCACTAAGAAGTCACACGGAATGTGGATGGTCATGACTTGCCAAATCCTCTCAAAATATGGACATTTTCTGAGTAGCTCAGAAAACTTACCAATTGAGGCGCCAGTCAACACTTGATCACGTGATATGAATTTCGAGAGTGAAGGATGAGTAGCACCATTTCCTGTTTTACCGATGTTCAGCCAATTGCGGTTGAATGGCTTAGTCTTCAACTCCTGAACTTGAGGTGGACAGTAGGAATCTCAGTGGACATTCGTGAGATGCACACTGCTGTTGAATAGTAGTAAGCACGAAACAGCTGTACAATAGTTCTAGGCGTTTCGTACAACTGCTTACGGAACGAAACCACTACTTTGGAAGTAGAGCGCCTTAAACTAACCGTGATTTGGATTAAGGATGACATAACTTGAGACGAAACAAAGCGCTTGTTGTTACACTGTCAACAGTAGTAGTGCAGTAACAGAGGACACCACTAAATGTGGTGAACTCAGGAGAGAATTTAGCGTAGACAAAGACGCATCCACAGCAGGATGTCGATGAAGACTTCGCAAAAGACAAGAACTTCTCAGGAACATCTTTCATTGCCAGACGGTGCCATGGTTTCTGGCGATCGACGGCGTTAAAATCGGATTTGAAGCCAAAGAACACGATCACTGTTGGTCATCAGAAGGGGTGGCGCAGTTCCAGCATTTCTTGAAGAATGAAGGTATGACGGATTGCACTCCGGCCAGGGCGAAACCCAGCTGGATTCTCGCAAAGCTAATTCTCCAGATTACAGCCGTTCGTCGTTGGAAGAATTTTCCTGGCTGCAACCAGACCACCTGATCATCACGTGGTCTGTTGTTGGTTGGGGCGTGCACTTGACCTCGGACAGACAGTGTCAGTGGCTGTGGACATGGCCTCTTTCGCCTTTATTCATTAGTCATCCAAATCACCATTGCAATCGTCGTACTCGCCGAGTTCTGGCAGCTTATCAGCGAGCTCAGCGGTATATTGCTCAGCTACAGCTTACAGAGGATGAACTGAATGGCTTTGCACTAACCGGCACCTTTCAGAGGGTAAGGGAATAGACATGCAAGCTCGAACAATGCGGTTGTTGGAGTCAAGTGGTGGTCACTATTCAGCGTTGGGTGTTCGGAGTGCGTTTTTTATGGTAGACGTCTTCTAGCCCGTCATTCCTCGAGGGAAGACAGGAGCGCTGCCTCGATAAATAAGAATATGCTGGTTGCCCGAAGAAGAGGACGCACAACTGCCTTCAAACTCACCTCGCAGAGGACAGCAGGACTTCACCTCTAGACGGCCTCATCATGCAATTACTCTCTGTACGTGGAATTGCTGTTCTTCGTCGCAGTGTTTTTATTGGCCTTCCTCTCGTGGCTGAATATTTAGGAACTGGTTTCCCGACACTATAGCCTGCTAAATCATAGCAGCACAGAAGCTCGACCACCGCGACAAGGTGAAAGCTGGAGGCTAGGGAAATTTTACCCATCAACACAGTTTGGCAAATAGACCTCACAATGATACTAACTCACAGGATACTATCAAACCTTTCGCAGCAGATACAAATATCTTCCAGTATGTGCTACTTTTCACATTATTGTGATGGAAATTCGATGCTTTTGTCCGGATTCACACGTGACGGCTTTGGTGAAAAACTGGAAACCAATTGCCCAAAGCTAAGATCATACAGTTTTAGTCAAAGAAGAGCAACATCTTAGAATAGCCTGAGTGAATGACAACTACTGCACATAAGCCGATGGAAAAACAGAACAGCTTACATAGGCTATACCATTTTTCGGATTCAACATGTAGGCCTAGATCCGGAATTTCTGGGAAACTTACTCCTCTGATTAAACAGTAATTTGCACATTGGTCTCATGCTTTCGGAGGTTTCCGCATAAGACCATCTCAATCTCTTCCTTTAAAATTCTTCAGCCAAATACGTGCAAAAAACCGCCTCACATTTGAGTAAAAACTCAAACCTCTTCACTCAGCTGAAAGCAGATTCCACTGGAGTGATGCAGGTGATTGTTAGCGTAATGGCCTGGGGAAGTTTTGAAGTATCGTCTTTTAATTGTAACTTCGGACCGCTGACTCCAGCACCAGATAATTGGCCTGTCTGCAGCTTGCAGCCTTGTTTTCCCTTTGTTTATACTTTTTTGTCAACTGAACCTCGTGTTTCAATGGGGGATGTTTGGGGATGTTTGTTGCCGCATTCACCCGGGCTTTCAAGGTATAGGAGACGCCCTTAATGGGGAAAGCAATACACAGTAGTAATACCTCTTTGTTCAAACTTTTACGAGTAACCTAAAGTCATAGTATGCCAACCGTAGTGCTGATGAAAAATTAACGTCTGTTCCGCACTTTTGTACAGGTGGGCCTTCCGAACACGGATGTATACATAGGTATTTCACCAGGAGATTTATTTCCTGTTCTCTCATCCAGAAAACGGATGATGATCACGTATTGCTGTTGCAACAGCCATCTTCGGACAAGCAGCAGAAACCATATTGTACGGAACACTCTTGATGTAATAAAGATTTAATTGGTGTGAATTATCCATGTTTATTAGTTTTCACTATAGATCAGTTATTTTGATGTGGATTATCCACCTCAGAAGCGGCTGCAGTATCCAAACTCATTTCATCCTACCAGAAACTCAGACCAGTTTAAAAGTAAATATCTAGGGTTCTCATGTGGCGCACTTTTGTTTAGAAAGACAATCTGAACAAAACAATTTTATTGTTAAACAAAAACAGATTTGCGAAAAGATAAGGTCAGCAAAGCTCTCTACCATGCGGTCATTCAGATTTCCCATTCCCCTGATACAAATCCCTCCATGTTGAACTGAAGATAGACTATGAAAACCCTGACTGTGCTCGTGCACGTTTTGACAGGCATTTTTCTGCCTTTCAAGTTCTTCCTCTGCTTTTCAAGTCCTGACTTGGTGAATTCACGTGCATCTTTTCAGCTAATCTCACTCGGGCACGTGGAAAGCGCGGATCATCAACCTAGCAGCCGAACAACAACAATAGACATTTAGGCACCCTGAAAAAATACACAGTTCAACACCAAAGAATAAAAACGCTTATTCAAGGTATTCCAAGGACATGGATGCCAAAAAAATCTAACTTGATGGCAGCTCAGAAGACCCTATACAAAATCAAACCAAAAGCGTAAGGAGAAGGCAAAAGAATCACACTCCTACACATCAATAAAGGCTGTAAAACTTCTACGACAGCACTATAGAGCTGGGGCCCAAGAACCAGCGAAACCATTGCAAACAGCACTGTCAAAACCAAAAGAAACTACGTGAGTGTAACTCGAAGGATGTTCATGTACTAGCTGGAGCCAAAGGACTTGAATTTATGGAGGCATGGAATTCCAATACCATTTACAAATATACTGGAAGTAACCGATTTGTCAACCACCACGGACGAGAAAATTTGTCAACTACAAAGCTCAAAACCGTACAAGAAACCAAAACAAATTAATAGAAGAACCATGTGATAAATCGAGCTACCAACCTGTGAGTGATTAATTGAATGGTGAAAATCAAGGGGTCAAGTAATAGTAGATGGGAAAACGGCAGAACCCAGGTAATCGGCAAAACGTAAGAAAATTAGGCCGGGAGACTGCGCAAAATGAGAACTGGCCAAAAAATGGAGTATTAAAAATGGAAGATATTGGGATAACCAATGCAATCAAAGTAAGGCAGAGCAGGATGGAGCATCATTTTCAACATCAGTCGAAAACTACCCAACGTACCAATGGAATGCAGAGTACACATGCCCGAGAAAGCTGTCCTAGTTCAGTAAATCACTTCGGTAGAAAACGGATACTATTTAAAATTCGCACAGGTAATAAATAAGTCTTCATCCGACCGAGCACTGATAAGATGTTCTAGTTGAGTGACGTGGTCACTTCAAGCATAAGGGGGTATTACAAACATCCAGTGTACAGACAGTGAGCAATTCTTTGCCTTCGTTACAGTGTTTCAAAGTTATGGATGAACAACAGTACACATCTTTGAATTAACGTCCAAATATATCAAATTCCATGCCCTACACGGCGCAGCAAATACAGAATTGGGGTCATTTATGCACTGCACCATCTGGTCCGATATCTCTGTGGTCCGACCTTTCGCGTTTCGGGACCCGTAGTTTTGTTCTTTGTAGCAAACATGACCAACCAAATGGAGAAGACGACCTTGAAGGCTCTCACTATTCTGCTGTTGATATAAAGAGATGAGGGAAACAGATAAAATTGTTAGTTGTGCTTGTTTGCGGGATATTGTAAAGTGCATGCCCACATCACTCGTTTGAACAGCCGTCCTCCCGTCCTGGCACAACTATTCTGATGAGCGCGCATTCCAAAAATTTCGCAACCACTAACAACTAAAAGAAAAAGTGCCCAGCAGGTTTCAGCCTTCTGTACCGCTAAATGACTTCGAAGTCCTGAGAGGCGGGCCAGTCAGTCGACAAAGCCAAGATATGTTACCAGGTCATCGTTTGAGGCTTTCCGCTCACATAACTCAAGCGCGAACATATTCACCTGTTCAGACTTATAAATTCAAATACGCCCAGCATGCGCTGGCTTAGGAGTGGTGAGACGGCCTTCTCGCATGTCACATATGAGTTAAGACCCCGGCACTGCCAAGGATAGGCACTGCTGATGAGCCCTAAGCTGAGTGAAACCCGAGTGCAGATAAAATTATGTTAAGCCGTATGAGATTAGTAACCTGATTTGAGCATCAACAAGCACAACCAGAGACAGGTTGGGCTACCTTGTTGAAAATCTATACGACGCTCGAAAATGTATGGGATTTTATAGTGTTCACTCCCTTTCTAAAGGAGTTCCGCTGGAAAGAAAATTATAATATTTTGGATGTCTCATTTAAAATTCCTCGGTCCTTATTACTGCTGTGCCCTAAGAACCTGAAATTTTTCAACTGTTCTTTTTTTGTGAACATACTGACAGCACGAAAATTCGAAGTAATTCAGATGATCCCCTTGTACAGACGATGTGTAAATAAATTCTTTTCCATGTGATCCTTCGAATATTAGAATCAATACCCCAGGGAACGAGCTGGTGGATTGAGAAACACACGGCGAAATTCGAACTAAACGTTGATTTTCCCCGATAGTGAGACTAACCTGACAACTGAAGACATCTTTATTAGGACTTGCGGTTTGAAAAATTAGGTGGAAAGGAAAGCACCTGAATTTGAGAAGCTTGTGACCAACAAGGATATTTATGGCTTGTTTGCGTAGACACATCGCAGAATGGTTCGATTACAACCTTCGAAAATCCGCTATATACTGCTTGGGGATTGATAGTTAGTCAACTAACGACTAACCAAAACACGCAAAGCTGAGAATTTTTTTGAAAACAGTCACATTCAACCGCCATTCTTTTTTAAGCCTTAACGCCAGCCGAATCCAGCATTGTGTGATGGAGTGTGGTGACTGCTGTCGGATTGTTGCGACTTCGGTAGCCGTATAAAAGACCACAAGCTGGTTAATGAGACAAATATAGAAAGGTCGATTGTCCCAAAGTCCTCACGGTGGATAGTACACATGGCCCTCCACTTCGCAACATGCAGTTAGAATTATAATGGTCATTAAAGCGAAGTTCTTAGAAAGCTCCCATGCATGCCATGCAATCTGGTGCAACTTATATACCGATTCGGGGAGAGATTACACCTAATTAAAAAGGCATGTATCTAAGGTCAGTTAGACTATTGGCAGCTCGATAGTTTCAGTTGAATCTGTGTAATAATCCGGATTCCCTTGAACTTCTCAACGCACCGCACAGGTTAAACGCCGTTGATATGGTCTCTCCAACCGTGGATGTGAACTTACTGAACGTGACCTTGTGTCGTGTGCCAGCACTCATGGAGCAATAAGAAACGATGCGTACGAGTTTTTCTGCATATTGGAATTTAGAGAAAGGGCCTACTGCGCGATATACATATTTTTACTTTTTTCCGTTTTAAGATTCAGCAAGTCCTTTGCGTCCAGACCTTTATGAATATTTTGGGTAATTCCGGTCCCGTTAAACGAGTCTCGAATTACAACTTGTTGGTTTGAATTCCACGATATCGGACATTGCAACTATTTACGCTGTTTTTATCGACCAGCCAATGTTTTCTGCTTGTAGACAAACAGTTCAATCCAACTCCGCCACTGCATCTTGAATAACTTGAAGATTAGGTTTACTTCTTCTTACCATACAGATGCTGCCAAATTTGAAAAAAAATTCTTGGCGACGTCTCTGCTTCAACCAAGAATATTCCGCTAAAAAGCCTACCTGAAAATGCCATATGTTCTTCCTCGTTTTTGAGTCTTCACGCAAGTTCCTCAGAAATTTTTTTGTTTCCTTCTGCTCCCAAAAAATGCGAACCGTATCATTTTTTAAAACAGGGAAAGCATTCACGTCAAGACCTGCTGATTTGTGCTGGGAAAATAGAGGACCAAATCGTATGTTCGTCTACAAATATATTCTTATCTGTCGACACTCACCGACTGCGTTGTCACGCGCACCATTTGCTCGTTCTTGATTGATGAGGTTACAAAAGTCTAGGAGAGAAAAAACGCTTAAATGTCAACGGAACTGATCAGATTTCCTTTGCTTTAGTGTCTGTATTAAGCGGTCAACCGCAATCATGTTTCCTTACACTGTCTTCTAAAGCTGATCCTTTAAGAGTTCCAGAAGCTAGAGCGGAAGGAAAATAAGGGGGCTTTTCCCGACCTTTTGTATCCGACTCCTGACTTTTGTTGCCCAACTCTACTACATTTTCTGCCAGATAATCACTCACTGGACGAAAACAGGGTGTTTTGTTGCCGCCACTGACCCAGATAATATCCCTGCTGCTTTTTCGTCCTGGAACCACAGGATCTCGTTGAATCAATTTCTAGCCCGTCTAGTAAGCCACATGAGTAGGACTTTTTCTTAAACCTTGTGATTTCACATCCTCCCTCTTAACTTGAGTTTGAAAACAACTAACGATCATGAAGTTGCGCTCCAGCTTCTCGCTGGATGCATTATTAAGTTCACTCGAAACAAAGTCGGTAAGTTGAAGTACACATGGTGCAGGAGAGACTGACATGAACTTTAACACTTGCACGTAACTGTGAAAAGCCAAATGAATGAACGTTGATAAGGAAAGCGACCAAAATATGTCACAATTTAAGCTAGAATCAGCCAAAAATATGGGGATAAATATGACTGTTGTAAGGGCCTGTAGACCTGTAAAATTAGTATCCATATTACTCTCGTTTGAGAGGTCCCCTTGCATGCAGTGGGATTACATGTGGCGGGTCCATACCAAAAGGAGATGGCACCAGAGTCGATTTCCACTCCCACTGGAACTTGCCAACAGGGGATGAAACCCCGGATAGCTGACGCGCGAGAAATGCTGTACGTCTAACCTTCACCAGCGCGTATCTCTCTAAAGGTCCGTGAAATTCGCATCGCCCATTAGAAACAAAGCACCCACACACTGCTTCCCGAACTTTCTACATAGACGGACTCCACTTACAGAATGAAATCCCGATGGGAAATTCCAAATCTCATACTTTCAACAAGGTCTGGATGGGTAATCTTGGGGTTTTCAAAGTCCATATTCAAATCAAGATGCAACGTAAATCTGCATGCGGAAGGTTTCTGTAGTGAGATTTTTCTATCGTAGACAAGCATTTTAATTAATCCTTTTGGCTAATGATGAGTTGGTGTTAACTGTTCCCGGTTTATTCCACCTACGGATGAATATGATTTCGGTTCACTCTGATAACACGAACGCGCACTATCCATTGCAGTTTTGGCGAAATGTTGGACTTATTGGCACTCTAAGTAAAATATGTGCTACGACAATGTAGTTTCGAAGCGCTGAATGCATACCGAATTCGTTGATATTCTACTTATAAGCTAGGTAGCTCATATCAGCCTAAAGAGCATGCACGTTTAGGTCATCAAGACGTGGATATCGAACTCATTTGTCCGCAGGACAAATATGAACCGTGTGAAAAATCCTTTTCTTGTGCTCCATAAAAAATTAGCTGTTCATTCTTTAGTGATCAAGACTTCGAGATTTTGAAGCTTGGAGTGACCCACAGAAATACTGGGTTGCTTTACTTATTGTTCCTACATAGAGGAAAAAAAGGGTGGTTTTGTAGTCCACCCCAGGCGAAATGTGCTTCTCATAGAATGGGTGGAAAGTTCTGAAGTTTTTATAAGGCAAACACAAATGACTATCAGTTCAGCAGCTCCCGTTATCAGCGGGGGCCGTATATAAATCATCACAAATCCTGTAAACCGTACCAACTTAAAATCAACCACGTTGTGCTGTTCTCATTAAGAGAGGAATGTCTACAAACTTAGGAAGTAACGACATATTTATTGGTGTGTAACGGTGAGGTTGCTTTCAAAGCGAGTGCGATCTAAATTCAACATGCAGTCACTATAGCTTTCATTATTTTAATGTCGTATCCACATAGACCTCAGATCCGTCCAGAGATGGAAAGTATTTGTGCAAAACGTATGAGATGGGAATCTGAACATAATTGTTCAAACGATTCGTTGCACGTAAATCTACCTAAAGCGCACCTCAGTTACTGCCACTAAGCTTTGAACCATTAGCGAACTTCAGATGGCGAAATATACCCATCTCCTTATGCAACCAGATCACGAAACATCATCCTTATGATTTATCGGAGCAACTGCTTTTAATTTCGCTGGTCTGTGGAAACAGAAATGCATGAGCGCATCAGGTGCGTGTATCAGGTGTGTGTTTATAATCACACATGTTTTCACTGTCTTCTTACTTACCTCCTGGGCTAATGCGAAAATACAGGTTGATCAGTGGTGGGAAAATCACCGGTATCTGGCTTTGTTACATCAGGAGAATAACAGTAAACAGGATAGAACTACTGAACGCGCAACTGGTGTGCTATTTCAGGATTAAATAATAATCTCGTGCCGTCATAAATGCCATCAACTACCAGAATTGCCACTTGTATCCGTTTTATTGGTTTGCTACTAGCATGCAAGTAAACAAAAATGTTTTATGTTTCCTGGAATCTTACCGTGTCTATTTTCGACCACACCCTTCGGTTACGATAAGGCAACTTGGATTTTTTAGTTTATGCTTGGCTTCGATATAAGCTGATTAAAAAAACCTTCGATTCACGGTTGGATCCGATTTGGGGGAAGGAAGTTCGTCCTGTAAGTGAAGATACCTATACTAAAATCTCGAGACGGTCGACCCCTCCTTATTGAGAATAATCAGGGGTGTGCATCTCGGGAGACTCCACCTAGTTTCGACATCTAGGCAATCTGCAGACTAGTAGCATGCACATTTAGCCTTTTGGCTACGGCTCGCTAATTGCCACCGTGATTCATTGGCACTTTGACGGGAAGGTTTTTCGCACGGTTATTTACTCATTTTTGCAACGCATCTTAGATCCGATAATCACAAAAAATAGTTCACAATAAACGACAGCGAAAACGCACATAATCATTCTCTCTCTCTCTCTCTCTCTATATATATATATATATATTATCTAACAAGAATCTTACCAGTGCTAGCCTGTCATGATATTTTATTCCGCTAGTTACTACGTGCACTGTGGCCGACATCAAAACACGAGAGAATAACCATGTGACATAGAGCTGAGAGATGAAACACGTGAAAACAGAAGACACGGATGTTCAAGAGACTAAGATAGGGTCGGGCCAAAAAGCAGGAAACTAGGAAAGCTTATGTTTGATGCTGCACGTACAGAAATGAGGAGATACGGATATACATATATATACATACATATAACAGAGAAACGATCTGGTGTCTACCGGAAAGTCTAATCTGATTTATGGTAGAGAGATTAGATGGTGAAATAGCATGTTTATATTTGCATTTTGATAGCTCTTTTGCTTTTCTATCGAACGCAGTTGTGGGATTTCTGGAATCCTTTGCCCGAGAGATCCTGTTGCCTGTTGAGTGGGTGTTTACTGGGAGTAATATATATTATTTTGAAGTTTTAAAAACATAGGAATCACGTGCAAGCAAAAGATGGTGAATCTCCTTACAGCCATAAATTCAAGACCTCAGTTCGAACATAACGCCGAAGAATACGAGCAAATATGGCAATTTCAATAGATAGCACTCAGCCCGACAAGCCCTCTGAGGGGTCCTTGCTGTGTTTTGTGCAATTATTTGTCTTGTTTGTTAAAGTAGCTTTGGTTCCACTTTAAGACATGCATTCAGTTGAGATCAAAGGATCATCAATAAACTTTCAGGTCCTTTTATCTTGTTATACCAATGAAAATAGCTGGGCTTTCGGATGACAAATTATCATTTAGTAATGATGGTCCTCTTCAACTTGATAAAGTGCATCTGATTGACTAATTAAAATTCTACATTAGGGACTGATAATAGGCAACCCTTTTGATGGTGTTGGAAATGCGGTGTTTTGCCGTGCTGAGTGTACACGTTGACGGTAGGCGTGAGGAACTCCAATTTGAGAGGGATCTTCTAAGAATCATATAGCAGTAGAGTCTGTTAATTACGTGGCTGCTCCAGTTTCAAGACTGAACTATTCTATTTTATACAAAATCGGTTTTATATTAACTGTCATTAACTGTTTTCTGTAATCGATTTGCTCAGGTTTCTGGGCTTGTTGTGGAACATTTGTCCAACTTTGAACTGAACAGTATTTGTCCCGTTTAATTTGTCCGATAGCACACTGCCTTTTCTGTACCCTCCTGTGTTGTTAACTGCCCAAGGTTCAACCTAACCGTAAGCTTTCCTTTATTACTCCACACGATTTACTGTTAATTTCTTTGGAACCACGGTCTACCTGTCTGTACTTCTGCCCACATCTGACTTCAATGTACTGTTTGGCTGCCCACTTGCGATTACCGAACAAACGCAGGTGAAGTTCGTAGAACTCACTTTCGCCGCAATTGATCCCACCATCCTACGTCGAATTATATTACCCGTTACCTGTCAGATAGGTCCCCTAGATCGTGCGTTTAGGCTAAGTAACCAATTTTTTGCCTTGAGATCACGGCCTTAGCACAGGACCGTACAGAGTCTAAGTATCATTTTATGTTGATTTACTTCATTGATCGAGATTTTCTATGAATGAGAATATATTCTTCAAGATGAAGAAAATCTGATCGCCAAAACCTTTTTTGTTTTCTAACTGCGGGTTTACAATAAAGTCAGATTATTAAATGGCTGTACAAAGTTGCTTTCCAAATCCCATAAGTTTGTGACCGAACCACGCTCATATTGTGGGTCAATGCAATGAAAAAATGACTGCTTATCAATGTCACAAAGCAACACATCGAATACTTAACTGGTTAACACTTTACCATTTTACGCAACACTATTTCGCTCAAGATTATAACCGGTGGATCACAGACGTCTAAGCGCTCTTAGTAGGCAATATTTCCGGCTATCTTGCCATAAACACAACGCGAGATTTGCATGCTGCAAAGATGTCTGTAATCGGTCCACACGAGTTCAAGTTTACAACACTGTGCCATTTCATAACCGGATATACACTCTGTGTGCAATAAAAAAACCATCGTAATAAAACAAGAGTTTTACAAAATAAAGTCTACGTTTGGTTGATGTTCTTCAGATTGTCTCCGATGGTGATTCATATTCTAGTGACTGATATGTTCTTAACTCCAAAATCATGGTTTTGTCTGCGACAAGTCTGATTTAAGCTTTGGGATTTTAAAGGTACCTATTCCCCTTGAGATATGTTCACTCGTTTCTGCAGGAAAAACGGGTTTTCCATAGAAAATCTGGATGGAATCTTTGCAGACTTGCACCAAACACCATTATTAAGCGACCCACCTGGAACCCAGCTGAATCTCCCGTTTTTGATGTTTCCAGGCAACTGAATGTGCTGCACCAGGCCGCCTCACGTTCCATTTGCTACGATGTTCGAGATATCGCGATACATGTATATACGGTCGTGGGCTGTCGAAGAATTTTCAGCAACCTTATGAGTAGTGCACTACTTATATACGTGTATCGCGATATCTCGAATATCGTAGCAACTGGAACGTGAGGTGGCCTGGTGCAGCACATTCAGTTGCCTGGAAACATCAAAAACGGGAGATTCAGCTGGGTTCCAGGTGGGTCGCTCGCAAAACCAAATTGATATGCAAATTAGTGTATTTCTCGAAAAAATTCCAATTTGGGTTCAAGTAGAACATAAGGTTGACGGAAACTCGGGGAGTGCGCCTACCTGATGAGCCCCAAGAAGGGCGAAACCGGTCGTGGGATGTCGAAAAATTTTCAGCCACCTTATGAGTAGTGCATTACGTATACCATTATGACCCCCTTTCGAGAAAGACTATTTATCTGGTGAATCCGCACTAACGTCCCATCTACCATGCAATACAAGCAAAAGAAGAGGAGACAGAAAGCTCCTTCCTCACAGATATAACCCTCTGAGGAGCAGCTCTCTTTGAGAAAGTCGTTTCATTCTCACGTAGGATAGTCGTTTGAAAAGTGGCATTATCCCATTTATTCCTTTCTGTCTTCTGTCTTTCTGTGGGGCTGGTCCATTTTGTTCCAGTTTTCCCCGGTTTAGTTTAGCAATTTGAAGCCGTTTGTTTGACGAAACCTGCCACTTACGCACGGAGATAGGTTTATAACAGACATCTTTTTTTTCAGTCCGTGCCGGGGCTTCCTAACAAACACAAGGGTTTCATGTCTGAAAGAAGTCGCATCAGTGTTTGAACGGAACACCATACGTGATGATATTGAAAACCGGTTTATTTGGCCAAAGTAGGGACCGGTGGTGCCACTGATAGCGCAGATGAAAGAAGCTACCAGAACGCAATGAAATACACTCCTTTTTTAACATAATTAATTATATGTGCTGTTGAACCGCGCTATGCGTACAGTCAACACAATCGAACTTTGGATTAGTCCAGCACATTGTGAGTCGATGGTAATGTGCAGATTTCCCACTTGATAAGCACCGCGGTATGACTGACTGAGTGGACAATGCACATCCAGGTAACTGCCGCGATGTTCTTGTTTTTCTCATGCAGATAAGGTCAGCCCGCTTCCATTTGTGTTCGTACATTAACGTTAACTGGCACAGCGGCAGCAACAACAACACTCGCACATTCACTTACACGCAAACTCGTGGGCACGTATTCATGCATGTGCACAAAGTCTCGACCCCCAAACAAACACCGAGCAACCCCTGTCCCATCCACTTAGCCAAACGACTGAATGACGCACGCGGAACTCGAATGCGTGTACACAGTACCTGGGCACGCCTCTTTGCGCCGTGGTCATCACCGGCACATTAACGCCCATAGGCAACGTCTGTCCAACTACATGTATTGTTTGTTGTTGTCAATTTGTGTGTGTACGGATTTGTGTGACCTGAAGTTACAGGAAGAAACTGGCAGGGCACACAAGGCAAAACGGGTTAACATTTAGTTCCGCCTCTCCGTCAGTCTAAGCCAGCTGTTAAATCGCCTGTCACTGTCGGTAAGTCATTAAAGCTACCTTTGTCGTTTGAACTGATATTGTTTAGTCCATACGTGATAAGTGCTGCCCAAAATTCACAGATAATTTCGCCAACAATTCAATGTTCAGAATAAAGTTAGTTGGGAATGCGATGAAGCTCGGTGTCGATTCGTTTCACTGATCTTGGCTGTAGGTTACATTTGGCATCTAAACTAAATAGTTCAGCAACTCGGTGAGAGAATAGAAGTTAACGGGTCTCTGTTAAAATCTGTATAATCATTCATGATGTTTGGTTGCTAATATAAGTTTGAGACTTCATTACCAAACAGCATGTTGTACGCAAGTACTGTTTTTGGAATCAGCCACAACCGACAACCGGTTTTTGTCCATTTTGTACAAAACAACCTACAAATGATTACTGAATTTTAGTTAGGCTTTTCACAACTTCCAAAAAGGCGCTTGTGTTCACATTGCACCCTTGGTTGGGTTATGTTCACACTTCGTATAAATGGGAAAGGTTTAAGCGGGTTTTTGAGCATATCACTCATTTATATACTTCCTAAATGTGCACCTTGAGAGTTTCGTAAAGTTCCATTTCAGTAGCGAATACACATATCAAAATTGCTAGACGGATCACTTCTGTTTTCGCTCTGCTTGGGGTCAACGAGGCACAGATAGGTTGCCCAAAAACTAGTTTAATTCCCTCGTAACACAAACCGAACACGCGACTGATCAAATAAATGCGTTAGTAGCAGCCTGAAGCCTTTGCAGAAAACCACCTCAATATACTTCGCAAACCGAAACCAAGACTAGGTATTTTTGACATTTTTTCTCGCTAATAGTGTTCCGGTGAACATTGAGCCTTAACCCCGATATGAGAAATTCAAGCCAATGTCTGTTGCTTGAAATCACCTTGAGAAGCCACTAGATGAACGGTTTCTGAATGAGCGGTCTACCGAATGGGCGGTGCCGCACCCTTGCTGTATAACCAATACAAGATGCAACCGCTGAACATGGAGCCTATACTACAATAGCATAGTCAGGCAGATTAAAGTCGAATCGCAGTGGCATAAACCAATCAAAGGAGAGCGGCCAGCCGGTCTCCGATGTAAAAAAAAAACGTTTACGAGGCGGTTGTATTAAAAAAGAAACGGATGCAGTGCACTGTATACCAATTAAAATGAGGACACATGAGACGTTTGAACGGACGTGACTTCTAACCGACCGTAGAAAAAGCTCGTTGACGAAAAAGGTGAAAGTATAACATGGATGCTAATGCATGTATCATGAAAAAGATTAAAAATGATCGGAGTCGCTTATCTACCAAAACATCATCGTCAAAATATTTGTATACGAGTCCGCAACGGGACCTGAACAGGACCGGTTTTAAAGTGAGGTGATCACTGATCTTCATTTCGCGGGTTTGCGCGCCAGCGTTACATACATGCGTGTTTATATACATGTATATATATATGTATATATGAGGAAGGTTTTCGTTCTTTCTTCCAGTACTAAAAAACATGCAGTAGGTTATACCTTAATACCCGGACTTAATTGACTCTACAGAATAGCAGTGATTTCATCATGTTTTTATTGTGGCGAATATTGCATGGTGTAGAGCAGTGGCTGTTGGACGGAAGTGCAGGTAACCTCTGAGCCCATCGGGCTTCATTCAGATGATGGATAGGTTGCGCATTTTTAGGATATCAGTACCATGTAACATTCCCCTACAACTGGAGATGAGTAGGATTCGTTTTTCGGTGGCAGATTTGGACTTTGCATGCTACTAGATCCACCCATCACCTCGCTGATCACTCTACAACAGGGCACCACTGAGCAAACAATAAGTCTGAAGATATCAAATGAATCAGACACGAATACCAGTACTTTGAGCCTGATTTAAAACACTGGGAGCAGATTAGGAAACCACACTACCGGAACAATGAGCATGCTTCAGTACTCTAAAGGTCCGGATTTCTTCACTGTGGAGATCTAAACATCTTGAGGAGTAAACCAGGACCTTTGGGTAGATTAGTGGTACAAAAGCAAGAAGAATTAAATCTATTGATTGTTTAAACTTCAAACGGGGTTACAGAAAGAGCTATCACCTGAGAGCTGAACCAGGAAAAATCGACTCCGCTGGTTTTTCCACCGCGATATGCTTTGCCGTATCAAGGTAATCGGACTGGGATTCATGGCAGAAATGTCTAAGAAAACAAGATCCACTTTAAGGTTAATCTAGCTTGAGAAAGGCTGATACCCACAGCAATATTGGAGAAAGCTTGCCAAGCGATTGGGGTTTGTGAACGACGAAGTTTGTACCAGATGGATCATAACATGTGAATTATAGGGCGCTTGTATCGAATTCTGTGCGTGAAGGTTGAATAGCTCGTTCTGCAACATTTCAGTAACATGACCAGCAGGGTTCTTCCGTAGACAGAGTTGAAAAATAAGGTGAAATTTAATGTGTTCCAAAACCGAATTTTAGCAGCAGTACTCACTTGACCCAGATGTGGAGGCAACCAAAAAGCAAAAACCCAACTCTGAATACCAATAACTCTCTCCCAATAGCTAACAACTTGCTCCACTCAGTAACGATTGAGGTCATGAATCTGCTATCTTTAAACAATAGTTCAAAAGCTAAGTGCGATTTACATAAGTGAGGTGGACTAGTGTAATCAGACATACTGGATGGTTGTTCGAGACCCGCAGTACTAACCAAGAACCAAAGTGCAGATGTCAAAATATTCCGCTGGTATCAAACAGTTGTGGGAAAATTTCCTCGAAACCTGAGCATAGACTTGAGTGGGTTTTATATAAACTGCGCTTTGACTGCCCACCTAATCGATTATTATAGGCATTTTTGCACTATCGTTTAAGATGAGAATGCAGCTACTCTGAATTGGCAGTCTGTTATTCAAGTACAGTGCACCGGTTTCTTTGTCACTGTCTCTTGACCTTCGATAGGGTATTCAGTCGCGCAGATTACTACAGCATCCAATACACATCATTTTCGGCTAAAACTATGAAAAGGTCTTAAACGACACAACTGGTTAGAAGTCAGTGGCATCCGCAACAGGGAAAATGAAAATTTGAAAGTGCCTTCTGCCGATGAGGAAAAGACCCAGTGAGCTCCCACATAACATGCACTCATCATCCAGTAGGTGAATCTTTTTACGAAGAGTAACGGTCCTGCGCTATTTGAATCTTTACTCTATTCTGCAGGCATCTTGAGGGTCCCTGCTAATGGGTGCTCTTCTAGAGGGACATCAATCAACTTATTGTACAGAGAGAATTTAAATTAATCTATTCGTGTATCCTCCAAGCATTTTTGGTCATGCCCGTACGAAGGGATTTCATTGTGCTAGTAAAATTTGTCACCGGGTCCAACATGCAAAAAAAAACGAATTTTGACGCCTGATTTCGCATTAGACGTGAGTGTTCACCACTTTGATGTCGACGAGGGTATACTAAAACTAAACTGCAGAACTTGTGCAAGTACAATGACACCATGTAACGTGTTCATCAGTTTACTGTATAGGGAGCTGAAGATTGTCTTTGCTTTCGCAACTACCTGAGCGCCATGCAATTTTATTGGGAAATCCGTTCAATAAATGATCTAATGTGTGGAAACATTAACCACTGCTCAGATCCATATGGAGACTTCATACCAGGTCGAAAGAAACGATAATCTACTTGAAAAATCTTCATATTTTAAGGTAGTATTTACGGTTTATACACTGTAAGCACAAAGCGGGGTAATGATGTCCAGGATTAGGTGTAGAGCTTTACCTAGGACCTGTATAATACCTAAATGCGTTTTTTTACATTTCTTTGGCCCATTAAGCACTCGCGGATAAGGGCATTTGTTGATCGGGTTGGAAAAGATGTGTTGACTTCAATCGAAATTAGCACTCTATCTGAAAAATTAAGCACCTGAACGACCTTTAAGTTGCCTAAGCAGATACCGGTAGTCTTGTACTTAGTTCTGTGGGGTAGAAAATTTGTTTACTCCAGTCCTTGATCTACCGTGGGAACTCGGAGTATAATCATTCCCGTTAGTTCTTACGAACCTTTAGCGACTGTCATGAGCAATCCATGTTGCTAATCGCAAGCGATGGTGGCAGTTACCGTGCGTCAGATATATCGCGTGGAATAGAAAACAGAGGGGCACAAGTTCACGAGTCAGATGTACACGAGTGGCGAAGTCGTGTGCGTTGGATGTCCGACGTATAGTCCTAATTCCAATTCAGAATTAGCATAGGCTGTCAGATCGACTTCTTTTAAATTTCGTACAACGTCTTAGATGTGACCCATTTTCACATGTGGAATCTCTATGAAAATTTCCAATACTGTAGATAGTTTCCCTGCTATCCACTTCTTTCGTTCATGCTTCCTTCTGAATTTTTAATAACTGATCATAGATCAGTTCGTTTACTTCAAACTTTCGATCGATGCTGGCATGACACCTTTCGAGAGCCAGGCTTGTAGACCTCTCCTTTAAGTCCCTGTTCTGCTCAACCCAATGCTTCCGGTCACGGCAGAACTTCCTACATTTGTAACTGTTTTGTCGCTTGCATACTGTTACCCATTACACACTGTTCCAGCGAGCCCGTAGTGATGAGTTGTTTGATCAACTTCATTGTTCTGGAACACCTGTCCATCAGCCCATAAACTCCTCGTCAATTCAGAATTCGTCGGTACGTTACACATCGCTTGGCTATCGGTCGGACGTTGCGGTTGAGTCATTACTTCTCCGTATGTAGGCCTACATTCATTACGTTGACAATGCGAAAGCAATTAGCTGGGCATCCTGGTTAGAAGTTGACTGACGAAGTACATATCCCTGGAAGAGAAAAGCTGAATTATTGTTCAGACTTAATAATCTACTCATATGGTCGCTGAAAGGGTGATTCAGCTGGGTTTCAGGTGAATCTCGCCAAAAACCCAAATGGAATGCAGATGATTGTACGAGCTGAATTACTCTGTGTATTTTCGTGACGCTTCGAACGCGGCCTGTTAACCCCGTGTAAGCTGACCTTACATGCAACGGCCGTGTCATCATATTTGGCGCACGCAGCACACCATGCTGCGTATACACGCATCTAGCTTCAGTATGACCGAATTCTTCTGGCTGGCACTGACACTCCACACTCTATTTCGATCCGAACATGTTACTTCAGCCTATGCAATTGTGACTGTTTACTCCACTGGTACGACAAGTCTCTTTTGCCCTAAACACAGGCATAATTAGGTGACGAGTAATTGAGTGTTTTTAAGAATTCGCTTATGTATGAGGGAACCTGCTCGTGGGCGAATCTACACACCTGCGATCGGCACTGCAAGTGCCAGACTCGAAGCCCTACAAATCAATCTGTTCATAATAAAGATACAGTGACCCAACAGTAACGTCGGGCAATCAGAACACATAAGCAGTGATCACGGAACTAAAGATCGAAAACGAGTAGCAGAACATAGTTGTCTCGCTGGCTAAAAGATAGTCTAGTGTAGAGCTAACACTGCTCACGTGAATCAGCTGTGACACGAATTAAAAAGAAACTCGACTGTTATGTAAAGAAACGCACGATGACTGATCACATACCCAGCTCCAGTTTTTACTGTTTTGCTTTAACTGTGAGAAAACAGGACGGACATTGGTAGATCTTCAAGTAAGAGGTCCAAGTACACATGGTATGAACGAAAAGCCACTCAGTAGACACATCGTGCGTGAAGTATGTTACGTAGGCGTGATAGTTAGCGCGCATTCCCGGTAGGTTGGTCAGTACGGCGTCCGACGGCAAGCACAAAAATAGTCGTTCATTTGTAACACCCCTTTGGTTCCCAGCTGCTGAGTCTTTCGATGAAAACCCTGATTTTGAGATATCGTCAAATTGCTCAAGCCTGTGTAGGAATGATCAAAATACAAGGGTTTGCTTCGAACCTTGGACCTTTTGGTCAGTATGTTCGCTCTCTCTTCATTGAGCTATTGAAGCTCTCCTGGTAAGCAGGATTCCAACGGCCCGTCCGAAAGCATACCTGTTTTTTCTTGTTACGTGTACGTGGAATTTTCACCACTGGTGCAACCCCACGAGTTACTTTTCATTTTGGGTCTATTTTGAGCCTCGACAGCACACAAAATGATCTGTTTTACCCAGATAATAGGCTTAGCAAACTTGCAGTTACACCTTGCTAATGTAATAGCAGTTTTATTTATACTGCACTTGATCGCAAAGCATTTTCCGCCAGTCAAATTATCACACCAGTTATTTCCTGTTGTAAGGATGACA
Organism: Clonorchis sinensis; assembly: GCA_003604175.2. Lineage (NCBI taxonomy): Eukaryota > Metazoa > Platyhelminthes > Trematoda > Opisthorchiida > Opisthorchiidae > Clonorchis > Clonorchis sinensis. The sequence continues at coordinate 83,737,670 of CM030369.1, forward strand.
CTGACCAAACAAATATTTTGTCGCTAAATTAGCAAGTTCCTTTCCGATATGAAGTGAATCACATGTGAATACTCACTTATTTAATGAGACCGTTCATTCAGACATGAAGTGTGCCATATCATGGGGTAATACTTTTATGTAGTTATGTTATATTGTCACTGGCCCAAGGAACCTGTTTGGCAGTTTTGAAACCTTAAAAAGTTCTCAGATTTATCATACAATTTAGCGAAAAACAATAATGTGAATTTTTTAGAACAAACCATAAAACAGGCATCACTAAGTCGTTCGTGAATAACGTGCTGTGAGAAGGTCTCACTTTAGATCGAACGCTTGATACTTGTTCGGAAATCAAACCACGTAGGTTTGCAAACGAATAATTGTACAGCGGTAAGGCATATGATGTCGACGATTTTCGAAGCTCAATTACAAACGGAGCTATGTGCTTTAAACAGCGAGAATTAAAATGCACTAGCCCCAAAGCTAGGCCCGTTACCTGCATTGTAAGTTCCGGTTCCCAGTTCTCAAGTGACCGCAGATTATAACCTGGTAGAAAAGCCGGTTCAACCACACGCTGTACCTTAAATTTAATCAAGCTGAATCCCGAAGATAAACGTTCGCTTTCGCGTTCGCGAGCAGCAGAATGTAGATAGCGTGTGCGAAATACACTCATTTGTAAACAAATTTGGTTTTGCGAGAGACTCACCGGGAACCCAGCTGAATCTCTCGCGTGTGATATTTCCAGGCGTGTGGTTCCTGGATAATATAACTCGTGACATTTACGCATTTCCGGTTCATCCCAAATGCACGCCAATCAGTCCCTGTTTGGTAGATGAGCAGCGAAAATTCAGCTCGTTCATTCGAAAACGCCAGGAGAAGGTTTTCAGGTATCACCCGACAAGCAGCGTAAAAGTTACTTTAGTTTAAAAATATTCCAGCGTTTGCAGTAATCCATAAATTGTCGAAAAAATTATAGGTTTGCCGTTTCCAAATCACTTGCAATTATCCTCGACAAACTGACCAGTGTGTACTTGCAAGTGACCGAGTGTACGTCCTGAAAATAGTTCATCCTAAAGAACGAACGTGATATGTGACGCGGCAAAATAAGCATCATTTCGCAAATGTCACTAATTCGGCAGTTGAACGCTGGAACAGCTGTCTTTCTGAACTTTTCGGACAGCTTCAGTGTGTTATATCACATCTCTAAAATACGGCTCACATAAATTCATTAGCAGCCGATATAGTGAAAGCCCGGCTATTACAAATCAAATTAGTTCTTTAGGATAGTCAATTGGATACATTTTACTTTCCTAACAATTTACCGAATAAAATACGGTAAGCCAATCGAACAACAGGAGGGACAAAATGCACTTATATAAAAGATAACAAACGTTTTAACTATGTGGAACGCCGTAACCGGCAGTCGGTTTCCTAGTCTGGACACTACCTGTGACAGTGCTACTTTCGAAAAACCGGATGTTTATACATCTGGATGTAGGGAGCAGAATATGCGACAAAATATGAAACGAAACAGATGATTTTAGGTTGACGGTCACTGTGAAGACTTTTTGGGGTTAGTTTGAATATCACCAGATATCTGAAATGAGAAAGAGCTTATCAGGCACTTCTGAAACCTCAATACCTCGGTATGTTTTCTACAAGTTGATAGTTCAAATCCAGGGAAATGTAACATCGGGCTGAACGCAGAATTGGATTCAGAGTTTTGTCATTTCATACGGGCAATGAAGCAAATAGGGATACCTGGAGGATCAAAGTTCACGATAGTGTGCGACAGTGTTATTTGATTTGTGGGGTGGAGAACACAGATATTTATAGAGTGTGAATGCTGTTAACCTGTGATAACATGGAACGATGTCTGATAGACAATGGACGGTATTTCAAAAGCTCACATGTTGAGGAGGTCGACGCGGTGTGAGGAAATTGACACAGTGGGATAAGGGAGAACGTGATACACAGAGATTTAGGTAACCCACTGCTGTTCGCTTTCCGTTCTTGTGGAACATTTTGTATATTTTAGTATGGTCTCCCGATAATTTTCCTCTAAGTCGCACTGTCATTTGGTGAACACCTCGTTGTCAGTGAACCCACTGGATCGCAGCACAACATGGCTGAAATTCAAAGCTATTTTCTTCAAGAGAACGCAGATACTGTCACTTTCAATATCTCTGTCTGACAGGAACTTCAGAGCTACCTATGTATCGTTCCACGAGGATCTGCTTGTCGAAATAATATCACTCAGTGTTACCTAGAGAACCATAAAAAAGTCGTTTGGACGAAATTGCATTTGCATACAGTTCTCGAGATGTCAGAAAAAAATTGGCTGGCGAAATTTTGTAAGCAATTGCTTTAAAAGCACCTTACTTCCGTCTTCGGATATTAGTTCTGTTGCTGGAAAAGTTCTTATCTCCAGTGTTGGTATACTGAAGACGTTTGTAGAATTTGACAAGTTAATCAAGTATTGTTTAATATCAAAGGAAAACCAATCAAATTCATACAGCAATGGGGTTTCCCAAATAATGGTGCGCCTAAGGTGACTGCATAAATCAACCATTCGACTGGATCTATTTATGTTATCTTCTGTTTGGACTTCTAGCTCTGCTGGTGATACGTCTTACAATTAATTGTACCGCATTTTAATGCAGGTAAACGCGATCTTCCAGTGCTGAAGTATTTGTGCCGGTTCGGAAGCTTTGTATAACATCTGCGTAGCTGTCCTCTTGGATTGACTTTGACAATGGAACATTGGGCTTGGTATGAGATGACACCTAAGGAAACTGACCAACTGTCACTTAGTTGCTTCACCAACTGTTGACCTCTTGTCACAAATCTGTCGGGAAAAACTTTTGGTTACAGTGGGTTTTTTTCTCCCTGTCGTAGCAAATGGTGGTCATCCTAGAAGTGCCAACATGATGCATTGTGACATCTCTAACAAGGCTCTACCTAGGCCAAGCAATCATGTGCAACAGATTTAATGTCACTGTTCAATGCGGATCAGGAAAAACTCATGATAGTGGTCAGCTTCTTCTTTTAAACCAAACAAGTAAGACGTGGATGGGTAGAAAATTGAGCTGTTCCAGAAGGAAAAAGGAGGAGCCACACAACCTTTATGCTAGCCTAACCAGCCAAGGCCACGGCGAAACTGAAATGGCTTTCATTAAATAGGGAATTCGTGCTTCTTCCAAGGGCTATCAGAATTCCTCATGCAATGTTGACATCAGTGAAAAGTCGGGTTTGCGACTGCTGCCGGAGTGTAAAATTTTTAATGAATTAAATGACTAGAAGAAAATTTTCCGTGAAACATAGGTAACATGTTTCCACACAGCTTAAATATGTGTATGTAATTCAGTCTCTCCCATACTTCTCAACTGCAATCGACTGTGTTTGATAAGAAATGGCCTCTCTAAACGATGGCTTATTTTCACATTCATCTTAGTTGCACACGGTTGGTGACATTTCCGATAGAAACAAAATATCATAAAAACATAATTGCTTTGAGGTTTCTACAGTATGTTGGAATTCGTCGTAATCAGAATCGTGTTACCTACGATCCTCCAAAAGTATTTGGTGCTTGAGTTGATGCTGATAATTTTCTTGAACTTCCGCTGACAGTCACAAATAAAGCAACACTTAAAGAGAGATAACTCTTGCCGAGTTTTTAATCGTGCTCCACTTTTGCACTTGTCAAGGGTTCTTACATAATGGCGGCCGAGAAAAAGAGAGCTTTTCTCTAAACCACTATTCAGATATCATAGATTTTCTCTGTACACCGCAAACAATGATTGGGATGTAGACCGAATTGATCACAAATGATATCCGAAAGTGCTATATCTCAGCCCTGCCAGTTTCCTTGTGAACGTGATCTAAATCTGCTCCTGGAAGGATTTATTACTCTCCATTGAATTTGAATGAACAAACATTGAACATAAAACATATAAAACGAAGAATCAAATTTCGGAATAGAATAAATTCCGGTCGTACTGTTGAGATTTAATCTATTGGAGCAATTTAAGCTCCGCTAATATAATATTTAAGCAACGTTAACACTGATTGAACTTTCATTATGCCGATTTCAAATGACCCCTGGTAGCGTAGCCAGAAAGATGTGGAAGCATCTGCATTTTTCCAAAGTGACGCGCGGATAAATAATGATCGCAGCCAGCAGATTCCTCTAAATGTAGCGTGGACTACAAGACAGAATTTGCAGTGTAATAGTATTCTATGGTGCGACGTTTGACTGCTGCGGGGCTTCAAAATTAAAATGTATTTGTGTCAAACGTGCAGCAGATTGCCTCATATTCTAATGTAACTGACTCGTGCTTGATCGCATCGAGTTCAAATCTATGGTACACACCTGCAATACCAGTTGTGTAAAGTCCTTTGCGCTTTCGGAGGATTTCGGCAACAGTGTGAGATATGTTTGGAAACTTCTGTTTTCCAAGAACAAACGTCGTGCTGATTAGATTATTGCACCTGCGGAGGGATGAAAAATTTACGGCGATTTTGGGCAATGTTTTTTCGCTACAGAAAGGGGTCGTGAGCCTTCTGGGACGCTTGTCCTGGAAACCATAAAGAGATTATGGTTGACAACTTTCCGAGCAATTTGGGTGCACTAAAATTTGGATGACTACAAAGTCGTGTTTTGAAGTGTGTGGAGTTGCTTAACTCCAGATTGCAGGCTTCGCTTTATGATTACTTGCCCGTCGGATTACTTTATAACCGTGCGGGTCATACGTGTTATTCCGGGTCTGCCGCTAATGGCTTTGCCGACTCTTCCACAGCCGTCGCAGGTTATTAGGACCGGTATTCTTGTATGCCTGCCGGTTACGTCAACTCGCCTCATTAACTGTATCCGACTTCTTTGGGTTTAATCAGTGCCCTGAATTTCCCCACATAACTGATGACCAAGCCTGGATTCCGTGAACAAAGTTCGAAACTTAAAGAGTGTCGAACCCGCGACAATCCGGTCTCTTGTAGAACATTTAAGCGTTAGGCCCCGAGCGGCCGGACAGCAATCCGGTTAGCTCATACTTGAAGATGAAAATAATTTATAAAAATAAGTAATCGTTTACGGACTTATAGCTTGCTACTGACAAATCTGATTTTCCTATTTTACCAGTCCTACAGCCGCCAACCGACCCACTTATTTTTCGCCCCATCCTTGTTGGGTATATCCAAACCAGCGTCGGTGGGTTCACTTCCCCATATAGGGTGGCGAACACCGCTACTTCCAAGGAAATACGCACAGCATCCAAGCTGAAAGTAGCTCTGGATAACGCTGTCTGCTGTGAAGTTCGGCTGCTCCCGTGGCAGCTGTGAAACAAAGGATCAAGTCCGGAATCTTAAGTGTTTATTTCAACGAGCTATTCGTCTGAAATTTGTCCGGCCTAGAAATTTCCCACTCTGTTCTCCAGTCACTTATTAAAGCAGTGACGTTTCTCCGACCCGTGTACCTGAGGCCAGTGTTTCAGCGTATATCGGAGTATATGAGCGTTGACGTGTGATAATGTTTTACGTTTTTGTGGTAATCTTACGAAGATGTGCTTGACTCGACACCCATCAGAGCAAGCGGCATGCACATGGCGGTTTCGCAAAAGCACTAGCAATCAAATATTTTTTGGATCTGTTGCCGCATGTATAATAAATGAGGATACAAAATTTGACTGTATCCATTCCACTTGGTTGTTCGCAAGTCTTTGCAAGGTCACTGACTTGGATAGGGCTCTATCGTATTTATGTTCAGTTTTATTCAGCCAGACGTGTCGACCAGGCTTGACGGAATTTTACAGCTCAAGGACTTCCAGTTCTATGGGAATATGTAAGCAGTAGCTTGCGTATTTCATTATCCTTAACGCGTAGATGCTCACTGTGTGTCCAATAGTTTGGTAAAAATCGAGACCGGTGACAAAACTGGGACCACCAGAAGACTTGGCCTCAAGGTCAAGCATTTCGGATCATGGTTATCCTGCGGCAAGTTGCTGATTTGCTGCAGAACTAGTTGAGGCATTTACCAACCCGCACACTGGATCTTATGCGTCAGCCCCGCAGTCTACTAAAGGTAACATTAAGCCCAGGAAATTAAATTACTGAATCAGGGCAATCAGTTTTCACCCTTTTTCGCTCACAGCAAATGGGTCAAACTAACCACGCACTCTCTTGCCAGAGGGAATCGGAGAATCCAAACAGGGAATAATGATCAGTGAAAAATTAGGAACAGTTTAAAGGACCTTATTTTTTCCATCTCAAACCCCCGCAAGTCTGTAGTGTTTGCGCGCAAGTATCTTACGGATGGTTCTATAGGACACTGCACGCATGCCATTTTAGGGCTTTTGTTGCTACCGATTTGTTTTCGGTTAAAGGACGGACGAGTTGGTCCTTGCGCGACAGCGCACTCAAGTCATCTGTCGAGACTGAAGTAATCGATACACAAAGTGAATCGCGCACTCCATGCCCATTATTGAGGTCCTTATCCACTCGTTATTCCTCCTTGGTGCATCGAAGACCTAATAGCAAAAAACCTTGCTGGTGACCCACTGTGTCATCCAGTAGTGTAAGTAGCCACAAAATCCATGACCAAAAAAAGGATCAGCTCAAAGATATGAGGTTCGCAAAGAAATTGCGCACTTTGAGCTCACCAGCAAGTACTTCGCACTGAATTTTGCTGAGGGTTTTGCTGCGTGGTAAGAATATTTCAACCTCCTACGTGGAGTTCACTTTCTTTGACTTACTTTAATATGAAATTTTCCATCTGGGACCATGGGGGTAAGCGGGCAACAGCTTCTGTCGGGAATCGTTAGCTGCATTCAGCAGGACTGAACCGCTTTGTTTTCAGGGCACAATTGCACACCCTAAAACGTTACATCAAGCGATCGCCAACCTAAACCGTACGCGAAACGCATATTAACCCAAGTGAGTTTTCACTGACTCATCAGATACTATAGAATTCGACTACCGGAATCTGACTACCAGTGAACAGTCACAATCGTCCAAGACGACCAATCGCCACCACGCTATGCACACTGTTTTTTACAATTACAAATTTACAATGACGCATGCGTGGTGTTGAGGTTAACAACGTCAAATAGGATTGAAATTCTCTGCATCAGATCCTGTGTTTCCTAATGATATACAGTGAAATGCGAAAGCCTTGGGTTAGCTTGTAGAGCTATATTTTCAGTCGATGGATGAATTTTTGTGTGTCAAGTAAATCATAGTACTGTCTCAGAGCCAAATTAGTTTTATTTTCGATGTAGCATTCGATTATTTGTATTTATCTAAAAATATGGAAATAACAAACTGAATTTTTTGTCCTCGATTTCAGTGGTTATTTCTTCTCGAATCTGGACTTCCAACGAATTGCCAATGCAACTGACAGTGGTGAGAAACACATTTTTCACTATTTTTCTTGAGATTGCGGTCGATTAAGTCGAACAACCAGAGATATCACATACCGAAAAATTCAGAAATGTCTTGATCATACCAATTATTAAGTCCACTGCTTCAAACTGAGTAAACCTCAGGAGGATGGATATGTAGTCTTCCTATGTTGTCCGCCATCGGGCTGTATATCCCGCCTGCAGCTTTCAATATTTGTGGATCTACAACTGCCACGCGAAGCCGTTACCCAAGGGTTGGTTGGATGCAGCTATTCGATCCGCCTTCAACTCTCATCTTCGTAAGGCGTCATCATGTACCACTCCCATAAATGTGTTTTTTTATTCACGGAACCACACACCATGAAAAGACATCAGAGATTTGTCAACTCTCCTACCCCATCTCGACATCTATCATTCTTACCCTAAGTACTTTTTGGGTCTTCACTAGACACGGATGATGTTTTCGAGATTGATAATGACGTGGACAATCCAGCTACCGTGTTCCGTGATTAACGACAATTTAAAAGAAAGAAGCGGATATTGGGAACACTACTGAGTTGCTTGCAATAAAGACGGTCGCATGGATTATTGAATTGACAGATCAAATTCCGGAATGATTCCAACACACATTCATAGCAATTGGGCTGACAAAGTACCTTCTGGCCGAAAGTGTGCATAAAACCAGTCCCGTTTGTACAGCCCTTATACTCCGTCATTTATCCTGAAAAAGATGAATGGCCCGAACGTGTATTCATAAATAACACGTAGGCTTTGGTCAGAACAACAGGAAGAAAGAACTTGGAGATACGGTAATTCGCCTTTGGGGAGTTCACTCTGAACGGTTGCGTGAAACTTCCTGCACTGCCAATAATTCTTCATAGCAGTAACTCTGGATAGTACTTCCTGCATAATGGAACGTCGAACCAAACAGTAGTTCGACTAACCGGGCCATTGAGGTCCTCCAAGCATTATGGGCATCCTTTGAGCCAACTATTGCGAACGGTTGTAAATATCCAAAAGTTCGCAATAACAGATATGGGGTGTCACCCAATGAAGACGAAGGCACATCTGATCTAGTTTTTTTGGGCGAACAAATTCCAACAATTTTTACGAACCCACGAAGAAATTGTTGATGACACCAATTTTTCTATTCGACTTTATTTTATTCCTACGCTAATGCGTAATATATCCTCATCACATTAAGGATGGTTTTTATTTGTGATTAAACTATAATGGGGTTGTAATCGTTCAAATGGACTTGTTTGATGTGTCATCCATGTAGCATGGAGGTGAAAATATACGCACAATTCACACACAGATATAGCTACTTCCTGCTCATTATGATTCTTTTCTTCCTACCTTCTTCCTTTTTTTCTTTTCTACCTAGATCTTGGCCACTTTAGTTGCCGTATTCTTCCAGTATAATAATGGATATGGTGAGTTCGTGCGCCTTTGTGTAAAACATTCTCATGCTGTTGACCAAAACACTTTTTCGAGACACTCATAGTCGACTTCTCGGCACCCTGAATAGTATTCAAGGAGACGTGAAACTCGGTCTACATATTTTTGATGCAAATGGGTTACAATGTCTCCACTTGTCATCAACTCTCCTAATTTGAGTAGTATGGATAAATAAAGCCTATTGATTCGTTTGGTGCTGTGAGGGACCAGCTACTAAACATTACCACCAAATGTTGTTGAAGAGTTCCGTTAAAGTGTCCTATCTGTTGTGACTCTGTAGCAAACTGACACTTAAAGATGGTACTTCAGCGTTATTCTGCCAAAGGTCTTGGTTCGCTGTTTACTTCATCGAATAAAAACAAGCTGAAAATTAGTTGCAGCATTTTATTCGTCTTCAGTACCAACGAAGAGTAATCTTCCAAATTCAGTGTTGGATATAAAACTGGCTTTTACTCAAAACCACACTCCAGTGCAGCTACACACGAAATCTTTTCACCGCATCCCTGGTCCTGTCGCAGCTGATAAGCTGCAAGACGGTGAATTGCGACAAAAACGTTAATTATCTGTGTGAAGGATTTTAGCTCTTCTGATATCTTGCGGACTTTGCATTAACTACTCAACGCATAAGACTGAGTTGCCAGTAGCCCAAACATCTGTAGCATGGCGAACAAAGGAACGGAGTGAGTCACCTGACACAAAATTGGCCTTTACTAAATGCTGGTGTTCAGAGTGTGTTCAAATAGTTGGTTTCTGTTTTGTTGTTTGAGACATTCAAGAGTTTGGTGGTTGATAGCGGAACCTTCTCCCGTGGCACAGCAGAAACATCTCCAATATAATAACATAAGGTATATAGATTATGTTTTGAGGAAATACGTTTTTTAACACCAGAAGATTCATGTTGTGCTAAGGCGGCTTGGTGATTCGGTAAAAGTACATACGATTATCATTTGATTCATTGCCATTTGCTCTTAACTTTTCCCAACAGTAGACCGAGACTGCGTGATCTAATTTAGGGATGCAAAACAATTTATGAGAGAAAATGGTTGACCCGCTTCTTTTTCAAAGCGTTAGGCTAATTAATAAGTAGTTATTATAAGATCTCGTTCACCAATTCATAAAATGTTTTAATTTTTTTTTAGTTTGGGAAGGAAAGCGACTGGTTCTGCCTGTCTACCACAGGCGTCCACACACGGTTCTCTACAGCTCCATGGGTGCTGGTGGCGGTGGTGGATCGCGTCAGGATCGTTTCCGTCGAGGGACTTTGCAAGCCAGTGTTAGTCAAAATAGGATGGGCACTCATGTGATCCCTCCTAGCTTTATAAGGGGGGCAAGTCTGCAGGTAAAAACCCGAGAACTTCATGAACGCATATTGTCTAAACCCAGGCGGTGGGCAATTTCGTCAGTGTATGAGGCTCCAATGTCTCAAACCTCATCAGTATTTGAACCTAAGGCTGAGTCACAACAACATCAATGGACAAATGATTACTTAGCAGTTGAAGAGCAACGCCAAGCAGGGTCACAGGAGGTGACGTTGCCTGAAAATAACCCTTCCCTAATGACACAAGATACATCTGCCACAATAAGCAGTCCGGGATTTAGTGCTTATAACCAACCCCTGGATGACAACTACCACAGCATGATGCCCAACGAAATTTTCGATAAGGATGATCAATCACGTCAGGAGTCACAGGAGCAGCGAATGCAAGATTTGGACACACCAGGGACTCCATACAAACCGCGCATCTCAGAAGTCGAACCGGAGGCAAGGCCATATGAACAACCCTTCACAGATGTCAGGGAGGAGACAGTTCCTTACCACCAGTCCCCTGGAGAACCTGAAGCATACACCAGGCCATACAGCCCTCCGACCGACGGACGAAATGAAGGAATCGATCATTTTGATGGAGACGATAACGAAGGTTGGTAAAGCCGTTGTAACTGCTTTTTCGTGCATATCAGTGTGCAGACAACTTTTTGTCAAACAGATTTCCTGGCACCTCCTGCAAAATAAAAGCGTATTAAATTTCAAACCACAAAGAGAGCTGGAATTTGGGTAGGCAGAACTTGTAAATCATGAAGGCTATCAGGCTCTTCTTTACTGCTCCCACCTAACTTACTTGTATTATTCGCAACGTAGACGAGATAACCCAAGGAACAGCGAATGTCTTCTGATTTATCAGATTTCATTTTCACTGGTCCACATAACCGTTAGGAGAAAAATGTCCCACATCAAGTTGATGTTATCTATCGCCTAGCTGTTTTTTTGAAAACATTGTATTCGCTTTACAGTATTAAAGGCGAGAATAGAATATCACTCAACGATTGGAACAAGTCTGAAGACAGCAAGAAAGTAACCAGAGCCTTGCGTGTATGCACTCGACCGTGGGTGGAATATAGGCTGTAGCTAACGGATGATCTCGGAAGACGCCTTTGCTTTCATAAGGTTGGCTGGCCCGGTCCTGTACATCATGGAAGTTTAAAGATGTAGTTAAATTCCAGGCCTGTCAGGAATGTTCAGGCTTAAATTCGCTTGGCTCCAGGCTAATTGTATGCGAAACACAGAAACGTAGGCGGAGGATGGTTTAGTCAGGACCGCGTTTTCGCAAGAAAAACACGGCAACTGAGCAGTAAGGTTTTGAGAACAAAATTTTTATGCTGTAAGTAGGCCTAATGGATTGCATGTAACTATCCTGATATTATTCATGTTCATTCATTCATTCATATTATTCATATCCCCTGCCAGCGCTAGCCGATGCATTCAAGTAAACGAGTATTCAGCGATACCACTGTTTAGGTATACTGGAACGAAGAGACGAAGATTGAACTGTTGTTCAAGCTATAAGCTTGACGTCGTAAACAGTGTCCACTGTGGGGGATGGAGAACATTCAGTGATTATCATTATCGTCCAGAGGTGGTCTTTCTACTGGCTGACCAATCATGTCCGTTTGTATTGTCCCCCTAATTCTAATATGCTATTTGTTGGAAGTGTTACACAAACATATGGCTCATTCCCTAACCTGGAAGTAGCTAGTTAAGGTAGTTGTGTGTTGTATTTTACGGCATAAATCCAGACATCATTGCTGGGGTACTCAGTCCTCTCTGGTAAAATTTGAGGAGATTACCTCGTGTTTAGTGCACCCGCAGGCTGAAAGCTTACGTATTACATGTGAGTGAACTTTGTCGAGTAGCATTCAGCTTAGCTCCCGAAATGAAATCTCATTGGGGGACTTATTATGGAAAACTGACAAACTTTTAGTGAAGGTGGTAATAACACCCTTCTAATGCCGCTGATTATGAAGCAGGTAATACCAACAATTTTTTGGCCAATGTTTTATTGGTTTAGTGTGTAAACTCTGTCGGTGATCAAAGATTAATTTAGCGAACATCAAAAGGTCCACAGCCTTGTTACCGTGCCTTCATTGTCTTGTCAGGCCGGTGTGCCAGTTGAATTAAACAAATACTTTTGATGATGAGTGACAGAGGTTATAATGAATCAAAGCACCTGGAGTATACTTGAAACCACCGTTACCATCCCACCTGCCTTTAGCACAATCCAAAATTGTTCACACGGTTATAACCTCAAGGATATAACTTGACGTTCATATGCATCAATAGAAAACAATTGTCGTCTACAAAAGAATTAGCGTGCGACTGGGTGGCAAGGTTATGGGTTTGCTTTAAGTATCTGAGTAAGACGACCTCTTGTTGCTCAAAACTAAGATCGGATGACATCCGAGGCGAAAATAAAGGAGAGAAATGGTTGCAATATTAGGCAAATACTTATGCAGCTGATCCATCCAGAGTCGAAGTGTGTGACACATGACGGTAGGTGAAACCGATTTGAAAGCAAGGAGGATGGACTTTTGGGTCGTGGCGTGACATGGATCAATATTATAATTTCTGTAGTTTCTGTAATTTCAGTAGGATAAGTCCAACCCTAGTGAGCATCGAAGTGCATCCAAACAGCCCACTTCCACCAACCAAAAGTGTGTCCCGTGGGCAAAACCAATTCTCGCACGATTAGACTATAACGGATAATCGGGTTGTAAACCAGCAGAGTGATAGCTGCCGGCACCAAACGCTCTGACCTACTACGTCTGTGTACCATGGACGATTTCTATAAGAAACACAATCGTTTACATCAGCCAAGTCTAGTATGTTGTCCCCAAATTCAGTGAGGTTGAATGAAAATTGTGGACTGTATCTACCTAGTGGGACTCAGCGGAACAAAAGCGACAAACCGTTTTCCTGGAATTTTTACTCAATAACAGACGAATGCCGTTTTACTCCGACAACTTGAACATCGATCTAGTTTAAACACCAGACAGTCTTTTAAGATAGATTCTGTTTTATTTCTGGTTTTATTTCTTGCGTGGCGTTTGACTACCGCTTATTCAGAGTAAACCAGCTGGATGATGGGCTTTAGACCAGTTAATCCGCGCTGGCTATTTTAAACGCTCTTTACGGTGAGTCGGGCGCCTCAAAAAGTAATCAGCTCGGCCACTGAATAGGCACGTGCATTTATGCAGAATCCGGGTACGATTGTTTGAAGACAAGAGCGTCATAGTATCTTGAGGGTCTTTAGTCTCCCCAATGAATTCAACCCTTCTTTTGTTCAACGTTTCGAATTACTAACCCTGTGAATTGGCAACTATCAGACTGACTGTAGGTAATTGCAAAATTCTATCCTTCACTTCAACCGTACGACTATTTATTGTTCCCAGAGAGAAGCCAGTGGCGACGGATTCAGCTCCCATTTGAGCTGTTCGAGAAAATAAATAATCAGCAGCATCGGTTTCTGAACTCTAACCATCTGACACATTGACGTAAAAGTTTCCTTTGTCCTTTTGGAGCACACCATACGCACTGGATATATTGCATCTTGTTCTTGAATGAAACCGGTCGTGGGCTGTCAAAGAGTTTTCAGCAACCTCATGAGTAGTGCACTACGAAATCTAGTATACTTTCAGTGTCGATCAACCAGTTAATTACTGTCTTTGGTTTACCGATCAAAAACTGTCTTTCACGGCTTCGCGGTCGTCGAACACTCTCCTTGAAGCATTCAAACTGATAAAAACATGCATTTCAGCAGGACTTCCACGGAAGTAGAACCCTAGTCTGGCACCTTCTCAACCGGCTTAGACGTATCAGGATGAGGTGAAACTGTTCAACTGCGGCTGGTATGGAAACGAAACCCCACAATCCCTCAGTATATACTTCAAATGTGTGCCTGTAAACGCACTTTAAACGCTCAGACTCTGATTAACAGACCATAAAAAATTCCCCTGCAGATTTTTTCTGAGAAAAAACGTTAAAAACGTTGCTCCACGTTGAAAGACTCAGTGTGTGGTTTTACAAATATAACACCTTTACTGCCAGCACAGGCTGCTCACTCATGCAAATGTCTAGACAAACTAGCCAGATTATGAATGATTATTCACAACTCAGAATCGTGGATTTCTTGTTTATCTCCTTAAGTTAGACTCTCATAAGTACTTTCATAATGGAAACTGCTCACAAGTTTGCTGAAAACACTTCGACAGTCCACCGCGGGTTTCGCCCTTTTTTGGGCTCATAAGGTAGGCGCAGTCCCCGAGCTTCCGTCGACCTTATGTTCTACTTTCTAGGGCTTTGGAAAAAGATAGAAAATTATCAAAAACATTCCTAACATAGTACAAAGAGTGTTCTACAAATTTTTGGCGCTAAACTGGCCTATTATTCAAGGGCAAGTGCTGGGACACTATCACCCTTGTCTGTGCATTGTAATAAATAACCAACCGGAATTACTACAGTCCCATTTTAGGCCAACTATGCTGGCACTCCACAAATGCCAGTCGCCAAATACGCAGATCAAAACTAACCGCGAATTCACCCGGTAGGTGTGCGTGACCCAAGGAGACTCAAACTGATTAATAGTACATAAGCCTGATTGGTCTTGGGAATTCACATAAATTGTCTGGTACTCATCAATAACATTGACAAATTCTTAGCTGGTCTTCTGCTTGATTAATTAAATACTACCGGTGATGCTATCTAAATACCACAGTGACATTTCTTTTCGCGGTATCACCCAATAAGCCGGATGAAAAAATAACCTCTGCTAACCCAAGATGTTTATCCGGCGATAGAGGTGAAACTTTGGGTTTTATGGTCATTCGGTACCACATGCTTCTGAATGATGAAGTGTGCATGTCTGGTAAATAGTTCCAGTGATAATAGGTACACGTTTACTGAGTAATTGGGCAACATTTATTTTTACTAGATCGGTAGCTCCAACTTGTCTGCAGCGCACTATCATGCTTTAGATGATCGTACGATCCAGTATGTTAGCGGAGGTATCAAATTAAATATTTCTATAAAACTACATTCGTTTTTTAAGAAGGAAGCTTGCGGAATTTCGACCATGTGAATGAGTAAACCAGGAGGAGAAGTATTGCTCGTCAGTCAAACGCCTGTATACACTATTTAAAACGTTTGTCTGAACAAAATCAACCAACATTTTTTGTTCATTTCTCAAACAGCGTTCGTTGTTCTACCATAGTCGTCGGTCCAAACACTCCCCTGTAAGTAAAATACCATACAATCTCCTAAAACTTATGGTGTTTGAATATCACTGCATTCACGACAGCCATAATTATCGGTCAATATTGTGACTGCATTATAGTCCAACAAATGCAAAACATCCCGGAAGAAATTGATGAGACAAAATATTCACAAAGAGGCTGGTATATCGTTACCCAGTTCCGAAACCAAAAGGCTAGAATAAGTAAAGCCGACCAACCATTCTTTTGTTCTTATATTCAGATGAGTACGAGGATGACGGTACTGGCACTAGTCCGCAGGAGGATAGGCAAAGCTACGCGTCGTATCCCGAAATGAATGGTGGTATGCCAATGAGGTCTCCACAATCGACATCCCCAATGGTAGATGGTTATCAGCTGCATGTGGAAGAAGAAAATGTGGAACCTATGCGACCGGTTAGAAGATCGCCTAGTCCTTGGACCGTGCGTGATGTTCATCGTCTGGGACAGCCCCGGCATGAGACCTGTTTGCTTTCCGTCGATCGTGGAGCCGGACCGGATGAAATTTCTGCGTGGTACTACGAGCCAAACGAATATCGTTGCCGTTGGTTTGGCTATCGCGGTCACGGAGGGAATGCTAACAGATTCTACAGTCGCACCGCTTGCGAATCATACTGCATTCGTGATTTGGAGAACTTGTGCGAGGTAGGTCACGTTTTCACACTGCATAGAAATTCAACGCGTCTACAAAGGAAAAAACGGAGAAAGCGACGCACCCATCACGAATGCTTGTCTTAACTAACCCGATATAAAAATGAGTAACCGATAAGCCAAACCAGAAGTTTGCATACGCATCCAAAAGTTTGTGTTCCAATTACGGATTTGATCAATGGTTGGTCAACGTAAGCCTCAACATTTTACAATATTTTTCGGTTTCACTAGCGTCTTCGTTTGGAAACGTTACTGCCTCCCCAATACAAAGTAAGCGGGAGAACTAGGCATCCTCACCGAAGAATTCCATGAAGTTTGAAGCACGAGCTCCCGGTAACCAGAGTTGCTACTCGGATACGGGTAGTTCAATAGGAATTCGATCCATCCATCTAGCCTAGGGACGGTGTTCGTTCTCTACCGTTCCTAACTGTTGTTGTTTAATTTGAGTTTATTCCCGGAACAAGGGAAGGATCACAGAGTGATGGGAAAAACGTATTTTCCACCATATTAAATAATTTTTTGACAACATTGTCTGGTCAATAGTTAAAGGAATTTTCACTGTTCTGCGTTAACTTTGGAAGACGGTCTGAATTCTTCTTTGCGCTATACAACCTATAATATGGTCTTCTCCTCTGGACCCAGGAAGAGGTTCAGTTTCTCTCCATTCCACCATTTACTGATTTATTCATTGTTTTGGAGTACGTAACAGACATAGCAAATGGTCAGCGGAATCTTAGTTCATACCCATTAGATCGGTCTGTCATCCCTGACCAGGACTCACAGTCTTAACCCTTTGGCGAAGGGAGCCGTCTCATAGAGATGCCAGCAACGAAGTCACGGCATTGTCTCTTCGATGAATGAACAAGGGATGTGAGTTGCTTTAAAGCACCAACTGGCTATCCACCTTCGTGCCTTGATTTAATTTAGACACAGGGATCTAAGTTTAGCTGCGTTCATCAGGCAAGCGAAATGAAGTAAAGACTACGGACAAATCCACCCGTCACTCGTTTGGTGGTTGTTTAGGTTCCTGCACGTTTCTGTAGCACAGGGATTTTACTAGCAGGGGGTTTCACATCAAAGAGCATGAAATGGAAAGTGTTAACTTATCAGCGTCTTCCAGTTTTGGTCCTTGAAAGTTTATCAAAGTCCTGGTGGATTGCGTGCGTTTGTCGGTTTTTAATTAGGTGCATATTATTCTGTTTCCTGAGCTTGGTAGTTGACTTGCACACGTTTGGTCATCGAGTGAGACATTTCATGTTGTTTAGGTTTTCATTTCGGTTGGTGATAAGACTTTTGTAGGCCAGTAGCCAGGTTTGGCAAACTGACAAAAAATGACCTAGTTAAGAACTAACAGTTAGAAGTTTGTACGAAAAGTGATTCTACATTGCGCAAAAATTTGGGTTTGCCAAACTTGCTTCTCTCTTTGGGGTACTACTCAGGTGAAGTTGTCTTTTAACAAGAGAATACCGTACCACCGCTTTAAAGACAAGGAGTTGAATGCTTACAAACTTAGCCTATGAAGGATAGTGAGTTAAAACAAGTCCCTATTAGGTTGGCTGTCTACGACCTCATTCAGGAAACGAATGCCAATAAGACTGCAGTGAGTGGTCTACATATCAGAGTTGTATGAGCACTGGAATTTGAAAGATAGCTCGCGTTCTACCCTGATGTACGTCTTCGAGGGAGGTCTTTTGCTGGCGTCCAGTCAATGGATACTTTGCAGCACACTGTCAAAGTTAGTCAACTTATCGATAAAATCCGGCATTTAATCGTCCCACACTGCGTGTTTTCATATCGTAGCCTGATATCAAACCAAAGTGACGCAAATATCCGTCGCTTTACGCACAAATGCTGACGCCAGCACATCACATGACTTGATCATCCGAAAACTAGATGTAAGTACTTGTGACAGCGGTGCGTATTTTGAAAAAAATCTGCCCAGTTATATTATGAAAAACAGAAAATTGCACCTGGCGCCCATTCTTCTTTACTGATCTCCCTTCCATTACAACTCACACTACATTTTCCCGCTGCGCAACTTTTGAAATTAACGCATTCGTAGAAATGATGGCACAAACTGTTGCGAACTGGGATTTCGTAGGATGAAGTGCTGTTGCGCACGGCACAGAGTAATTGGTATAAAATATCTAACTGCGTAACTAATCAGTTAGAAAGCGCTTGTGACTAGCCGACAAGCCGTTAATTCACAAAGGTTTGAAAAACAGTAAGTCCACTTATCGCTTTTCAGAATTTTCTTCGACAGATTGATGTATATTCGGAATTTGATAAACGGTTGTTAGTAGGTGCAATGTTGGAACTGAAAATTAAGGCAACACATGGAATGAGACTACGCTTGTCTCGTTGGAGCCCCCAAGGCCCAGTAGCCCATTTCTGCAAGGGAGATAGCTGGGAATGCGACATGCCCAAGGTTGGTTCATATGGTGTTTGCAGAGATAAGTCGGTCTGAAGTTCACACCTCAAATTATTAGTTGCCTCTTCGTCCGTCTTAGGTTTGAGTAGTTTGGCTGTTCCAAAACCAGTCTACTGGCTGGTAAAAATATCAAAATTCAAAAGAACAGTTCCTGTAGGTTATAAATGGTGAGATATTTTGCTTATAAATATTTTGGGTTCCTTGGGAGCACATAATTCTTCTCTGTTAACTCTGGTTGGTTGGTTCGTGCATTTAAATGTTTAACCGGTGAATACGTTTGATCTCACTCTGGTTAAGCTGTGAGTTGCTCAAGCATCTTTACCTCTAAAACACGTTTCTTAAGTAACTTATCATATTCCGCACAACGGAAGTCCAATTTCATTTGCAAGCCCCGAGATACAAGAAGATTAACTCTGTGGCAATAACCACTCGCTTGAGCCCAACAATTTACTGGTCAACTAAGGCTGTTCAAACATAATTTTGGTTTCGCATTTGTCGCGGCTTATCGGTGGTCACAAGTGTGTAGCAATTTTCATATTTGAATCAGTATAAAAATAGCTCCCCTTCGCTCACGAACGCAAGCTAAACAAAACCCCGTTTCAACCAGTTCGGTAAGCAGAATCTTGATTGAAGATGACCGTTTGATATACACCAGAGGTTCTCGATGTTTTCCACAATCTGAGGGGAAAATATCAGTAGTTACTTGTCTTCTGCCCTGTACGATAAAACCTTCCGACTGACCGAACAAACTCACGTGAATCTGTGTGATAAGCCTAAGGGTACGCTGAAATTCACCGTAGACTATGAAGAAAAAACTGTTATTTGTGGAGATTCCTTCCACACCATAGCAGACCCCATTGTTGAACCTGAGCCGAAGTGAAGGCATAGAAAGGGCGTCTACCGCTTAAGGTTGACGTTCATAACATATGCATAAAAACAATCGTCAACATAGCCAGCGTGTAAACTCAGTGCTGCATAGCAACGGTTTTTACTGTGAAACATAGAAATGGTATTGCTACTCCAACCCCCCCCCCAGAAGACACATTCTACATTGACTGTGCTTTGTCTTGAATTGTAGCTCTGATCAGATGCATACATAAGAAACCGGAATAGACAGTTCTTCGACATGGGCCTTATATGTTTAGCCGGGTTGCTCGATGTAATTTAACGTTTTACCGAACTCAAGCTCACATTGTTTAGTACCTACATAGTTCTAGCCAACAGTTGGATACTTTTTTAACGAATGAAACCGTTTCATGGTGCAAAGCTATCGCATTTAGACTACTTCAGGATTCCGATTGGTACAGAGCTAGATCTAGTCTATGTATTCAAAACGGCCTGAGCATGGAGTTGCTTCTTTGCACATGACCAGTTTTTAATGTCGATTTGCAAATCCACATACTCATTGCCTTCAAACGTGTGCCGAGGTTGAAACCAGCGCATTTAATCTTTCTTTTTTCTTTAATTCTTCCCGTCTTTCTTTCTTCCTTTGTCCTCTTGATGTGAAATTTAAGGAACGGAACAAAGTGTTTTACTAGGATGTTGCGGACATTTTGTTGGTGCAATTACACATGCTCCCTCCCTAGTCAGCGGATCAAAATATATCCCAAAAAGGATAAACGTTCATTTTTCAAGCCGAAGAAGAAGCACAACAATAATGGTCTGTATCTAAAGGATTGAACATCTGTTGAGTTCACCGCAGTTTACATCACGCACAGGAATGTTGCGCGATACAGAATAGGTAGACGCGAAAGTCGAAACGGCACTGCATCAAACGAGTCGTATCATCGTCAGAATCACATTAGGACGGACAATCGCCTCAGCCAAACTTAACAGCCATGGTCATGCAGATGGCAGGCTGACTGTTAGATAGATGGAACGAAGCGCCCGATCTTTAACGAGCGGTCCCGGCTAGGTTCAAAGCGACCGCAATAGAGCTGGATCTGCAAATTCCGCGAATTTGTGAATGAAAACCGTGTTCGTTCACTCTGTGGAACAGACACTTTGTTATAGGACCAACAGGTATTGGTTTAAGTACCTTAGCTCGTGTTGCAAACGATCATCTTATTAGATCTTAAATCACTTTCCCTCTAGTTTCAAGAGGGATAAACTCTCGACTTGCGTTCGTCAGCCAGTCCAGATGTGTTTGTCATGTCTCATTTGGTGTTTCCCGTGGATGATAGCACCCTAGTTTACTATGTCGACACCGGCTGACAAAGTTTGCCAGGGAAGAAGGCAGATAACTTAACCCACTTACATGGCTTTGTAATAACAGGAAACATACAGCTGTTCATCAAACCACCTACCACGTAGCGCAATTTAATGTAAAACAGCACAGGACTTGTAGATTTTTACGACGGGTTCTGCCAAGCTGAATTTTTTGTTCACTTATACCGGTGTGTTTCCGAACCATCTTATATCGGCTAGCGCTCATGGGTTCCAAGCGATTGGAGTACTGCACTAAGACATAAAGTGATAGTGTGACATTAGTGTACGTTCAAAGAATTTCAACCATGCTTCAGCTAACGCAAAAATAGCAATTTTTTGAAGAATCATCCAGCCATTAGTTGTAATAGGTTTGCAATGAGGTGTTTTAAAGTTTGTCATTTGTCGACCCCATCATTTCGAGTGATTTTAACTTTGACACACGCCGGCTCAAATATTTTGCAAATCAAGCCGATGAATCCTCACTAACCAGCCATCTGATTTCAAGTTAAACATTTAGTTGCATAGGTGTACATCAAGCCAACCCTGTCACAAGCTACAAGTCGTGATTAAAAGTTCAGTATCCCAGTGACTATACTGTTGTATTATATTTGGTTTTCTCAGACGGCCACTTGTCACTGGCCTGGAACGAGGTGTGTCATGGTCGGCGACGACTTCTGTAAAGAAAATGAGCGAAGGCATGGACGAGATTGGAGACTAAAATGCACACCAGATCAGCCCGTTTGTGTCAGTAGAAAAAATACCAGGATGGCTCCAGGCAGGTTCTATTCATTTATTCTGATGCATATACGTTTTTCGAGATCACTTACGTCAAAGTTACCAAAAGTTGTGATGCGGTGTGCGGAATTCGATACAAGTTTCCTGTTTGTTTTCATTATTTTACCACGTGCTCAAAATTGCTGTGAGCCCTATAAAGAGACCATCCGATTAGATGAATAATGCAGGTCAATTAATCATTTATTTAGGGACAATGGGATGAATCAAAGTTAAACTCAATATCCAAGCCTTTTTCTATACAAAGCAAATGTTCCTGTCCCGATCATTCTCCATAAAATTGAGCCTTCTCAAAATCAGCCTTGTTAAGTCCCTGTTTTTCGAAAAATTTCTTCCCCTCGAAATTCGATTAGGCGGTACACTCCTCCACACTTATCGGAAACTATAGTCTCATTCAGGTATTTCAGGCATTTTATCTTGCAGTGCCAGTAAACGTATCACTCAGGAAGTCTGTAATAACGCATCAATCACTGTCCTGATTGCAAATTTTGTGTCATTCTCCCTTCGCCTGTTACAAGGTCGATCGCTCCTGTAGTCAGAAGAAAGCAGGACTATAATCACAATACTGTGTGAATAAAGGGCGGAAAAAACTCCCTCGCAGACCATTGGTACAAAAATTTCAGCCAAGGATAGACAGTCATCAACTGCACTATAAAAGCGTATAACGGCATCCCGCATGGTTGTTTTCTTTCATTAAGCATCAAAGTGGAAAGGAATAGCCATGGTTTGAGAGCTTTACGTGTACAGTAGTGGTACAGTGCCTTTCAGAGACCTCTATAAGAAACATGGTTTAGTATTGAAAGCTTCAGTAATTTTGGGGAGCACAGTAAAGACTTACTTATGGTAGTTCAGGCCAATGTTTTTTGCAACGTTGACTCATTTCGGTTGAATTGATAGGGGGAACGACTGGAAGCATTATATTCCCATCAGTATATTGGAAGAAAACTTCCACTTCAAGTTTACGGTGACCTTAAACATTTGGGAAGCTGCTCAGTTATACAATCAATTTTGTTAGTGAGAATAACTCGTCCAGTCGAATTCGAGGACAGGTTTTTAGTAGCTACCTATGAGCTAACTTTTATTCGTTTGATCCAAAATTGTTAACCTGCAGTTTTGGCTTACCTTAACTGGTCAGCCTGATCGTTGTTGATTTACAAAACCTCCTTGCAGTTGTCGGACTAATCACACAGTTTACTTCTTGTCGTCAATCGTTCTAAGAGGCGCTAAAATTTGGAGGGTCTATTCAAACGTGGATTCAGCACAAAGACCGGGAACTGAGGTACCAGTTTTCACAGAGAATAGCGTTAGTGGAGGGATCCGACAGATGTGCTAGTGTTTGTGGTCTGCAGCGCTTAGAACGATAAGTCGTATTCAAAGAAGGATGTTTTATGCTAACTTTCACACAGAACCATTTACTTCTCAACACTCCCCGCTTCCCTTCGGTAGACATCAACTTCCAACCCCTTCCACACGAATGCCGGCAAACAATGGATGGTGGATCATGCCAACGTAAAAATCCAGCTGTCAATTTCTACTATGACCGGGAACGCAACACGTGCATGACGTTCTATTACCATGGATGTGGCGGTAACGACAATCGATTCGAAACAAAGTCGGATTGTATGACGCACTGTTCGCCGTAATCTCCCTCGGTCCCGGCGCGGTTGTCGAAACCACAACCGTCACACTTTATGTCATATTCCTTTTTGGCCTCGACAACCTCTAAGTAGCATTTAGAATTTTCAGTCAGACAGTTTGTTTGTGCGTAAGGCACAAGAGTCGCTTTGCCTTTTTTATTTATCCAACCCGCCTTTTGAGTTCACTGAGACAAGCAGCCTGATATTCCAGTGCTGGGAAAAGCGTTCTAACACTATATGTATAACACTTCTTCTGAATGGTTGTGTAAGAAATTTTGCAGCAGTAAACCCTGCGTTTTTTTGATGGTTTACTCAAGATCTACGCCGCTTGCAAAAGAAGCACACATGAGTCATCAGCCCTTGGGACACATAATAACATGACCCAAACATTCGCATGGGAATTTTAGCCTCGTTCTCACAGATTCTTAAGGTGCCCGCTGCACATAAGGTCTGCTAGAGTCTGACAACGCCGGTTTAAGGGGCTGTCCATGGTGAATGCCAAGTTATGTATAACAATAACTTCAACTAACTGTTCCAACTCACGCTAATGAGCTCTTTCTCATCGTGCTGCGCACTCACGGCTTTCGCCTGAAGTCATTTAACTTCAAGGCGGTAGACCGAAAAGTTGCAAATAGCAAAATTTCATGGGGTAACAGGGGTAGCCCCAGCTCGTCAGAGGAGCAATTTATACACATATATACATACATATATATAGACCCGAAATTGAACTAGTGTGGTCATTTTGAGATCAAAATTGGTACAAAATGTCTTGTTTAAAAATATCCAGTGCGTCAACAAAACAATGATTAACGTTCGATGGGCGATTTTGCAAACAACACCACCTGAAAACTACGCAGGTCTGGAAGGCTGACGTCAAGATGGATAGCACCAGATTAAAGCACTTGATACCTACCAACATAAGAAGACAACTCACCGTGATTCTTGTATATCTGGGCTTGTAGTTTACTGCAATGCTGGAGACTCAGTTAAACGCTTTCACGCTTCGTAATATCGGTGACCCCGTTTGGCCTTTCACCGTAGCGCTTTTGGGTCTTGTTAAAATACCGAAGTGTATTTAGACGGCACGAGCGACAAGGACTTAGTAATTTGATATGGGCGATTCTGAAAGTAGATTTTGTCCGGCATAGCACGCTATTAGCAATTTTTTTCTGTTTTCCTAGTTCCTCGAGATGCGAAAAACTGACTTGTTCCCTGCCAACGAGTAACCTTTTTGCCAGCAATGCCAAATAAACAAAGTGGACTGCAGACTACGATAATGAGGCCAAACGGAAGACGTATATATTCGTAGTTTTAGTCAACAACAAAGAGTCCGTTATCACCCGATAATAATCCCGTTGTCCAATACAGATATGCGACAACGACGGAATGCAAGTCACACTTACAGTAACAATACATAACTCGCTTATCCAATCAATAAGTAGTATTCAACGAAACGTCTTGAGAATCCTGTTGTACATGTACTATGGTACGAAACCCATTGGCGGAGCAGCATGCCTCAGTGAATTCACCAATATTTATGTTGTTAGTTTATAAAGCTATCCGGAAACATACAATCAGCAAATTAATGAACACCATACATCTCCTAATAGTATCTTAAATTGAAATTACTCGAATTGTTAGATCATCCCAGTCTGCATGCTATTCGAGTTGTGATTTTTTGGTGACGAATATTTTCGTGTGACGGCGAAATGCTAAACCTGAAAAGGTAAAACAACTACACTTGAAACATCAAACCTTCCGCGCACGGTTACACTGATAGAAGCATTAGATAGAAAGTCTTTCATCATTTTTTCTGGAGTACATGCTGAAAGTTTAGCAATACGACAGAATTTTTTGAAGTACAGAAAATGTGCATGAAACTCAAAAGCGCTAAAGCTACTGATAGTGAAAGAAAGATCCCGTTTGAGGAAAAGCAACCTGCTGGTAAAAAACCGCCGTGCTCAACGTCATATCCCAATCTGTTTTCTCCAGTAAAACGTTGTGCGCTTTTCTTCAGGACTAGGCTGCAAAACAGCAACGACAGCGATCGCAAACCAGTAATACGCTTGCAATCCACTAAGCCACGGGAGTTTTGACTTAGAAAATGTCTGTCTGTTATTATCTACTTGTAACCTTGTCACGGATATGAGGCTTGGTGTCAGCTAATTATTCAAGCTTAGGGACTTGCATATATTATGCCTATCAGGCTTGGGGCGTCCCGTGATTTTAGGGTGTTTTGATAATATTCCCAAAATGATTCAGATTAATCTAAGAGTGAGAGCACTAGGGAGAAAATTCGACGATGTACTAAAATACTGTGAAGGGTATAACCCAAGAATTTGAACTTCCCAAGGGTACTGTGACCTGGGGTTATATACTCAAAAGTCTATAAACGTATTAAATTTCTCAGTGTCATCTTGGGGTTTTCACTGGGGTTAATCTACTCACATTAATTGGTATGGACTCGCTCTGTGACTGCGTTGGCCATTGTGCTTTTCAGTTGAAATGGTTGTGCAATAGTGAGAACTTGAGATACACTCATTTAGCAGGGGATTTAGTTTAGTCTCCTGATGAAAAGAAATTGGTGCGTAAATGAGTGTAGTTGGGGAATTTCGTACACTTTGAGTTCAAGGAAAACATAGGGTCGACGGAAACAATTAGACTGCGTCTACCTGGTAAACGAAACCGGTCGTGGGCTGTCGAAGACTAGTGTTCCTTGAATAAATTGTATTGTGATATCTCGACCATCTTAGCAACTGGAACATGAGGTGATATTTGAGCAGCATGTTCAGTCCGGAAGTATCACAAACGGGAGTTTCAACAGGAAGTTATTTAAGTCCTCCACTGGAACCAAATGGGCGTGCAAATAGACGTATTTCGTAACTTTTCACTTTTACGGAGATTTCTTCAGGCGGATATAGCCAGCCTATGCTGAAATACCGAGAAGCTTTGCACAGCTATTCATCCTAACTAGGAATCATCACCAGTACGCATCCAAGAACAATTCATGGAGCGTTAAACCGGTGATTTCCCGGCTCGAACGCGTAGAATTCCGGCCATGAGCGGTTGATTAGCAGTGTGATTACCTCGCACTTAGGCTATAGCGCTACTCATCCTTCAACCATGAGATCCACATCACGTGATCGCAAGTGTTGATTAGTCCCTCCAATAACATTTTGTCAGACGGAAGATTAACTAATCGGATAAATTTTATTCTTCCTATGAGCCACTGATAGTTTGTTGGCAGTGTGGGGAGATTTGGCAATTTTCAATGAAAAATTCGTCCTGTAATGGAGGTATATACTGAAAAGCTGAAAAGCTCTGTGAAACTGTTTCATCCTGACTAGTGGAATTTTCGTCGCCCAAGAAAACAGTCAGCACGACCACGCGATGCGTGTTTTGTGATTAAAGAATAGGTGTCGCTATTTAAATACACGCTGTTCACACTACTGATCAGTTTCTCGTGGTCGAAGAGTTAATTGTTAAATCTACTAGCCTGGGGGTCGGGGTTCCATAGTTCCTGCAGTTTCGTTGGATGCACATTCCCGATGATCCCAATAAGGATGGATGAGTTTACAGTGCTTCTTGGCATTTCAGCATAGATTGGCTTCACTTAGAGGACGAAATAAACGTTGAAAATTCTCAGCTCGCGTCACATCACTAGTAAATTCCCCCTTTTTACATATCCGAATGACCTGAATCCACGGTCGCATGCGCCGTCTTACCACTGCAGCCAATCGGTTGGTTTGTACCTTTGGTAAATTAGTAAATTGGTAAATATGGTAAATTTACCCTATTGTAAACTTCAACAATGGATACCGTTCAAACGCTTGATCATAATAAGAAAAAAATACCTGTACCATGGTCCAAGTTCCGTTCATCACTAGATCAGTTTTTAGAAATACTGCCGCGACAAACAATACGTTACATTTAAGGAGAGAAATCTCAGCAACTTCACGAATAAAATACGGCTTAGCATCTCATCTACATCCAAAGTCATGCTGGTGTACGTACGTGTGATCGTTTTTAGCATGCTTGCCTGTTTCACAGGTATTGCGTTTTGCTATGCCGTTTTGCTGTTCAGTTTCGTGGGATGAAAGAACCTTAATGGGAACACTGATTCCATCCGCGAATGGATGGCCCCATGCAAAAAGCTCTCAAAATATTTGCAGCCCTGAAATTCGGATGGGATATGCGCTCACACAGTGGGATCAAATTTGTTTTAATTAAACGGTTTTTCCGTCTTAGGAGAAAAGTTTACACCTATCGGACTGTCCTTTTGATGAGTTGTATCCTCTGGAAGAGAGAATTGACCCTTTAGACGTCCGCAGTTCTGAATGTCCGTGACTGGGATCTTTTATTGCAACCAGGTGAACGCAAACAGCAATTATCAGCTAGTTCAGTGTAAATAAGTAATTTTGGTGCTGCCTTATTTGACTCGAGATGGTAAAAAATTGGAGTTGGTTACTGGTGACCCTACATCCACAACAACGACTCCGCTTTTAGCTAGTAGGTAACGAGAAAGTTCAACATGTTTGTACCTGTCATTTAAGCTATATGTACATGTGGGCTGAGCCTATTTATTGTCAAAGATGCGAGAATCCCCGCTTCAAAAGCAGGGGAGAATGTTTTTAACTTCAAAACATTTCGTAGTCCGACCACCAAACTGATGAACAATTTAAGGGATCTATACACATTGGTAAAAACGGCCCCTTTCTCAGCAAAAGACGTCATTTTACCCAAAGCTGGCCTCAGTACATGAATTTGACTGAGAAAGGATTTTGGTAAGACCTCCTTGTGCATTATCAGAATGGAGTTGTTGCCAATAACCGGGCCGAAAAATGAGTACCTTGGGAGACGCGTACGAGAAGTCATTCCAGCTAATTTTGGATCCCGACCCTTTTATTCGGTCCCGAACTTCTTGCATTCAGACGGATATCTAGTAAATTGTAGCCGGCTCATTTAACCTAATTTCAGGATTTGTCTTCGATAGGGACCACTACGTTGACACACCACCTCCCCGGGTGGCGGCTGGAGTCCCCTGAGCTCATACTCTAATCGAATGATGTAGTCCTTTTGGTCAAGCCTTTGTGTCGAACCAGACGACTGATTAATTACTCGTGATTCACGTAGTAGTTAGTTGACAGGACACGCGTGCTGGGCGCAAATGTATGAAAAGTTCGCAATTTATACCATCATGTCCCACGTTCTGCTTGAGCTCCAAACCCGTGTCAGCAACGCAGAGATTAAAGAGAAAAAAGTATGGCAAGTGAACACTTACCCTTGTTCTAAACAGCCAACTAGCCCTTTCAAGTATAGTGACGGCACGTGTGAGAAATGGGAGTGTCCTTCCAATTTTGTTGGTTTAAAATGGTACGGAAAATGCATGAAAGAAATTAAAAACCATGTTGGTAAGGATAATTCAGGGAATCCAAATAATCTTTTCACGCTGTACACAAAATTTGTACGGCAAGTCCACACGGACGCCGACAAGTATTCAAACTTGAAGTTGATTCATTGTGGCATGGAAACATTTGGTTATGACGGAAAATGTCAACGTTTTTTTAAGAAGCTCTTTGCAACGTTCGGTGTTTAGGGTAGCATTGCTAAGGAACTATCAAGAAAGGCTTGTTGTCTCCTACTGCTCGCAGATCCTGAGGGCCTCGGGCGCTGAACTGCAGTTGTTGGTGAATTTTTTGGATGTATCCGGTCGAGAAACACAGGTTTGGAGACTTCTGGCAATGAGCTTCCCAATGTTTTTGAAAGTCGATATGCATGCTGTTGCGTAGAGGGATCACGTATTTCCATTTTTTCCAGTCTATACTCTACGCCATCCGAGATACATTGGTGGACCCGCCGGGGACGGTCTCGATCAAGACTCATTTGCTGTCGTCGCCTTCTATAATAATCTAAAGCCTCACGACCCAGCCGCCTTTGTATCCTACGGTTGCGTTTGGTCTCCGACTCCGGAGTGCTTGAATCCGAATCGATTATCTCACCGCATAGTGAACAGTATGCACGCTCACACAATATGCATGAAGGTGACTCTTCAGACTGATGAATGAGATTGGCATGTGAGCGACATAGATTGGGCGGCATTCTGATAACATCTGAAAAGTACTTTGACGCATCAGAACAACATTCTGTACATGTTTGTCTACTCCATCGGTTCATATGTGGGTCATTAGACCTCGATCGTTTTGGGTGAGCTGCCTTCGGATGCAGTCGTGAGGCACGCCTTGAATATTCCACTCTTTCTCTTGAAGATCGTCCACTGAAGTTCTGTACGTAGTTATAAGGTACTTCTTGCGCTCCGTCGAATTTTGGCACATTCTGCGCTACAAACTGTCGCAATTCCGATAGACATCTCAGGGTTCGGAGGCCCTCCTGAACATTGTCTGCAAGAAAAGCATAACAAACGAGACCGCTCCCTAGCTTCTTTGTTGAAACAATACAATAAACTAATGGTGGGCGAGGAATATGGCGGTTCATTAGCAACCAACCGCTTAACCTATCGTCAAGTTCGAATAAGGCGTCCTCCGGAACGCATCGACGCGTGTCAACTACACGTCGAAAATAGGCGAAGCATTTATTCTTATTTCGACCCATGGGAGTTACCACTTCAAAGTAGTAGCAGTTGAAATAAACAAGTTCCTCCGGATTGAAATTTTTCTCCAAGTGCTTTCTAAACGTTTGATCACCACACTTTTCAGTACCGATGAAGCGTAAACTGAATTGGCCGTTACCGACGGTCATCACAACAGTCGGGTAAGCTCTCGACATCACATCAGCGTAGGATCGGAGATGTTTGGAGCGACTGGACACTTTACACAGAAAATCCAAATAATAGGATAACAGGAGTTCGTAAATCGTTTCCAGTTCATCACCACCGGTTTCCTGCAACACCGAATTTCCAAGATAGGTAAGAGGAAATATGGAGAGTGAAGCTGAGGACATCACGAATCATTGAGATAACACAGGACAAGAAACAATCATACAGCCTGCCAGTTTTATATGTAAAGTCTTGCACACTCATTTACATAAACTGGTATTGATTCAGAACCTCCAAACCTAGAGTGAGCGTCCGGTCACCTAGGCGATTGTGAGGCGTGTTAGATGTCACACTTATCTGCGCAGCGTCGCTGTATGTGCGAATCACGTGCGTTACTCCATTTGGTGGCCATGTTTCAAGGCCGGTAGGGGACTGACGCTACACTCACAAAAGAGCATAACTAATCAGCCCGTTCTCCCATTCCAAAAAAAGTCAAACTAAGCAGCAAATGTTTTCGTTGGTTTTTGCCATCCAAGTAGCCTTTCTATTTGCTTAACTTAAGTTAGGGCAACAAATAACAAAGCGGAAAGTGTGATTGTCTCATACTACAAAGTCAGAAAACCGAAGGGCGTAATTTCGCCGAAATCTGACTTTTACTTTTATTTTATAGTGAGTTTACGCTGCTGACTGCTTGAACAGAGACTGGGTAGCGTGAGCGTGGCAAAATAAATCCCCTTAAATCCAGAATTTAGTCACCTCACCACAAAGGTTCCAGCCCTCCATAGTTTTTATGAATTAAGCATGTTCATCGTATAATTCGCACCAAAGGGTCGCTAAGTAGAACATGCAGTGTTGCCTCCAAGCCGTACTTTTAGCCTGGTGTCCTGAATAAATTTAGACCAGCTCAACACAGTCAGTTGAATTTTCCTGGTAGAGGTTTTCTGAAGCAGGCCAGTGGAACAACACATCAAATGGTGTACAAAGAGAAAACCTAAACTTCGTCTTATTCTTTGGTGCCGTCACAAGCGAAATTAAACCGATTACATGGCTGTCAGACAGTATACAATGTAGACTGCGTACAATAAGAACCAAAACGATTTACACACATGTTTCTGCAAAACTGCCGCCCAAAGCGGTTCATACTCAAAACTATACAGTCCGCAAGAAAGTAAGCTGGATATCGCAATAATACAGTCTCTATTTATTCGCATGTATCTTTGTGACTCGTTAAGATAAGCAGCCACAGAAAACATGCTTTTTGTCATCACCTTTGTTTTCACTATGACGTTCACAAGTATCCTCGGTCGGTAATCATGTAATTTGTTTGTGCGGCGCTCGAACATGTCGTGGATCTTACTAATCAGACCGTGTGGCTCATGCTTTTATGCTGCTTCCACTATTAGCAAGATGACTAATGAGGTTTGCAGGTCCTTGACCCTAGAAATTCCCGAAATGACCGGACACTGAGCGGTCGATAAATGCAACAGAACCAGATGCTGAATGCCAGTTTTTATGATACAGTTTATACGAGTGCGGCTTGCCTGCTGCTTCTTTCGTCAGAGGATGGGAAATAAAGTAACATGAGAGGGATTCATCCACCTATCCTCTAGTTAGTACTCATCACTCGCGCCATAAATAAGCTCGAAAAACAGTTTATTTCACCTAATAAGTTTCCTGCTAGCAAACGCTGATTACACGGTGTTCTATTAACGACTTTTATATTTGATCATAGATTACCTGACAGATCGTTGGTGTATGTACTCGCAAGTTTAAACCACACATAATTCTGGACTGCTTCTGTGTGATCACATTCTAGTACTGTCTCTTTGAAATAAGTCAATTCCGCAGTTAGCCACGCTTTTGATATCTTCCATAGAAGGAAGCTTGGTTCGGTGTGACAGCTAAATCCACAAAAGCATGCGAACCCTTGATGTCCAACAATGCGTGCGGTACCTCCGCCGATGTTTTAAAGAGAGGAATATGCGTGGCTGCGAAGCTTGTTGGCTAAGGTCAGCTGCGACTTAACATATTTCCGCGTAAGGTCAGTCTAATTAGAGCGACGGGGGAGAGGTTTTTTGGAGTGCTGGTGCGATCGACACTGGACGTCTGTGTTCGTCGGTGCATTCACTTACCAAAAGTGACCTGACAGGATTGCTGTTCAGAAGCGGAGTAACTTGCCTCAATTAGCTTAAGTGCAACGCTTAGTCACCCATCCTGAGGACTGCCCATTGGCTGCGAATTTGTTTACAAAATTATTGACATCCGATGAAGAGTATTTGCAAACTTCCGAATGATAGTCATTTATGTAGACCATTCCATTTCTCGTACTAGTTTAGAAGAAAGTGCCAAATTTATGCAAAGTTTAGGAAGAGCATTGGCATTCCGCAAATCAGCCAAGTGATCAACTCGGTGGCAGAAATGGCAGACAAGTCACTTTTTACCTAGTAGAACTGGAATTAGAACTGCATGGAATGAAGCAGTTGTATGCAGTGTACATTTTGCTCCAGGGAGTCACCCAGAGGTCGATTACCGGGATCCATATTGCTTTTCTTCCATTTGTATGGACATCAAGCCGTAATACAAGTGCGAGTTTTTCCAAGCCATCCTTGAAAGTATAAGGAACGGTAAGGAATCTCTCACATAGTTTCGATGGGGATATTCGTGAAATGGGATTGTAAACTGTTTTCTCGTGACAGTGTTGTAATAACTTGGCCGGACCAGACCGATATGCTTGGTACATTCACTCGCTACTTAAACAAAAGGACTAGGAGAAGTGTCTGGCAATGCTGACTTATTGCTGAAGTTGTGAAACTATCGTGAAGAAAGTTTTAGTGCCTACTTTTTGTCCACTATTTTTTCCAGCTTGATGATCTTTCTGGTGCAACGCCGCTCTGAGTTACGAACGAAAGGGATGTCGTCCCAGCTGATATTTTGCACCAGGAACATATGTTTGTAACAGCTCATTCTGAATGCTGATGTCCACAGAAGAGAGCTTCGGGCCACAGTAGCTCTAAAAAATCCTTTGTATATTTCTACTACCAGGCGTCCAACATTACTGTGATTTTCCATGGCTGCTTTGATGACGGTAAACTCATCATAAAACTGTTGAAAACTCTTCGACCACGACCGGTTTCACCCTTCTTGGAGCTTATCAGGTAGGTGGAGGCGCTGAGTTTCCTTTAATCTTACGTTTTACATGGTTCACTTTTCCCATAAGTATCACACCTAAAATCATTCGTTTGTCATTCTACCATTATGTAATTATCAGGATCTTTCACAGAACCCTATATTTTTTATCTCAAGTGCGTAGTTTTCACCAATGCATTTGTCGGTTGTGCAACCAAGACCGGAACAGCTGACACAATCTTGTCACCTAGGAACAACTGGAAGAGCGGGTACCAACGAGTAGTTGTTTGATCTTGGCTCCGTGTCAGAACGATGTATGTTTTCAAGTGCACATCTGCAGCTGCCACAACACGGAACGTAACCGCTTATGGTAAATAGTCACGTGCTTCGCAGCACACGTGCAGATGGATTTGTTTGCAACGTGACAGGGCTTCCGAACTATGACTTCCGCGCAGAATTGGCCGAGTGTATTTGATGATAGGAAAAAAGTGTTTTATTGCGTTCTAATTTTCTGAAGAGCTTGGAACATTGTCCACGCCCACATTTCCTGCGACCATTTGCTGCTGCCTCACTCACTTGACAGTGGCACGCTAAAGACAGGGGCCTAAGAAGCCTTAGATAAACCAACTTCCTGGGCCAACCCATACCATGCATGCAATGGGTAGATTTTTGGGGTATGGTGCACAGGTCTTGACGTAAACAATCCAATTTAAAACTGACTGACCTGCTTATTGAGACTTACCTTCCCAAGCAATTATGGTTTTTCAATAAAGGTGATCCCTTCAACGCGGAATGGAAATACTTTGGCCAAAAAAGCAAAAATGCAACACACTTAAGCTGTTCCTTGTGTAGTTTAGGTTTATCTCCAGCGTGATAAGAAGGTGGGTTTTCACGAATCACAAAAGCCAAAAGTTGGAAACCAAGTTTACGGTGACATTCACCAAAATTCTAAAGTATCATTTTCGACCTGTGTTGAATAAATAGCTTCCAAGCTTAAATGTCCCATGTGCTCAACATGAAAGTGAGTTATCTGTTCAATGTATGTGGAGATGTTAAAGATTCTAATGAGGACGGGTTGATGCTCAAGGTAAATAATCTAAATGCAC
The DNA here is from genome assembly GCA_003604175.2 of Clonorchis sinensis. NCBI lineage: Eukaryota > Metazoa > Platyhelminthes > Trematoda > Opisthorchiida > Opisthorchiidae > Clonorchis > Clonorchis sinensis. The sequence continues at coordinate 83,771,827 of CM030369.1, forward strand.
GTTTCCATAACAAATAGTCTTGTGATACCACTCCAAGCTGGTAACGTATTTTACAGCCAAGCAGACCATCTGGTTGGTGTGAGCTGTCTTTATTTGTTTCACCCACTTCAGCTTCTAGTAAACAAACGAGTCAAAATTGTCAGTTATAACCATCTACGCAGAGGTATTTGTTTTAGCGCCGCTTATTGTTGGAAGCTATTCTGGCAAGAGGGACTTCTCCACACAGTCAAGTTGGGATAATGGCAGTTCTTTAAAAGGCAGTGCCGTTCTTCGGTGAGAGTTTACCTTCCCATGTGTTTTGTTTACCTTCTCTACTGCTAGGCTCACGTCAGAAAAATTCATACAAGCAATTCGCTGTGCGCCAGTCATTCGCAGTAGCTATTTCTGGGGTTCTGATTATCAAAGGTTTCCTCCAAAAACACAGTGTATGGGCGTTGTTTTTATATGTAGTTATTTGGTGTCAGACGAAGTAGCATGGATATCAAACTACTCCAGAGCTGTTATACCACGGCACGAATAGTCTGTACCATCAAAATAGTTCAGATAACAAGCTTGAAATTCCATGACAGTTGTCAGCACCATTATAAAATTCGACCATATCAGTTTTCTCCCATAAATCACTTCCTAGCACTATCCACTGTTAGCAAAATGAGTTGTTTTTTCTGCGAAATGGGAATCTCTCAGAACGCATTGTGCAACATCCTACACTGAATGTTCATGTTGCAACACTGAATGTCTTTTACTAAGTCCAAAGTTTAAAGTTTGTCCAGACACCCGCTCAAAGTGACGTTGAGCCCAGTAGAACGACAATAAATACCCTATTTGTGCATACATAAGTGAACAAAATATTCACTAGCTAAGCACGATACAAGAGTTTTGCCTCCAATTATGAGCGACCTTTATGGACTACTTTGTTTGATAAGATAAAGTGGTCTAGCTTTCATGTTGAGTGACTTGGCTGGTAGGCTGGTTTGTGTAATCCCTTCAGGTTCGTTTGTGGATCGACTGAGTTCAACTTCTTGCCGCTCAACATGACTACCTGGTACCAAGTTTGCCCATCAGGGTACGGTTTGACCGGGTGAATATGTAGAGTGCAATCTTTACATCATTGGTGAAACTATATTCTTCATCAGATACATGTACAGTATTTGTTGAAAGAAAGTTTTCTAATCTCAGACAACGGGAAAAGTTCATGCGCTTTCCGATTACATACATGAATACCTTGATTGAGAAAACACGCAGTCCTCACACACCAGCGCGCCTCTATAGTATATGTTTAGGGTTCGACCACCGAAACACTTGCCGGATTGACGGAAAAGCTGAGTACGTATTCGGGTGGTGGGTTCACCCGACTCTGTTAAATTTTATATAAATTATTCAGACATCCAAAGACGTCCAACTAGTCAGTTATTTTCAGATATCAGATCCTAATCAAAAGCGAAGCAGATGTTTATTTGCACTTGCAGCTCTTAAGACCTTAAGCTCTTATCTCAAGGTTCGCTACCATCTGATGCCTATAAAGCACTAGTTTATTTTCGGTTTATTTTCCATTTTCACATAAATTTGATTTTTACATGGGACCGGATTGCATCCAGCGAAACCAGTCGTTTATGATAGCCAACTTGGAGGACTTTTCGAGACCCATAAGAGTAATGACTCACGTCCAGACAGTGTATTGCAATATACCGAATATTGTGTTAGCTGAAAAATGAAGTGACCTTGTGTGACACACCCAGCTGAAGAAGACTATTACAAAAACTTTAGCTGGATTCATTTGGGCTTCCCGTCAGAGCTAAACTTGTCAATTTGTCCAGTAGTATTCAGTTCTCAGGCTCCCAAGCATGCACAAGCATGCTTAGCCCACCGGACACGCTTTGAGCAAGCGACCAGTGTTGCAACCATTGCTGTCGATCAGCAGCTAAATCATGAAAGTGAAAAATGAGGTGGCCTCGTGTAAAGCATTCAGATAAAGCGGAACATCATGACAGGAGATTCTGCTGCATTCAGTTGAGTTTCCTGCTAAAACCAGATTCGTGGATGACTGTGAGTAATTGTCAGAACAGGCAGAACATGTTATTAAGGGTGATTTGGTGTTCCGCATATCTAATGAGACCCAAGAATGTCGAAACTGATGGATGTCGAAGGGTTTTCAGAAACCTCATGAATCATCTGACTCGTTTAGGAAACTAAGGCGTTTGTTAAATGACAAGGTACAAAAAGATGCCACTTAATACAAAAGAGATTAATCAACGTTTTAGCCGGTTAGTGAAAACTGCCGAACAAACAACTAGTGTGAGATCTCACGAAGTACGCCGAACCTACTCTGACCTCCTATCGCACATCGAGACAAAAAATTCCAACAGGCATTCCTTGTTGTGGTCCTTCGTGTTTCTCTTTGTGCAAGATGTTGCTAAATCATCCAGCAGTTATATTTAGTTTCCGGTGTAGTGTCATTCTCAGAAGAATAGTTCAGCATAATGTGGTAATGAAAACGAGCAAACGAGAGCTTAGAATCTGTGAAATACAAGGTGATACTTATCAGGTGACCGCTATAAATGTTATGACAGGAGCAAGCGTATCCAAAGAGTGAGGGCCATACAGGCCTCGGTCCTAAAAATTTAGAAGTGTGTGGAGTGCTTTTTCAAGCGAAAAGAATAGCTATCTTGCCACCGACATTCTTCAAGTTGATTGCAATCAGAACGAACCAACAGTTTTAACTCAAGGCCAAACAGGCTATTCCAGAATACTGACCCGTTTCATTAACTTTCCGTGGCATATTGGTTTCAAGTTTACATTCATTCACACGATAGGCTGCACGAAGTGAGGTACATAACAGAGCGAAATACACTCATTTGCATACCAATTTAGTTTTGACGGAAGACTTTGGTGGAACTCCGCTGAATCTGTCGTCAAGCACATTCAGTTGCTTAAAAAGATTATAAAAGAGCGATTCAGCTGGGTTCCAGGTGAGTCTCCTATCAAAACCCAGTTGACATGAAACTGAATGTATTTAACTAAGTTCCAGCAATTTGGGTTGAATTAGAACGTATGGCTGACGGAAATTCGGCGACTGCGGCTACCTGATGAGCCCAAAGAAGGACACAACCAATCGTGGGCTGTCGAAGAGGCTTCAGCAATGAGTTGTGCATCATATCAGTACAAAACTTTGTTTTTGGGGTTGCCCAGGGTGAAGTATTTTCACAGATGTGTTGTGTAAGAGTCTTCAAGGTTTGTACTGTAACTTATTAGTTTCCTAGTCCATTGGAAAGAAACTGTTCATATTCCTGCTTACCAGAAAGAGGGCTTCACTTGCAGGCACTGATTTTAGAATCCTCTCAAACTGCCACCAAACGTAATTGTTCAGTTGACCTTATCTGATCGTGATGGTCTGGGCAGTCAAAGATCTAAACTTTCCAGCAGATTTGAGATTTGCATTGAACTGAACTTAACGTGCAATCGAATTATAACCTGCCGGATAGTACACACCATATGTACCGCCTGTCAGAAGTGCAGTGTTTTTTCAATAGGTGTTTGCTAGGTAGAATTCACTCATCTCTCACAAAAAGGAGCAGATTCGTTGGGTTTGGTCGTTTGGTTCCGAATCAATGTAAGAAATTCCGATGTAATAAAATGGTTGCTAAACACAAGGGTACTATCCAGAATGGCAGGCTGTTTTGGTCGATATCATCGAACTTGGAAATTTTGCCTTGTAGGACACACCGGCGCTTTTTAACAAACGTAAATAAACCGGAGAGAGCAGACCCTCAATAGAAACTCAGGCAAAAATGGTTCCGCATCATACATCTAAAACACAGATGAAAGTTTTCATCTACCCATCCGCTCCTCAATCGACCACTTAGTTTTTAAGACGTCTAATGCGTAAGTTGGTCGATGGATTCGACATTCACTCAGAAAAAAGGATGCCTACATATCATTACCGGAGCACCGTTTGTGGTAGTTACAATCAACCATTTATCTAGGCAATATCAAAGGCAACCAAAGCAACAGCCTATTTATCATATATTTTTTAAAAATAATTTTTGAACCAACCCGATTGGTAGGACGCACTTGACCATTTTGGATTTTTTCATCCTACTTGTCTGTCATTTCATTTTGAAGAACATGCAGATGTTGCACTCGCTGAAGAGATCGCCGCTTCTTTTCGCCGAATAAAAGTGGGACGCCGACAGTAGTTCGGTAGGGAAAAGGCGTCACTTTCTGTTCACGTTCATTTGCAGTTGCCCGCTGATCACTTAGTGAGTCACAAAGCCGTCCGAATTCTGCACGTCCCAGATAAGAATGAAACGAAAATTCCAAAAGAAAGCTACGCAGCGCAACAAAGTTAGAAATAATGACGGCATAAATATCCCCCTCTTGGTCACCCAGCTGCCGTTGCCTAAGCAGCTATCTCTTTTGTCCAAATGTTAGTCGGAAGACGTGAAACAGAAATCCACTTGCTACCCTAGTTTTATCTGTTCATATGCAGAGAGTTTGTGTTTCGGCTTTCCTTGGCGAGCATGTCTGAGTACATGTCGGTATAAGATATTGTCCGTTTGTGGTACCATTCGTCCGCAGCTATTTTCTCAAAGGCGTTCTTATGGTATAAACTTTGATATACAACTACTAGTATGCAAGCAGCAACTGTTTGAGAACTTTGCTCTGAGTCAAACTAACGTGCAGAAAATCATCTGTCGATATTTCACGTTATCCTTTACGTAATTAGTGTCCCTAAAAAAGACGGTTGATGTGATCAAATATAAGTACAGCTGTATCCTGATTCGAAAAGTTCTTACCTAATGTTATCTCACCAATCGCTTTTGCTGCCCTCACATTGTCAACTCAAGCTGCGATGTAGTGCTTACGAAGCAGTGTATCGTGTGACAAGGTGTACCCACTAACCAGAGGCGCAGTTTGCTCCTTTTCATTCAGTATTCACTCTACCCGCATTTTTTAGTCTATTTTTATCCTGATGAAATCCTGTTGGGGTACTGGTGTTTTCGCTCGCTATACGCTATCTACTTTCCTCAAAGCCTGGTTGTCCCTGCTTTCTAGTTCCCCATCGCCGGTGTAGGGGAAATCAATGTAGCCAGGTTCTTGGATTGCATGTGACGTGTTCACTGCTTACTCTGCATATTCGAGCACCGCCACAAAAAGCACCAAAGAGGTCCTCAATCCGAAAGAGTATACTGAGTCTGAATGAGAATCTCATCACTTGTCAACCAAATGTAGTGGGTCGCTTTTGGCAATGCATTTACCCAAAACAACTGGGCTTTCTTCTTGTAAGATAAAGTAGTCTGTGGCCAAGAGGCGAAACAGTCAGGCCAGTGACCAGCAGCTCGTGACCGAGCAGTTTGGTGTTCAGCTACTAAGCCCGAGATTTTGTATTTGGATCTCTCGGGGTGCTTGAGGTACTAATGAGTCCCATCAGCTGTAGAGTGTTTCTAGCATTTTTGGCACAGTCTGACGTTATTTGCAGGACGGAATCTCAGCTGAAACTTCCCAAGTCATTTCAGACTATCAACAACCTCAAACGGTCACCGTTCCATTGTTTCATCTTACTTTCGTCCAATAAACGACCTTGTTCATTCCGGGGAAAAAGACAGTTCTGATAAACGGACAGCAGTCAAACTAAATTGTGAGGGTACTTTTGGCGTTGGAAAACGGAAAACCAACTAAGGTTGGTACACGTGGCGATCAGAATGAAATGTGGGCCAAGAGAATACCCCTAGGAGAGTGGTTTATTTTTGCTTGGTTGTTCCCGAATACGCGTTCGTATTCATCCAGTGAAAGATCCCGATAAAAGGGAAACGTGTTTCAACCAGTGAGTCTTACGGCGGAAAGCAAGGGCACGTTTGTACATGTACCATAAAATGGAGATTTAGCAGCAGAGGCGATAAGTAAACACCCAAGCATTGTCAGCATAAGCACGTTCAACGCCGCCGGATCACTATCGATTTAAAGGACAATCGGTCATTTCCATGAAAATAGAGGGTAAGCTGACCAAATCCACGGTTATTTACCTGCTTCATGGATTTTCTAGCGCTCGTTTATCGATCACCGTTCGCTAGAGCCTTCCAGCTGCGTGAGGGAACTGCTCAATCCGTTTACCCCAGAACACAAGACTTAAAACAAACGCCAAATTTCTCACCTGGTACACATGGGCCACAAGCACAGCCTTCAGTGTGATCTAAAGGTTAAAAGTGCGCACATCCTAGGGACGTACGAAGCCATTTTTATAAGTTTACGTATTCCCACCTGCTGATAGGGCACTGCAGCCGATCTGGTCCTAAAGTCCGAACAGGATCAAATGGACATTTTGTTACACACCAACATCCGAGGAAGATCAAGTGATTTCGTGTGTTCTGTGCTGCCCAGCTTTTATGTGCTACATATTGGGCCAGATGATGATAATCCGCACTTGTCCGCCACAGTCCTTTTTTTTCTCGACGAAACTACGAGTATTTTCAAACAGTGAGGTTTTACTATAGGAATTGGAATAAGACATCGTAGTAAACAGCTACTCTTCAGCATGAAGCAATAGGATTATTTTTGTAGTGACTTGCTCTTGCTCCTTGTAATTATTGGGTGAACTGGGTGAAAAGTAGGCTTTTTCTAGTCCACCTAAGATTGACTTCCTATACAGGATAATCAATTGGCTTACATATTATTCATGTCGGTCCACAGCATATGGCACCATCGCAGTGCAAGCTGGACGTGCACCAGTTATTATTTTGAACAAGTCACGTGTTCACAATGTGATCAGTTTTCCTAGCCGCTCGAGTGATGACCTGGTAATTGTTCCGTAGTATTGTCGACCCACCTGTCAGAACTTTTCATTTAGTAGGGGCCAAGGACGTTTTATAGCTGCTAGAGGTTACTCCATTAGTTCTAGCCGATTAATATGAACGCTGGCTTTTCAGGTTCAGTATTCAGAGCTCAACTCCTGACACGGCCAAGGATGCGCTCTTCTGATTAGTCGAGGAGTGGAAAACAAGCCTTGCGCTTCCCAGCTCCGCTGTGGGCTAAGCGGTCTAATCGTATGGAGAGCAGAACAGGACTACTCTGACAGAGTGATGTGGACAGAAAGGAACAATATGAAGACCATCAAGCTGGCGTTACTTAAACAACAATGTCAAAACCTACCATATTTTGGGCATGGTCTTACTAGTCAGTCTAGCTCCGCAATGCGTTCGATGCCCCGTTAATTTACCAAACATGTGACACCAAAATTCGTTTAGGTTTTAAGTAAAAAAGCACATCCGACTGCATAGAGCCTAGGCTTCAAAACGGTTAACTGCATTATGTGATCTGTTCCACTTCGTTCAGGCGTTCAGATGTGTGTTTATAACACTCATTTCATTCGGTTATATTTAGCGTGATTATCCGAATTTGAGGACAGTCCATTAACCAATAACTTGGAACAAAATTGCTGGGTAGGTAGGAATACTCTAAACAGAATGAAAGTTTGCTAAACGGGGCAACTGTCCGTCAGATAGATGGGAACAGCTTGACGGCGGACCTGATGGATGCGTCAGTCTTCTGATCCCCATCATCACGAAACATTCTTCGCGCGTTCCACATAACGCTAGAAAAAAATGTGAACAACTTATTCATGTTATGGACAATATTTTGGACGGTGGTTTATCAGAAACCAGGACAAACAAATTCAAATAATTTGCACCAAATCTAGTGAATCCTTTCGCTTGCTGATAAATAACCTGGAACTATAAATCGACTGACACATAGCTTAGGGTTACTGGTTTCTTGTGAAGAAAAGTGAACTCCGGAAATTTCTCACTGTGTACTTGTTTGCACTAATATGCTCATCCAAATGCAACAAAGCTGATTCTCTTTTAAACGATAAGGTTATTCCGTATGGGTACTGATATCGTATGAAAAGACTGATCTGTTTTCTCAATCTATGTATGCTTAATTTCGTGCATCGCTGTGCGCAGAATCTCGCTACGTCCTTGATGTTGAAAACGCATCACCCATAGGAATATGTTTCTGAAACCTTCGACGGCGATGGTGTTGTTCAGGTATGTCTCTAAAAACAATCATTTTCCATTGGGAAAGGCGAACCGCCATTACTGCAGGAGTGTCGGTCCCAGCGTGCTTTACTAAATTCCGAACAAACCTATCTGGGGATGACGTACGGCGTTCTCGGAAGTAAACAACCTAGGAGATTTGCTCAAAAGATCAAATGTTTATCAAATGTTTATCCTTGGTAATGTGATGAGCCAGCTTGTTCCATCGTCATCCTTAGTTTTACATCAATAGCTTTGTGTGACCCCATGTTTCATGCAAACCAATCCAAACTACTGATGGAATATTCTGGTATATTGTGTTCCCCTTTCCGAAATTGATGATGGGGTCCAAATGGACCGACCGCAAACTTTTTTTTGAGGATTGTATTTTACCGGGTCATTGTCTCGACTGAACTGGTACACAGTGATTCATATACGATATAAAACTACGGACTGATTTTCGAGTATTTGCATGCGTTTTGCGCCGCGATTTTTCGTCACTGTCTAATGTGAAAAATTCCCTTTTGGGAACAAGGATTCGCATGGGTAGGCGCATGAAATCCATGTCTGGCTATTTATTCTGGTCACGCACAGTACACCGTGTCTGACATTCACGTGACTAATATCTGCATGAATTTTTTATGGGACACTCCCCATGCTTCCCGATGTTGTTCTACATATAGAGATTACCCAGAATCGCAGCTGCTTTTACTGCTCATTTTCGTTTTAGATTTTCTCATACACATCAACAGCGTTTACAGGAGCAATTTAGGGTAAACTTTTCAACACGGGATTTACAGGAGCAATTTAGGGTAAACTTTTCGGTTCATCGGTTTATCGGTTCATCATCTTTAGAGCACCTACTAATGATCCGTTTAGCTTATCTTTTACTGTTGTGACATTTACTGTGCTTAGCTCAGGGCCCATTGCTAGCACTCAAGAATCTCTATTCTCTCTTTTCACGAATACTTTCGGATCCAGTGACTTCGCTGATTTGCTGGGTTCGTGTTAACTTGGGTGGGACAATAACAACCCACCTCTGACAATCCAACCGCCTATACGGAGAATTCGGTCAGACGTTTGTATCCAAACCGCTCCGAGAGATTTTATTCACCCTTTTCATACCTACCAAGTTTTATATTTACACCTACCCAAACGCGTACAGTGGCGAACTGGATGACACTCTTTGCTGAACAAAAAGAAACATGCGTCTGATAGTTGTATGGCATAACAGCCCGATGGGTAACACAAAAATTTGTCCGTACTGATTCTTGGATTATTGTAATCTATGATTACTGCGACATATTTTATTACTGTGATAATCCCTTTTTCTACCGCAGTAAAATAGTTTACATCCGTATGTGTTCGCGCCATTGCGTCAGCTGCAGTAGTTTTTTCAGTTGAGGGATTGCAAAAGTTATCCTAACTAGGTGGTTCTGCTAATGAGGACGAAAAGACTGACGCAAGCGAGTGCTGTAAACAGTCGCCTGATCGCTCTCCGATGGGAGTTGTCAGTAGGAGGCTGGTTAGATAAATTATTAGGATAGTATACCCAGTCGAAAAATGAGCTGTATAAAAATGTTACAACGTAACTCGCAAAAGAAGTGAACGCTAGAATGTCAAACCCATCCCTTGGGGAAGTCCTGTATAAGCTCGCGAACCAACAGCTTTGTAATTATCACATTTGCCAGGAGTGTACAAAATACTTGGGAAAAATAAATGATTACCGTCAGGTGGTCAGTTTCTTGAGAGGCTTGGCGTACGGAGCTAATGGATTTAGAAAGATCGGGTCATGCATAGAGGACATTCAGTGTCATTATCATCAAATGGTTTAGCAGGTTAGCGCAATGTTTCCAGAACAATGATTCGTTTTCACAAAGCTGCGAAGACTTAATAAGATGATTCCCGTGAATAGGTCCGAGTACTTCTGGCGCTGGTCTTTAAAGCGCTTGTTACTGAGCGCTTCAGAACGTCGTGGATCGAGAGGCGTTTTAAATGTCCTGTTTAATTTTTGCCATAAAATGCTGATTGAGTGCCATGGAGCAGGGTGTAGCAGTCTCCCTACTGGGATTGGTCGGAAGAGAACTGTTCCAAATTTCTGGGATCAGCTGTAGGCCATTTGACTGACCAAGCATTTGAATAAATATCATCTCAGCTATTTGTGACTGGTCATCGTTAGGGCTGGAGAGAGATTAAAGGTGTCAAAAACATCTACTAATATACATGCTTAGACTTTTGCGAACAATGGGTATAGTGTTAGTTTACCGTGAAAGAATATTACAGGATGAAGGAGGGAGTTATTTGTGCATCCCAAAGTTTCAACTGCTGGTACATTCAAACACGAGCGCTAATTAGTTCAGGAAGGTAGTAAAAGGGTCTAGAGGCACCCTTCAGTTACATCACTGCGTACGCTTCCAGCAGCGCAAAAGCCATAAAGCACAACAACGTGCCAAACCGGTAGCCCGAAATCATTTTTTAAATTTCAAACGTTTTAGTCAAATCACTAAGCGAGCGCTTTTCTCTGTTGTCACTGATTCGCCTTCTCAAGAGGACGCTTTCTGAAGTTCCGAAGATTTAAATTCGTTTTGTTTTTGGGAGTGCACACACCGCAGAATGCACTACTGACTCGCTACCGATATCCACCAGTCTCCAAAATGCGCAACTCTGAGACGAGTGAAAAAACTAGTATATTATTTCTTTGCGTGCAGATATATTCCTCGAACAGTTCAACGAGCAGGCGGGTTCATTTGCTGACAAGCGATGGAATTCAAGGCATCAAACTTGTTTGGCACTACATTCTACCATTCTTGTACAATTAACTCAGCGATAGAACTTTCAAGGAGAAATAGGATTTTTGGCCATCACATAAAGTCAGACCATTTTGCATAAACCTCAAAAGATGTTCTGCAGCATTTTTCCCTTCAGCTTCAATAATGGTCGTAGTGGCAGCAACCGTTCCCCCTATGATGTACTTGGGGGCTTCTAGTTTCGCGGCCAATCTAACTTAGCATGAGAAAAACCAGTAAAAAATCGCGATGCTTTGAATTTTCTACTAGAATAACTATGGGTTGACAAATCCATCCGAGGAGAAATCACCCTTCTCGATGTTATCAAATGATACCTCTTGTCATCTTCGTCTTAGGGTGAGATAGCCCTCAAATGGCCGCTTCGTGAAAGAGGATGAATACTATCTTCCACTTTAATGTCTGTGGTAGTGGTGGTGATGGTGGAAGCGGTGGTAGCGGTAGACGCAACATTTGTAATTTCGAACTCTTCCGAAAACTGTAGCTAGTTAGTCTTACAAAGTGAACTCCGCCACGACCAAGCATTGCAACATACTGTAATAGGTAAAATCTGAAAGAAGCTAAATACGTTTTCCACGAAGAACAACTGTCTGTACGGAAGGACCTGTCAGATAGTCAGTGTGGACGCCATAACGTCACGCCTGAGTATGAGAACCCCGCATTCAAGCCTTTGTTATCAGAAATAAGAAAAAGTAAAAAAAATCTGGGGACCTACCAGCGACCGTTCAACAAGGCGGCTACCATCTGCCCCTATCACCATAAAGGAAAGAGTCAGGAGGCTTTTTTATTGGGTTTTAATTACTCATGAGTAATAAAAATAAACGGGCGAGCTGATAGCTTTGGATAAATTCCTTCTCTTATCTCTCATTCGTTAACTAACATAAATGTCAATTTTCTCGAAATGTTGGATAAGTTTGTGAGTATAAGCGATAAACCACACATGTCACCAAAATATGACGTGTTGGCGCGATAGACTAAGAGTTTTGGAAAGACTTTTCCGCCTGTCCCCAAATCATTTGGTTATGTCATTATGGGTATATTTCACGATATGCACGGACCGTTGATATGCCTGTTCATACTTTTTAAGTGTACCCCAAGCAATAAATTCAACGGAAGGCCCTATTTACCAGTCTTCTGTGGTGTTCCCAACAGTTTTTACGTTAGGCAAGAGTTCGATCGTTTTACCTCAGAAGGAAAGCTACTACACAGGAAGGATTAATACCCACTACCTCCTCAAACTATCTATTCGCCGCACTGAAATGAGATATTGCAACAAACTACTGAGTGTTCTCCCTCTACAGTGAGTTTTGTTACACTTACTTTTTGTGTTGCCAAACATGGCACCCGCAATTTCAATGTGGTCGGCTTTTCCATATTCCAACCGTCTGCCTAATACAGCAGAATTGAATCGGTCGTTTTAGGATCGTAATAAGGTAGCAGCGGTGTGTCAAAGTGGAAAAATGTGGAGTATGAGAAAATTCCGCATATTATGATTATGCCTGGAGGTATGTTTCCTTGTCGCTATGTACTTAATGAATGCCAAATCACTAGCAGAAGTACGTCAAAATGCCTAAAATAGGACAGGAGGCAGGGCTGACAATCGAGCTAATTTTTGGAATCGTCCGTCAATGGAAATACATGAAGACTTTGGCCGTTCTCCTACGTTATGAGAAACTTGCAATCGAATATGGAATCCATAGTTGCTGAGAAGAAACACAATGGCTTGGGGGATACAATTCCCAAATATCTCTAAAGGTCTATCGCACTGAAACACCATCATAATGTACGAAAGCAGAAAAAAATTACCGCTTTTAGAAAGCTTGTTTGGTAGCCCCACTCCTGAAGTACCGATGTAAAGAGTGGTTACTTCCCGTAGCAAGAATACTTTGCAGGCAAGTAGGATTCAGCAAATCAAAGCCTAGTGATGGATTGATCACTCCGTAGTGATTGGGACAACTGTCAGGTAATTATCTATCCGAAGTTGAAACAACGTTGATGACTTCTGACTTCAGAGTGAGATTCAGTGGCATTATTGCATCAAATGCAGGTCCGTCGTGTGTTTTGACTGTGTTTGTGAAGTATGTGCGCCAGCAGACTACAGTTGTTTAAACTCTGTGATATGCCTACCTGATAAGCACAAAGAAGGGCAAAACGGATCGCGGGCTGTCAAAGAGTTTTCAGCAGCATTGTGGATGGCTTTTTTCTGAATAGTTTTTTGTTTGGCGAACATCTCTGTCGGATCGGACTATCTGAGTTAGCATATAGAGGTTGTCGCTGCGACGGTCATTAGAGTGAACTGGTAGATGTACATTTTATTCCCCTTTCTGCGTGCCAAAATGCTTTTCTCCACTGCGTTGGTGAACACAGCCCAGAAAAGTTGAAATGATGTCAGGTTAGGAATACTTGAGAGCAAAACAACTAACTAGGTCGTATCTATTAAAACAATCTATGAGTTTGAGGGCCTAATGGCAGGCTACAACAACAACTGCTTCATACTTACACATGTCTTTGCGGAAATCAGCCGAAATGTTCAAACTTCGACCCAAAGACCTTAATATAGAGGTCCTGATGAACCTCACTGTAGGAGATTTCGTGTGTATTCTCCTTCAGGTAAATTCATTCCATGTCGAGATACCACATAGTACTGTACAGTCCTGCGTAGCTGGCGAACTCGCAAGCTTCCTGCTAGTAGCTGACTAGATCGTTCAACCAGGGACGGTTGATCAAGAATTTTTGGTTAGAGAATATATAGAGACTTTCACTCGTCAACCGCTGAAATTACATCACGCGGTAACCAACTGACCGGTCCCTCGAATGAATACTTCTCAGACGGAATGCTCATTTGTAGTGTAATTCTTCCTTCTGATAGCAACAAAAATGGATATCTTAATAGATTTAGTGATGAAGTGAGAGTTAGTCGCATTCCTCATTGGCTACATATCGCCAAATGGGTCAGCCTTCGGCTAGAAATAAGGAATTTCGTGTTTGAATCACCCTACATATTCGTCAGCTCCGTGACATTGATTATTCCCAATAAAGCCTAAAAAGTTGTAGGGTGTTTCTTGACTTTTTGGCATAGAGTGATTTTTTGGTGGGCGGACCGCGATCGTAAACAATTTCTATCACCGGAGTGAATGTATTTTCTGCTATGTAATGCACTCAGTGAAACAACAAGGAGACGGAACCTTTTTGCAAACTTTACTTGAATTCAAACCAGTTGGTCCCTAAACTTTTATTGCTGAGGACCAAAACTCAAGAATTTTCGCCAAAAACCCCGTGGCCGATTCACATTAACATATTTAATGAGGTTGCATACCAACTCATTTATTAACGGTTCCAATTAGTCAAATTGGATAATCCAAAATAAATTTCGTATCTCTCTCTAGTTATTCATATCGCCTGTCAGGTCGGTAGTTCTTCGGGTGAGCCCATCGTTCGATACTGAGTATAACGGTAATTCCAACATGGTCGAAAACCATTAGAATAAGGTTTTGTTTTCGATGCGCACCAGGGGTAGTAAGAAGACCAATCGGATAAAAATGAGTTTGTCCGATGTATTGATGGTGCTTCTGTTAACAGAAAAGCTCGACCGGAAGACAGATCCGAAAAATATGGAACACACATGGAGCACACACATGTATGACCCTGAAAGTAGCAGCTTTCGAGTTCATTGCTTGAACTCCGATCGATGATTGCACCAGGATCGGCTATATCTTCTGTAACACAAGCAGACCGGTGTGCGTCAGGCTAAACGCACATCAGTCCCTAGATTCTATAGAGAAGTTCATAGTTCAATTAAATTTTGCTGGTCTTATTACTCTGAAAGTTAGTAGCATTCAACTTGTCTTATGTTTGGTAATGAATGTAATCATCAACATGGCTATTCATCATTCGCTGATAGGGCTAAATTGACGCAATTCGTACTTGCCCGAAATTTTGTACCCACCAGAATTTTTCGTCTAAAAGATATATTTTACCTGCTACACACCAACCTGTATCATTAATTGTCAATTTCTTTTACAGTAGCAAATGACGCTTGAAAACTTGCTAAATTTTATAAGTTTATAGCCCCAGGGCAACGTTTCAGTATTCCTACATGTGCTGGTTTGAATACTGGTTAAGAAGCGGATGACATTTTTATCACCTAACGATCCATTTTGTCCATCTTTTGGCTCCTCAGGAAGACCTAATCCACGAATTTTCACGAAGCTCGTTTTCTTGTTCTTACACCAGCTTCAACATATTTTGGAATCATCATTCATTTGCAAATTAGGCATGCGTAATAAACTTCTTCAACATGGAATTTAAGCCTGTATTGTGCTGTCTGGTCAGCACTACTGACCCAAATTGGTCCACCCAACCCCAGACAAACGTAAATGCCGACTGAGGATTTGCCGGAAAATTCAAGTGACCCGCAGAAATCGAAGCAACTTTCTCATGCATAGCGATACAAAGAATAAATAATCAGATGATATTTTGCTGTGTTCCAGATAGAGACTTTCAAGAGTGAAACCATTCTATATGCAAAAGCCACATTGTCAGTAGCTAGTCCATATTAGACAGTAGAATTTACAGAAACTGTAGATGGTCTCTGTAAGACGAACTTTCAGAAAAGTGTTAGCTTCAATACAAAATCACTAATTCCCGTTAACGGGTGAAAACTTGTCTGTGCCGCAAAGTTAGCTGACTAGCAGATGTCCTATATCCACTTGCAGCTTGCATTCTAGTACTAGTTCTCTGGTCCACAAAGATATTTAGAACGGTTACAGTGGGTACATTGGAGTGAACGTATTGCCCTCTCCCAAGTTTAAGGACAAACCTTAAAGTACACAAATTTATACACAACTTCTTTTCCATTGACAGGCTGTTCAGGTCTTATAGCTGAGATTCATCCAGGCAAAGCAAATACTAACACCTAGTACCTGCAGACCAATAGAAATAAAAGTTCAGCAAAATGGCGTCTTATACACGAAATCTCCCTTCAGTTACAAATCAAAGGTGTTAGTTACTACGCTGAAAGGATGTGGGACCTGATAGTGCATCGCCGAGTGGGAGGACTCACAGGTTGCCGTGCAGTTTGGTTTCTAAACTATAGTCATTTGATTTTCACCTGCCAGATTAGAATGCTAGCTGAAGCGATTATAGCGTCACTGTCGCATTGCGGATATGTAGCGAGTCACAGCTGACAGCCAACGTGGGCACACTTATGTGCTTTTTGATCGTATTGGAAGGATGAACACTCGGTGACCTGGAATCGGGTGTACTGAGACACTGTACATCCATTGCACTCCGACGCAGGTATTTGTAAGCTTACGCAGGGCAGCACATACTAGTAGCGGTTGTGATTTCAGGCCAACTCTAACCACCAGTATATCTACATCGAAACGCCACAAAAAACGGTATTTCACACAAACTTCGAACGGTTCAGAGTGCTAACTTTTCACTCCTGCTGGTCGCGATTTAGAGTTTCCTTTCCCATTAAAAACAGTGAACTAAAAAGTGTCTCAAGAAGTGTCTTACAGAAATTACTGCAATTCTAATATCCTAGTCGATAGTAGCATACCAATTTGGAATGTCCATTCTGTTATAAAGCACTCAGCATTCAGCATTCGATAGCTTATGAATTACTTTCCGAAATCAAGGCTCACACGCCGCAGCTACTAATGTGATGAATTTCACCATTCCATTACTTTCAGACGGATGTGTAGGAACTACTGTTGGATACAGCTTTTAGAGCAAACAGCATTTACTGAAATGTATAAAGGGCTGTCAGATTTGAGCTTAAGGTTTCGCCCGATAAGATAGGTTAGTTTTTGCCGAAAACTGGAGGAGTATCACAGAGCTGTTTCAAACTTGTTAAAAGTCATCTGCGCATTTCATTGATGTCAACAGAGACTAAATACCGCGTCCTTCTGCCTGGTAGTTTAGAAAAGATCGAACGACCAGCACTATGATTAAATAGCGTGTAGACCGAGTATAGCACCAGTTGCTCTTCAGCCATGCAACACACCACGTGCCTATATGCTGACCTGCTTTTTCGCGTAAGGAATTCCCAGGCCGAAAGTTCAATAGTTCTTCTAGGCTAATTACGGCTTTTTGCCTCGACTGACACCGTTTCGTATTGAGCCTAAAATAGTCTGTTTGGCATGATTGAAATTAAAGGCCAGATTTCTTGGCTCTTCTCTCTACGGCAAAAAAAATTATTTTTTCTTGGTCCAGTGACACTGCTAGTTTTAGGTCCAACCCACCCAAGATGGTGGGCCAAATTTGTAGCTCAAAATGCTCCACTTCACAAGTGCGCATCTATAATAGAGCCCAGCGCGTCAGGATGTGTAGAACCTATTCCTTGCCACAATGGATCCTAGGTGTATATGCTATAAGGACTCCTTTCTCGTACGCTACATTTTATTTTGAAATGAAGTATTCATTGTAGATTTTTGGGGCCACGCTCTTACCCACCACGTTGCTCTTTATGTTGGGGGCATTTGAACATCTTTGAGAGAAACTGAAAATTCTGAGGTATGTAAACTCAAAGCTTAGTAACCAGTAATTACTATCTGTTAGAGACCTTTTTGACAGTTTCAAGTTTTGTCCAACTTAGATCCCAAAACCCACAGCCCATTTATCAAACTGGCTACTTTATATCTTCCTATTGCATTTGAACTGACCCAAAAGGTCACAAAAGCTGCCATTCAAAAGGGAACCGCTCATGACGTTTTAAATTGTTCTTTTGTTCAAAATGTTCTACAGATTTTTAAAGCTGTGATAAAGATGAAGAGGATAAACCTAAATTTAGTGAAATGTTAGTGAATGTGGGTCTAAGAAAAATTAAGTGAATATTTCGGAATTTGCGGACGCGAGTTGTTTTTTGGAGAGGTTTTCCACACCAGATGGGTCATACCATGATTTTTTTAACTAAATTGTTCAGTGCCTGAATCTCTATAGTTTCATTAAAAAAACCGTTCATGTCGAGTTTATTTTATTGTTTTTCAACGCACAATTAAGATTCATAGAATTAGGGGCTTCCATGATTCGATCATCCTGAAATTTTCACTGGCACATCAAATAAAGCCAGAAATATACTATGCACGTCAAAAAACACAGTTGCAGCACGTTTAATAATATCACTACTGTCTGGCCTAATGTTACAATCCCTTTGTGATGAAATCATATAGGAGTTGGCGTCCTATAACTAGCTAGTCGTAAATATTAGTACCAGGTAGTAAAAACAGTAATAAGTTCATTATTTCACTGAGTTAGTAAGGTGCAAAACGCAATTGCAGCTAACTGTGGCCATGTGCAACAGAATGAACGTTGGTTTCAAAACACAGTAGTAACGACTACTAGTCTATGCAATTGAGAGTATCCAGTGGACCGCCTCCACACACTGTCTCACTGCTAACCAACGGTAGGTCCCAAACACTTCCGGAAACCGGAAGCTTACCCTCACCCCGACTTTAACCTTAAATGCTCACAAGACGTCGAAAGTCGAATTGTTGGTAGACGCCACAAACTTGAGTGAAATTGCTAATTTGCTATTACCCTTTGTATATATATATATATACATAGCATGCCGTAAAACCAGGAACGTAGACTAATCATTGACTTCATGCTGAACAGAGGTCGTGAGACTGCAAATTTTGATTTCACTGAACTGAGAAATCCGGAATTTGGATTCTTCATGAATCAAACATGGAATTGAACGAGCAATCGATAAGCGCTAGCCCTGGGATATTAATTGATGAAGAATAGAGCGGCAGCAGAAGCACATTCGGCCCATTTAGTCGGTACGAGTGGGGACTTGTAGTCCATACAAGGAATCCACCGGAAATTCGAATAGTGGATAATACCTGAATGATGGTGAAAAGCTTTCACGGAAGACTTGTTCATTTTTAGGCCATTTGCTTGAAAGTTATCAAGTGATACAAAAATACAACACTACAACTTGAAAGATAAGCGTGGAAATCGTTAAACTCTGGGAACATCAGTCTGACTTCGCGCATCTTCGTACACTTTGGTGTTCGTCTTTGTTTACACATACGCTCAACACAGTTCAGTGACTGAAATGCAAACATACTGCCCGTGGCATCTCAGCTGCTGCTGACAAGGCTAAGGTAACCTGGCACTGTCCCAGCAATCTTGCATCCATATGGTGGCGTAATGGCTAGATGTCAAAAGAGTGTCATCAGCAAGAACACATTCTCTGTGAGCTTAACGTTTAACGCAAAGCGAACTGAATGCGTTTGAGTTTATTCAAATAAGAAATATAGCTGCTGTACTGTAGCTGCCGGATAAGACAGGCTTTAGTAGTCACCATTATTGAACAGCACAAAATGTACTTGTTGTGTGGTCTTGAAGCTTTAAAACACATGTTAAGCACAAGTTTTCCCCACACAGAAGTAGTATCTCGGTTGAGACCACACCAACGTTGCGACAGTGTAGCCACAAAGGTCTGATGCTTTCCTGTAAGCTTGTTGTGGTTGCATAAGTATTTAATTTGCGGAACAGAGAGAGAATTCCGATGAGCTGCAGTGGTTGAACGCAACAACCACCATCAAAGTGAAATAAGATGGACAGACGGACAAGATTTTGTATTCAAGAACGTAAAGTTTGACAAGAAAACATCCTTGTGTATTAGGTCAATGAGCAGAACACAATAAAAATTTATGACCACTTGGATAAATACACTCACTTGCATAGCAATTTGGTTTTCAGGGAGGCCTCACTTGGAAGCCAGATGAATCACTCGTTTATGATATTTTTCAACTCACTGTGCGGCACAGTAGACTCTTCATATTTTCGTTGGTACTGTATTCCAGATATTGCAGTACATTTTCATGAAGGAAGTTACTAACAAGACTGGTGAAATCCCCTTGACAATCCACGACAGGGTTTACCCTCGGGACTCATCATGTGGGCTCAGTCACCGTTAACCATGTATCCTACTTGAACCAAAATTACACGGAATCCGACAAGTACACACATTTCCATATCAATTTGGTTTTCACGCGAGACTCATCGAAATCTCAGATTAATGATTCTCATCTTCAATTGAATGGGAAGCACCAGGCCACCTCATGTTGATGCAACTGGGTTCGGGCAATCCGGGTTTAGGCAGAAGATCAATTTGGTGGGAACTCGGACGCTGTGCCTACCTGATGAGCCCCGGAAGGCGTGATCGATCGTTGGCTGCCGAGGAATTCTCAGTAACCTAATGAGTAGTGTTTTACGCACATATTCACATATTTTTGCGACAGTTTATTTGTGGGCCAACTGAGAACTCCTTATATTCCTCATAAATACGCCATTGTGACTATAAATATAAATGTTAAAAATTAGTTTATATATATATATCCGTAGTTTGTTTGCGTTTCTGACGAGATATTACTGCATGGCGTCCGGTACGTACACGGCATTTAAAATTTTTTTTTCGAACTCCGCTGAACAAACAGTTACGGATTCACAACTGGTAGATACTGACGTAGTTCTCCGCATTCTATTCTTCAATTACCGTATGACTTGAATGGATGTTTGCGCAATTTTAGTGACATTAGCTTTTACGGACTTGCAGCCATAAACCAAACAAACTGAGGCTTTCTTATGGAATCGTAATAATTTATTTTTACTCGACTGTCACATCCCGCAAATATTTTGTACTTACAAATAAAATTTCAGTTTTCAGAACTACGAAGTTCATTTCTTTTAGCATAGTACCTTAATTAAGTGAAAATCATCTATCTGGCTTCTGCTGGAATCAGCCCACAGTCTAAAATTTTCTGATCGTTTTCTTCTGAATTAGGTGTTCTGTTCAGTGAGCTGAACCTAATTTACATGGACAGGCAAAACAAATGCCTAATTATCTCACCAAGGACACTATTCTAATGAACCGAGTAATAGATGCACCGTAAATTTACCCATCAATTCTTAACTGTGAGCTTGAATTACGTCGGAGCATCTTGTCTAAAATTAACAGAATCAAGATATTGGGAGCACGAGATTTCAAAAGGTTAATGAAGATCTCCAGCTATAAGCCGGATCAATTTCTGCACAGTTGTTTCATTCCGATAAGCAGTCACTGCCAGTGTCCATTTCACAAAATCCAGAAGGATCAGAACACTTAACCGGCTCGTGGTTGAAGACTGGGGCGTTTGACACTGAGCATCATTTCAACTATTTATATCCAGTCCAAAAGCGAGCTGACCACACTATCTTGACCGAAACGATTAGCCTCAAAACTACCGGCCAGCAGGTTAAGCTTTCGAGTCTCCATATAACTTGTGAGAAATACAGCTTTGTGGTCCTTCACAATTGTTCGGAGTAGTTTGGTTTCAATGACCAGTCAAAATCCCCGTCCAATAGAGACGGGTTGCGTTCTACAAGATTTGAATTTTCTTATCGGAGTTCATTCAAGCGTTTTCATATTGACTAGGTGATCATGAAATCCGCTATTCACGAGATATGTGCAGTTATTCAAATTAACTTAAGGTTTCTTGTGTCTCCTAGAATCCCTATGGAGCTTAGTGTTATTATCGTTTTCGAAGTGTCCAAATAGGGATCCTGTTGAGAGCTCACCACCACCAAAATTCATCATTCATGAGAAACTTAGAAAACCTAAACAGCTAAGCTTTTATTTTGTAATGTGAACCAGTTTTCAGGGCATGACTGGCCAGAACACACTTTACTACTGAACAAAAGTTAAATAGCTTGACGTGTCCGATGCGCAAATATGTTCCTCCATCCTCGTGTTTAATGTTCAAACTAATAATCCGAGAAGCAAACCACTTGATCCTTCCATAATGTACCATACGTCATTTATCACTTCCGTCCTTTCGTCTGAGGTAGTAATATAAAACCTAGACAATCCCGACCTTCGGATGCAAAAATTATCCACATTTAAGCAACCTCGCTCAGAGCGTCTGTTATGTTGATAACCCCAATAGTGATCGTTTGATGATGCATTGTTGAATCTCCAAACTGCATTGTTCAGCACATCAAGACCTTACCAGGAGACCTTCCGGCAAAAGTATCCAAAATCAAGACTGTTTATAAAGCCTCAAGAAACTCTGAGGGCTTGTGAAAACCCGCCGCTCAGACCTCAGATTCACCTAGGAGCGCCTAACCACGGTTTACAGAATTGAGAAGCAGACCGTTTAGCGCCTGGGGCGGTACCTTGTCTAAGTAGCCCTTTTTCCTCAAAATCACTCGGGCTAACTAACTAAATGGTGGCAAAATCACAAGTGTTAAAGCTATCAATCTGTCGGCAACTGTGGGTCAAAATTCTTCTGACGGCTTGCAAACTCGGGTCATAACAGGTTACGTTGTATCCGTTTTTAGGGGGCCATTTCAATTTTTCTGTCCTGACTCAAAGTAGTGCCGCAACTTGCTGGACCAAAAGCGCTGTCATCAGTCTCTATCAAGTAGTGTTAGAGAGATCTTATAAAGATGGTTTTAGATTGAGAGTTTGTTTTTGCGTCACAACACAAAATGATAATTGTTGGAAACTCAGTGGACCCAGGCGATATTACCATGTGTTTCAAACTTAATTTCAATCGGTATTGTAACCATCATATTCTGACGAATGATGGCATGAGCGCTCTTTGGGTTGAACTACCAGCAGACTAACACACACCAAATCGTAGTTCATAAACGATGAATCGTTTATTGTAGCAAAAGGCAGCGAAACAGTCGTAATTGTTTGGTCAGGGTCTAAAACGTACAGCAATTATTTTGTAGCCAGACAGATGCTTCTCCCAGGTCTGGAAGAAGGACGCTTTTGAAAGCTTCTGCACTACTAACAAAACTGTGACCTCAGCAAAATTGTTTCATATTTGCGTGTTTTCTAATCAAACTGTCTGATACTGAGTTTGTTCTCCTTATCACCCACAGCGTCAATACATTTGGTGCCGTATGTTACTGACAAGTCATTCTAATCACTCCAAAATCAAAGTAAATCAGCTTGCGTGTCAGTGGGTGGGAAATGCCAATACTTAGCAAGAAGGCAATGCAACAAATAGCCTCCCTCGTGTAGTTTAGAAGAAGTGCTGCGGCAATATTTGCAAGATCTGAGCAAGTTAGCCTATATGACTTGGGGGAAAGTTTTGCGACCAGCACGACCCCTAGATTGTTTTTAGTCAGTTGGCAGGTAACGAATGGAGAACGGAATACCTTGTGAAAAACTGGAGATGAGTGGAGGCGTCAATTTTGCCATTACGAGTAGTCCTCTAGTAGCGTCACTTGAGATACACTTGTCTAACTTTTTAGCGCTCTCGTTTATAAAAAACACAGCTGGAACGGTTTGGAGGTACAACGGTTCCAAAAAATGGAGTCTTTCATAACAGCGAAGACCAGAGAAGCAAAACGCAGGTACTCACAAATTAATTCAGTAAGATCACTCTTCTTTTTCGACTGAGCTTTCCAGGATATCTACCGACCGGAGTTAACCTCCCAACGGAGGGGCGTTGCGGTGTGTAAACTTGATTAGTAGGTGCACAGAACTTACTCGCGTGGGTCTGCGTCTACTGTGTGCGATTTGGTTGTCAGCAGCTCTGAAGCTCATGTGTTCTGAAGTTAAGTGACGCTGGGTAAGCCAAACCGGGATGGTGATCCTTCTGGCAGGATTGCCAAATACGTAAGGTTTATACCGTACATAATGATTCTGTTAAAGTCTTTTCATTACATTACATTACATGGGGCTCACGGACATGAAATCAAGTGATGTTTTTTATTATGCGAACCTTATACAAGCTCATCTGTTTGTTCCCTAAATTAGTTTAACGCCGATGAAGCATCACTTGTAGGCATTACCGCTGATGGACTGAAAAATGTCACCGCCTTGACAGCAACGTATCGACTTACTGGGGTTCGTGAGCTTAAGGAATTTGGTAGAAAAAGGAACCGCTTGACAAGGGGCTTTTGACATAAAAGTTCCTTGGATCTATCAGAAAACACCCACTGGGAATCTTTGGCAAAATTGAGAGGACAAATTACAGCCCCAACATGATAGTTTAACCTGCTTGTCGGGAAATATTCTGTCCAGGTCACAAAAGTTTTTCGTCGTCTCCTCCTCAGGTGCGTCTTCATTGATTTTCCCTTCTCCTATATGACATGATATTATATCTTAGAACCTTTTATAATTCTTCGTCATTATGCCAGCCGGATCCTCCGAAATGCCCACCTCCTTGAGTTTTTGGAAAGTTATATTTTATTCTGTTATAGTGGAAAAGAAGTCGACCGCACGCAGACTTTTTTGAACGTCCCCCTAACCGTCTAGACGTATTCCGGGTTGGCACTACAGGAAATGTTTTATAGATCATCTGGATTATATCCTTTGCCCGACAGAACAGCACCATAAACAGAATAATACTGGCGTCTTTATATGAATTTGATGCCCTAAAGGAGGTTGTGCAACCTGTCAGTGTGCACCTAGAATATAGTGGGTTCACCCTGAATTATCCTTATGTATCTGTGCGCGATTTTCAATATTCCGGCCCAGCCAATTTAATAAGTTCGTCGATATATCTGCCAAAAAACGTTGTGGAGACTGAAATGCTGTCCAAATGGTTGTGTGCTTATGTTTGTATACTATGCGCGTAACCATACAAGTTGTAGTTGCTCAGATAAAGGAAGAATAACAAACTCAGTCATTTGAGGTGCCAGAGCTCACATAATAACAAACGTTCAGTTCTGCCAAAAAGCAAGCTCACCACAACACGATTGTAGCACTTATAGTTGCGAGCAAAGGCAAAGATACTAAATACTCATCACCCAAGGACCGCTTACGTTTCTCTCCATTAAAGTTGATTTTTATCTGATCATTACAGCAACTTTGTTGGTGTTTAGAAGATGGACGTATATTTAAGGCACCTTTTACTTTTCTTCAACAATTTTTCCCCAAGAAAAAGGATTTGGGTGCGCTACAGCGAGAAATTATTTCGATAAAACTAGCAATTCTCTCTTCAGTTAGACTGAATATTAGAGAACCTATAATAGAGGGCAAAATGTTACATATATATGGCAATCAAGTGTATTAATTACCTTAAAATTTTAACGATTCCATCAAACGCAGATTTGTCATCAATATTACTAGTCAAGCCTAAGAGTGTACTGCAAACCCTCAACTCAAATGATGCAAAACTTTCCGAAAGTGTCCAGCTGACCTTTCATAATCTATGGCTTCAATCTTCTTGGAAGCCTGTGAGATTTACACACTTGACTCTATTATGAAGGCATCTTGGTATCTTCGTACGAAATTCGAGCCGCACGCATTTTTTCCTTGCTTTCATGGAGAGAATGTCCTGCGGACACTGATTATTCTATGCATTTTTAGACAAATATAAGGGAAATGCTCGTCAGCGAATGTGAGAGAGGATGATCTGTGCTTGTTTGCATCTTTCCACCAGTAAACCACACCGCGAATGAAGAACTACAATTTTGAAGATGACATTCACAATGTACCCTAAATTTCCACTGTCATCTTGTTAGCGGAAAATTACAATTATTCTACCACCTCGTTAGCAGCATTTGCATGAACGCACCCAAATTTTCACGCTGAAATGGGCAAATATACTCACATATTTAGTTCTCACTTTGAAGCCTATGAGAGGGAGCGAGTGTCTCATAACAAACCGGTATGATTGCAACTATTTTGCGTATTTCATCACCCGAGAGATGGAATAAAATCAGGGTACCACAGAATACCGGCCGTCACACAGCTGTACAAGAATGTATGGAATAGCCGTATAACAGAAAGAACAACGTGATGCTCCCTTCGGGTATTTTTACCATCGCTTTATCGTTCAAAATGGATCAGAAGAATAACGAGTGCCGTGGAGATTCAGGCAATCTCTCACAAAAGCACTCAACGTCATAAAATTTGCAGTGCTGAGCATCACATGACAGATGATAATAAAAACCAACTTGGAAAATCCAGAATTTTTCGTTGGTTTCTCCGCGTATTTGTGGTAGAAAATACATCAGAAAAGATGCCCGTGCAGCGTATTGCTCGCCACTTGTGTATAACGGAAGGTTGCGACGTTCATCCCATTGGTTTATCCCCAGTTTGTCTAACTGAGCGTACAAAGGTGAAGACATCTCAGAATACCTGCTGCAGGACAGCGTTAGGTTTCTTCTCTGTTCAGCCTCTTACTTTAAGGCTTTAAATAGTAAGCTGTATTCCATTTGCCATTGTTAGCACTGATATTACCGTCTCTGACGATGATGACAATGCTGGATTACATCAAGTATAAATAAACAAGACGGTCATTAGTTTCCAAAACAGCTGTTATAATACCAGCAGTTTTGTTCGTCTTTCTGGAGCAACACACCCAATTTATGTAGACGACTAGAAGTTTCGATTGTCTATGTTCTATCCTAGTAAGTTTGGCAGAGAATTATATATATATATGTTATATTATTATATTATATATATTTTATTCGGCTAAGAATTATACCTAATGGTATTTGCCCGCCGTACTAATTTTAACGGCTTCTCTGAGTTTGACCATCAGTGTACCAACCCAGTGGCAAAGTACTTGCGCCAAAAGTTGCTTCATATCTTTGTATTATCATGGATGGGCCATATTCGTGACACCGGGAGGGAGTTCAAGAACATTCCAACATCTTTGCCATCAAGATTCTCCCACGGGATTCCGTCTGCATTCTATGATGATGAGTTTACTACTTAAGCAGTAGGGCACCATTTTTTGAAAATCATCATCCCCTGACCGTCCGATCGTTTAATGTATTGGTGCAAAAAATAGCCCTATAAATCTGATTGGTAGGGCTCACTGAATTTTCCATAAAACGGAACAGTTATCTCTGTAGGCGACAGTCTTCTTTCTTCCTTACGCAAAACCATTCGTACAGTCTGAATTCGAATATCTCTCATTGTTAAAAACAGTTTCTGTGCTTCCATGGCTTTATTGAATTCTGTTCCATGTCAACTTATATGGCTCACAGCCTTTTAGCGTAGTCAGGTAACGAAACCTTCCTTTTACGTTGGATTTCCGGTATTGCTAACCCCGGAAAATTGATTATACGTACAACGTACTCGAATCTTCCCAATTATACGGTAACTAATATATGGTCAGATAAGCCTTCAGTGGTCTTGTTCTGCTTTGTGGAGAGACTTCTTTCATCAATAATTTCTGTGCAGGTCTTTTACAAATGCATCTGCTTGTAGCTTGATCAGCTATGTTCCGCGGTATGATGACCAGGTAGCACAAAGCATTTCTCTTCGCGTACTTTGCCAATAAGGAGTATGGTGTTATCCCTGAACTAAATCAGACAATGTTGCTTTATTTGCGGCATCAGGATGTGTTGCTGACGACGAATACGCATAATGAAGAACAATAAATTGGTGATTCTGATACACGGAAGGTCGAAAATGCCACCACTGCCCGTGCCTGAGGAACCTCAGATTTGGCAATATATTACTTTCTCAAGGTATCGTTAATCAGGCCTGAAGCTGACCGTGCACACAAAATAACGTTCACTGACAACTTCGCGTGTTAAATTAAAACATAATTCATCGGCAAGTGGCTTGAGCCGACGAATGCGTAATACTTGAATGAGTTCAGTCTAATGAGAGAGACAAAGAGACAAAAAATGTGGCCTTGACGCTTCACATAACGTGTCCCGTCACTTTGTGTCTGTATTCTTGCTATCTCCGTTACCACTATCAATTTGCAGCATACACCCCACTCTTGCGCTTTCAAAGCTTTCTTGTCCTCAGGATAATTAGGAAACGATGAGATAATTGACCATACTCTTTCCGATTGCTTCCAATGTGAGGTATAAATTTGTGACTAACGAACTCTTAATGGGGTGCACAAGGATGAACGTGGTCGCCTTGCTCGTTGCTCTCGTCGTGTTCTATTCAGTTGAAACCTCCGGTTAGTCTCTACACAGACATGTTCTCTAGTCATATCTCTTCATCGTTATTTGAACATTATAGACAGAAATAAGAGATAATGTTAAAGGTGATACACTAGACAAATAAGGAATACAAAATGTTTTATGTAAGGATTCCATCACGCGCAAATTTAACAAAGATACCAGGTTCCAAAACCTATCTATTTGTCCTTATGTCTATACAGGTATCTTAAGTGAGTTGTTGTGAACTCTCAGACTTTAAATCGGTGACCGAATTCCTGATGTGTCTGAAATCCTTGCACTAGCAATGCTTTCCATAGTTATTTATAAGGATTCGATTCACCTAAATTATACCTTCAAATGGTAAACGAACACAGGTAGACAACATAAAATATACTAACGAAATACTCTTTTTCAGGGATCGATAGAATGTATCCTGTAGCATTTTACTTGTTTCTCCCGCGGGGTTAAACATATTATGCATTGTGTACATTTCGAAAAATTTAGGAATAAGTTGGTTCAGATTCAGCTAGTCGTTACAGAATTTACGCATGGAATCATGTAAAGAGACTGCAAACCAGAAACCACTTAAGTTCTATTTGGTGAATTTATCTTTTCGTTGATTCTGGTGAAAAACCTAGCAGATCGGAAGGCGGTCGGGTTTTTCTCTAGTCCTAACACAAGTCCTGATGTGTGTCCTGACACCAGGTTGAAAGCGAACTGGAATTTACCAGCTGCACAACCTGGTCTTCGTACTGTTAGTTCAGGGGACGTGTGTGAAGTGCGGAAGCAAGGAGCAAAATATCGATCTCCTTAAGGATAGCCTTGTGCGCCCGGCTATTGGGAATTAAACCACATTTGCTCGAAGGCATAAATATTCTTTAAATCCCTATAAATTCAAGAAAAGCGGTTTTGCTGGAGGAACCATAACTGCTTTGTAGTAATGTAAAGTTGGTAGGAGTTTATGGGAGTGAGTTCATTCTCCTTATATTTCAATGCATTTTTGGTCTCAACATTGTTGTAAATTTCGCCGTACAGTTCAGCAAATGTGGCTCGCTTTTGATATGTCAATTTGCTTAGACTTCTAACTCGGCTGAGTATCGTCTAGTTCGAGATTAAATTGAGGTAGGCTTCGTAAAGTTCAATAAATTCCGACGAGCCCTCCAGCCCCCCAAAGATATATTTGTCGTTCATGCTGATTACTTGTTAACACCATCGTATGTGAATTGAGAGATTTGGCGTTTGGACCCTGGATTGGATGCTGGATTCAAATTTTCATCTCTGACGTCCAATGCTAGGCTTACCAGTATTTTACAATCACGTGACAGATAAACTTGCGTAGGTATTTATTGACATGTAAATATATTCGCACCCTTATAGATGTGATTAGATTGCAAGGCCTCAGCTTTTCTGTGGGCTTCGGTCTACGAGCGCGTTTATCAGGATGTCACGTAGAGGTAACAGCTAAGACGTTGATTCGACGCTGACGATGTCACCTCGATTGGTGCAACTTTTGCAATCCAAATGCCAAGCTTGGCGAACAGACCAACAGCCAATCAGCGCACACGAGCTACCTACATTCCACAACATTGCCAGCTAAGACGCTTTATACCGACTGGGAAAAGTTTGTTTGACCATACCGTCACAAAGTTTTATGCAATCAGAACAATGGAATCATGCATTCCTGAAACTTTCTGCTCCAAAATGCTTGTCATGTAGGACCAGCATACCAATCTTTAAGCATCCCAAGTTTCCCTTCCTGAAATTATCCTTTGCAGTAGTTCGTTTCTTATTATTGTATTTTATTTTAACCTGTTTTCTTGTGATACAAGTATTTTTCAAATTCCAGCGAGGAGCGTTTGTTGTTGTTTAGCAGTATTTTGTGCAGGATTTCCAGAGTAATTTTTCACCATATGGTTTTCACAATAATTTCGAGTAAACAATAACAGGCCGAATTTCGTGAATGATTTCACAGGCCTTGGAGTCTTGCGCGCACAGTCAAGTATTTCAGGATGATTCGGTGAAAAACTAAATTTAATGCCTTCTTTAGAAGGTTAAGTTGATGTTAGCGTAAGTCTCAACTGGAACTCTCGTACATGATATTATCTAGTTCAAGGTACTGAATAAATGTTGCCCCATGCTGTAGCTGGTGCGATAATCCATATGTTGAAGTATGTTTTCTCGACACAACACAATATTCTACAGTCACATGATTTGTAACGTGTATAATTTTTGTCAGTTACACAAGAATTTTGACATTCGACTAGAACATACAGTTGAGAGAATCGTCGAGGATTCGCCCACTTTGTGATCTCTGAGCAATTCTTAGTGGGCTGTCCAGCATTTTCAAGCAAATTCATGAATAGTGTTATGTTGAATGTATCGTATGCTTCCTTGCATTTTACATTAGAATAAGATTTTCTCAGGATAGTTCTTTATTTCCTTTGTATTGAGTGTTATCCCATTCCTGGTCTGTAAATGGGTAATATAACTGCGTAATATAACTGTCAAAACTGTTTGAAAAATCGTCTTTCCGAACTGGTGGAAATACATCAAACAAGGAGGTTACACGTTCAAAGACGAGGCAGGAATATAATATTAGCCGGGGGCCAAATATTTGCTTTCATATTCGGGCTTTTTAAGAAAACTTCGCAAACCTTTAAAAGCGTCATGGTTAGTTGTCAAAAGGAACCATGTACACTTTTTCCATCAGCTTAATCAGTTTCTATGTAATCTTGCGGAAAATTCTGTATTTTTAGCTGTGAAGGTTTTCACCCTGCGGAAGTTACAGAACGTAAGAAATGAACGACTTTCCTCAGAAGTCTTTGAAAGACAAGGAGAATATTGCTGTATGACAGTAAGTCAGCTAGTTTCTACTATTCATGAGCATTTCTTATAGGTTTTTACATAGGTGTTTCATTATAAAGTTTAGCAAAGATAAAAACCTAAACAGGAAGACAGTTTCGCCTCTTTTATCAGCCAAAAAACAGAATGATTATACAGTTTGCCTTTATTCTGTCGTCATTATCATTGTTTTGACGAACTTGTCACCTACCAACGATAATTCTAATTTGAATAGTAGTGAGTAATTTCCTGAATACAACCGGAGAAAATTCCATACGTGCAGTTTGATCCCGGATAAATATATTTCCCCTTGAACAGGCACACTAGGAGAAAACTGCCGATAGTAAACGGCACGTTGTTACGAGGAGCGTGCACATCTTTTACAAATGTAATGTGTACTGCATAAAAACCTGTATTCCTTATGTCAAGGCCGTTGCGATTTTGCATCACTCAGAATTTCTACTATTGGTTTGTAGCTACCGATTAATTAGTCCAGTGAAAATGCATTTTGATTTTTGTATTTTGTTTTGTCTTACATGTCTTGCGCTAAAACATCGTAAAAATCCTTTTGTACATCTCCCCCTGACTAAACCAGCCGCTAATGGAAACTCTGGGACCTCAGCACGAAAAGTGCTTTAATTTTTGGCAAAAAGAGTGAAAAAATTCACTCTTTTGTTCCCTTTTTGAGTGCTTTGTCAAGCCTGAATTCTCCCTTGAAAATCCGTTTTATTTCGTACGACGGACAGACTGGAACAATTTCTGATAACTTCTATTTTTGGTTAACATAGTTTTTAACTTTTGAAAAAGGTAGTGACGATTTTGCGTTGCTGTGATCAACCTTCAGACATGCAAAGTACAACCTTGGTCTTTAGTGAGAACGAGGTCTGTTACCTGGAATACGTGCACTCAGTGTACAAGCTGCATGAACAGCGTTGAAGCACTTGGTGGTCGGAAACACTTTTTTCTTCTATAATTCCCTTCTTCTGGCTCCTGTAAAATCGGTTGCTTTAAAATTCAGCAGACCTGCGTAACTGCTGATGACTTAACATCTCTAGCTATTTATTATTTACTGCTAGTAGAAACTGTCCAAATTTCAACATTTTGTGCACCCGAGAGGTAAAATCCAACACATTTACCCCAATATCCAGTCCTTTACTGGGCAGAATATCATGAAGACTGTCTTTAGCAAGTCTTACTAAACGAATTGTCCTACGTTAGCCGCTTGATCACCCAGATCATTTTGAGGTGGCCAATGATACATTCATCATTCGTCGCTGTGACAAGTTCTGGAAATGCATGATTGCTTCCGACGACGACTAGTGGGGTTTTCCCTTAACGGAACACATTATTCACAAGGTTGCAAAAACATTTCGACAGCTTAATTCAGGTTCCATCCTTCTGGGCTCTCATTAGCTAAATATGGTTCTTCTGGCCCCATCATCTTTGTGCTCTAATTAAACTGCAGACTGTACGAACTGACGGACTATAATTATTAGCGAAATATATCTGTGCTAACGAGAGGCTTAAAGCAACCTTTCTTCTGCTTTTCCTGTTAGCACTAGTGCAATTTGCAAACGAGCGGATTCCCTCATTTACTTCCGATTTAATATTTCATTTGGAGCATAAGGCCGATGGGCTTTAGAAAACTACGCTTGTGTTTGACGAACAAACTAAAAGATGAAATCGGTAGCAAGCTTTTTGCGCATTTTTAGCAATCCTGAGCACAATTTTCAGTTGGTAAAATATATTATGACATCTCTAATAACTTGTGTACTGAACTTGAGGCGGTCTTTCTGAAACACACGCAAGAGACTCAGGTGACTGTCTTTACCAGAAATTTAAGTCCATAACGAGTTCTAAATAAGCGAAATACACTCATTTGCAAACAAATTTGGTT
Organism: Clonorchis sinensis; assembly: GCA_003604175.2. Classification (NCBI taxonomy): domain Eukaryota; kingdom Metazoa; phylum Platyhelminthes; class Trematoda; order Opisthorchiida; family Opisthorchiidae; genus Clonorchis; species Clonorchis sinensis. The sequence goes on from CM030369.1 coordinate 83,804,271, forward strand.
TTGCGAGAGACTCACCTGGAACCCAGCTGAATCTCTTGTTTGTGATGTTTCCAGGGATTCAGCTTGGTTCCACGTGAGTCTCTCGCAAAACCTAAGTTTTTCGCAAATGAGTGTATTTCGCTAATTTCGTGTAATTTGGTTTCAACTAGAACGTAAGGTTGACAGAAACCCGCGGACTCCGCCTACCCGATGAACCCCAAAAATGGCGAAACCGGTCGTGGGCTGTGGAAGAATTTTCAGCAACCTTATGAGTAGCGCATTACGAAGTTCTAAATAAGTTCTAAATAACTGTTTTTCATAGATCTCGTCTTAATGTGCATGCCACTTTTCACTCTGTCGATCGCCGGGGGTTATGAGAGTAGCTGTCCATCGGAATAGTCACAATTAAATTTCTGTCAGTTACAAAGGTTCCCTGGTGGCTTACGCGCCCATAGCGTAATACTATCTGCGATAACCATATACACTTTTGTCAGATAAGGTTGCATTCTCTATAGGGAAAAATGTTGGTAGCTCAGGTAACGTAGATGGTCATTGGTTTGTTCGCTGAGCCGGGCAATTTGATTGAAAACGTTCCATCACCAATCGAGGTCGCATCAACAGGGCGTTGTTAGGTATTGTACCGATCGGTTTGCAATCAGATTTTCCAGCTCAGTGAACAAACCAACGAGCAAGGATGCATTCTGTTAACCATCCTCTTTGACTTCGTAATCGACATGCTGCTTTAGTGTTCGTTACCTGTACCAAAGTACTATAAGGGAGTTCACCCACGGACCGTTAGTCATCTGACGTATTGTTCTTCTTAAATAAGACTTTTCAGAAATGTCCTAGATGATTCTGCTGCACGTTTTGACACTTAGAAAGTGTGAGGTATGACTTCAAAACTTGAAGATAAAACCCAAGTAAACAAAATAATCTATCTGGTAGACAAGTTCACATTTCTCAGCAATCTCGTGAGTGTGAGTTGAATGTCAAAGAATGGAATCGCTTGCTCAAACATGGTGGCCAGAACTGCGTTTGATGCGCTCCGACGTTTGTGGCGGCTTTTTTACATCGGTTTGGCTGTCAAGAGTAGAGTGCACATTGTCGTCCTATGCTCTAGCCTATTATGTAGACCAGAAATATAGCCCATACTCAATAAAATCCTCCTATCACGTAATCCGTTCCAGGTGCTCATACTAACGTTTTGTCCGTAATACTTTAAGTTTCCTTCAAAAAGTCCCACCTTTCACCTCCGGGGTAATTATATGAGGTTATCAATATCGGAGTTAAATTGTCCTATTCTTGGACAGGGTCAAGGTACGCAATTGAAATATTACCCTAATCACAACAAAACAAGTAGTCTGCAACGTTTGGAGTGACTTTCATGAAAAAATAGCATCCTGTAGACCAACCCAAATGTGGATTTTACGGAAAATTCAATTTTGATTCGCCGGGCATGATTTGTACTTTTCCCATACGATGACATGGCTGTCTTGTTGTTTATCATACCTCCACATATTTGCCAACATTCTGTGGCCGCATATCCTGTCTACAACTCCATAACACGTGAACAATTGTTATTTTAACAGCTAAATTGAGGAAAGTAGGTCAGATGTGTTCATTTCCTGGGTATGCGCTTAATGATGATCTAGTAGGATTCATCACATAACACAAACAGGATAGAGTTGCCCTCCATCAAAATGCTCTGCACAACTTCCCAATTGACCCAACATTTAGCGGCAAGACGAAGAATGCTAAGAAAGCTGCAGTCACCAAAGAGACAGGTGCTTAAGCACCAAAAGAAAAAAAACAAAAATATTTAAGGATTTGGGAGCGAATCACAGATTTTAACACCTTTTTCGGGGTTACTCTGTTAGACGGGGACTGCAGATTTCGTTTGCATAACGTCGCTTGTTGTATAGGCTGCACAGGTGAGCTAACAGATTCTGCATTTTTAATTTTGCTAGGGTTGCCGCAATTAGTCTGTCCAACTCCTCTCAATTCATACCCATTCTCACGTGACGTACACTAAACATGAAAGCTAAGGGCTTCCAGCAGACTCGTGTCTCAGCTACAGTTTACAATGATGTCAGTGGTCTTGTGCCGTGAGGGCATGACTGGTGAGCACCTTCATCCGTCTGTATGATCACGGGTGCTGATAAGCTAAGACGTGTGTATGCCTACCAGCATCTTCCTTTTGAATATATCACCAGAAATTCAAAAGAGATATCACTAGTTCATTTATATTTACCCATTCATTTCAGAGTGACCTGGTCACAAACTGTGAAGTGTTAGATTTCCAATTACTTGAAACCTCGATGCTCCTTGGGTGCGTGATTGGAGTTGAGGCCGATCGGGATGATTTGAGTCACCGTACGTCGATTGAACTCAGACGTCATATAAAAGAAAAACGCGGGCTGGCATTCGTGGCGGTTGTAAAGGATGAGATAGTGGGTGAGCGTAATAAGGAGTAAACCGTTTTCTGCGCAGAAGACGGATATTCCTAAAACATCCCGTGATTATTCCTTTTTTATTTCTAACCAACACTTCCCAAAATGTTGAAGAGATATAGTCGCAAACATCCTTGAGCTACAAAATATTCGGTTTAAGTGCTGTCATGTTTGGTAATCCTTGAATAATAACAACCCAGAAGAAGGGATCATGCAAACTGTGAAACGTATTCTCTTTTAAGCAGACTGCTTGAATTAAGTAGGAATCTAATTCTAAGAATATCTCTTTACTACCGCCCAACTTTTATCTGCGCCACTTGAGGCAAATCCAGGTGAATAATAGTTGTCTTCCGTTAATGCCAGTATGTTCCTCGTTTAGTGCTGCCGCATTAAACGGTAAATAGAACAAGCATAGTGCAATTCAGGCCTCCAACTTTTCTCAGAATACAAGGGAATTTAATTGTTCTATCACTCTGACATTAAAGTATTTGCTGAGCTGGTAAGTATAGCATACACGTTTCAGCAATTGGCGACGAACCTGAAAGTTGTACAGTCCTCAGTAAGATAAGGGACCGTCTTGACAAATGGAACTCTAACAAGCGAGGCTCGGCACGCCTGCAAAGTGCAGGTACCAGTCCTAGGCAAATGACAACTTTTTTTGCTCGGTTTTGGAATCGGGATGAAAGAGGCCCATAAAGATACAAGTTTAAATAGTAGAGCTTCAAAGTAGGATTGTTCTTTCATTGTGGCACAAAAAGAGACTAAATTATGAGGACAAGAAAGGGCTGCAGCAAAGTCGTGTTGATTGTAATGAAGTGTGAACATAACAACAACGGTGCACACCCGGTCTTGTTGTGTGCGAAAATCTGAAAAATCCAACTATCACTGATACCTAAGTTAAATAGGTGTTCCATACAACCCTACGAGTAGTTTGACTTGAATTTAAATAAGGAAGCAGAGGAACTTTAACGAGTCTAGGAATATTCTTTTTGTGAATGGTCCAGAGTTTTGCCGGGGGAAAAAAAGAAATCAATCCGGTTTGACGTAACTAAGCGGTTAAATATTAACAGCATGTACTTTTCTGCTTATACGCCTGCTTTCTACAGATTGATATTACGTGTATTACTTCTGAAATGTTTTAGTTCATTAAATGGTAAAGAAAGGTTTGCTGTGTTTCATTCAAAGTTACACCTATAGTATAAACTGAACAAATCCGCTTATAGTGTGACATAATCTTTGTCATTCAGAAAATTCACTTAATGTGCATGCAGGTGAGTCACACAACAGGTAATTTTTAAATGTAGCTGTTCGAATCTTTGACCATGAAACTATCCGTGTTCATTACCAACGCGATGCTAAAATTTAACATCCTGGAATGACCATACGCCTGTAATCTTATGCAAACGTGCTGCAAGATATCAAAAAATAGTCTCATTTGCACATAAATTTGGTTTTGACAGCTGAATTCATTTAAAGCTCTCTTTTATGATGGACCACTGTCGGAAAGTTATCAGCAACCTTATGAGTAATGTGTTACTTTTAGACAGCGATGTTCTGCTGCAAGATACTTTGGAACTATGTATTAAAATAAGCCATTATTGAAAAATGAGCTCATTGGTGACGTGTACATGCAGATGGGTTGTATGTGGAATTCTACCATGTATCTGACTGTTGAATAAAACGGTTCATTTCATTGCGAGGTTCTTTGAACTTGCCAAACCAGACTGCTAAGATTTTCAAATTATATAGCTCACAATACACCGCTTCGTGGTCATCATACTCTAAAATCGATTGCTTTAACTCAGGCTTCTCTGCACTTTTTCCTTTTTTCGCCTAGTAATACAATAACATTAAAAAACATAATACACTTGGACACCAGATCGGTGTTGTAAGACGAAAAATGGAAAATCGGATTCGTTTTACTCTTCTGATGATCCAGGCGCTTGCACCGCTGACGAATTAGGCAACGAAGTATGCAATAGGGGAGTTCATTATTAGTAAGTAAGTAACCACGCCTACTTCGATGGATCCGTGGGACGCAACGCGACGTCATAATATCCAGCACAACATCACTGTGACGATTATTTGGCCGGAATTCTTCGGTCCCCTAAAATAGATTCAGCAACAAGCATAGAATAGGGCTCTTGATACCTGGGTTAGCAGATGACTTCACTTGGCTTTATCTCATCTTTTCGTGGATGTTGGATGATAAATTACGGTCAGGCGGCAAAGCTTGAAAGTGTTCGAACGACCGGTATCTCCTGCCTATATCCGCAAGCTGTCTTGCATCGCAAAGTTTCAGAAAGTTTGTAGTAAAACAGGTATTACCAACTGTGTTTTGCAATACTTAGAGGAACATATATGATGAATTCGTGGAGATGTCAGGACTGAACAGTCTATATGCATTTTTGTGGTGAATAGTGTGTCCCACATACTGAGGTTCAGTTGTAATATCATTAATTTTTCTACAAGCTGGTGCGTATAGGCCGCAACCGGTTGGATTAACGTGTTGCATGCCTAATGCAGACGTTTTGTAATGGAAAAATACGGAATGGTGAGGTAGAGATTTCAATCAGAAATAACGATGCAGTCCTCCTGTATCTAGTACTGGGAGGATTTTACCTTCAAGCATTCACTAACACTCGTAAGGTGGTAAGCATAGACTAGCTTCCTCTTACCAGTTTATTAAAGCTTGTTTGTTTATCCTTAAAATCATAAAAGATGCTAGCTTTTCTTAAAAAGTGGAAATTTCAGATTCCCATACATTTTGGATGTCGGATTTTACTGTGGCAATGTTTCTTGTATGGAGACTTTTTCCTACAAGTGACGTCAATTTATGCTGAAAAGCTGGGAAGCAGTATCAGCCTTTTTATCCCCATTGGGATTCATAAAATTACAATACTGCAAAACTGACGAAAGTTCAAAGAGTCTGAAACGCTCAACTGTTCGGTCACGAGCGAGTGTGTGATTAACTACCGACTTAGACAGGCCATAGGTTCACTCACTTCCTTCAGTCAAGGAAGCCAAACCACTTGGTCACGTGTTGACAGGTTTCTCGAGTGAAGGCTTCTCAGATGGGGCGTCAACCCCTGCGAGTTATTTATAGTTGGTTGACAGTGTGGGAAGATTTAGATGGTGTTTAACTTTTCTGTGGCAGATCGCGTTGGCGAGGTTTTTTTTCGCACTTTCGCCAGATCCCCAATGCTCATCACTCGCAATAAGGATGAAACAGTAGTCATGTAGTGCTCAGTTATTTTAGCGTGGACTGCCTTCCCCCACCTGACAGAGTCTCCATTAAAATTCCCAACTTTCCTCATTTTGCCAACAAGTGTTTTTTCTGCCCAAGACAGCCCCCAAATTTCGAGCTTTCGTTTAATGATGTTGATTTTTCGGTTGTAGTGCCTTGTGGAACTCAGCAGATTTCCGGAAAACGAGAGTTTATGAAAGTGTTTTGTATACCTTATCTGGGTTTGAATTCGTAAACAAGAAAAAGTTTCTATCAGAGTGTGTTCGGCAACAAGCATAGTTGTAGTTATCTAGTGTATTATAGAATGCTCAGTAGCGACACGTTATTAGAACACCCATCTGACGTACTGCTGCAGCCCCATGCAGAGACAAATTAATGCTGATCACCGAATTACTGGCCACATACTTCTTGACCACATGTAAATCGTTCTTCGTCAGTAAATCAACTGGCACAAATATTGCCTGAAGTGTAGCTCTATCCTAAAGCTTGTCATTGACTGACTTGCAGATAGGTCAGTTCAAAACCCATAATCCAGAGTTTGTAATTCGAATGAGGCACCGAATTAATCAGCACACAAGGAAAGCAGTCCGACATTCCTTGACGGTTGCTCGTATGACGTTTTATTTTGACCATGATGGTTTCCAGTGCTTTGAAAATCCGTTTAAAAAATGCAAAATCTATGATGGGTATGGATCCCGCTTTATACAGTACCGAAATAGAGCTGTTTTTGAACCTACCGTTTTGGGACAGACGAAGATTAGCTTGCTCCTGGAGTGGCACTCTGGAGATAAATTATGTTATTTCGGCTTTAAAAGGGAAAATTTAGAGCTAAGACGTTCTGGCTGTTGTCAGTATTTTGACATATAGATAGCTTAGATGTGTATGGCGTAGCCTATTGACCACCAGTGAATCATCCACCAAATTGGATGTTGGGACCCGAACGTCTACAACAACTCAGCAGTGCAATAAAACGAAGAGCCAGATAAGCTGCCAAGAACAAGAAAACCTGTCTTGAAAACAAACTCACTAGGACATTTGGTAACCAAGAAATGGAAAACAACCAAGAGGCTTAAGTAAAGAACTTCTCCAACAGACAGCTCACAGAAGCTAAACCGAATTTTCCAGTCAAAAGATCAAATTCAACTCCGAAGGTGTCAAAAACCCAGAATACCTAGCTAGTCTGAAGGTGGCTATGAAGTACATTCAACTTAATAAGGAGACGCAACAACAGCTCCGCCAAACCTTGGTCCCAGCCATCGCACGCAAAACAGCGTTCAATGCACTGTCAAGCTACAAAAGGAAGTAATTAACAAGCTAAAGAAAGACGAGACAATCGTCATTCTACCGGCTGACAAAGGACGCCTGACAGTCATCATAGACAAGCAGAATTACATCAGTAAAGCGAAAGCTCTACTGAATGACAAGGCTACGTATCGCCGCACCGAGAATGACCAAAGCCAAAAAATCTCGCGAACGAACTCAGTAGGAAAACTGAAGAAACTTTAATAGCTTTAAAGGATCCTAAGGGAAGAGTAATGGGAAATCAGAGCTCAGGGCCCGGCCATTCAAGGCTTTTACGGAGGCCCGAACCTGCATGAAGAGACAACACCACAACCAGTCTTAGCACTCCCGTAGACTCGAACCTACAACCTGTCGAAAGAACTGTGGAGGAGTTTACAATATCTCATCAATGGGTCACAAAACTCGGTCAACAACGCAGGGCAATTCTTGGAGAAACTGAGGAATATTAGCGTCGAAGGACATGAAATAATGGTTTCGTTTGACGAAAACTCACTTTTCACATCGGTAGGCCTGGACACCGCCAAGATACTTGTCGGAAAGCTACTTGACAGAAATGGCTAACCAAATGGATCCCTGGAAAAAGATCTCTGCAAATTGCCCAGCCTATGCCTTACGACATTTTGAGGTCGACTGCAAGTACTATGGACAGTTATGTGTAACACTGATGGAATATCCGATTTCTGAATTTATTGCAGAATTTGTGATGCCAAAACTGGGACAAATTTTACTTCTGGACGTAAACACCAAGATTGGCCAGGTAAATAAAAGTTTTATCATTATCAAAAGGAGTGAACTTCGACGAACAAGGCAACAGCATTATTGATGACATCCAATTCAAAATGGAAGAAGAAACGCATGGAAATCAGGCATTCCTGGACGTTATTATCACAAAATTACCAAACGGACAAACACACAGGCAAGTCCACAGAAAGGCAACGCATACAGACCAAATTCTCAGCTACCACAGCAGTCATCCAAAACTATCACAAGCAAAGCTGCATCCACACTCATTCAGAGCTTATTGAGGCGCACTGAAACACCATGCAGTCAAAAGTGAGGGAACAGAATATTAGAACAGAACAGTAGGACATGAGGTTAACGAAAACTCGGGGACTGTGCCTACCTGATGAGCCTTAAAAAAGGCAAAACCGGTCGTGGGCTATGGAAGAATCTTCAGCAATTTTATGAGTAGTGCATTACGAGAGAACAGAAAGGTTTGTACAGGGAAATGGATACCTCAGAAACTTTTTCTGGCGGACTCCTAGAAAACCCAATTCGGCCAACTCAACAGCACAGGGAGAAGGCTAGTGGATCACAGTTCCGTACATCAGGAATATTTGTGAAATGACCACACGGTTGGTAAGACAGTACAACATAACAGTAAAAAGGTACATTAAAACAACAGTGTCCCACAAACTTGCAAGCCCCCCACGGAGAACACTATCACACCCAAAAGGAAGGTTGGACACAATGTTGAGTACCAACGTAGTGTACAAGATTCAGTGCGGAGACAATGACAAATACTAACTGGGACAAACAGGAAGAAAGCTCTTATCAGAATGCATAAACACAAACTTGTACTAAAAATGCACGACCAATTTTTACTCGTCTTTTTGTACGAAGTTCAAGATAGACACTAATTCGACTGGGGTACGAGAACAAAGGAAGGCCGTAAATTCATGAAAGCATGGACCCCCACTGAAAAAGCCATTAGCAAACATATGTCACACATAAAAGTCAGTCTACCGAGCAATGGAAGAATTACGGAACCACTGAAAGCAGAGGGGGACAAATTAAAACGGACAAAAATCGAGGAGAGCAATCCACTTTCCATGACTACCATCGAACCGACAAACCAGAGAAGGACAAAAACCAACTGAATAAACTGGCCATCTGACTGCAATTAAATTGACCGATAAGAGAATTTAAAGAATCTTCAAGTGTGGAACTAAAAGCGGTTATTCAGACTCCAGAAGATGAGACCACGATACAAACTAAGAACAGACCAATCAAGCTGAAGCAATGAAATTGCCAAAAATAGAAATCTCCATCAAAACCAGACAAATTCAAGGAAGAAAGACTACAACGCAGCACAAACCGAGAACAGACCGATCGACAACGGATCTGGAAGACCTCGAACTGACCATCCAACCAACCAATGGAATTCGCGACATACAGACCACAACGCGGCGCAAATCACGACCGGGCCGATAATACTACAAGAAAGGCATCTACCAATCAAACAATCACATCGCATGATGGCGGCTAATCGATGTCAGTGGCGTTCATCCTGTCAGTTTCTTTCCAGATTGTCTGATTGAGCGGTTGGAGGTGTAAGCACCTCAGAATGCTTGACATAGGCCAGCGCTAGGTCCCCTCCCTCATCCACTCTTTTTCTCTTCTTTTCACTCTGGGGCTTTTAATATATATATATATATATGAAATTAGACGAACTTTATGTTTGTACGGCAGTGGAGCATCAGTGTCAACACTGATGTTGTTGTCTTTGATGATGATGATGATCACATGATATTAGGTACTCTTCAAAAACTATATAAACACAGCTAGGCGCGGAGGAAGCACTCCCTCAACTGCGCATTGACGAAGTCCCCCAGCTGGGAGCGCAGTGTTTGCGAGCCACTTGCCAAGCTCACCGAACAGATCAATGACCATCTGATCATCCTCCATGTATAAGCTGTTTTTAACTTTATAAAACCAGAAGAGGCGTGTACTGCTATTGAAAGTCATTGAGGTCGGTTGGACAGCTCTCAACGTGTCGCGTGTAGTCAGGTTTTTTGTGGCTGATTTAACTGTGTGTTCTGTTTTAGAACCCAATTTTATGCTTATCTTTAAATATGGACGCAGTTATGCATCTGTCGTGTATCGCTGAGTATTCATCCGAACTTCTTACTATCGCTATGATTCAACAGTGGGCCGTGTGACGTAAAATTGTGGTAGTTTGTGGTCTCTGCTTACCTGCTGCTTCTGTCGCGGTAATCGTCAGCCAAAACGTTCAACGACGGTTGCTACAGGTCGATTGCGAACTATGACGTTTCAACGAAGTGTGCACATTTCGGGAGCATAAAATCCAGTAGATGGTAACCCTACAGCAGTCCTACGAACGAATCCCCCTGCGAGTGAACACAGTGCTAGGATTTCTATATTTCTATTATTTGTCGTAATTTATCAGTCGGACGATAGATCCACAAACTAGAGGGGCGTCATTCTCCGACTCTAATATTTGGTTTCTCCCGCGTGTTTACCCATTGGTATTGTCTAGTATTCCAGGCGAAAACTGCAGATCGAGAAACGTTAGAAAGATACGGGAAAACGGCAAGTATTTGATTGCTGAATATCTTGAATGGATTTTAGTAATGGCTACAATCTCAGTGTTTTCTGTCGGTTTACGTCGGGATTCGTTTTGTTACAAAGTATTTAGAGATGGATAAAAAATAAGTCGAATACTTTTCAGGAAGGTCTGAAAACAATCCCAGAATACCCGAAACCTACTAAGACACTCAAACTTCATCAAAATCTCAGTACAGTAGCTGGCAAGCATTTAAATCCTTGTAACTTTTGCAATCGCTAGTTGGCAATGAAGCTGTTGTGCCTTTGGTTGAGTGTCTTCTTCCGACACTGAGGCGTTGGAACGGGGATACCAGTTAGATACAACAAATTCCTAACTTGCATACATGCAAATAATGGAACTTGAGACGGTCTTCCTAACCAAGAGCTTGTCACAATGTTGCTTTCGTGAAAATAAATGACGCAGCCTAGTCAACGACAATTGGTCATTTTTAACAGCTTTTCTGTATTGTGGCATACGCTACTTAGCGGCATGTTTTCCTCACAGTGTGCGAAATGTAACCGCTTGTTGTTAACAACAAAACGGCTCTACAGTTCTTATTGCTCACAGAGTACATGTGAGTACTACCGTTCATGAAGAAAATGTTGCTACAGTTTTATTTAATTTTTCTTAGAGCATCAAAACATAGTTACATTGAAGCGGGTTGGGCCTGAAGCCGCTCGAAGTCTTAATAGGTATCATTTTGCACGTCTGTCTATCATAAAATCCTCTCAACCATACTTTAAGGTCATTGAATTGGCAAACTTTCAGTGATCCTGCATTCTGTGATAGAACTTGTAGGGTTCTAATAACGAGTTTAGCCAGTTTGAAAGCGTCAACTTTCAGATTAAAAACTCTCAGGACGTAGACAGATCTTGCCCGAAGCCAGGAATTGTAGACACCCTAAAAATTAAGCGATTTTGTACTGAAACTGAAAGTAGCCTCACACCGAAGATTGGTCGCACCCACCGCGAAGAATCTTAGCTTCTTCGTGACGAAACGTATGGTGAAGCTGTGCTGAATGCTAATATGATGAACTGGTTGTGGGCGCTTCTATGATTCAGTTTGCGCCGCCTGCCCAAAACTATGGCTACTTCGAAGTTGCATGGATAGTGAGTGATGGCAAAAAACGAAAAACAATACATTTTGGCAAAAACGGTTCGCAGCTAACTAGCGCCAGTATACCCAAGTACGTAAAGTTTCTCTGGGATATTGGCGCTTATCAAATGCCCAAAAGAATCTCAAATTCATAGGAGACAGATAAATCACTAAATAAAATTCTTGTCACAATGTTACGACCTAGGTGACTTCTACACAGAGCCGACTCGTAAGGTTTTTGTGACCAGCTGGAAAAGAAAGTCATGATCATTTTGGATGAGTTGTGTTTTTAATGCTGACAAACACACTACTGCATCACACAACGAGAATATTTATTACTGTGATAATTTCAGGCAAGTTTTCAGTAAGATCCAGGCAATAACTAAGTTTAGAATCTAGGTGGAGTACATCCACAGTTACCACTGGCCTTATATGTTTCGGTAGAAAAGTTTTGTTCAGAGGAGCAAAATCCATTTGGTTTCCAACCACACGTTTTCACTGTTTCCGTAATTTATGTATCTTATGTATTTTTTCTTCACACAGCTGGTAAGTTATGATGTATGAGATTTCAAAATTCATTTATTTCCAATGCTTGGTTTCAATAATTTGCATGCAACTCACTGTGATAGTGAGAGATAGTGTCCATTTTCAAAAAACGGAGCTGGTATTGTGTGTGGTGGTTATAGGGGGATTGGCTGGACTCCGGTCGTAACGAGACTGTTGGTGTCGCTGGTGCTTCGTCGCCTTACGGTGGCTCATAAAACACTGACTCGAGGGTAGCAAGCGGGATTCCAGCCTGGTAGGGTTGCGTTGACCAAATTTTCACACTCAGTCGGGTGCCGGAACAACGCCAGGGGTGTACGCGACCCACAATTCTAGTATTTCTGGATTTAAAAAGCGCATTCGACTCGGTTGACCGGTTGGTTCTCCATGACACGCTTGCCCATCAAGGAACGCCCTGAAAGTTCGTGAACATAATAAGCTCTTTGTACTCTCAGACTTTTGAACCTGTGAGAGTATACGGAGAGCTCCCCAAAATCTTCCGCACACAAAGCGGTATCCGTCAGGGATGCCCACTCTCTCCATTTGTATTTAACTTCTTGATCGATAAAATCATGAAACGAACGTTAGAAGGTTTCCAAAACCCTAGTATTCAAATAGACTGTGACGAAAACCTTGTCGATCAGGAATGTGCAGACGACATCGTTCTCGTCTTTGAAGAGGGGAAGCAGACGCAGCTGTATTTGGAGTAAATGACAAAACTCATCTCGTCCTTTGATATACATTTTGTATCCACAAATTATAAGGTGATACTTCTGGACTTGAAGTCGCTGAACACGCTACTTACAATCCAGGGAGAGGCACTAAAAGTTTGCAGCGTTTTACGTATCTTTCAAGTGCTATCAGTTCGGAGTGTAGTGGGAGAGATGAGGGAAATTCACGAATCTCCAAGGCCCGGGTTGCTTTTTCTAATTTCAGACAACTATGGCATCAAAATGGTGTATACCTGAATCTTAAGGGATGTGTGTATCAGGCTACAGTGCGGCTGTTTTCTTGTATGATTGTGAGACCTGGCCTGTTCGAGCAGCTGAACTGGGATGTCTTCAGGTGTCCAACAATCGTTGTCTCAGAACCATGGCCCTTGGGTTGGTATTGGAGAATCCGTAACGAGGCATTTAGAAAGCGAGTTTTCGGCTGTGCAGGGGGTACTTCCACTGAAGAATGTGTCCAGCACCAGAAGCTGCGTTGTTTAGGACATGTGTTGCATATGCCGAATGATCGTTTGCCGAAGACGCTGCTGTTTTCCAAGCTCAACTCAGAGTGGTGGAGACAGAGGAGTGGTCAACCCTTGGCCTGGTAGAGGTGTATAAAGGAGATTACAAAACATCTGGTTCTGTCGGTGCTACTCGTTTTCCCGGAAAAGGACCGCGTGATCCTCACTGCGCCTGGTTTGAGACATTACAAGATATGCCTGCCAATTGATATCAGTGGCGTTCTGGTTGTCAGTTTCTGTCCACATTGCCTGAATTAGTGTCTGGAGATGTAGGCATCTCGGAAAGATTGAAGTAAGCTAGCACTAGGTCCCTTCTCCATCCAACATTATTCCTTTCCTCGCAATAATTCTTTCAAATAAATCATGGTTGTACGGCAGCGAAGCATCCATCAACATACCTGGTCCGCTTACTTGCTTGTTAAGCACCCAGTATAGACAGCGGGTCGAGGGAAAGTTCAGTTGCGAAATCACATTTTGCAAACAGTGCATAATGTGCGTTATCGTTCCACCCAGATGCAACTACATGATATCCAGATGACCAAGTAAACCTGACCATGAGTTTAGAAATCTCCAAAGCGTTCACACAACAACGATTATTGTGTAGATCACATACAAACAACAATCTAGTACCAGCATGATGCTTTACACTCAGATACATGCTGTTCCTCTGATAATGTCACAGTTATACTGGGGCTTGACAAGCAGAACCAGATGTACTCTGGAGAGCTGTGTTATGCGAAACTTCAGAGACCGTGAACATCGTTGGTTTTAATCGGTTTAGCTCTCTCAAGCGTGCTGAAAAACGCTCAGAAAGAGGTACTTATCAACTGCTTTTTACTTCATTCACCGAAGCAACATTGACACTGTTTCGAATTAAGAGCAAAGCAGGGCAAAACAGTAGTCGTCCTCTTGAAGATTACTTTTTCAGACAGGATGATTACTCTTTTCCATTGGCTTTGGGGTGTAAAGGGAGCATCGACATACTGATCTTCTATCTCTTATGACTTTCGCAGGTGATGTAAATCTATGCCATCACAAAAAAACACGTGTTGTTATAGCCAGTGTTGCTAAATGACCAGTCACCTGTAGATTATTTTGCTGGCGTCATTTCTTCTATAGGACAAGCTGTTGCTGCCAAAATACTCACCGTGCCGCTTTTCGTTATCACATCGAATTGGTGATTCAGCTTCTAAAAAAATTACATCCCCTCAGCAATGTGAAAGATAAAAATGTAGGCGCACGCACTGGCTTGTCAGATTTTGTTTACCAACAGCAATAGAAATCATTTATTTCGATTTCTACGAAGAGGAGTCAATAACGAAAGCATTGTAACCATAAAGGTCCCGCGAACTTCCCTTGGATCCAATATGTGCGTTTGAGTTGATTGGTTGCAACTGCATTAACGAAGCGACGAAATGAGTTTTCGCAGATGACCAAAACAGTGATTCCTGATATCGAATAAATTTTTGACCTGTGACGCAAAGCTGCTTGTCAGTGGCTGAATGCGCCTCGCGTGCAGATAAGAGTTCAGAAGTATGGTTATCTATCCGATTCCGGACAAAGGGAAATCTTGCTCCTGTTGTGTAGTGCCAGTCGCCTACAGGTTCTATCGAGGTAACTTTCCATAAGGTTACTTGTGAACTGTCTTCAACATGTTTGCATCCGTAGTCGAAGATAGTAGTAAGACGTGTGTTAGGTTAACAACTCAGGACTCCAAAGCACTGTGCATCATTTAATACCAAGTCTGGACGTTCATTTGTCAAAACGGTTTACTTATCTTCTTTAAAATTTCGTTGCATAGATAAAAAATATGAGAAGGAGATTTTAGCCTTCATTCACTAGCCAACAAGTAATGTCATTCCTAACCTGTTCATAGGGTGCAACGCTAAACAAATAACACCATCTTGTTAAGAGACATTACGGTATATTTTTCGAAAACAAGAAGAAAATTCCATTTGGACAAATTTCTACCAGTAATAAACTGATTTTGTAGAACTTCCGAGTGTTTTACTCCATAGTGGAGAGACAGAGAGACAGACAGACAGGAAAAAATGACTATAGATATCCGCCCCAAAGAGATAGTCGTGTACTAATACGGTTTACGAAAATTCTTTGAGACACTGAAAGATTTTTTACCTTTCTTGAGACATGTTCGGATTGAGCGCGGATTGAGTTGGAGTAGAATATTATTCGGCTACTTTGAGTACTGGATGGATTAAAATGTGTGTTTGATAACAACGCGTTTCGGTTTAACAGCTCTTACAAACCTAGCTACCAAATCAAATATTCGGTCAGAGTTCACTTCAAGTTTTTCACCCCTAGAACGTAAAAACTGAACACAAACGTTCACATATCAGAGGAGTTTTTGTAACCGGAAACATTAGCGAACCTTCTACAGTAATACCTTAAAGTATCAAAAACCAGAGGTCACATGATGCTAACAACAATGCAAGGGGCAAGGAAGAGAGTCTAGTAGCTGTCAGTAAAGGAATATCCTAATTGATCGGGACTTGTATGTTGAGGATCCGTAATCTTCAATCCGTAACTTTTTTTTTGTCTGACACTTTTTGTCGCTTTGATGCTTTTGTCTGTCCCGACCTTTTTTACCAATTTATTTATTATTTTCAGAATGAGAAACATGGATTGAAATTTCAGTCTTCCTCCGCATACGACTCTTGGGTTTATTTTCGACCGAAATCTACTAACAATGAGCCTTTTCATAGGTACTGGATACGCGCGCTATGGCCTCTTCTAGAGCTCGAACACAAAACTGGAATCGAGATTCTCAACACACATCGCATTTCCCATCCTCCAGCAGAAGGTAAGTTCCCGATGTTGTAGGTGAACTTCACTATAAATGGAACACCAGAACTAGCATTGAATTTGTAAACCCAATTTCAAGAAAAAGCATAAGCACATTATACGTGTCCATTATTTTGAAGAGTTGCACCGGGTGATTCAAATAAACGATTCCTAAGGAATCCACTCTCCTTTGGTACCTTGAAATCTGTTACGACGTGTATAACCGCCCTTTCAACAACTGTTTTCGATCTGTTTCCAAATATGGTGCCTAGTGCCGAAATTTTAAGGCGCAGTTAATCAGTGAATGTGTATTAAACGGAAGTTCAAGCAGGATCCATAAGCAATCAGCATGTGTGGCTATCCCTTACTTTTATTATGTCCCTGTTGACACGCACGGATTAGATATCATCGTCCGCACACCCAAAATGAAGTCGAATTGACTGGCTAACTGCAATCAGGTAAAGCACATATCGGCTCCACACGTTGACCTCAAAATGCCGAATCGTCGATTTCATCGGCTTCTGGGCGAGTTCTGAGCCTCTGTCGTTTTTTGCAGGTACATATGAGTTTGGCATATTTTTGTTTTAGGATTTGTTACCGAATTTAAACTCGTTACCACTCAGGATACCACACCATATTCGTTGTTAATTAGATATCAGAATCCACGCAATCCAAGAACTACCATCGAAACTGCCCGAATCCAGTGGCGCGCCTTTGTCGGAGAAAGAGGAGAGGTTTATTTGCTGTCCAAAAGTAAGTGTGACCAAAATGTCTGCGTCGGCTGATAGCTATATACTTTTGTTTTCCTTTCTGTTTAAAATTTATCTTGGAAATGTTGCAGAAATTGAACGCTTCATTTAGGAAGATTGTGGTTTAAGTTATGAACTAACGCTATATGAACTATGAACTAAAGCTATATTGGTTGTTGACCATGTGGCTATTGACCTGTCTGCCAGTCCTGACAAATAACCTGTAAGCGTTTCATCACCACTTGAATTAGTGATGTGCACTGACGACGTCTGTGAAATCTATGTGGATAAAATGCCTCCCTGCATTAGGAGAGACGGGGAGAAAGATTGATATTTTGACAAAAAGGAGTGGACAACGGAAGATAAGTTCACAGAACTAAACGCATGGTGTGATTGGAAATAACTTGTGATTGAAATAAAGGCTGCTGCTGTTTGGCCTTCAGAAAACGGAATAGTAAGCTGCACTGTATGTTTCAATTATCCTAGCCAAACTTCGGTTTTCGAAGCTGGGCATTTTGTCTTGGCTAATAGTGGACACCAACTTACATTACTCCGAGAGGCACCCTTAACATCTAGGTGACACTACAGTATAACTGTTGCATCAGGTGAACCACAATGTTGTTTCTAACGCACCTAGGCATACCGATCATTTCGATTTTTAGCACAGCTGTTGATTTTTGGCCAACCATGCTACTCCACCTGCGTCCAAAACACACTCTCTTTGCCGGTGCATCTATTTTTTACGGCTAGACTGGCGATAATTGCCCTTAAGCGGTTGACTGACTTTGTAGTCTATGAAAGTTGTAGGAATCCTCATTCTGCTAGGTCAAAATGTTTCCACAGTTTGGAACTACAGAGCAATTACATACAGTGGATCACCAAACACTCAACGGTGGTGCATCATTTGAAAGTCTGGTTGGCACTTTTGGACCAAGACTGGTGAGTGCAATCTCACATGACCTGAATGAAGTATAGTCATTCCTCAAGAAGCTCCTCTTGTACTAGGAGCCGCCTATCATGGAAAGGAATAGCACCATGTTTGCTCTCACACCGTGCTAATTTTTCTCTAGTCAGGGCATTCCCGAACACTCCTTCATACCCCGTAGCAAATATTGAGGAGATCTAGTTTTTTTTCAAATAAAATGGTAAAGCGATCAAGAAGTACCTTTGATGGGTGAGTGAAATGAATTTTCTCATTCATGACGTCAAAACACAGTCGGAGTACAGCATTTATCGTAACCTAAACTCCATTTCTAAGCCATTTCCAATAAGGGATTCAAGCTTTTTGCTTTTAGGATAATTTTCCGCTATTTCGCATGAAGGGTAGTTGTGTTCATAGTGTTCTGCTGCAGACGTTTCTGAAAAATGCTGTCCTCGATTATTACAATTCTATCAGTTTTGTTTCTGGAAATAACTTAACCCCAAATGTCATATAGTGAACCTGGAGAATGGCGCCTATCTGCACATTTACCTGAGGAAATTTCTCCAAATTTCTCCACGTGTCATTTCTGCGTATGCATCATCAACCCTTCTCCCGAGGACCAGACTAAAGCAAAATTATCCACAGTAGATTGTCTAAATCTCCGAAGCAACGTTTCCGCACTGTACAATGTAATCGGCATAAAATATATTTGGCGCATCCCTCACGGAGGTCTCAGTTTAGTAAGCAACCATGCGAGCTTGTTTGCTCCAGCAGGTATGAAGACCAAGTAGCACGAAGAATGCGAACTGTGGAATTCAACACAATCGGGACCGAAACCGAGGCCATTTTGGATGCCAATCAACAGGCGTTCCTAATTCTACCCGACAGAGTGTGAATCGATGGTCTACTTGTTTGTCCTTTTGATCCCAAACTCAACGTTCTAAAAGGTGTCATAGCTGTTGGAGGGTCGCCGTCACACCTCGGGTTTGCATAACAGATAAACAAATTTGCACGGAGATAGAGACGAATATTCTTATAGATATGGATGTAATGAATGCAAGAATTTTTACGTTCCTGAAGTGCATTTTGGGTACGATGACCTTAAAAGTAAAACTGGCGATGCTGCATTTACAACGAATTAAAAAACTGGACCGCCTGACCCCGCAATTTTGGCTCAAGCCTCACACAACAAATGGTATTCACAAACAAGTGCAGTTTTCAAACGACCCTTGAAACGGCCCTGTTGTGAGTGTATGCTCCACGTTTTCCAATGTACAGCTTCGATTTTTGATTCCTCAACCTAGAAATGTACGCTTTTTCATTCATCACCAAGGTACAAGTTACCGTGATTAAAAAGATCCACTGAAATAACAATACTCCATCACATGTGTTTTCTTCCTTTATAAATGAGCAACAAACGCTTGTCCAGTGTAATTCTATGCTCCACTGTCTCAATAAAAATTTTACCATTAAAAAGAACCTATTTATGTGATTTTGTGCTCACTAGTATGCTTGCTGACTCCATAAACTTTTTTACAGGCTTCGCTTGTGTACAACTGCGAGGTCAAAGAAACCAACTTACTCCACAGGGAACGATTAGTTGGGTGCATTGTCGAAGGGAAAGTGGACGAAGAAACAAGAACACGAAATCGTGATGAACTACAACGTCTGCTGGAGAAAGATTACAAGTTTGTTGTTGTACTCAAGGAAGCACAAATTAAGGGTAAGCGATGGTCCCTACGAGTGGTGTGGCATCCTTTAAACCTGTGCATATCCAAACATGTGCGCTGATTCGAAACTTAACTATCGGTTTTCGTATGGTTCCGCCTCGCTTAACTTATCCCCAAGATTATTAATCTTCATTTTTGTATTACCCATGTAATACTATGGCCTGATCAACGCCTTAAGAGAATACCCCCCTTGAAATGTTTACTATTGGAATAGGCCATACAAAATAAATTCTCTTTTATCGAACCATCTTTTCGTAGAGGAAGAATGTACGAACTTCTGATCCCATGTCCGATTTCCAACTACAAGTCTCTGATTTCGTTAACGTTTATACGAAACCTGCAGAATCCAACTCATCAATACTCTAGAATGAAGTGGTCATCCGCCATTGGGACTTTACTTGCGCCAGCAACATATGACAGTGATTTGCTTGTTGCTTACACGTCGTACTAAACACTACCTGTTCATGTAAGCACGCACTTGTGCTTACATTGTGCTTCGCATTGTGGCATGGCTCATATATTTTCCAGGTTGGAATAATTCAGAATTTTCTTTCGGCGGTCGTGCACTACAATATGGGGGGCTGGTCTTTTCCAACAAATTATCTGGAGCACTGTGTCCACCATAACGTCCGTCCACTCACCTTAGTACCCACCCTGCGATTCGATTAGATATTGAACATGTCAAGAGCAGCGACTCGAAGCATATTATCTTGTTCACGTAAGGATACAAGTTGTTGCATGTTTTTATGAAGCCAGTTGGTACTTCTTCCTCATTTTCGGACATATTCCGCAAAACTCGCACCCCGTGTATACGCACTTCGACCTTGGCAAATTTTATCCCGAATGTGTCAACTGTTGCATATGATACCTAAATAATCAGCAACTTCTGTGCTACTTTGCAAAATTTTAAAGGAGGCTCCGAAGACATAGGTAAGTGTTTATAAATGGAGTAGATATGTCCCAAAGACATTCTGTACAACCCTGGGCACCTAATGGGATCACAGAATGAATCCGATTTTGTCTTACGCCCACAGTAATCCAACTCATCGTCCAAGGTCTACAGGAATATGAGGCTGCCAAGTCCTATGTAAGTCAATCTCTGTTCGCATTCATAATGTAGATGCAACTTTTATGCTACTATGTGGATTAAAATGTGACCAAATATTACGCTGCTTCATTAAAGAATTGACAAAAACTGCTACAAACAAGTATACTCGTTGCCAAAAGCTTAGGCAGTTGAATCGCGTAGCTGTCTCAAATTTACGTACTTTGAACGGTAACTTTATGTTTAAGCTCATGCTGACATTGCGCTTGACAAAACGGATTCTACAGTGTGACAGATTCGAAGCCACACAAGTGAACAAGAACAAGTCCCATCAGTTTACCGACAACAAAACGCATCCAGAACCACAACCCGGCGAATCTTAGGGCTACGCTTGCTGCGGTGACCCTTGGCCAGGAGAACTCGCTTCGCTTAGACTTATTAAGCGGCTTGTCCCTTGCAACAACAATCATCGTCTTGTACTAAAACACCGACACGCATTCGCAGAAATTCTTTACCAAGTTACAATGAGGTGAAAGTAGCTAACAGCTTTCTCCATTACTGGAGCCCATCAACATTGCATCTGGTGTTGGTTCAAAATGAGAATTATTGGACAGGAATATGGTCGCATTCAACTTGAACCTGGTGTTTTCAAAGTCCTATTCAAAAAGAATGTAAACCAGCAGAATGCCTGCATGTTTTTGTTGTAACATAGCTATGGATATATTCTAGGTGAACATCCGGCAGCAGGTCACTCTTCCCCCTGGAAATATTTGGTTACCCGATAAACGTCACATAATTAGATTGTTTTGAATAAAGTTCCTAATCCGAGAAAGTTTTTAGGATTTCATTAAATGCCTTTCTTGCTATGAGCAGACCCTCCTATCAGCTCATTTAGATGTTCAGTTTGGCATGCACTTCTCGATCCAACCTTCTTTGGATAACTTCTTTTTCCGCTTGGACGGCTTTTGATCCGTTTGATAGCTCCAAACCCTTGTTTAAAGAAGGCACCTTATGTGTTGTTAGATTGATCTGTTTTGCAACATTTGTGTAGGTAATAGTGTCTTTTGCTAAATACTGGGTTGCACTATCAGACTGAGCAAATTAGAAGGATTAGTACTAAGCACTCATCTGAAACCTAAGCCACTGTAAACAGCAGGTCCACGTAAACTCGGCCAAAACTCTCGTTTGCGATACTGTTTAAAGGAATAAGCTGGGAACGGCAAACTGTGAAAATAAACTGCGATCAACAAAAACATTTCGTTGGAAATTAAAAGGCCGTTTTATTCAAAACCCAGAGTACAACAAACTGGCGAACCGTTCCGGGATAAAGCCTGGCGTACTTCAAACAATCTGGTTTACATCGGCTGTAAGATTACAGAAAGTGAAAGGCATAATGTGAAAATAAAAATAAGTTGACTGTTCAAACTGTTCAATAAACGATCAAATACCAGCTTTATGAGGTTCATAAGGCTGTGAAAGTTATTTTCTTAAAATATCGCAAATCCATTACAAGGAGTGCTCTATTTTTGTTTGCCAATGTGTACTTACAACAGCAATAGCATTAGCACAAGCCAATATAAGTCAGCGAATCTAAACGCAGTATTTAAGGCTGAGTAACCTCTTTCCTAACCGGCTGCAATCACTCAGCACCTCCTAAGCTTGGCAGTGTCACAACTCAGGGAAAAAAGTGGGTAAGCTGTAGACAAGGCTATGCATGGCACGGAGTGTACTCATCAGGAGGCCAGGCTAATCATGTGGAAATTAAACATCAGAGAAAAAAAACTGGATGTAAAGACCTCTGCAAGACAGATGGAGTAGCTTGTGAAGCATGACATGCGAAGAATCTAGTGACATTTGTCATCTTAAAAGTATGAATCCTTCGGATTTTAGACTGATCATCAATACTTTTTATCCAGGATCTCGAACGAACATCAGGAGGGCAAGAATTCATTGGAATGTGTCAAAGCTGCTGAGCAGAGCAGTGTAACAAGTTCATATACCCAAATGATGACGCAGACAAGAGGGATCTGAAATTTTAGGTGTTGTTTCCCCGATAAACTTACGCTTGAACATCCGTGGCGTGCACCGATCCTGCATCTATAGGTGAATGTAAGCCATCCTCTGATAAAACGAACGAGCTTGACGAAACGTCAGTTTCATCAGTTGACCAGCAGCATAGCGCATCCAGTCACGCTCTGGGGTTGCAAGCACTTAGCCTCAAATTAATTTGTGAGCGGTGATAATAAAAAACGGTACCGTTTTGTTACTCCATCCTAAGTGTTGTTTCACCAAACAGCAGAAAACATTCCGGTCTAATATGCTTGTCAGCTAAAACATACGTTCGTTAGTTGTCTTGAACTGTGTTCACCATCTTCAGGCCCACAAACAACCAACACCTATCGAAGTGACGATGACGCAGAGTACAGTGCTCCAAATGCGGTTCAAAATCCAGTCTACGTGGCACAAAAAAAGTTGGTACCAAGCATTGGAAATGCTTCAGGATCTGAAAGACTTGGCCAAGATAAATCCCATTGCCGTTTGGATGATGACGTACCCAAAATCACGTGAGTCCCGCCTTTGAAACTTTTAAAATTTGCACTATCTTCTCCGCACCTGCATTGTTGTATTGCTCTCCCTGGTGGACAATGTTTGTGGTCCATGTTCTGTTGGTTTATTTGATAAGATTTGCGGAAGTATCTTGGTACTGTTTTCATATATTATTTGCCTGTTATCTACATTCTAAAATTGCCCGTAATCCTTGCGATAGTGGGGTTTTTTCTATCCTCAGTAAATTTTTTCAGGAGCCCCACCGTTTGAAGCCGTTCCACCAAGGTTTACGTAGCTGTAGAACTTTTGCTTTCTTAAATGTACTCATTTTGTTCACCTGGTCTATCGAAGCAGTGTACTGCACTGTTCGGATGCCGAATAGAATCAGCTAACAACAAAGCCTAGTTGCAACTTCAAGACGATGTCTTACAGGGATTTGACGGTGGGCAACAAACGGTGATGTATTTGTAAACTTTGATACGAGGAAGTGAAACTTTTGTACCAATGTTTGCAAACAAGATGCACTGTATTCTAACACTTAAGAAAGGACATGCAGTGAGGGCAGTTTAGAACGAAAGTTATGGCGGTTAGGTGTTTAATTTCTTGGCGTCTGTAGCAGAAAACGTAGACTTCTTGTTCGTAACAAAAGAATTGGGTTCCTTGATCTCAAAAACTTTGTGGCAGGATTATTTCCTATCCATAGTCCACTCATTCAGTATGGCTAGGTATTCTGCAGCTATTCCCTTTTCGGTCACGTCTAATTGACTGACGTTTCGTTCTTGATTCAGTAAGCGCGATTTATGTAGAGGATGGCCTAGTCAGTTAACACTGATAATTTTAATGCGCTAATATTTTAGTATCCTTTCTCCTTATTCACCACTCCGGTTAAACAAAAGTAGATATTTGTCTTTCTTCTATCTTTGCTCAGGCACAAAATTATCCACATTTTGCAGGGAACGGCTGTACTTCATTTTAGTTGTGTGTAAATAAATGTGGTATTCTTTCGTTTGTGCAATGGTGCCTCACAAATTATCAGCTTACCAGAAGGAAACTTCTCCGAGTAGGTGATCGAGTATTACAGTATAAACAAAGAAATTGTTAAATATCGTTTTACGCCTTCATTTTCGGTCGTGAAAGTCAGACAAGAGGCTTTGTATTGCTTTTTTAACAACTTAGCAAGGCGTGAACACTGCTTTGTGATTCACATAACCGAATGCGTAACCAAAGGATTACGAACGCAAAAAAATGTTTTAGGAACCATGATTATCTGTGCCCACGTATCCGTCATCACTGGTAATCGTGCCCAACTAGACTAGTCCAAGGATTAGTGATTCTACCTCTCTGTGCACAGGTGTTCATTTGCTTTCTGCCTGCAGAACAACTGCCTCCATACCTCATCTGGTTGATGATGAATGAAAATTCTCCCAGGTGCACGCGGATAGTCGGACCCTAATGACTGCAGTTAAGCAGTCGTCAGAAGGAAGAGTCAACAAGTTGAACTATTCGTCAAGTTGGTTTAGATAAAGCTGTCAGAGTAATCTCGAATTGCAGGTCTACATTATGCTGTACTAAACCATTGGTGGAGGGTATGGCAGGAAACAACACCAATTGCCTGATTCGAAGCAACAATACTGGTGCATGAAATGTACTCAAAATTGTAAACAGTAGGGGCTCTTTACAGACTTTAGCAAACCGAGTGATATAAATCCCAGCAAGTAATCCTTCACTGCTTTTACCTCAGCTTGGTGAAACTTGAGCTTGCCTTGATCATAAAGTGGAGTAACTCGATAAACTGCAATGTCAAAAACTCTAGGTCGCTTGAGAGGGAGACAAGAAAACCTGCTGAAGAAAAAATGACTCTAGGTACTAGCTGGTCACATTGCTAATCAGCCGGTTGTGGCTAAACGGTTTACCCAGCACTTAACAGCCGGTAGGTTGCGGCTTAAAATTTTTCTGGAAAGTTGCGAGATGAGGATTAGTGAGTAGTCATATTTTGGGTAAAACAGTCATACACATTTTCCTGGCACATCAGCACGGAGTAACCCCACTTGCTGAATAAACTCTCCATTAATAGGTAAAAGCATGTTTCCTTAAAAAGTTTTCTGCGTAGACTGCGAAACCAAAGACGCTCCAGAGAAAACAATTTTGACCACAACCATATAAATATTAGCTTACCTCGTGTCCGTATTTTCCCCAGTGGAAAATTACTGGGACATCCAAAAAGTGAGACTAAAGAATGGTTGACTACCATAAAGGACAATGATTTCACTTGTATCAGTAGTAGTAATAAAAATAGTTGAGCTGTAGCACCCTTTAGATGTTTAGGCAATATGTCACCTGAAAAGAGCAACAGGGCCGAGATAATGCCAGTTTGCCCAAGCCTAGACAGGAGCATTCGAAATGCAGAGGTCTGGTTCGAACCATGGATACCCAAGTCAGCACGTTCAAGCCTTAACTACTGAGCTATCTCAACCCCAAATGGGCAAGTCGAACTGAATATTAAATTGTGAAATAAATGTGAAGGAAATGTGTAAAATAAATTTCAGTTGACCAAAGGCTAGGTTACTCTCATTTTGAGTTCGAAAACGTTTCATTACACAGAATTGTTATCTTAGTTTGAATGATTTCCTTTGATGGGTGCAATCAAATGAACTACCTGCATGGAATAACTTATTGGCTGTCTTAGAGAAACCATTTCCTTTTAGAAGGGGCGTGGAATGAGAATTACTTTCCACTCCTGCGCTAAGGTTACAATAAACTGATTGTCCCGAATGTTTTCGATAACGAACGGAAGTTCGGGATAAAATAAGTCACCTCAATAATTCTGAATATGCAGGACCAAGACATACTGATGCATCGAAATTGTGCATGTGTGTCTCTCATCAAAGTCTGTTCACTCCGTCTGTCCAGTAACCCTTATAAGAACCAAAAGACGAAGTGTTTTGCTTTGAAGGCACACTCAAGCCTTACTGAAAAAAATTAAATAGGGAGTCAGTTGGCTGCAACGTAACAGTTTACTTGTTCAAATGTGCAACATGTTTGAAAATGCTCCTCCTTAAAACACCGATACATTACACCCAGTGATTTATAAAATTCCACTGGTGCTAGCGAATAATATGTATGTTACAAGAAATGCAAAATGCCGTCTACGTGATAGGCCACCTGTATATCCAGGCGTATCTTTTTCACTGTAAATCTCGTGAAAAAGCTTAGGTTACGTGTCATTTCATGTTTTTAACGTCACAAACGGAGGTGGGTTTTTGTACGCGGAGAGATTCTTTAAAAGTCCTAATAGTCTGAGTTCCCAACAACCGTGAAGAACCGTCAAGCTTTTTTTTGATCAGCGCATCCGGTGCATTACCGAGTCTGCGGCCCCCTGGATCCTAAATATGAACGGTATAAGAGGATTTAGACATCCCAAAAAATTAGACTTGGTCTTAAAGGATAGTCACTTTCTTTTCCTTTTTACCAAGGGGGATGACCTGAAAGTAATACATTCAGCACGGATCCTCCTGGGCTGCGTCAGTGAGCACTTCTATTTTCCCAATTCGCCCGGACCCTAGTTCTCTTCCGATCACCCAAAAAGATTAATGTACGTGTTCACGTCCGTATTTGCTTCTTGTCAGTTTATTGACTGAGATTATCTTGAGACTCGATGTGTCAGTTCTCTACTTAAAATCCAAGGCGTGGCTGGTTTGCGACCTTTTTTCTGGTGATACTTTGTTAGACTCAAAACAACTTTTTCAAGTGACATAAGACTGAATGGTTGTACGAAGTAATTCTATGTGTTTACTAACTCGTGATCCGCTGGGCTCAACCCTCACTAAAAGCGCTGTGGTGTCTAAAGTCAGTCACAAGTTAAGAATAAAGGATAGAGTGAGAAACAGTGCGAACCGCCTTTGTAATCGGCGTAATACCAGATTTCGTGAAAAGTTTTTTTGTTAATGGAAGTTCTTTATGGATACGTTCCAAGATTTAGCAAATAATAATCCAGAAAATCCTTGAGGGGTTTCACTTTACGGTACTTGCCTAGTAGAGTTCATATTTATTACATAAAAATACGACTTTTTAGAAGTCTTGTTTACATCAGATTCTATTTCGAGAAACTTGCAAGAATCGAAACAGCGGGAAACTCTTGCGTCAGTGAACTTTGGTTTGTTCAAGCGCTGGTCTTTTTCGTTTATATTCTGCGCACTAGTACTCCCATCCAGAAATACCCGAAGTGCACAGTCAAATAAATTAGTCCAAACCACTGCTGAAAAAGAAAGTTCGCTACGGGACTCACTAATATCACAGATAATTTTCACTTGTTGGTCCCATAGGCGGATGTGCGGTAGACCAGTAAAAAGCATATGTGCACATAGTAGTTTGAGTCATCCTTTGTGGTACAGGCCATTGCCTTCAAGTACGTGCCTCGCCCCATGTCGGTCTATTTGTCTGTGTGATTATATTCACACTTGAAATTGGAAAATAGTCACATCGATCCCTGAAAGCCACTGAAGATCACTTTTACTTACCAGTCTTGTCCCTCCGGTTGGTGGCCAAATGTTCACAAGCCAATTCCCAAACTCTGCAAACAGACAAACAGTAAATCAACAGTTGATCATTTTACTGTTTTTATGCCTTTGAATCTTACTTTCAGGGACTGAAAACTACCGCTTGTATCTTCTCCGAGCTCCCAACGAGGATATTGTTCAGAGTGTAGTAACCGGTACTATGCACCAGAAAATCAAGTCGCACTGCTGTTTTGAAGTAGGTTAGCGCCTCAAGAAGTAGAATTTTTTCTAACAAATTAAAATTTTCATTATTAGTTAGATCGTGAATGTGATTAAATATCCTATATTTTTACCCGCTCCATTTTTTCATGATTCCTTCAGTAGCTACGGTCGTATATTAGGCCATGTAATTTATGAAAAATAGCAGCCTTCGGAAAGCGTAGCTTTTCACCGGCATAATAACTCGCGAAAGAGGTAAAAGATTGTGCTTCTATATTAACTTACATTTTCATCAAGTAATGTCTTGTTGTTGCACATAGCAGAGCGAATGTTGCGCGCGTGCGGTAATCGGAAATGGGAGCCATTATATATATATATATATATATATGAGATACGCAGACAAGTTTTCAAGTCACAGTTCTTCTGTTTGTGGATTTGCCACAAGCCATATATCAAAGGTACCACCTTTAAACTCCAACTGATTTTCTAGGCTCACACGACAAAAAACTGCCAAGTAAATTGAACCGCAGCACTTGTAAGCGCATTTGATACCTTGGTTGGGACATAAGTAAGCCCTGCAAATCGTAGTAAATCGTAGCGTAAATCGTAGTAAATGAGCCACCCGTGGACTCACTTTGAGACCTTATTTTGGAAAGGAGGACTTTAATTCGCGAAGTTTAATATCGCAGTCATATACTGTTCCAACGCAGTTTTCGCCCCGCAAATATTTCCGGTTTTTGAAAATAACTGTTTACTTTCCAAACCTAAGTCTCACTTGTTGGATACATGACAGAACCGCCTTTGCCGTGCTCAAGTATCTAACTCCAATCCGAACAAAATTAATAATGAGGTGTTTTTTGGACATAAAATAAACGGAGGTACCTGAGACATGAGACTGAGTTAATAAAGCTTACGTAAAACTCCTTCTGCCTCTCAAGTTCTAGGTGGGGTTGTTAGCAGCAAAAGCGACTAACAGAAAATCTGATGTAAGGTTTTTTGTGGCTGAACAGGACGCACAGCAGCGGACCGTTTTACAGTAGTAGAACAGCCCAAAGTCGAGGATTTTTCGGCCCGGATAAGTACTACATTAAAGCGTTCCTTTCCAGTGGCTCACAAACCATCACGTGAAAGGGTAATCGCCTTCGTGTGATGTAATACAGGCACAACATCCGAGATCGTTTTTCAGCTGGTGATCAAGAATATAATGTTAAGGAAATCTGAAACTTATAAGTGTGTTCTATTCTCTTTAAAACTTTGATCAACCAACCTTGAAGCAAATGCTACGGTGGATGTTGGATAAACTTTCTTATCCACACTTTGACTGGCAGTCAAGAGTTCTCAGAATAAGAGCTCTCAGGAGGGACACGGGTGGGCCGTAGAGTAAGAGGTTTACTCTACACAAGCTAAAAAACGTTTTTTCTATTCATTTTATACGATGATGTCTAAATCAAGCCTGATAATTGTGATCGAGTTTTTATGATGTAGAAGCATCAGAATGTTCCAGTCCCATCAAGCTAACATGTTTGTGTGAAAGTGCGAACAGGTGTCCCTTTGAGTCAAAGATGGTGTCAGCCGAAGACATGATGAACTTTTGTCAATTCCCACACCGTGTAAGCTTCCAAGTGAACTAGCGAATGAGAAAATTGATCAAAAACGCAAGGTGAACATTAGAAGCACGATAACTGTCGACCTATCGAGGTTTCTTTCATATTATGCGCCAATTTCAATCCGCGATGTAACTGTGTTGTGTTCTGAAAAATACTATTGCGTGAGTGCCCAAAGCCCAGTTGTCCACGGAGACATGTTCAATCGAGGCAAAGACATTAGGTGTTGGGACAGTTGGTCAGCCATACTTATATCATCTACTGAAAGCCGGCTAGTTAACTTAGGTCAGTACTGTCCGGCGTTTGCGTTGTGGCAGTTCATACTTTAGAGCAAATATACCCTTTGGGGAACCATGAGTTTCCTCCTTTTGGTTCCCTCTTGCATTGAGGAATGGATGGGGTGAGAAACTTTCAATACTTCGAAAATCATCTTACTGACTGTGGACCTCTCTTAGGCTTTCACTCTGGTGGAGAAATATTTCAGCCGATATCCTCAAGCCTCTGTGTCTTAGACTAACGAGGTAGTTGGAAAAGGGGTTGCAAATATTTTACGCATCTCTTCTGCAGTTTCTCATCTTCTGTAAGTGTGAATGAAAATTCCGTGCAGTAGCCGCAGAAATCTGTGAGTTCGACAGGTTATTGTTCATTAAGAAGCCAGTATCAAGTGCCGCCTGGTTCTTAACGAGACAGCTAACCTCTCATATGTGTTTGCCTGCGATGTTTCAGACAGTGTACTACCTTGCTCAGGATGCGGAGGCATCCACGCATAAATGACACGCACAAACAGAGTGGAAAAAAAAACAAAGAAGAGTCTGAAGAGATATCGGACAAATGAAACTTGGCGTTGCGCCCGGCTTACATTGTAAAAATCAATTGTGTGCATATTAGTTTTAAAAACGTCCAGCTCTAAAATACGCCGCTGAACTTAAGAGGCAAACGACATACGGAAACGCAGGATCTTTCATGAGATGCAATTGCATATAAAAGTCGGCGTCAACACCGCCTCCAAATGTGATAAATGCTAAACGTTGGTGAAGCTGTTGGCACCCGGTCTGTACAGCCATTTTTCTATTTGAGTTACGATACCTAACGGGAAACTTACCCCTTCATTTCCGGAAGCTGCTGCTAATATGATTTGTTTTTAACCGTTGTGGAAGTATAGTATACGTTACCGGTACGTCAATGGCAAGTGCAAAATTTTGAGGGACGGATTTGGTGGGTCCCAAGGAAGAAGGTCGCAGTAGAAAATAACAAAATGTATAGATATTAAAGAAGAGCTTGTCAGCTCGTTCATGTATTTCAGCCCAGATGACCTCATAATTTCAGGACATTTATGTGCATTAAGTGAAGTGGTGATTAGGGTATAGTTGGGTTGACAGCGGACAGCATCGTAGCCTTCAAACTTTTATATCTCAGTGGTGGCTAGAAATTATGCCAGCATCTCTTACCTCCACCGGAAAGAGTCGATCACTTAAATTTCCCTTAAACCCCTTCCCACCGGAGCCGTGATCTGCTGACCACGTACGTGTACAGCTGGAAAATAGGCAAACTGTATACTATTAAATCTGATGACTGTACACATCAACGGATTTTTTCAAGCAATTATTCTATATGTGTGTGTCTTAGTCCCGACTACAATGGATCGTATTAGTCACAGCAACATAAATGCCAACAACTTCAGGTCCAGATTCGTTCAGTGAGGTTATGTGACTGAGACTGTGTTCTGAATGCGGATTAATGGAGATATGTTTGCAGACCAAACAGATCCCCCACACAGAAATTCCGCAGCTGACTTACCAGCGGCTTACGGTTTATCCTTATAAATATTCTCGTCGGTGATTACTTGTGTTTGGAACGCTATTCATGCTGTGAATAGGAAATTTTGTTGGGAAAATTTCTCATTTTGCGGTTCTTTATTGTTTCACCACTCTTGTTTACCCAAGCAAAATATCTGCACCAAAGGTAAAAAAAAGGATGTGGCCATTTTAGTAAAGAACAATAAGTCTAATGGTAAGACATTAAAATTTCTATGCCGCTATTTTTTGATAGCGATCTAAATCCAATGAAGACAACCAGAATATAAAAAGTCCACCATTCTTCTCTTCAGCACGTAAATATTCCTTCCTGTCAAGTCTTTCGATACACTCTCGGGTACCAGTCACTTGGCGAGTTTGCAGGACAATCCATTCTTGGATGTATTGTTGACCTCATAGGAGCTGAGCGGGCACCATCTTTGGAATACTTGCGAGAGCAGGTGAAAAGTTTAATCCCCGAAACGTATGTGATCGTTTTACGCTTGGATGAAGGATCGCGCGATGGTGAGTTGACTTTGTTAAATTGCATATAGGCAATGCGTCGATATATTGAACGACAACCAAACAAAATATATACTATTGGTATATAAACGTTTGGTTACTCTACATGGTTCTTGGCTGAGGAAACAACCTGGTTTGTTTTTTTCATTGTCATAAGTCGCTTTGCATGGATAGAAATATTTCTAGCCCAGAATCTAAAGGGCACAATAAAAGCGCTATGGGATTCGTCCTCACTTTTAACCAACTTTGCAAACAATTGCACCTTAAAATGAGCCCAGTCTTACTAGCGCCATTGCCATCGATTTTAGTTAAGCATTGCAAAATTCAACCAATCGTCGCTAAACATAACGATCCGGGCAAGGCTGACATACGTACTTGTACCTTAAGCTCTCCATAGGATAAGCCGAACCTGAGCCTTTGATTTTACTCTAAGTCCTGTTTCGGTATCCCGTACATATATGGGGTGAGATGGCCAGGTGATTAAGCTTTCGGGGACCTTAAAACAGTCAACACACTCCTTAGAGTGAACACCATTCTGAGTGCGATGTTCTCAAATTTATCTTACAGTGAAAAAAATGTCAGTATCAGAGAAATACACTTATTTGTCTTAGAACCCAGTTTGGTTTTGACGGGAGACTCACTTAGAACCTAGCTCAATTTCTCGTATATGATGTTTCAGGCAACTGAATGTGCTGCACCGGGCCGCCTCATGTTTCAGTTGGCACGATATTCGAGATATCGCGATACGTTGTACAGATGTAATACACTACTCATAGGGCTGCTGAAACCCCTTTGACAGCCCACTATCGGTTTTCCCTTCTTTGAACTTATCAGGTAGGTGAAGTCCCCTGGCATCCGTCAAACCTATATTCTAGTTGAACAAAGTTGCTTAAAACACCATAAACGAGAGATTCAGCTGAGTTATAGAGTATGTTTTTCGCTCAGTTCGTGCAAGTTGGGTTCAAGTTGGGCATAAGATTGACGGAAACTCTGGGACCGCACCTACTTGATGAGCCCTAAGAAGGGTGGAACCGGTTTTGGGTTATAGAATAGTTTTCAGAAAACTTACGAAATATCAATATTCTTAATTTAGAAGACTTGCTTCTCAGGGCAAATGAATCACGTAGCCCGAAACGTATTTGGTAGAAACGTTAGGAGACGCTCAAACATACTACTGATCCCAATGTAGCATTTACTAGATGCCGAATGTTGAATCAGAACCGACTGAGCTTAAAATGACTTTCCTCACTTTGATGTTCCCGCAAAAGTTCAGTGTTGCTTCTTCTGCACACGCAACACCATCGACCAGTCCATGCTATCAAAAACAGTGTGGGAGCCTCGGCACTGCATACGGGGCGGAACAACATACACGGGTTGAACACTATTAGGTGTTTACGCTTGAGGCAACATTTGTACGCGTACACAAGTCGGAGGCACCCATGCACAGTTCAACACTGGTATTCCACAATTTAACCAATCGACTAGCCAGGCCATCAAGAGCAAGCACCACTTTGTTGATGACCTTTACCACTGATCTCGAGTCATCAGCTACAGTAAATTGCAAAGGACCGGTTCCACCAAAGGTGCCACGACACTGTTGCTCTTCTCAAAACCGAGTCGCCTCGTGTAAACACTGAGCAATATAACGGTTTAGTGCATCAGTCACTTGTCATCTGGCCCTATTTGCCAAACGCATTTTAAACAACAGAAGTGTCTTCTCGATAGGCACCATTATAATGGCCACTGGAATCCGCACACTTGTTCTCATGAAACCGGATCGTGAAGGGTGCAAAGTCACCTACTTAAAGTCAAAGCCCACGACAGTAAATTTTGACCGCTCGCAGTAGTCGTAATTTACCTGCCGATTAAACGAAGCCTTTCACGCCGAAATAGTCGCCTACAAAAACTCAATGTTTAGTGAGCTTCTGACCTTAAATTCTAATAGTTCAATACGCCCTCCCATATGGTCATCTTATTTTTTGCTCCGATTCGATTTTGTATGGGTGTAGCACACACTATGAATCAAAGTGATCCGAGGAACAGCACCTGATGCCGGCCATGGAAGCTTCCTATTTAATTGGATCAATACATACGCGAATTTTTGCTCCCCTTATGAGCATCACTGAAAACGTCAGTAGACACCTCAAGTTTCCAAAACCAGCAGCAACAACATCCGATTCGGCCCATTTTAACCGACCCCTCTAAGAGGAATCGCCCAGGGTGATGATGCTTTTGCATTCTCCAATGTGGCCCTTCACTACAGGTACCAAGTGACTTATTAGATAACATACTGACCACAAGTAAAAGTGTCTCATAAGGTTTATCGGTTCTCTTTGGCTTGAATCACGATAGACTGATTTGCTACGTAGTTTATTTGACAAACTGGTCTCCGCACAAAAACGAACTCAGCCATTATTTAGCATTCAGAGGTGTAATATACTGTATCCAACTAGGGTAATCAGTATAAGGTCGAAGGATTTCGGTACAATTGTTTCAGCTGTCCCAACATTTGAGCCATATTATCTGGGTCTTTAAAACAATGAAATAAACGTACTTGATAACAGCCACACTACAGGTAGCTTAGAAGGGAGAACAATTCAAACGACGGGTAAGTCTTCCATCTAAGAATTTACCACCCGCGGAGCCAGTCAGCGCGTAACCACTTGGCGTCAGTCTTACGACTGAAGAACGGGTGACTCCATGCTTGGCCTGAGTGTGAGTTAATCACATTGCTGATCAGCCACCCTTAGAAGAACGATTTGGTTTTCAACTAACAACCAGGAGGTCTTGAGTTCCAATATCCTTGGAAATTCGTGAAGTACGTACCCGTGATTATTCGAAATAGATTGGCTTCACCTAAAAGACAAAAGCTTTATCTCACTTTTTCCAGTCATTTGTTATAGCATGTGCTTTTTCAAACGCTTATGTCCTTCTGAAGAGAAGCTGTTCACAAATAAAGCAATTTTTGGTAAAAATCATTTTTGGTCGACCCTTTGTTATTTTCCCTGGTTATGGGCTTCTTGGAAGATAGATTTCCACCAAACTCGCAGGAGCCAACGAAATGTGCAGTGACCATGATATAGTAACTTCTTCACTCAATTTTCTCAGCCATATGATAAAAATGCAAACGAGAGGGTGCAGAACACGCAAGCTATGGACCGTGATGATGTGCGGTTATCAGTGGAAAGGTCCGGGTCAAAGTACGAATTCCAAGCGCTGATCAGCCAAATTATTCTATCCGTCTATTCTATCCGTCTGAAGTCCAATTATCCTAACACTCTTTAACACACACAAACACCCAATAGAAATATTCCAGTAAGGTGACCTGAACCAAAAAAGGAAGGATCAAATCCAGATTCTACTTCAGGCTACTACCACATAAATTGATCTGCCGTAAGTCTTAGTCATTCACACTAACCAATAGGAACTTTTGGCTACCATTCAACAATGAACAATCCTGCCAGTTAAAAGCTATTTCGATAATTTATCCTCCATTTGCTCTAAAGTCGGTGGACCTGGTGATTTTCGCTTTGCTTGGCGAAGCCGTTGTGTCAAAAGTGAAACGTTCCCCAGCGATTATTCAACTGAGTGTTTGCCGAATCATTATTTTGATACACTACATCTTGCCTCAATTTTCCATTGCAGAGATCCAAACGACCTATGACTTTTTTGGTAGGTTTTACGGATAGAATTTACTAGATACTTGAATACAAAATAACAAACTCGTTTCATAATTTACTCACTCACTGACTTCGGTTAATTTCAGAAATAGCCTGGTCCTACAAGAAATCAGAACGCCATTCACCTGAAAAGGTAAGACTGATAAAGTCTAATAAAACTGGAGTATTCATCAATACTAAAACTCATCAGTACTCATCAAAACTCCGAATAAGATCGTACATTCCCCCGACGGACCAAGCTCATTATACGATTGCTCAACATTCTTCTCAGCCCACTATCGGCTACAGTAGACGCAGTCCCTGTGTCCTCATTAACCTTTTAATCTGGATGAACACTGAACGGTACGCAGTCAGCGAAGTATAATCGTTTGCTAATTAATCCGCCGAAGTCTTGAGGCTCAAGAAAGACAAACCGACTGTCGACTCTGGTGTTGCTTTCAGAAACCCTATGAATAACGTGTTTGCTCAAGACAAACTACTGCTATATCTCAAATACCAAACCAGGTCTCTTTCATGTGGCTTTGCATAAGTTTGGGCCAGGTGATATGAAACAATTTCTTGCTCTCAGCTGCATTCAAATATGGTAGTTAAGAGAGGGCACAAAAACCAACCACTACCCCTAAGTAGCTCTGATGAAAGATCACCTAGTCTGACAGTCTGGTGGCAGGTTAAGACCTATTAGTGCTACATCAGACGGAGGATCCAAACTAACAGACCCCTGTCGGAGTTTGCGCGGTCAAATGTAAGACGGAGATACAGAAATGGTTGGTCAACTAAATTGTGGATGGATGTAATCTTTGAAACCACCTGAATGCTGAAACAGTCTTCGTGCATGTCATGTTGACAAGGCTTCTACACTTCTGGAGGTTTCTGATTTCGTAGGAATTCTGTGGTCATCAACGGCCTCGGTTTGAACCAACACCTCGTAGACCGGATAACCGAATAATGCTATGATCCCGAAAGGAAGCATTTTAGTCTGCCAAGAATTTACAGTTTCCTTTCTGAGACTTAATGGTTATTAACTGCGCGCTTGAAAACACCACATGCTGCGTTTTTAGTCACATGCAATGCTTTTG
Source organism: Clonorchis sinensis (assembly GCA_003604175.2). Classification (NCBI taxonomy): domain Eukaryota; kingdom Metazoa; phylum Platyhelminthes; class Trematoda; order Opisthorchiida; family Opisthorchiidae; genus Clonorchis; species Clonorchis sinensis. The sequence goes on from CM030369.1 coordinate 83,840,652, forward strand.
ATCTCTTCCCGCCTACAACTACTGTCTTATGTAAAACTGAAAGTTTGACCCGTAGGTTTACCTGGGAAAAATCTACGCCGGGTGAAGTCATGATCCGCATCAGCATAGTTGTTCAAGAGTCGGGTGTCAAGCTTAGTAAGCGGTAGCCGTTGACTCTGATCCGTGTGACTCCATAGCTGCCCATAGATATGGGTGGGAGATAGCACAGCGACCTCCAAATTGCCTACATCAAGAATTGCACAGGAGCAAATGATTTGTGGTACACTGTCTCTCCCTGCGAAGCATCACAAGCGTGCACAAAAGCAGCTGCTGAGTCAGCTCGAGTAGGGATTCCGGTATTAACAGGTGCAATAAGAAAACGGTTAGTAGCAGTAGTTCGGATTATGGGGAGCAGCTTACCACACTCAATTCAACACCTAATCTGGAGGATCAAGAAACTGTGAAACCTCTGTCCGGTGACCAACCTGGAGAGAAACTGTGGATACCGCACGGCCACCTTCCACTGTTTCAATGAGATACTAAGGTAGGCAAACCACCTGACCACAATAAAGTCCAGTTTTTTTCGCGACAGAAAGTCTCATTTCGTAGCCCTGGAATCGCACTACTGAATGCAGTCTAAATCTCTCATGTGCCAATCTAGTCCTCATGACCTGTTCCAGAAAGATACTTCGCAAGTAAATTCCGCTCGACCATCCTCTAGAAGGAACAATTGAACTAATTCCAGATTCGTTGTCTAGCAGACGTTGTTGCGCTAAACGCGAATCGAAAACTTTTCGGTAAGGCGATTCGGCGCATTAACCATGCATGCACCAGGCATTTGTGACGAAGCCCTTGCTGTTCGTACATTGTGCATTCGACCACAGGGTTTGCGAAGAAAACTGGACATTATACCAGCAGGGATTTATCAGGGTATTTAATTTCTCTACTTTAGCGATTGCCCTTGAGGTGATGAAAAATTTAGTTAGTAAGCTCAAATCAAGAAACGCAAACAAAAATAGTCGCACAGTGCCCGATTTTAGTAATAGTACTTCTAGAAACAATTAGGCATCCGAGTGCATTCCCTGTCTTAACCTATTGTGGAGGAATCATATTTCACTCCGGTAAGATAGAGAACAATACAAAATGCAACTCGATTTGCCAAACATTTAACAACTTACCTATTATTTGGGGACCATTCGGCTGTTATGTGAAAATAAGATTCATCCAGTCCTCCCAGTTAGGAACCCGCCCAGGGGCGACCAGCTCGATCGTATCTCACGAGTGATCCTTACTTCAATAACCAGGATGTTTTTTTAACGATTGATTGGTTTTGTGTGTCGAGCAGAGCGACAAAACAAAGTCCACCTTAGTTCCTCCGAAGCTTATCAGGCGGGCTTAACTGTTGGAATCTGAGAAGACCATTCATCAACTTGAACGGCGATTCGGTTGTATGTTCAGTTACCACTCCCAGGGAGTACACATAATAGGCCGAAACGCCGGAGCCCGCTGATCTCGAGCAATTGTCCCATACTAGTTGTTTGAGCAAGGGAAACTTTGAAGAATCTTTTCGCGAAGAAATCTCGATATAGCCCCTACGCACAAAATTGTGCATCGAAATATCGATGTGTTGATGAATACGAAGCAGATAACTCAATGATCACTTTGGTCCTCCTGCGAGGATGGGATCAAATACCCATCCAATTTCTTCATTGGATTGATTCGTTAGAGAACTGCTACCTGGTTACTCCAAACTGCCCATGTCTTCTAATTACGGGTCTTGAAGTACACCAAAGCATTTCCCTTTTCAGCTAAGCCATCCAAACCAGATTTCGGCATACCGCCTAGCCGTGTCGTCTATCTGTGTCGGATCTTTTGTGTCATATTGCAGTCAGACTCCCAATCGATAGAGATCAAAGCAAAAGAGTGTTGTCTGCATTATGAAGCTCGCATACCTTATTAATTGACCTTTCTTACAAATGTCCCGTTTGATTCTGATAACAGCGAATAGTCGTGAGTGCAAGAACCACAGTGAACCAGCACATATTTTGCTTGAAAAATGCCCATGAACGAAAGCCTTTGGTCATACATCCATGGAAAAATGGATGAAAGGATGATGAAAGGTTATTGGTTAATTTCAGTTGCAAATGTTGCTACGGTAACAATATATGGGAATTTTATTCGTACCGTCGTCCGAAAAATCAGTGGGTGAATTCAATAATGCAAGTAAGGGACAAAACAAAGAACCTTGCAGTAACTTGCAGCGATCAACTGAAGCTTATGACGAAAACGCATTGATGTCCTTAAGAATCTAGCATTTTATTGTACAAGATGTCCCGTTTGGAGGGTCGCAGGGAGCATTCGGTATAATAGTCGAATAAAATAATCACGTCTCATTTAGGAGTGTGTTGCTAACCGTGCGCATAATTTACTTTTCCAGATGCCAGCGTTCTCTTACATTACCAGCGAAATGACGGACGTGTCAGATGATGGAAAGTACTGCAAAATGAAACTCTTCTGTGGGAAAAACAACGTAATGATTAGTGACTTCTGGTTCCAGGCTCTTTTTATGTGCATGGAGATTGAAGATTTCACGGAAGGAACAATCGCTAACTTCCATGCTGTTGCGGTTCCCATGGTCAAACCAAGTACGCTGCTTCAGTGTATCTTAGTGTTGTTCTATGATATCCTCGAGATAGAGTCCACGTGCCTGAGTAGACACAGCAGAGTAAACATCTGCAATTTATGTTTTATTTGGCCTATTTTCTGGCTCAACGTATAGTAGTCAACTCAACAACTCATTTACAAATCCGCAGTCAATTATTCCATTGTTATAAAAGTCCACAGGAAACTTCCGAGCGAACATCATCCGAGCAGTCCGGATGCAAGTGTTTTGGACATCGTGCTGAGTACCCATACCACTGTGGACATGGGTTTTCCCCTTAAACAAGTGCATGTACGATAGAGCAACAGGTTTTGTGTGTTAAAATAACGACTAAGCCACAGCTACGGTTGTTATGAGAGCCCTGACAACACAGCTGTTCCCACGGTTCACTGTTTCCCTCACTTCTGATGAACATGGTGGCACAAGTATGCTTAGAGGCGCTATTCCCCATGTAGTGACCAACCTTGGGTATTGCGCAAAATGGCCTTTGTCACATGATGGATTAATAGCCGTACTTCACTTGTTTTGATCGTTTGTCCACAATTGAGCAACCATAAGGTCAGTCTGTGCACTTAACTCATAGTTATATTTTCCCTTCAACGGGAATACATGAATACATGTGAACACTAGACGAGCTTCTAGCAGCTGTACATTCTTTGACAACCCACATGTTTCACTAGTTTAAATAAGACTAAAATAGACGGCCGGAAAGATAGAACCAAGTGAAATCTTGTTAACAGACCAATATTTATAGCGAGCGTCCTGCTTAGCTGAAGCACGTTCTTCCATGACCTTGTGTGGACAGTGTTTCAATTATACAGGCGCTTGGGCTGACAGTTCCGATATTGCCAGTGAGCAGCGGCCGCTTAGACTTTTTATCGCATCATGGCGATGCTGGAGAGCTCGAAAAAGAACTGAACCCCATTCGTCCGTATTGGCGAAAATGTAAGCTGAAACATTTGTGGAAGTTAACTGGTATGTGCACAAGGTAGCGAAAGAACTTGCTGCAAATACACTAGTCAACTTTTGGAAATCCTCCACGGAAAAGCCTTACTCTGTGGACCATCCAGACGGCTGTACTGCCAACCTATCCACCTAATAGGAGGCCTTATGATACCTAACGTTTGCATACCGGGAAGCATGACCTCAACTTCTCATGGATCAACGTTAAGCAAATATCGCTGATTAGTTAAAAAACGTTGGAACGAATCGGTTGTTTGCCGCTACCGCTTCGGCTGAACCGTGACCAATAGCCACTCAAACATATTGACGGAAATAAAAGCACGCAACAGCGCCATCATAGCACAATCCTAAAACAGCTCTGGAATTGTCCTTATGTATAAGTTGAATTACACCATTAAGGTTTCGCACAAGTCGTCGAAACAATCAAAACAATGGACAAATCTCCAACAGAGTAAATCCAACTAGTTGCTTATCTAAGACTTCCAAAAATAACTTTTCTAACCGGAATATTCCAACAAATCATACACGTATGCTCTAACATCCCCAGCTGTAAAAATCCACGCATACCGACACATGGATAGTCCACTATGCCATGCAGCTTTAGATGAGTTGAATCGGACCCATACACCGCAAATTATTTTACAAGCAATTATGCTCCTTTATTTTCCACGGAAATAAAAGTCAAACCGATATGTTCTCTTTATGCGCCACCTCTTTTCATCAATTCATTGTTGCTTTAGACTATCCACTAATTGTAAACAGTTTTGATATTCGTACAACTTGGATCACTCTTGCTTGAAGACCTAGAGTAATCATTTTGACGAATCCACAGTGCATTCAAGATTCCCTCTTATAAGTGCCTAGGAGCAGTGTTTATTATTGGCCTTGCCCATCACGCTCAAGCTTGAACAATTTCGCCTGTGAATACTCATTGCTTCAGATGCATCCGGAGGGAACTAGCGAAGTGGTGGTAACTCACTCGCCTTGCACTGATGAGCCAAACTTGAGTTAGTCAGTGGGAAGAGCCTTGCTCCAACAATCATGCTCTTACGTGTGTATACACAAAAGTAAAACTGACAGTCTGATTGTACCTTTTAAGGAGGACGTGCCAACAAACCTAGTTAACTGCCCACTGTGCAGAACCCTAAGAAAAAACTTCCTATCCCACCACTCCTCAATTTCGATTCCTAAGCGGAAGCTCGGTGACTCCAAACATAAACGGTAAGATGACAGATCAAACTAGCATATTCGTTACACGTAATACAAGACATCTAAGCCGAAGAATGACGGGCACTGCCCAGCCCGGTTGAATAGAGAAGATAGACCATTGCAAGTGAAGTTACGAGGCTGCTGGCCAAAACCAAATATCACATTTCTGTAGAACGCAGTCAGCTGCCCGCATCACGCGGGTTTGCATGATTTTATCCGCGGAGACAAATGCTAGCAAATTCCTTAGCGCCTTCTTTGTCTGCAACAGTGATGTACACAGACCCTATACCTCCAGCGGCTAGTCTACGAGATGGCAATCTTATACATATGCACAAAAACTAGCAAATGACAGATTTCACTGTGTTTTATTGTGCCTACATAGTACGGATTTCAAGTAATTTCCCCATAATACTCACATCAGAGTCGAAAGAAACCTTGTTGGATATTCTCGAAGCGAAAACCCGAGGCGACTTGTGAGCTCTACACCATATGCAAGAATATCAATATAATATTGAATAAGAGAACCTCCGTCAAACTTCTAGTTTCAGCAAGTTGCGCTTGCACAGAACAAACTCACCTGTGATCTTAACACAAGTTGACACTCTGGTGGCCATCGGATATCGTAGTGTTGGTCAGCTGTAGTTGGGCCACAGTTCTCATTGCTTTGCATCATATTCAACTAATAATTTTATATCCAAAGCTTTGGGAATATGTGGCTTGATGGATTTTTTCTCAAAAACCTTGTCTTATCAACAATGTTTACTGTGATTCTGGATGGACAGTTTCGCTGGCGTCGATAGTTAATTGGGTAAAAGCATCGACTTTGTCCTAAGTCATTTTCAAAGTATAATAATCAGCGCTTCACACTAATTACTAAAGTTTATATAGACAACTTCGAAAACTCCTCCTCTCTTTAAATGGCTGGAAACTAACAACATGTACCAAACTCATTTTCCTTTGCAGACAACTTAATCAGTACGTTAAAATTTAAAACAATGATTTCTGAAGTCATACATTTAGTTGAGAAAAGGCAGCACTGTGTGTTCTTCATCAGTTCAGTTTGATGGTCGATGTCAATTATTCACTGCAATTCTGCGTAGTAAGGAAGATATGGAAATGACAGACAAAACCAGAAAACAATTTTTCGGAAATTTCGAACTGCATTTGGTTCTTCTTAGCCGAGAGGAATCAGAACGACTCTCTTTAATAGGTTAACTGCAAAATGGCGTGTCACAATTATTGATGGGAATCTCACGTATAACTGATATTTATGAATTAATAACCAGAAAGTTCAGAGTTCTAACCAAAAGGACAGTACATTGTTGTAAAAGGGAGACATACATAGGATCTAAGACAACACCCTGCGAAAGTATGATTCTCAGAAAAAAAATCCTGATAAGCGAGTACACGTGACAACGAGTATAACCCCCTTATATAAATGACCGAAGAATAGTTATTTCAGTCTTTCAAAGTAAAAACTGTATGCTAAGCAATCAATGCACCATGCATAGTGACTGACAAATGGGGAAACTTGGGTGCGTGCGGAGACTTACAGTAGAGGATCCTTAAAGTAGCACCCGCAGAAAAACGACCTTCTCAAGGGTCGCCTCTGAGCCAGGGTTTTAGAGTTTTCTCACCGGAGATACATGATGATAACGTACGCCGATATACCAACTTCGTTTTCAAACTCACTCCAGGAGGCAGTTTTTATGAGTATTTCAGTAGTAGTGTGATTTGTGAAAACCATCAGAGGGACAAATTACAATAACCGACTTATATGTCAGCATTATAAGATTGTTTTCAGCAATCTGTTTGACCACGTTGAGTTGCGCACAAAACCCCAAAAGCCAAATCGTTCAAACGCAGGTTTATCTGCAAATGCGGACCATAAATACAATAAAAGAAATAATAAAATTACACAAACTCCAAACCATGGGACTAAGCCGGCTTCTATACACCGGCTTAAGGGCTGCTAATTCCCAAAATCCACACCTACCAACGTGTTTACAAGATAGCGAAACCACGTTTTGACTTAAACAACACATACGATGACAATGTCAAAGAACGTTTTGCGTCCAGGCGAAAAAAAGAAAGGTGGTGTAGGCGCAAAACCGAGGTAACAAAAATAAGAAATCGCGTTATACAAGATGAGAGTAGAAGAGTCAGCAGGTATATATCTGTTTAGTCCTGTTTAGTGTTATTATCGCTTAGTCCTCACAGAATCTGTCTATGCTACACCAGAGTTAGATAAAATAGAAGGCCACATCACATATTTCTGCTGACGTACACAAGCTGAGAAAACCGAGCTTCAGGATTTTCTTCGGTCATAAAAAGTTAGCTTTAGTCTTAACGCCAGGGGTAGAAGTGCTTCTATAGGTTTGTGCGGTGGTAATTGTAAGAATGTCACTCACCAACCCACATTACAAACTGAGACTTGATTACGGATCAAGCAAACCTTAGATAAATTTGGGTTTATGTAAATGTGCAAAAAATTTGCTATTTCATCACCAATGGCCTGTGTCGTTAAGCTTCACGCGATCAAACGAAAATCTCATTGGAAGAAACCAAACTTTCTGATCATACAGATAGATTATGTGGGCGGGTCGCCATTTCCTTACCTGCGGAGCTAGTACCTGGCAAACATTCCGTGTGGAAACGTAAAAGTTGAGATTTATTTTAAAACATGCCATGCATTCTTTTCAGAGTTCATCTGATTTGGAAACGTAAAAGTTGAGATTTATTTTAAAACGTGGCATGCCTTCTTTTCAGATTTCATCTGATTTGTCTCTTGCGTACACTGGGACAAACATTTCCAGTAGATCCAGTGAAATCGTGGTTCAGAAGGCTCAGATTACGCCATCATATCTTGTGTGCAAGATACAACACTGTGTCTACAGCCTTCAAAACTTCGCAAATTCAATGAGTCCGAAAGTGTGACTGAAAGATTTGCGTTTAGTGTTTTCATCACACAGAGGAGCCGAGTTTGCAGAATCAATGGCAGGGTACTTTTTAAAATTGATTTGCACTCACAATAAACTGCACACGGAAACCTATCACTCCTAATAAATTTTGGAATGTATACTTCGCACTGTATTGACAAACACGTTTTTCGAGAATGCCTCCGTCCCGGAAAGACTGATTTCAAATTTAATAGTGTTTCTGACAGGATGCGCCTGCTGATGTGTTTCAGACATGAGAACCATTGTGAGTGGATGGTAGGCAAAACACATGAGCATGCTTACAAAGTCTAGACACTGAACCGCGGCTCTTTTTTTCAACAGGTGTCCAAATGATGATTCAGTCTTCTTCTACGCACGAAGATATCTGCCTTCGAGTAAGCTATTCTAAACCATTTCTCCTGTGTCCAACCTAAGATGTTTTCATGTGCAAATTACTAGAAGCTCGTTTGCAATTAGGCCAAACAGTGGGTACATATGTATATACGTATCCGTACATGTTTATACAGGTACGTATGCGTATGTATGTATGTATGTATGTATGTATGTATGTATGTATGTATGTATGTATGTATGTATGTATGTATGTATGTATGTATGTATGTATGTATGTATGTATGTATGTATGTATGTATGTATGTATGTATGTATGTATGTATGTATGTATGTATGTATGTATGTATGTATGTATGTATGTATGTATGTATGTATGTATGTATGTATGTATGTATGCGTATAATTATATAGCAGCAGTCAGGTTTTAATGATGGAATGATTCCGCTGACTGGGTTGGCTGGAGCCTGTTCCTCCAGGTTTAAGCACCCCAAGATGGATGACGGAGTGCAGCCAGACGAAGAACAGCGGGTCCTTTTACTAAAAACAGTTGCAATGTGAAGCGGTTTGAAAGCATTTCTCAGTGCAATATAGACGTGACAACAGTGAGACGGTTCCCTCGGGGAAACAGTGACACAATATCTAGGGATGCAGCTATGCTGCCTCCCCCAAGAATGATGAGTTCAAGGATACTGGCCACAGAAACAGCACTCTCTAATCGCTTGGCGGTAAACTGTGACCATTCGGCGCATCCTTCCGTAAGAGTGAAAAAGTACTAGAAATCCAGAAGCCCAAACGGGTTCAAAAGATAACTTTTTGCGCAGCAGCATCACTCCCTGAATCCTAGGGCTAGGCCAGCTCCAACATTCAAGTTGGTCAGACCCTCATGCCTTGGTCTAGCTAAAACTATCTCGAGAAGAAGGGGAACGATCTTCGGGTTGTACCCTGGACCATGAATGAAAGGATCGAGAACAATCAAGCCGTGGCCACATTCAAACCAAACTGAAGATGTGATAACTTCGCTTGGAACCCCAGAACCTTAGAATGCTTCTGGACAGGGACAAAACAACCGACTGGGGAAGGAAACGGTCTTACTTATTAGGAGGACAAAGGCTATCGCGCTGATTTAACTATCCCCGAAAAGACTCAGTTAGTCGACCAAGCAAGATCACAGGACCCCATTTACGCAGCACACTGATCTTGAACTTCACATGGCAGACGACATGAACCTGGAGTTGGGTTTACTTTTGCCGGTCACAAAGACGCTAAAATATTGGATGAAACGAGCTTCATTAAAGCAAGAGTATTGACTTTCTAAATCCGACCATCAAGAAGACTCTTTTTCACTCTTATTAGTTTATATTTCCTCATAAGGTGTACTTCAGAAGCTATGAGAAATAAGATTATCGCTGAAATGTCAGGTGTCATCGCAGCCACTTAATCAGCTTATCACATTTTCAAAGTGAGTGCTGTCAGCCAGAGATAATGTAAGGCAACTGACTTATGAGACGACAGCATAGATAACTGCTTGTTCAGTATACTGACGCCACAAACACAAACCGGAATAAAAGTGCACCAACCTCACATGGCATAACCGGATAGCTGCAATTCAAACCATTATATCATTTCCTGAGAAACTTATGCATTTATGCCCTGCTAATTGATTAGGGCGAAGAAGCTCGTCTCAGGACACTGCAGCGTCCAACAGACACAGCGTGCAATACGAAACTCAAAGCTGTGACTCAGCTAATCACAGCGACTAACAAAACTGCCAAAAGAGTTAGCATTGTATGGACCCACTGAGGCGCTGGAATGTTTGTGAGCCACAATTGTGCTATCCTTAACCCAGTTAAGACAACGTCAACGATCGGAAACTTGATACATCTGAAGATATAGTGCCCTCTTGAATGGCATATTAGTCAGCATTACTTAACACCCAATGAAACAGATTTAGACTAATTTAATTAGTTAACTCAAGCTTGTATGAATACAAACCCAATTCCGAAGACTAAAATGCAGAATAAGACCACCGGAGAAGATGGACTGCTTGGGGTTGTGCTCAGATTTAGTACGTCAATAATGTAAGGAGTTCTTCCAACAATCTAAGAAACCTGACATATCTCAGAACGTTTCAAAGACTCCCGCAACATACCATTATTCGAAGAAAATTCGATCAACAGAGGACAAAAAATCATCCAGACATTACTTTATCTGTACTGAAGACGAAATCCTGACGTCTGATCGGTAAGCTTCAGCTTAAAATGCCTAGAGGCTGTGCTTGTCAAAGATACGTACGCCAATTGTTTACCCTTAGTTTTACACCTGGAAGCATAATCGCAGCGAATGACCGTGGTATTCACCTCGGTAACCCGTTGCTCTGGTCTGAATATGAATGCTTACTAACCTCTGGTCATTTGTCAGTCTGTCCATGGTTCAAAACGGACAGTGTGCATTCAACTAATTGGTCGCCACATGGTTTCGAAGGCTCCTGCTATCTCGCAAAGCCCTGAAAATCCATACTAAACTAAATGCTCAGGTTTGCTATAGAGGAGAATGTTGGTAGCTCGGGCAGCATAGACTGAGTTGACCGTAAGAGTTTCAGCAGGGTTCGTTTAAGATACCTGCATAAGACCCTTCATATTTAGTCATCAGGTCATATTCCGAACAGTGGAGCCCTCAACTAAGCCTTTATATGTAACCACTTACGTTCAAAGAGCCCATAAAAAACAGATGGCCAGTCACCCAGAACGGTCGTTTGAAGAATGGAGCCACTATTGTGACAGCTCTTCTCTTGGAGTGGAAATCCATACCAATAGTTTCAGACGTCGAATAAGCCGGACTTTCATAGAGACAGCTATATTTGCATAGTTGATGAGCTTCAAGACACACCATATCTTACAGCTCAAATGCAAACTAGTCAATCTAAACGGCCATGCTATATTAAGCACAATCACAACCATGTGAGCTGGAGTGGCTTGTGAGTGCGTACGCTTGAGTAGAATTGGCCCTGACACTCAGGAAGGCAGTGAATTGAAACCGCAAAAGAACAACATGTGAGTTACCTAGATAAGCTTTCCGCATTTCACCGCCTGCCAGACTCCACTGCCAGTGCGACTACTGGGTAACAGCTTTACTCTCCGTTGTAAAACCCACGAAGCTCTGCGAAGCAATTATTTGGTGAATTATCTGACAAAATTGTGGTATCCCGTTTAAACTTGGAGTGGAGGAACAGCACTGTTGATAACCTCAAGGCTAACTTGCTCGTGCCGATTACAGCTGTTTGACCAAGGATCCCATTTTCTTGCATTTACATCTACATCAGAGGCTTGCATGCAGCATCACATTTGGTTTCCCGAGAGTTACATGTCCCATATGGATGCGTCCAAGAGATCAGCTACTTTTGCCGGACATCATTATTTATACCACCGGTCACCTGTTCGCAGCTGGTCCGATGGGAATTAGTATGCTTCTGTGTGAGAGTCTGCAAATCAAATGCCAATGAGCAAACTGGCAAATGAATGTTGAGAGTCATCAGCCGCCTTAAGAATGGCAACACTGCATTGATCACTAACAGTGTGTTAAACAAGGAGGAAATTTCGTGCGCAGCTAGTTGTGTGATGGAGGGCCGACTGGTCCCACCGCTGCGGTTGACAACCAACTAGATGCGATGGTCACACTCAAATCTGGAGTCTAGAACACTCCCCACACGTGACCCCAGAAGGCAGCTCCCACCTACATAGTTAATTTTTATCGTTGCCAAAAGCTACCAGTCAGTGCACGCCACCTGAGACATTACAAACAAAATCCTGACCAAAACAATCATGAGAAGCGTTTTGCAGTTTGATTCGCTCCGTAGCATAAATAGCTTCTGACAAAAGTTACTCCCCATAACCGAAAGTCCGGATTACAACATCATATCTAAAAACGATATGCTTCGGTTTATAAACTTTCCAAATACTTGGCGCCAACCTGATCCATGGTATCCGGATCGCCTTCAGTTTGTCTCAGTGGGAAATTCCCTTATAAACACTATATCCGTTTTAAGACCACTGAACGTTGCGATGCACGGTCTTCAGAAAAAAATAATATGGGAACTGTCACCAATTTCTGTAATTAGTCTTAATTCAATCTGTTTTGTGGGCACTGGACATTTATTTCATGGGATTATGCGTCAGGCTATATGCATGTTATCTAGAGCTGTGTTATCAGTATTGAAACCGGGTTCTCTCACCGTCTCTTTCCAATATCTGCAAGTCGCTTGTAATATCAGCATATACGAATGAGAGCTTCGCTAGACGTAACACTATTCATAAGATTCCTGATAACCCTTCGACAGCCCACGGCCAGTTTCGCCTTTTTTGAATGTGCTGCACAAGGCCGCCTCCTATTTCACTTAGTACGATATTACGGATGTGGCAATCCACGATCTAGACGTGACGTATTGGTCAAAAGGCCAACATGGAGCAGGAATTCAGCTGGATTCATTTGGGCCTCCCGTCAAAACTAATCTGGTGTGCAGATTAAAGTATTTGGTGGAGACCGCAGTTTATGCATGCTACCCTGACCTTGAGAGAGATTAGGCCGCATAACCTGGCACTCTTTGTTTCGTTCTTATGTTTGCGCACTGGCGGTAATTGCCATTAGGCACCTCATTTGGCTGCATACTTATAAACCATCTGCACGAATTTCGCACGCTGTTACAGTTTGAAGGTCTCTCAGCTGCCACTACCGGTTTCACTCGACTTGTTTTTAGTAAAGGCAAGCCCTGAAAACCGGACTAGTTTTTGTGTGTTGCTTCTAGTAAGTTGAAGCAAATCCAAACGGCCCCGTAATTACGTGTTGTCCAGAACCATTCTTTCTCTCTCTGGCTCATCCGTCCTAGACGGGAGAATATAGAGAGAAACAGGGGACGAGATGGCTTAGTGGTTAGAGCGCGAATTTACTGATCAGAAGGTTTGTGGTTCGAAACCGACCTCTGCCTCTTGACTTCCCCGTCTAGGCTTGGGCAACCTGGCAGTATTTCAGCCCTCCTGCTTCCTTCGGGTGGCATGGCAGCTAGGCAGCGAAAGGGTGCTACAGCTGAACGATAAGGAGAAGCTGGGTATGACCGGCAACCAATCAGCTTGCAGCCACCGTTCATTGGAAAGAAGCAAAATCTTTCATGCAGAGTGATTCTTCATCAAATATTTACATTACCGCTGGCTTCAATCTTGAACATTATTCAGGAGAATTTGGCACTCCTCATAAATCCCAAGAATTTTACAACCTTTATTGCATCTGTCAGATGAAGACAGGTTATCAAGGAGAACCAGAATGTGCTCTTCAAAAAAGCGCCACCCATCCATTTTTGAGAGGTTCTATAGATTGAGGGACAGATACAAAATGAAGTAGGAAATAGGGAATAGTTGCTTGATGTAGAAATCGTTGCATTGGGTTATGAAATCGCCCCTCGAGTCCAACTGCACCATTAGGTACACACACGTCGGACGATTTGTTTTACACTTGCCTTTTATGGCCCAAGCTTATTTCCCGGTACACTACTTGTGGAGCCGATAAGTGTTGGGTGCAGCAGAAACCCATGGTAATCTTGGCAGTAAACAAAGTTAAGGTCGCCTAGGTGAACAGAAAAGCTTGACAGGTTAGAATCATTTTAAATCAGCAGAAAGTAAGCCATGCACAACAACATGGAGGTTCTAATTGGTCTGCTAGAAGCAAAGGAATTCCCATAAATATCAATCTTCCGTTGGAGTAATAGATAGTTTCATCACCTTTAAACTTCCGGTTAGTTTTTCAGTGTTTCATTCAAATCAACCAAAGAAACACAGTGACAAGTAGGAGGCTTCTGTGGTTACCTTATATGAAACACATATAACCAGATCAGATGAGCTATAATATCCAACGTTTCAGCCACCAGGCCTCGAAATAATAATTGCCAAATAATTATAGGAGTGAAAATAGAATTGGTGGAACATCGAATATAATATGTACTTGTGTAAAAATTATTTTCAAAAATGATTAGGCTGCTGTAAAATTTGGTGACCCCTGATCAGTGGTTTACTCGGAGATCCCACAGGTATTTGTGGTTACCAAACACATTCGGCTGGCCCAGAATTGTTCGCCATCATTGCGTGTGGTATATCCAGTGTGTATTACTTGCACATGTTTCCTTATATCACTTGTGATCTCACAAAGAGGCGAAAATTAAGAGGCTTGCTGTATATCCGTCAGGGCATGTATTTCAAGTTACGTTTACTCTCCCGTCCCTTTGTTGTTGTTACACTCTTTTCTACCATGATGACCAACGATACTTCTCTATCACTCTTCGTCCGGATGAGATACCCCATCAATAAGCTGTAAAGCTAATCTCAACAAGACTACGGACTATGTCTTATATGGATCCGAAAAATTAGGACGGATAATCTTTTTGGAACAGGTTATATCTTTTAAGCCCATGTCCTGATAACCATGAAGAACTCATATACTAATGAGGAGCATGTATTCGCAATTTACCATTTATAAGTAACAGATTTTGTACTGGTCTGAAATAAACATTGCAATGCAAGATTAATGTCACGTGGTGCCCAATCTCACCATTTATTTTAGCTGAATTCGCATCTGAAGGGACTGAAAAGCTGCAACTTCTTCACTGAGCTGCCGAAAGTTATAGACCCCAGTAACAAAATATTTCATCTGGTGCAAGAGAAAAAAACTAGCAATGGGGTTGCAGTAACTGAACTTCAACTACAGAAGGAAGTGGTGAGCCATGTTTCCGAGGCGGGATCATGTAGAACAACCATCAAAATTAACCCAGGCGAGGACAAGTATGGTAAGAAACTCTGTGCACTAATCAAACCAGTCTACTATCAAACCAACTGCTTCTGTCACAGACAAAACTTGTCTTTTCGGAAGCAACTGTTTCACCAACGTTAAGATAGCTAAATGTTCAGTATAAACCGACAACAATGTCTTATCACCTCACAAATCACTAAGTGCTCATGTACATGCCTGTCATCACAATTCGACCTACGTGCATTCACATAAAACGACTTTCGCTGCACCGAAAACTGTTGGAGTTTGACCGAATGATACCTTATTGCTGTTTTAGTTTGCCCAGACGAATTGCATACCTGTTACTTACACTGCTCACCAAAAACGCACGGCTTCTGTTAACACAGTAAACAGCCCGGTAGCACCAGCTTTCAGAAATCCACCGTAGTTAGATGTATTCCTGGACTTTGAATCAAGGCGCCCATAAACGAGTACAAGTAAATGAAAGAGTAAACCCTCAAATGGCAGCGGGGCAAGTACAAATTTGATGTCTTTGGCTGTTTACCAGCGATGTCATTATTGATAGTTTTCCCCCATCACACAGAACGCATCTTTTAACGGGAATTCGAAGTTACATCTAGCTATTTGCTTAAATTAAAATGTTAAGTAAATGCATCATCCATAGGTACCCCATCAGGCATCCTGCCATATATGAGAATGGTCCACAGAACATATGAAATAGGCCTGATGTCATACCTATAGATTTGTTCGCCCCGTTCCGTTCGGTTAGCCAGTTGATTTCTATTCAGGGGGCTACCAATAAGCCAACACGGTAGAAAATAGAATGTAACCAACTACACTGTTCCGCTCGAGGAGTCCAGCCCTTGATTCCTAGAGCAACAGCTCGAACTTAGTTTGTATAACTAGAAAACCCGGTTAGCTCTGTTGCCGAACTAAACTGACGAATCTTGAAACATTCTCAAGACTTAACTGCTCATCCACGCAGAATTTCCATATATTGTACGCACTCTTATTTTGGCAAGTGCTGTAAGATAATGCGCGTGACTTAGGGCAGCATTATGCCTTCATTTAAAAAGACCATTATAGAGGGAGTTCACCTTTAAGGTTAGCCTATGGTTAGTGATCATGAGAGTTCTAGATCAAAAGAGAGAACTTTCGTTGAAATGCTGTATCCAACATGTGATGGAAGCTTTCCAAACCCGTAGCGTTCGTGTGTTGTCATGGATTCTCGTGTTGAGGACCACTAATTCAGCGTCTGGGAAAGTCACTCCTTCAGAAGTGGGTATTTTGAGCGTTAGAAATTTTCTGCACATTATATTACAACAATGCTGAAGTGGTCATATTCCCTCCGCAGATGGACGATGGTTTAAGAACAGTGGTTTTAAATTCGAGCCCAGCAATAACCCTTTGGCTTCCAAACAGTGAGCACAAGAGTAGGGATACTGAAGCAGCAAACGGACACATTTTCCCATGTGACATGTAAAATAATGCTACAAATTGGTGAAGCAATTCAACATCAAGATTGAGCACTTCATTAAAAATAAATGTAAGAGAGATGTCTAAAAGAACAGCTATGTAAGCACTAGTGTGTACACCTTACCTTAGCTGTTTGTCAAGGATGATCTCGAGATGGCTCAATGGGTAGGTCCACGGATCGAACCCCTTCTCCGCTATCTCAAATGTTCGTGTCTGGGATTGGACAACCTGGCAATATCCCAGCACTCGTGCTTCCTTCGAATGACATAGCAGCTAGACACCGAAAAGGTGTTCCAGATCAAAGGTCATATTTATTATTATTATTAGTGTTGGTCAGGGCAGCCTGATTGCGCGGCCTTTTCGTATTTTATCGATGCTGACTAGAAATAGTCGTCCTGGTTTTCTCCACGAGATCCACGCTCAATTCAGGAATATTTTAGCTTCCTTATGACAAGCATCAAATAAACTGAATTAGATTAAAAAAGACAGTCGTACTTGTGGGATCAAAGTGCTCACTCTGAAACAATTATATGACCGTTCAACGGATTTCAGTAGTACACGTTGAACCACGTATGTCCACTAATAACCTAGAACTCGAAAGAAGTTAATACGTTTATTTATGATGCGTCTCTATGAAATCCCTAAACTCGTAACACGTAAAAGATAAGATGAATTAGCGGATTATTCTAATTATAAGTCGGCCACTGGTTAAAACCAAAAGAAGCTCTGCGGCCTAGAATGTATTAATGTTCAGTGGTGCAACTGTGTGGGTACTCTTGTTTGTTTGTTTTACTAGGCCTATTGGCTAAGATGATCTGAATGCTTGGACTGGCGCCTTTTGTGAACAAAGGGATGAGTTGAACTTTGGTTCTTTGAATAGAACAAAGGGTTTAAGGTTGTTATTTTTTACTAAGCAAACAAGTGCATACATTCAGGTTGTATGTAAATAGCCCTTAAATTAGATGGCTATTCCAGTAATCTTTGCAAACTTTCCTTTCATTACACGCCTATATAATCACTATCTAGTCTTTCCTATACTGATGAGCCTCTAAGTCAGTTGGCTGATTCAAGCTACGTTTCTAGTTTTTGTGGAAATACCTTCATGATACCTTCATATATATATATATATATATATATATATGGAAACATTCACACAGTGAAAATCAAACCAGCTGTGATGTGTACTTTGTATGTGACTAATCAACCCGGTCAGTTTTCAGTGGTAGGCAAGTCAATGTCCACTCCATAATTTTCCTTTCCATATCATACCAGCTCAACTTTATCATTTCGTGCAGTGTAACACGGACGTAACGGATTTAATTCATGAGATAACTTTTAGTTGAACCAAAGTCAGTCTAACAACAGTCATTATGGGTGTGTTTTTGTTGTGGGACGTTTGATTGTCAAACGTAAGGCTTGGCGAGTTTCCTTTAAAAAACTTGTGAACGTTGACATTTCCCTTTTTAGAGAGCATACTTCAGAACCCTGTCTCCAAAGAAGTCTGTGAGTACCACAAATTCCCGTGCAACCAAAAACGATCTTCTTTGTATTGAACCATGCGGATTTAAGACTTAATAGATTAGACTAGTCTGGTCTCTGTACTCTGCTGTTATTCATCACTTTCCCCTGGTGCAAATAGAGAACATTGTTAGAGAAAGGCAAACATCCTTCCAGGAGACCAGACCCATTGACGCCAAAAAACGATTTGCATACGCTTCAAAACTTCTT
This sequence comes from Clonorchis sinensis, assembly GCA_003604175.2. Lineage (NCBI taxonomy): Eukaryota > Metazoa > Platyhelminthes > Trematoda > Opisthorchiida > Opisthorchiidae > Clonorchis > Clonorchis sinensis. Next base: position 83,858,748 of record CM030369.1, read on the forward strand.
TGCCGACTAGGCGGACATCGTAAGTGATTTTTGGAAGTGATGAGGATAGCTTCAGCCAGTACGTGATAGCATTCTCTCAGGTCGAGTGCTACCTAGTTTCTCATCCACTAGTGAAGGTGCCATCATCGCGAGCACAACTTCAGAATAGGCTGATAATAACGTTTGACGAGTGCGTTCGTGGAAAGTTTTTGGCCTCGAGCATCTATCATTTTTGCCGCTAGAAGATTGTGCCAATACGCTTTGCTAAGCACCTGTTCTGCGACAAATACACTCACTTGCAACGCAACTTGGTTTTCACGGGAGACTCAAGTGAATCTCTCGTTTATGATGTTCCTCAGCTGAATATGCTGCACACAGGCCGCCTTATGTATCAGTTGGTACGATATTTGAGATACCGAAGTATATTTTCATAAAGGAAGCTACTCACAAGATTGCTGAAAACTCTTCAACAGCTCACGACCGGTTTCGTCCTTCTTTTCTTGGGGCTCATCAGGTAGGTGCAGTGAGTAGTGTCCTTTGTGAAAAATACTGCGAACACCGTACCTACTGAAACATGAGGCGGCCTGTGTGCGGCACGTTCAGTTGAAGGACATCATATACGCGAGATTCACTTGAGTCTTTCGTGAAAACCAAATTGATTTGCAGATGAGTGTATTTGTCGTAATCAGTCCAGTGTGGATTCGAGTACAACATAAGGCTAACGGAACCTCGGGGGCTGCGCCTACCAGATGAGCTTGAAGAAGGGCGAAACCTGACGCACTGTCGAAGAGGTTCCAGCAACCTCGTGAATAGTCACCTTCTGTTCTGTTCAATAACTTCGTTCCTACTGAGGGAAGAGCAGCAGGTTGCTCCTTGGGTAAGACTAAATCTGTGAGGAAGAAATTGGCAAAGCAGTTCACACATACCGACTGAATTTTCGTACTTTTAAAGCTCCCTAGATGAGCATCAGGCATCCAGTTGGACAAAGACACTTAAGAGTACGTTATGTTACCAGCCTTGCCCCAACCTGGACATCGTGGCAACCTAAATTGCTTCATTATTTTGGCACTTGTTTAACAAACATATCGATTCTGTTTATAGCGCCAAGTGAGGGAGGTTGCTGAAGTTAACCGCCAAAGCATCTGGTAAAAGCAACCCTTTTAAGTAGGAGACTAACCACATGGACTTCACAAGTCTAAGTAGCCAAAGTTTGGAACGGCTTTTTTCTACTTCGGTTCCATCTTGTGTTTGTTTTGGACTGTAATTTTTCTCATTAGACCCTCTTCACCTTGTCCCCTCCGGCAACCCGTTGAAAATGAATATTGCCTCGTTTTCTGTGATCAAATTTGGTTTTTAAGTACAATGTAAAAAATGGAGAGACAGCCTAACAATTATTTTCCGCTTATCCTAAAGTTACCCACCGACTCAAATTAGAGAAACTAATATCATGTGCTTGACCCGTTATAAATTAAATCTGTCATCCATTGCTTGAATATTTTTAAGGTTGTTCCCACACTACTGTTTAATGAAGTTGGCTCGTGACTGCTTTTTCAAAGCGTGTAGCAATGAATATTTTCGACTTTTCTCTCCATGGAATTAATTTAGTATTTTCATGTGATGCCTTGTAATGCCAAAAAATTGACCCCACTGTGCCCACTGTTACCATCGAGTCTATTTATCACCGGTCTTGAGGATTTGCTTACCCATTGGTAAACCCATTGGTCGATCCTGGATTTGGTTGGTAGCATGCTAAACCTGACCTGCGTTTTTCGTTTTTCGCGAATGTGAAGAACTACCTGTTCAGTCTACTTGATCGGATTTACGATCGCGATTCACGCTGTGGGTATGTTGTGCGCTGACAAAGAACTATGCGGGTTCTGTAAAACGCTGTGCGGGGGGCAAATCATTAGAGCTGATGATTCAACAACGGACTGCAATAAGTTTTATTCATGTTCCCGTTCATTTATGTTTAGCGTGTTTATTTATTTTATATTTATTTATCCTAAGTTTATTGAAGATGGCAGAACCGCAGTTTAGGTTCTTGTACCAACATTTAACAGGTGGTATAGCTCTCCAACTTAAAAAATGATAGCTGGGTTCAAATGATTGCGATGTCCCGAACAAATTACATAAGGTTTTTATCAACTAAAACAGACTTCTCAAATAAGGAAATGGAAACTTCGAGTTATGTTTTTGTTCAAAATTTTGCAGAAATAACACCACCATAACTCATACTCCGGGAGCCAGCTCTAATACAAGTGTGATTTGGTTTCACTGATTCCCTTCCTTTATGTGAGCCAATCAAGGCAATTGCATAGGGCTGGAAAGAGGCTTTTTCGGACGACAGTGGCGTGAGCACAGGTGACAGGCAAACCACGTAATGCAACTTCCCATCACTATTACACACAGATGAGTTTTCTATCACACAACGTCAATTTTCATGTAGTTCCCTTAATAGAAGAGCGTTCCTGGCAACTACATATCAAATCCTCAATTTGCACAGGACGAAACATATTCACGGTTCCTCGCTCATGTATATCTGGGTCTAGTCTAGCCAGTGTCGGTGGTCATTAGACATGGCTTTCATATCTAACCCAAGTACACTCAGCAAAAAGTTTCAAATTCGAGTGGATACGTTCCACATGTAAGATTTCCAACTACCCTAACCTTGGTTTGGGCTCAAAGTGGCTCACTGGTTACAGCGCGAAACTGATGAACGGAAGGTCCGTCGTTAGAATTCAATCTTTGCAACTCGACTGCTCCGGTCTAGGCTTAGGCAACCTGGCAGTATTTTAGCCCTCACGCTTTCTTCGAGTGACATCGTAACTAGAAACTGTTACGGCTGAACGATTACTTGACGTGAGTTCCTTTTGAAGATATGCTCAAACAAGTGTTCAGAGATGCAATGGTTATTTTCTCTTCTCGCGTAGGTCTCCAGCAGTCCTTTGAGAAACAAAATTACAAAAGAAAAAGTATGTGTCCTTTCAAAGGACACAGGCTTTATGGCAGGATACCTGTGTCAGGAAAGCCCTTATAGCATAATTCAGGGATAAGAATATTTTGAGTTTTGCAATTGAGGCCGAACTGTTTAAACCTTGAAAAAATACGCCAAACATCATTTGCAGTGTAGACAAAGTGGCATTCACACGAAGCAACCTACGTGTACAAGTTCATTGTCGCACCAGTATATTGCACATCAGCTTTCCTAGAATTGAGGGTTCGGTTGCCGCTAAGGGGTAACCGAACACGAAACGGTGTGCGTGTCGTCATGTGTTCACAACCGTCTGTCTAGGTTGAGAAACCTTAGTGAATCCAATAGAAAACCTATGCAAGGGATAAAAGCAGTTTTTGAATATTACCTCGAAAAACAACTAGCCAGATACGCCGATCGGAACTGGGAGTCTGCAGTCAGATTACCTTGATTAGAATGTGATAAACATTATATTGTTCATACGTAATGCACTACTCATAAGGTTGCTGAAAATTCTTCGACTTTTTTTCATCGTCACTTTTTTAATCGACACTTTTTCATCGTCTACTTCAGTGCTGTCCGTATGTGGTGAGACGAGGTTTTTCGCTGAATACGTGGATGAATTTTCGGATGAGAGCGTTTGCAAATGGGTAGGTCACATCAAACTGCTTATTGTCATTTTGTTGTTTTGTCGTCATTGTGTTTGAAAGTAGGCATGACAAGGACGCGAACACCCTGCTAGCCCTTCTTATCAGTTGGCGTAGCGTGAACCTTCCATCCAGGTAAAACAAACAAAAGAGAGGTTTACACTAAAACTGAAGGGAACCACGGAAAAATATTTTGATTCTGTATAACACACTCATTTTTACGATTTGGGTATTTTGTATGAGATCGCTCACTGGTCCAACAGCTTACATTATTTACCACACACCAGACAGAATGTTGATTGCATGATGCTGTGTACAGTTGCAAATGTCGTTTTGCGCACAAATTCTCCATCTTCACGTACTGTCATCATGTGAAGGAAACTAGTGCGGAAATGTTCCAATTTTGCTTGTTCGGATCCACTATTTTTATATCTGTTCACCTAAAATGAGTCTTCCATCCTACTAGGACGAATTTGTGACCATTTGTACCGGAAGCTTTTTCCTATTACTCGTGTGACTGAGATCAAATTAATATGAGTTGACAACTGACAATTGTTTACCTGTTTGGTTAAGATGAACTGCGTGAACCCATGTGAATTTTTGCAGCTGATGGCCGAGTAGCGCCTGCCCCCCCCCCCGGGCGAATTTGAAACACTAGTGAGCTCGTTGAAGTTCGTTTTCCTAGTGAAGTAACTTTTTCCAAGGATGGTGGTTTTATAAAGAGGTATGATTACGGATCATTATCATTTCGGTCGTACCAAGTGAATTGTGGGCAAAATACTTTGGTAATTGACCTTTACGTTTCGCAAGGAATAAAGAAAGTGCCCACATTGCTCCTCTAATGAGAATTCACTTGAAATGAAGTTTTCAAGGAAAGTCATTCAGTAGAACCTAAAAATTTCTTTCTTAGAGAAGTCCAGAGTAAGCAGTTAGTAATCGGTATTCACCACACACACCGTCTATAGGAAATACCCTCTGATAGTGTGTGGAATTAGTCACACCTTTTGACTGATGTTGTCCAAGTAACAATGAAGAGAAGCAACAGAGCAAAGCTGACACAATAAAGCGTTTCGTGCCTAAGTACACGGGAAAGGTAATCAATTGGGCAAGCCCCATAGGTCTCCTTAACTGTTAGCTGTAGATTCAGTTAGTACTTCGTGTATAATAAGGCCCTTCTCAGTCTGATAAGCAAAATAGCAGGATAACTTTCATGTTTCATCGCTGCAGTTAACTAAAGTGAGCTGGTTTGGTGTAGCAGTGAAAGTGACTTTATCTCTTTGTTCCCATAACACATGCATTCAGGAGCGTGTTTTGTGCCAGGACACTGACCAGCTGGATGTATGTCCACACTGTATCAGTCGTTCCAGTTGGTGAAAAAATGCATTCCTTGTCCGTTGTCTGCAAAACCTTCAAATGCCACACAGCAGTTCGTTGCGGGTGAGCTGATTGTAAAAATCTGCTGCACTAGTTTAGGGAAATTCAATTCAGTCCGGCCACTTCAGGTATGTTATTAAGAGGGTTTCAGCTTTCACATTACCGGCTACTAGTGTGTGCATTCTGTGTCTAGCTTTCGCAAGATACCCCAGATAGTGAGAAGTACATCCCTTGTCGGAATCCAGTAAATCCATTGTGAGCTATTTAGCCAGCGGTTCTGAATAAGTCCGTTACCTGTATGCTGAATAGTGTGAACGACAGATTCAGTCGGATTTCAAATAAACCCATCGTCCATGATATTTTCAGTGGAGTGTGAATTGTAGAACCGCTCCCCGAGTTTATTCTAGCTATCCCCTTGCATAGGATAATTTTGCGGAGCCCATGATACATTCTGTGCCCAGAGGAGGTCCTTATACGAAAGAAACGATTTTCCCCACTATCTGTGCTTTGCTTTGTTTTGTGCGCGTACCTTTGTGGTAGCTTGGACAGTAATTTTGACATATCATACAAAGAGACTATCATCCACTTACATACGGTGGACTAGTGTACCGGCTCATCCTAACTAATCCACGAGTGAGTTTGACCTCTTTACAAATAGCACTTTCGCCGAGAGATGTTGTGCCGAAATCTGTTTATTCCTGTCATTTTAAATGTCCGCCTTTTCCCAGTAATACATGCGCTTTTGCCAAATAAACCAAAGCCCTAAAAAGGACCGCAAAAAAAATACATTGTGTAGACGTAATGCGCTATTCATAAGCTTACTGATAATTCTTCGACAACCCACAACTCGTTTCGTCCTTTTTGGGGCTCATCAGGTAGGCGCGGTCCCCGAGTTTCCGCCAGCTTTATGTTCGACTTGAAACCAAATTGCACGAACTTAGCGAAATGCACTCATTCGCAAACAAGTTTGGTCTTGTGAGAGACTCACCTGGAACCCAGCTGAATCTCTCGTTTGTGATGTTTCTATACATGTACCGCGATATCTCGACTATTGTAGCAACTGGAACATGAGGCGGCCTGGTGAAGCGCATTCAGTTGCCTGGAGACATCACAAACGGGAGATTCAACTGGGTTCTAGGTGAGTCTCTGGCAAAACCATAAAGTACAAACCAGTACATTTACTGAATCGACCTGAAGCCGTCATGGCATTGGTTGAGAGACAGTTTTCGGCCCCTCCCTCACAGGCTGCTAGGAGAACGGTAGTTTCTAGTGAATACCTCCACAAAGTATCAGTGCAATTTTCCCCGCCTTTTAAATTGTTGGTAAAAGCTGAGCTCTAACCCGACCAATCTGGTCGTACATTTCTTTGAGTTACATACTTTAATGTGGAGCGCATATGTTGAGGACTACGTCACGGTGTTATCTTGATGGAGACATCCTTGTTTTTGTATCAATGTCATTAAGTCCTTTCTTTCAAAGAGATGATGCTTCTCGTTTTTTGCTGAAGCTTTACTTTTCATAGCATCTGTTGACTTTGCTTCCAATTTACTCCAGCTTTTCAGCAAAGCATTGGTCACTGGAGAAGTATGTGAGAAACGTTTCACCATCATTCGTCCTTCTTTCTTGTTGGACTGCTACATGATCTCGGTTCCCGTTGGGGATTTGCAAACTGCCCTCACTCTACCCCTTGATATTGCCGCCAAATTGAACGCCCCACAAAAGAATTGTCGATTCAACGTCAAGTACTTCAACGTGGGCAAATCTACAGGTTATGAATTGTTTTTTTTTTACTTTGCGTTGCACACACTATTCACTCAGTTGTGCGATTTTATCTCGACACCGCGTGTGGAGCATCAGAACTTCTCTTGAAAGCACCCGGTAGAGAAATAGCGAACAAGCCGCATGAAACTCAAATAACTCTTACTGCAAAGACGCCAAGTTTAACTTGGCTGGTATGAATATTTCAACCAAGTTTGTGAGGCAAATGCCTGGGGAAAAATTGTGGACTTGACATATAAGGGTGCATGGTAGCATCACTCATTAGCTGACTGAGAATGAACAAGTCACAGACTGTTGTGAAACGGTCTAAACTTTCAAAAGGTTAAGAGTTTACTGCACACGGTGAACATTACTGTCATTGAAGTTTAGGAGTGGTGCGATGCAGCTAACTCATCTGCTACAAGCAATTTCAAAACCATAGCCACTGTTTGATAGTAGTAATTCCTTGAAAGAATGCTTACCCCAAAAATGCATTTACCTTTGAAATGACAGCTTTAGTCACAAGATACCCCTGGCCGTATCTCTCCCTACTGTGAAAAACACTTAATTACTTACTAAGGTACACATGCTGTTCCTATGGACACCTGATATTATTCTCCGGGGGATTCATTACACTTGAAACATTAGGTTTTAGCCAAGTTTTTAGTTAGTTGTTATGGTGAAAGTCTGTTTCGACACGTGCCACATAAGTGGGCTCTAGTTGGCTGATTCGAACTTGGCTTGGTCAGTCCTTAACCTAGAATGAACACATTACCATTCAATCCAGCAAACTACAATCATCATAATGATTAGGTGTTTGAGTTTGTAAAAGCCAGCAGGTGTTTTGATCTGATTTGGCTATTGATTGAAGCAGTCGTTTGACTGCTGACTAATACTCAGAGGCATAGGCTAAACCAAGGAAAAATAGCTGAATTCGTACGCGCCATGCGCCCAAATGTGATCGGCGATCAGGGTTCAGACAATGAGCTTTGAACCTGGACAAGAGATGGTGGAATATGGCTACACGAGTCTGGTAAGTCCCAGGCACGTTAATCTCCTCAGGTGTATTCAAATCTCTGATCTGTCAGCCTAGTGTGACGTGGCCACTGGGTCAACCGAAAGGAGCGACTGTGAATGTGATGTTCTTGTTGACGTAAACGCAACAGAGAGAGGGTGGTGGATCTGTGTGAGAGTCGGGCAACTTAATCTCTCGAAATGGACAGTGTATTTGTTTAATTAGACACAATTCATAAATAGCTTAGACAGTCGAAAACCTGACTGAGTTCACTGACTGAGTTCTTAGTGATGAACACTAAGAACAGCTTGAACCGCCGATCGATTACTCACGATTCAATTAATATCTAACTGACCTATCTCGAGTGGTTTTATGACCGGCAGAGAGGTCAAGAATTGGACAGAGATTAGGCAAACATATTGCAGTCACAATTTGGCCACAAAACATAACAATTCTTGCACTGACAAACTTGTTCGAGAGTCAGCATTGTCTACCGTAAGTAAACGATTTGACAAAGAGTAGTATTAGATTGTGACAGGACAGTGAAGATATGAAACACATTGAGATAAACCTCGATTCTTGGTACCTAGGTTAGTTACATGTGAAGAATTTGAAACGTTTTGGCACGATTAAGTTAAAAAGAGCAATGTTTTGGGAAACTTCTCGTTTCAAAGCAGTTTTAGCTAATGGGTCTCCGCAAAAAAACAGGCAAAGTATCGATGACTGATGTAAGCGTACTATACATGGTGTCATAATCACACCTAATATTCCTCCGCATCTAAGGTTAAAAGATACCCTCTGACTCCAGGTTTAGCGAAATTATTCTTAGAGAGGTCACTGTGGCAACGTATTTTACCGTTTGTCTCGACATTGTTGGCTGGCATGCGTTTCCGGATAGGTCCCTCACATAGAATTTCTCGCAGTGGGTACTATCACGTGCAGTTTGCACTGAGCGGCATCTGCAGTCAAATGAGCACCCTGTTCTCGATGTAAGCATGATGGAGTGAGGCTTGAAGATAAGCAGTAAGCGGCAGTTCTGTATCCCTCAGCCTACCCAACTAGTAGCCCATATTTGTCATGCCAACGGAAACGTTGTGAGACACACACTGAATGCTAAGGTTCAGCTGGCGGCTCGTAGGATTCACAAAACGTACCCTAAGCGCACATTTATCGAGAGCTAGTGATAACCGTCATTCGGCCTGGTCTATACGAATACGTCCGCGGAATGCTAATTCAATTGCCTTCGCAGGTTGAACTATCCGATAAATTCGGAACGCCTAACGTCTAACCAGTGGGGAACATTGTCAGAGTCAGCAAATCGGACAATCGAGTGAGTCAAAACTAGTTAGCGTATACTGGTGAGCTTTCTACCGAAGAACCTTCTCGTAACTTTGGTTGGTGGTGCACCAGTTAGGGCAAAGCGACAGGGCGGATGAAGGGTGCGGATGAGTGGATGGGCTTCACTAACACACCCATCCATGAACTGACACACACAAACTAGCAGACATGACGATATCAACCCGATCTGGCAGTGTATCAAGGTCAGTGGTACATACACTGGCCACGTAAGCTGCATCTTAGACGAAAAACAAGTGAAAACACATAAATGTTCAGAGGGAATGAGTCAGTGAACAGGATGAGTATTCCAGCTGTCATGATCACGTATTAGTGCAGTGGATTTGATCTAGAGCAACACACGACAACTCTGTATTTTGTCAACCGAACAATGTCTATAATTTTGCGCACCTCCACCTCACGGTTGTTTTTAGTCTTAAACTCTTAGTTCAATCTAGGTAGTCAGTGCAAAAATTACTTTTTCGACCCAGAGAGAAATTTTTGATGACAAGCTTGTAGACGCACTTTTCTGATGCGCCAGTATGTCTCAGCTTCGCGAAATAAAAGCTATTCACTGAGAGAGTGGATTGTCTGTGAGCCTGCTGTACACTGTTGGAGACATCAAGACTCCCAATATAAGAGGTGTTTCACGTTACGCACCTCTCTCTAAAGACAATTTGATGTCACCCTGTGAAGTCAATGCTCCGTGTTTGCAAGCAAAAACGAAACTAATCTAGCTAGGCTGACAGTATCGTGTGGTGAAATATTAAGAAGCAAACCGAAAGCAATCTATCCTCGGATTACCTGGCAGAAGTTGTGCTTGTGATTTAGAACCTCACAGTGATGAACCACTGATAAAATCATGTCCGTTAACTTCTATTGCGTCTCTAATTAGCCTCTCTTTAGAGCTTCTTTTCGGGGGAGGGCTATTAATGGAGCACTTGAAAATAATGGTTCATCTCTGCAAGTGAAAAAAGTGGTAAAATTGGTGCATCTGCATCTGTCAGCTGTTATGATACAGCTCCGTTGGTCACCTTCTCCAACGAGAAATCCTCCAAAACATTCTGATAATGCCAAGGTGAGTCTTTGGGGACCAGGAGTGCTTCAGCCATCAGCAGGCAAAAGAAGCAGTCACTCACTGCTCATGTGACCAGTTGGATAGGAAGAATGTTGGCCAAAGTTGATCCGAAGTGCAAGAAATTACGTCATACCAGGAAAGAATATTCCCAAAATAGTCAGGTGTGAGAGAACAGTCAGCAGTCGTGGATGGAAACACCTATCAAAAAAGGCACATATTTCATACCACTCCATAGAAAACGTATTACGGACTAGCTTTATTAAATTGTAGCAAAATTTATGAATTTTTCTAGCCAAGGTTATCTACTTGGTCAATAATGTGTGTAATAGTACTCCGTTACCACAGCAAACTCGGAAAAATCTGACCTTACCAGTACCCTGGCTGGAAGATTCGAATAGCATCGACGGTCGCTAATGCCTTATACGGACTTGATATCTTTGAAGCGCATTTTCACGGCGCACGCGTCACTTTAAAAACAGGTTAACCGTGATTTGTAGCAGTTCTGTAAACATGAACTGGGTTGAAGTTAAGTGCCATCTAAATGTGATGGTCGTGAAATTGATGGACGCTGAATGCGCTTCTCATGCTTTCATTCTGTAAGTACTACCAAATTAACGTTTTTGGCGTTTGCTTTTCCTGCTAAATTATACATGTGCTAGTGAGATTTTTTTATGATCTAGCTGACAACTACCAGCTTGTCAAGAGTGACTGAAATGCGCAACCGTACCTTTGTGGAGGAGGACACACAAAACCCGGTGCAAAAAACGTTTCAAGGTTTCTGGCGGTGCACGCACGGGCGCAAAATTTATGTTCTTTTATTGTTTCAACGTGTTGACTAGAATACTCGAGATAAACTAATGTGTGCAGAACACCACAGCAAGTCACCTGATATCCCTTCAGTCATCTCGCGTAGATGTAATTCACTGTACTCATTTACACAGCGCTAGGAAGAAATTCTTTTAAATTCCCGCAACTATGTAGAATTATGTACGGCGGTTCATGAAATGAGTATCGAGCCTGTGTACAATTGTGACCCCATGGTACCTTATGATATACACGATATAACATGTACTCTGGATGACATAATAAAAGCAACTGCAAGCAAATTTCAGGGTAAAAAGTACATTTTCATCAGGTGGAAGTTACTGACATTTTCCTAGGACAACTTTTTACGAATTGAGGAAATATAGCCAGCTGAATGCGACCTTAAATAAGGGACCTAATTAAAGCTATGCTATTAGGCAAAGAGTCATGCTGTTGCGATTTTTACAAACTCTACACGGCGCTATTTTCAATGCAGTTTGATGTGCTATATTTATATCGTTGTGTGCAAAACCCAAATCCATAATTTTGTCGTTTTTATTGTCAATACAGGAAGGAAGTATTGACCAAGGGCACTCCGTCAGGGCATGTGACGTGCGCCCGCGATTTTTTTCTCTCAATCTTACAAAGCACTTTGTGGTTTGAAATAAAACCTTTATATGATATATAAATTTCTGGCGACAACTAATATTGGGGCTGCCATCATAGAAAATTTTTCGTGTTGCAACACTTATTGGTGAGTTGGCTCGTGCCACTTTAATAACAAAATGAACATCTTCACTGCGGAAACATCTGAGAAATGACAACATTGAGCGAAAATTGCGGACATATCTGGCATTAAAGAAGCTTCTTTCTATGCTATCTGATTTCCTGGTTCATCTTTACTTTAAAAAGCGGTCCGAAGAGTGGAATGGTCGAACAAATCCATTCTACCACAAACATCAAGGTGAGTAATGACCGCATCTGGATAGCAACTACTTAAGGTGGAAACGATGAATACAGTTCAATATTTGAATCAATATTTGAATCTCGCCAAATCAAAGTAAATTACTTAAATTGAGTAACGGACTCTTGGTGTAACCTGGGCGCAAATCGGACGAAAGGCCAGTTTCGCGGTAATTCTTACGAATTAACAGTTGCAATTTCGCCATGGCTTGTTTCCAGTTCCGAAAACCTAATGAAGTGCGAGGATATCAATATAGTTCCTTAAAATCCATCATTCCAGCCGATGTGGCCAGACACCACAGTAATATTTTTGACGAACTAATTCAAGTCAAATGCCATCAATGAAAAGTGCTATCGTTGACAGACAATCAGCGGCGCTTCCGGAAGAATTCTTTTGGAGGATGGTTTTCTTCGCAATTATCCATAGTGAGCCAGATTTGCGACGGTTCCATCTTGAGAGCCACTAAATTCGCTGCCTACTTGTTGGATCGTGTCACCCTCTAGAAGAGACGTTAGTGGTTTCTCTCTCTGTTGCGAAGGCCCCAAGACCTTCTGGTAAGCCTCTGCTGAAATGTTCCGTCTTCCAATCGCACAGAATCCTCAAGCGCTTCTCGTAAAGAATGCTTGTACCTACATAATACTGAACCAACCAGCGGCACCTTTCTCGCTCTAAGTTCAGTTGCTAATAAACCACCTGCAGTGTCACCTTTTTTATGAATTACACCCGATGGCGGTCGGGTAAGTAATCATCGTCGTTCAAATGAATTAGTTCTGGCGACATGTCATTCCTCCTCATCTGTCTAACTAGAACTGCAGGTGTCCCCGAGTACAAAAGAAAAGAGACATAAGCCTGCGATGGCGAATGAGCAGTCAAGCTCACCTATCCATTCAAATAAGGAAGGCTTATCCAAACAATTAGAGGAAGGAACCCCCACTACTGACTGCTAGTTCACTTTTGTGTGAACTTATCTATAGGTGACAGTAACACTTGTGTGGTTGCTACGGTGCTGGACTAATAGCCTCTTTCATCGAAGTACGGATGTCTGCTAGCCATGTTAGTTTATAAAATCCCCACCGATAAACATTCGTAAAATCTGACCAGTAATTGGCTGTCTTCATTGTAACCTTGTGCGTGCTTACCAGATTCAGTCGGTATTATAAAAGCAAAGAGAAAAGTCCATTGTTTTATTCTGTTTATCCGTTGGAAACACACACTTGAAAATTGAATTAGACGAAAGTGCGAGGCTGTTGTATTATATCTCATACCCCCCCCCCAAACTTCTTTACCATGAGCTCACAGGATTTATTCACGAGAAAGTGTTTTCGCTGACAAGAATGCTTTCTGAATCTTATCAGAGACTGGGGGTGATGACATATCATTGTTAATCCAACATCTAGCATGTACGGTTCACACAATAGAAATAATCAGTTCATATCTGCTTCGATGGTGGTTTAGAAAAAGGGAAATGTGCTAATACACAGCCGACAGCAGTGAAAACCAGAAAATCTTGGCTTTAGGGCAAGTCACTGATCAGGGGACAGTCAGGGTGCAAATGAGTGCTTATTGGGTCCGCGAGAATCAGTGGTGAACCATGTTCTCACCCATCAAATAACTCACGATTATTTCTTCGCTATTTTCAGTTGTTTTATAGAGCATTACGCCATAGAAATCATGAAGACTGATTGCCGTTCACCCTTTTGGAATCTACAAAGAGCAGATTCTAATTTCATTGTCGGGTCTTATGGAAAGTCGGCTTCGTCAAAAAATTATGATATTTAGTAAGTTGTTCATTAGAGTCCAGCACACAACTTGATGAGCATTACTCACTCCTTGGTCTCCAAGCTTAGCTAATTTAGATTGAGCGGTTCTAAGGCTAAGAGTAGACAATAAGTGCAATTGAAATAGTGATAAGTTGGGATTTGAGAGCAATAAAATACCTCGATCCTTACGTACATCTTCACTTGCAGTCTCCAATTTTTCTCGGTTGTACCTGTTTGTATCTTCCGCTCTTGGTTTTGTAACCCCCAAGTTGTATTGACGAAATGAAGAGAACGTGTAAGCCCCAACACCCAGCAACTTGTGTTCTGAATACTTCATAACTTCGAACATAACCGGTGTCAGTGACGAAAAGAGCACTCCCTGCCTACAATAGACTTTGTGCCATTTACATAAGATGTCCTGCTAATCAGGCTCTTTAATCTTATTTTCACGAAATCTCATAAATCATCAGTGTTCAACTGAAGGTTTGAACGCTCATAGCTGTGAACGGCCTCAGCTTCTGGATTGAATCAGGCTAGATGATATCTATATTGCATTTGGTGTTCAGAACCCAGATATCGAGGTGATATCGCCGCTCCGGTGTGGTAAAAAATTCGAAAACCAGACATCCATGTCCACTGAAACATTTTACGCATCCCTAAAGGACTGTTGACTAGATATTGAAAGAGAGTTGGAAGATCCTTGGAAGGGAATCTGGAAGTAAATTGCAGTGAACTGTTTGAAAACTCTGCCGGTGGCAAGTAAAATTAATTTGCACATTGCGCTCTTTCGAATGGTTCTCGGGGGACCTAGCTGGAGCTGCGGACCACACTTTTTATTTCCCATGTAAAACCAGTGTTTGAATTAAGTGCCGTCTGTGGTTGTCACTGCACTCCCAAATAGCTTCATCTATCTACTTTTTGTTCTCCTTTACCATCGCGAAATTCTTCATAAGCAGTCGCGAACCCATTTTTATATTGGCCCTATTTTTCGCTTTAATTATTGGACTGTGTGGTTATCCCCCACTATACCGACGACGCAATTTTTTGAACTCCCTTCATTTTATAGTGAACACAGTTCCAGGATCGTTCCAATTTTAGTTCATTTGCAATCTCGTGCATCATATTAAACTTTGTTCATTAATTTTCTCCTGATGTCACTATGGAGTTAGTGATCGTGAACAATTTAGCTCGGGAACCTTTGCACGCGGATCCTTATGCGGTGAACGGGAATGATTCGGCGGAAATCCTTTTCAAGGTTTATGCTTCACAACTACAAATGTGTATGTAAAGTGCAGTTTTCGGAAAGTTTTCGCATGGGTGTTCTGTTTAAGTGAGTGTATTTTCAAGGTTAACAGCTACCTCGACTTGGAAAGCAATGCTTAACGAGGTGTAATATTCCACCTTGTCGGAAAATGCGAATCGCTTAAAATGGACGAAATTTGCACGTTTACAGCAAGTTCGTCGTAAAAACACCTGGTCACTTTATGATTACTTTCAGCATGAGAATAGATGATTGCGGGATGTTCCCACGTCTCCCTAAGCAAAACGGGACTAAACGACCGGTGCTCCGTGTACTGTTTATTATTGGCAATGTTGTTCAAGTTGCTAATTTCCGCTAACTCTCCGGATTTCGCTTGGTTCAGGGGGCCGCCTGCTGCATTTCTCGTGCACTCACTTTTGATACAAGACAGTAAAACAGCATATGGGGCACCGCTTTTTCAGTCCAGAATTTTTATAAGGGAACACCTAAACCCTCTCTCAGCCACCTATTATCATCTTAAAAGTAATCATAAAGTGACTAAGTGTTTGTACGACCAACTTCCTGTGCACTTTCAAATTTCGTCCATTTTAATCTATTTACCTTTATTGGCAAGTTGGGATATTATTATTATAGTGTGCACGCTATAGATAAAACAGGGGACAGTGATCCTCCAAATGCAGGATGGAAAACAAAAAAAGAAGCTCACGAGCCAAAGCCTAGCAAGCAGGCTTGTACATAACCAATACATACACATATATCAAACAGAGTGATAGACCCTGTATACTTCGTCACGTTTCATTGAGCTGTAGCGTGCGTAGTTGAAATCCCAGCGGCACTCCACGTTCACCAGGACGTAGCGGCACATGCACATGCACACACATTCGTGCATGTTGGGTAACACAGCAAATAAGACCAGGCGACAGCGTGCTTTTACGAAAAATTAATCGTCAGACAAGGCAATTACGTTACAAAAATAGCCCGAGGTCACTCAAATGCATGTACAAGCGGACTTGCGCTTTCTGTCTGGTGGCTCATCGGGAGAGAGATGATTGCATTAGGTCGTGCGATAAATGCGTGTTAGCAGGTACAGCCTAGTTTCATTTCTGGTCAATTCATGCACAGGCCAAACCCAAGCAAATGGTTGGCTGGATGGAATCATGTGATGCATACACGAACATGCGACTGCACCAAATGGGCTTAGCCGCTTAACAGAGGTTTCCATCAATAATCATCCGTGGCTCCATGGCGCAGAGACCAGCGGTATCAAAACCAGAGTCCATCGCTAGGTTTCTTTCTGACTTTACCCGTCAGCAAGTTTATACACAGGATACTACTACTTTTGCTGACTGTCATATACAGCATAGCAATATGATTAACTAAGCTGAACGCAACTTAAAGTTCCAAGGGCAAAGGCTTTTGGATATGTAGTTAAGTTTGAACCAAGATTTCCAAAAACACATCGTTTTCCTGCCAAACTTTCATTGAAAGAAGCGGTGCAGAAAGAAAGAAAGGTCGAGGGCATTTTAGGACTTTGTAATGCTAAGCTTACGTATTCTCCTAATAAATGTCAAATTGTACATGTCTCACGCGAAGAAGTGGAGATCTCTTGGACTAAGTCCTCCGAATTGTTTCAGACTATTTTCTCACTTGCTTTGACAATCCATCTTTCCTTGATTTATGCGCTTTCAACATTTAACTAGTTATTTCCTTAGCTTGTGAAAAAATGCAGTTTGAATGCGCGTGCTTCCTGCCTTGTGCACAACCGACCAATCAGACTGCTGATCTGTGCATGAATTGCATTGTAGTCTAATTTACATTACAGAACACTATTTTCAAAAACTCGTTCGCTTAAACAAACACTTCACCGGGCACATTGGCAGAAAACACATGCGACACAATCATTTTTACTGAGGCGTTAATCTTGAAAACTTCTTAGTTTTTAAGCCGGCACTTCCATGCCCCGGGTACCCATCTTCTGGGTGCTCCTCCCCCACAATATTTGCTGATAGAGTAGAGATTTTCGCGGAGTGTGACCCCCCGTAGGGCAAAGTGGCCGAGCCTTAGATGCACACCCAAAATGTCTCTGAAAACATAGTTCGGAGGAGGAAAACTTTAACATAAATTTTCACCATTTGATGGTATTTATTCGGTCACTTGAGATCTTTCCATGCGGGCGCAGTTTTGTTGAAGGTTGTTTAAACGTACTCCAGGTCCACCATGGGCGCGGAATTTATATTTTAATGGCTGCCAACGGCTTCGCGTGATGTAACTATGATGACGGTGATAAATTTGTGGAAGAGCCGGTTTCTTCACGTGTTTTATTTTGCATTGCGTTTGGAAATAATCTCGAAGCGACAAGGACAATAATTTCGCCCTCTATGTCGCAGCAAACTCAAACTTGAGCAGCTTTTCACGATCTGTGTATGAAAAAATCTCCTATCGTTGTGGCAGGTGTCCTGCAAAACCAAGTCAAGGAATTCGCCACAGCCAGTAAGTTTTTTTGTTTTTTTTATTGTGGTCAGTACGTGCTATATCAGGCGCAGGGCTGTACCGAACCATCAATAGTCATATTGGTAGAATGAGTGTGTTTATGGGCAGAACAAGCATACAGCACAATGAGGTGGCCAGTGCTTTCAAGTCCTGGCACAAGTTAGAAGGAATGAAACCATCTTGTGGGTGCACGTAACACCCTCATTTGGTAAATATTGTGGATATGATGAACTACAGGCAGTCCATCAGACCGGGTATGGTAGTCCCGGTACCGTCATCGCAAAGCCGTACTTGGGTCCGTGGTCAGCCCGTACATGAACATCTTGGGTGAGTCGTTTAGGGATGTTATTGTAGTTACGATTGGCCAAGGAATTGTCACAAATTGAGACCAGCACGCAGGCATGGTTATAAGATTACATTCAGAATTAAGCATGAGTTTTTTCGTAGTTGCAGGTAATGGACCGAGTGGGCGAAAAGGTACAGTCGAGAGTAGAACGGGATTAGTTGCGGGTGTGCTATCAAACTGGGTATGGTAGTGCTGTGCCATCATTGCACTGCCGTACTTCGGTTTCTGGACAGCCCCGTAACGGACGTCATGTTTGAGATGATCGAGCTGGGATGTGCAGTTCTGTGAGCAGCGGGGTTTTTGAGTTGGCCAAGGGAATTTGCAGAGGTACGACGAAGCCAATGTAAGATCGCAGGTATTTTTCTGGTTCGTTTGGGGATCTCTGGGGATGTAAATCACTGATCAGGTGGGTGGATAATAGCAAACTGGGTTTCCAAACTGGGTATTGCAGGGTATGGAGTAGATTTGACACCACGTACCCGCCCACTCAATATGTCTTCGTTACCCCCTGCATCCATGGGTGCACGTATGATGACGCACGTGTTCCTTGGATCCTAGGGCTCGCGTCTATACCACTTGGTCTACGGTTGACACATATACACCGCTCTTTAGCTTTAACTTCGCTGCGCTCAATAATGCATTTGGGTGCCGAATACCGCTACTGAATAACCGGTGTACAAACGGGACTAATTTAGCAAGTGGTGGGTTTACCCTTATACCAGTAAGAGTGCAGCTTCAGCGTGAACACCCATTTGGAATTGCGGACAATGGGATTTAGTAAACACTTGGTGAGTTGGCCACTACAAGTTTGTTTAATAACATATTTTAAAGGATGTGTACGGAGTGTGTAAGAGTCGTATTTGATAATACGTTTTTCCTTTTAGGAATCCTGTCGAGTAAAGCGGCTTCCTGAGACTGAGAACTGGAGTGACCACACATTACGTTTGTGCCGATACAACCAATAAATAGAAACATGATCTTTTAAAGGTGGTTGTGTATTTTTAGACATGGGGTTGGCATACGGATG
Source organism: Clonorchis sinensis (assembly GCA_003604175.2). Lineage (NCBI taxonomy): Eukaryota > Metazoa > Platyhelminthes > Trematoda > Opisthorchiida > Opisthorchiidae > Clonorchis > Clonorchis sinensis. The sequence goes on from CM030369.1 coordinate 83,877,557, forward strand.
ACGTGCATGGATATGAAGGACCGCTGTTGGTCGTTGGATTGGTCTATTATGTATAGTTGGGGCATTAGTCAGTTACGAGCGTGTGTACGGGCCCTTCAGCTACTATAAATGGCCACGGTGGGTGACGTCGAGTACGGATATAAGCGTGAAGGGGCCGTCACTGGCCACGGGGTTAGGCTGCTGAGCCTAGCTGAGGCCTCATTCGGCGTTGCATATAGACACAGGCCTAGCAATTACCACAAGTAGCCGAGGTAGGCGATATCAACTGCAGTTATGAGTATGATAGACCCACGTTGAGCGTTAGATTAGGATACCACGCATAGTTGAGGCCTTATTTTCAACGGCCTACATAGATTCTGGCCTGGTGTTTACTAAAGGTAGCAGGGATAAGCGACATCGCGTGCAGGTGTGCGTGAGAGACAGTCGTTGGTCATTGGATTAGGTCACTGTACATAGGCGAGGCCTCATAAGCAGCGTCGCACATAGAAGTGGGCCTGGCAGTTACAACAATTATTCGAGATGATTGAAAATGCGTACAGTTATGATTATGAAAGACCGTCATTGGCCATTAAATTAGGTCGCCGTGTATAGGTGAGGCCTCATACTCAGCGTCACACATGGACACGGGCCTGGCAGCTACGATACGTAGCGAAGGTAGGCGAAATTGAACACAGTTTGAGTGTGACGGGTCGCCATTAGCCGTTGGATTAGGTTGTCGTGTATATGTGGAGCCTCATAATCAGCGTCGCACATTGACACGGGACTAGCATGCTGCAGTGACAATAAGTAGTCGAGGTGAGTGACAACGATTACCGTTATCATGGTGACCGCTTTATGACGTATTCCACCTATGGTGAGTAATATTCCTAATAGAAATGACACCATTGTGTTGGTAATTTACCGAAGATTACCTCCTGACGCCGTATTGTCCACGGACCAGTTATGCATAGCTGAAAGAGGCAATCATCCACGGAGATGGCCCTCGCATCTTCATCGCACAATTCATGCTGTTCTTTGACAATGTTATACTTAATGGAAGCTGATCTCCATAAGAAAAAGTGTTGTGATGAAGTTCACTGAACAAAATTATCTCGTCCGTTAAATCTGGGGAGCATAAAGCAAACAAACTTTGATGACCGATTTCCCTGGGTAGAATTCACATTGGATATTCGGTAGGTGTTATTTTATTCTTAAAGAACGTCAAAATATGGTAAAGTGCGATTTCGTGTTTTACCTCTCGCAAACTGGTAGCAAAATGCAAATCGGTGATGGTCCATGGCCTTGAAATTTTGCTCACTTAAACAAAATGCCATGAGCAAAATATCACCTACAAGTGTAAAGGGATTAAACTAACTCCCCGTAAAAGTCACAACCTCGAAAACCCTGTAGTTCCGGCGAAAATAATTTGGGTGTGCTTCCAGTGAGCGGCGGCAAAGTGTGTGTATCGCTGATGAGCTCAAATAAAAGCTTCGAAAGCTGACCGAACTCTTTGGTGCAGTCGCACAAGAGTAATTGTTCCAAAACAGGACCAAAACAGTTTAGATGATGGTGATGTAAGTTTGAATTCTACAAATCCCGCAGCCAATTTCAAGTACACTGGATTGTTTGCTACCCGACTGCGGGCCACATCCAGCCTTCCTGATGAAATGAAGAGCACCTTTAATTTCGGGGTTTTTCACGATACATGAACTAGTCGACGGCAAGCTGTCAGGCTGAAGTAAAAATCCTCTTTGCACAGAAATGTTTGACAAGGTCAACCTCCTTAGGTGCTCATTTGAGCTGCTCTGGATGCTGTCTGAGTTTTGAACTTTACTATTTAAACACCAAATGGGTTCAATAATTATAGTTAACCTTTCTATCAACGTTTCAAAAATGTTATGTCCTAATCACAACCGATTGACTGTGACCAGCTCTCGCCGAAATAATCACCTGGCATTACATTACACGCTTATTTTTTCACAAGAATGGTTTCTACATTATATCCATCTTTGGCAGCCAGCATCACTTACAGGTCTCCAGATGTTTCGTTGGACCACTTCTCATTTTCAAACACTGTCAAAACCTGCCAAACAATTTGTATTTTTTGGGGCGTACAGTATGTGTCGTGGCGCTCAACAAACCGCTTTCTTCTGAAGTCGCGAGCTGTCACGGGCGTTGCAACGTCGTCGGCCTCTCGGGGCAGTATGCTAACTTGTTTCAGACCCACCTTAACAAACTCCTCCCGGCATGTCCCCATTTCTCTGTCTCCCTCCGTGTCAAAAATACCTTTCCCTTCCAAAAGCGTGGCCACAATATCCCACGTCATGCAGCCTTGCCGTCGAAGCTACACCATACTCCTGTGTAACGAGGCTGTTGTAATATAATATAATCTTATGGGCTTCACCTCAAATCCCTTGTCTCACGAGCCGATCGGCCAGGTGGTTTCATTCTCTGGTACGCGCCGGATCATAACGTCATAATTCTGCAGCCAGAGCGCCTCAGGCGTGAGGTTCTCACGTGAATCTGCGATCAGCTTCCGTTTACCAGACTATAATCCCCGCAATCCCAGGGTGTGGTTTCACCACGTCGAGGCTGTTTTCACTATCCGACGTATCATTTCCAAAGCCACTCGCTTTTCCTATGTCGTCCAGTATCTTTCTAGTAAAGTAGGAGCAGAAGTAGATCTGTTGAAAGGCATCCCCAAAAAGAACCCCTATGATGCCCTTCGAGCGGCTATCATCAGTAGGGCAGGAAAATATGAAAATAAATGCTGAGGGGTCTATTCACCACAATCAAACTTGGTGACAGATCGCCGCCGCGACTACTTCGCCATATGCGCAGGCTCCCCTGCAGCCGTAAGCTGGCGGTGGAAATCATGACACAACTATGACCTGATAAACTTCACCCTCCATGTCCCGCGTCATTAGTGCTTTCGTTGATTACCACAGTCCAGTGCAGCTACCTGAAATGGCGGACAAAATTCACGAGGCTGATCCCAACCTACATCCGCCACCTCAACAGATTCTGATCCAATAATTTCTGCCATCTCACAACTGTAAGCTAGATTCGATAACTTGACCGATCGTCTACAGCAGCTCGAGATCAACAAGCATCGACGAAGTTCATGATCTCGATTGTTGTCACGTTCCCGTTCCTCTTGGTGCTGGTATCACCAATCTTTCGGTCCCAAAGGCCGCAAACGCCAACCGCCGTGTTACTTCAAGCCGCGCTCCGGCAGTCCTTCAGACAACCCGGCCAGTAAGTAGCCGTGACGACTGTCTGTGGCCCCCCTCGCGCTACTCGCTTATTTCACATCACCCATCACTCAATTGGTCTACTTTTCCCCGTAGATACGGGAGCTGAAGTTGGTGTGCTATCTCATAAAAATTCACTTCTTGACTCCGCTCCGCATTCCTTACAAGCCGCTAACAGTACCCGCATCGCTAGGTACGGCAAACGTTCCTTCACACTTGACTTGAGATTGCGACGTGCGGCCAAGTGAATTTTCCTTTTGACCGACGTTCAAGCACCCATCCTTTGAGCAGACTTTCTAACCTACTATAACTTATCCGTCAACGTACGACACAAACGTCTCTTGGACGTGCTAACATCCCTCTCAGTCAACGGAATAAGTGCTCCAATTTCATCCACAGGTATCCGAGTTATCCCGCCCGGTTTCTATTTCGATTACATCCTCTGGGATTCTCCTCCCCTTACCCATCCATGTCGGTACACTCAGCTGGTCACGCATTACGTCGTTCACCACCTCCAGACGAGGGGTACACCTGTCCATACCAATCCCCGTCGACTTCACCTAGATAAGCTCCAGATCGCGAGGCACGAGTTTGAACATATGCTCGCACTCGGCATCATCCGCACTTCATCGAGTCACTGGTCTTCACCCGTGCATATGGTACCCAAGAAATCCAAAAGTGATTGCAGACCTTGTGGAGATAACCGTTCTCTCAATAACGCCACTATCCCAAACAGGTACCCCATACCACATCCACGATTTCGCAAGTAGCCTACGCCACATTCATATTTTCTACAAACGCGACCTATTACTAGCATACTGCCATATCTCCGTAGCTCCGGATGACCTCATTAAACTAGCCATTACAACACCGTTAGATATTTTCGAACTCACGCTTATGCCTTTCGGCCTTCGAAGCGCAGCCCAAACTTTTCGACGTTTCATGGACGAAGTTTTGTGTGGTTTACCTTTTGTGAATGCTTATCTAGACGAAGTTTTAGTTGCTAGCTCCTCCCCAGATGAGCATGCAGATTATTTCAGGGCAGTACTGCAACGTCGTTCTACCTACAACGTACGTTTGAACATTGACAAATGCTTGTTTGGTGTGACCAGTCTAGATTTTCTTGGTTACCACATTGATCCAAGCAGCATTTCACCATTATCTGATCGCATTTTGGCCTTAGAGTATAATCTCATGCCCACCGCTATCGCCCGACTTCGCTGTTTAATTAATATCATCAACTATTATCGGCGGTTCATCCTTCATCGAGCAGATGTTTTACAGCCACTTACCGACTTACTTGGTTCCAAACAGGAAGCTGCTACCTTAGCCCCCGCCGCCATTACTGCTTTCGGAACAGCCAAGCAAGCCATCGCTCAAACCGCAAAACTAGCATTCCTCGATACCCCCGAAGCACAAAGCTAATGTTGACAACTGATGTTTCTAACGCTGCCGTCAGCGCTGTACTCCATCAAGTTGTTAACAACGTATTTCAATCATTAGCCTTTTTATCGCAGAAAATGCCGGCTGCCCGACGCGTTACAGTATGTTTGGTCGTGAATTACTCGCAATCTACCTTACTAGTCGACGTTTCCGGTATTTATTAGAAAGTAGATCATTTACCATTCAAACCGATCATATGAAAATTACGCATGCTTTCAACGCCAATTCTGCTCACTGTCCATCACGTGAGATTCGTCATCTAGACTATAGTTCCCACTTCGGTACCAATATTCGGTACACGTCAGGATCAGACAGCGTCGTTTCAGACGCCCTATTTAGACCCAACATCAATACTTTCCACTCCACTACGCAGTTAAGCCTTCCCAAACTAGCGAACCTTCAGAATTGTTATCCTAAGTTAACGTTCATACTATCTTTTCATTGCAAGTTTCTCCAATTCCTTTGTCCCTCCAGTATGAACCATTCGTTTTGATACGTCTACCGGTACAGCTCGCCGAATCGCCCCCGAAGCTTTCCGACGAGTTGTTTGCGACCACCTTCATGAAAGCTCTTATCCAGGAATCAGGGTAACACAGAAGTTGGTTGGTGCACGTGTCGTATGGCCCTAAATGAATAAGGATCTAACAGCCTGGACTAAACAGCGCGTCGCCTGTCCACGCAGTGAAGTAACTCGGCACAGGAACTCACCTCTTGGCTCATTTGCTCGGCTCACACAAGTTCATCTTGATATCATTGGTCCACTTTCCCCATCAAACGGTTTTATTCATATTTTTACCACGATTGATTGTTCTACCCGTTGGCCAGCTATGTACCCATTTCGGATACTTCAGCTGAGACGGTAGCCTCTTCGTTTTTGCAGCGCTGGGTGAGCAGCTTCGGTGTATCTTCTTTCGTTACTACCGACCGCGGTTCGCAAGCTAAGTGTGACCTCTTCCGTGAGCTTTCTCTACTATTCGGTTTTCATCACATTTCGACAACCGCGTATCACCCATGTTCCAGCGGTCTGATTGACCGTTTTCATTGCTACCTCGAAGCTGTGTTAACTGACCAAATGAACCCATCTTCATGGTCTTCTTCTTCGCCTCGCATTTTGCTTGCTGTTCGTTCCGCTGTTCAGGAGGATCCTCACTATTCACCAGCAAAACTAGTATATGGTACAACTTTAGGTTTACCCGGTGAGCTGGTTTCTCCTTCTGGCGCAGAGCACGACTCGCCCGTTACATGTTTTACCCGTCTAAAACAGCACGTCTGAATTTCGTGCGACGCCGACAGGACGAGCAAAACAAAAGTAGCACGTTTCAACCGATCCTTCCTTTACACCATTTGTATTTGTCCGACATGACGCAACAAAGTAACCACTTCACCCTTTTAATGATGTTTTTTCAAGGCCGTCGAACGCCACTCCAAATAGTTTTTTCAGAGAGAACCGGAAAGCCTGATTCACTCTCCATTGATCGTCCGAAGCCTGCCTTCGTCGAAACAACCCCGAACACATTCAGCAAGCGTCGGAAGGAAATAGTTGCGTATGTGCTATCAAACTGGGTATGACAGTGGCTTGCCATTACTGCCTCATATACTTCCGCTTTTTGGCAGTCATATTTAAGAGCATTGAGCTGGGATGTGCAATTCTTTATGCAGCGGGATTTTTTCAGATTGGCAAAGAAAATCCACCGAGGTAGAACGAAGCCGATGTAAGATCGCAGGTATTTTTTGTCCGATTGGGGGTCTCTGTGGAATTGGGTCACAGGCGAGGTGGCGTGGATGACAGCTAAGCAGGGCGTCCAAATCAGGCATTGCCGGAGACCAAAGCTTGGAAATACAAGGGAATTGGCTGAGATCAGTAAGGCCTAGTGAGTTGGAGGAGACATCAGATAGGATAATAATAATAATAATGTTTATTCCCAACTTGTGGGGGCATGCCGTCAGGCATGATCATAAGGTTACAGTCAGAATAAAGGTATGACTGGTGGGACTGTGAGTACGGGGGCTTTTGGGCGGGAAAAGAGGACAGCGCCATAGGCGGTGAGCTGTATCCAATGTAGACGTGGTCGTCACTAAACCGGCACGAGCAGGGAAGCTCTTTTGTCGAAGAGAACATCAAGCAAGGTCAGATCGTTAGGATTTGAAGGTGGCGGGCAAAAACAAAGCGAGGGAGGGCAAAACAAGAGGCTTCTTGCCTGAAATATGACAAGAGAAATGTAAGCTGTGGAAAATCAGAAACCAGAACATCAGATCTGGTGAAGCAGCAAAGTTGGCATCATCCAGCCGATCAAATTGAACTGAAGCCAAAAACAACCGCTGAGGCCTCGCGGCCTTGGACTATTGGGCTCGTGGCCAGGGTCACAAAAGCGTAAGTGGGGATGATGAAATGGAGGGACCAGCAAAGCGGGTAAATGGTAGCAGGGATCTCAGAGACATGGTATACAGTTAAACTGTAGTGACTCACTGGTGTCGCTGTTGTGGAGGCGGGCATAATAGTTCCTTTGGAAGAGAGAGATGGTGGCAACACACGAGCCGGAACGCGAACTGTATAGAAAGTTATTGGATTTGGTGGGAAGCACAGTAACACAGAGATGGTTAAATTTCAACCAACAGTTCAGCAGGTTGGAATGAATGTGTCATGGAGTCAGCTGGGGTCGATTGGGGAGTTCGTCGTATTTGCAGTTAATGGAACGAGTGGGCGAGGGCACGGTCGAGAGAAGGAATGGAATAGTTGCGGGAGTGCTATCGAACTGGGTATGGCAGTGCCGTGCCATCATTGGCCTGACATGCTTCAGTTTTTGGACAGCCCCGTAACGGACGTCACATTTTAAGGTGAGTGGGCTGGGGTGTGCAGTTCTTTGGGCAGCGGGATTCATTTCAGGCTGGCCGGGGAAACAAGGTGGAGCGAAGCCGATATGGAATCGCAGGGTTCTTTTGGTCCGTTTTGGGATCCTGTGGTTGAACATCACCGGCCAGGTGGAGTGGGTAACAGCCAACCAGGTCCTCCAAACCAGGCATTGCCGAAGTTCGAAGCTTCGGAAGATGAGCTGGGTGGGATGAAATTAGTAAAGCATGGTGAGTTTGAAAAGACAACAAATGGGGTAATGTGCATTAATATACATTGAAAGAAAAACTTGACGTCTGCAGCGATTAGGGTGATGACAAGTGATTGTATGGAACAGGATATAGATGAATTTGTACTTAATAGACTAGCGACCAAGGGGGTGGGTTTTCTAAAAAAAGGTTTGCAATAAAAAGGAAAACCTTAACGTTTACCACAATTTGGGTGTTCACAACAGGTGAGCAAATGGGACAGGATAGAGGTGGATTTGTACTTAGTAGACTATCGTTCAAACAGGGGTTGAGGTTTAATAATCATGTTTAATCCCCAACTTGTGGGGGGCAAGCCGTCAGGCATGATCATAAGGTTACAATCAGAATAAAGGCATGACTGGCGGGGACTGAGTACATGGGGGTTTGGGTGAGGAAATAGGACAGCACTATAGGCGGCGAGCCGTATCCAATGTAAACGTGGTCACCACTAAACCGGTACTGTATGGTAAAGTACAAGAGAACTACAGCAAACCGGTATAGGCATGCAGAGAGGTGGTGTGTTTGGGAATGAACGGAGTGGACTTCCGAGTCAATGGACATTCGGGTCTGTATGCCCTCGCGGAAAGCGAACAGTTTGCTCCCCTGTTTATACTGTTCGACTTGTTTAGGGAAATGATGGGCGAACAGTATCTCGTGAAGGCATGTGATGGACAAACTGGCGTTACAAATGCGGGCAGCCAGAGTATTGTTCGACTGCAATGTCATGTTGTGCAAATTCCATATTCAAAAAGCCCTCAAAAAGCACGTATGTATTATGCAACATTTACGTATTTTTGGTCGCAGATACACTCTGAAAATCAATCGTCAAAGATGGCGTTGTGCTAACAAACCACTACGATATTATCGCCGCTGTAGTGCTCCCAGTTTGTCAGCCGCCGGCTGTCCGCTATTATCGACTATATGGTTGTCTTGACATACTTTACAGGTTAGATTGGAGAATTCTGGTGTTTGACAACAAACTTTCACAATTCGTCAGCACCTGAGAGCCTTAAGTTTTCCGGACCTCCAACGATTTATCCGATAAGATGGAACGCGTCTTTCGTGATGACAATTCAAGATAACCATTATCGGGATCTCTGAATGTATTATTCCGTGTTCGACTAGTAAAGCCGATATAAATAAAAAGTACTTACAGAGGTAGCAACTACGCACATTCTGCATCCAAAAGAGCCTTGCAGTTTCTAGGAATCTCTGGGTGTTCACAACAGGTGAGCAAATGGGACAGGATAGAGGTGGATTTGTACTTAGTAGACTATCGTTCAAACAGGGGTTGAGGTTTAATAATCATGTTTAATCCCCAACTTGTGGGGGGCAAGCCGTCAGGCATGATCATAAGGTTACAATCAGAATAAAGGCATGACTGGCGGGGACTGAGTACATGGGGGTTTGGGTGAGGAAATAGGACAGCACTATAGGCGGCGAGCCGTATCCAATGTAAACGTGGTCACCACTAAACCGGTACTGTATGGTAAAGTACAAGAGAACTACAGCAAACCGGTATAGGCATGCAGAGAGGTGGTGTGTTTGGGAATGAACGGAGTGGACTTCCGAGTCAATGGACATTCGGGTCTGTATGCCCTCGCGGAAAGCGAACAGTTTGCTCCCCTGTTTATACTGTTCGACTTGTTTAGGGAAATGATGGGCGAACAGTATCTCGTGAAGGCATGTGATGGACAAACTGGCGTTACAAATGCGGGCAGCCAGAGTATTGTTCGACTGCAATGTCATGTTGTGCAAATTCCATATTCAAAAAGCCCTCAAAAAGCACGTATGTATTATGCAACATTTACGTATTTTTGGTCGCAGATACACTCTGAAAATCAATCGTCAAAGATGGCGTTGTGCTAACAAACCACTACGATATTATCGCCGCTGTAGTGCTCCCAGTTTGTCAGCCGCCGGCTGTCCGCTATTATCGACTATATGGTTGTCTTGACATACTTTACAGGTTAGATTGGAGAATTCTGGTGTTTGACAACAAACTTTCACAATTCGTCAGCACCTGAGAGCCTTAAGTTTTCCGGACCTCCAACGATTTATCCGATAAGATGGAACGCGTCTTTCGTGATGACAATTCAAGATAACCATTATCGGGATCTCTGAATGTATTATTCCGTGTTCGACTAGTAAAGCCGATATAAATAAAAAGTACTTACAGAGGTAGCAACTACGCACATTCTGCATCCAAAAGAGCCTTGCAGTTTCTAGGAATCTCTATGAATTATTTCAGCTGCAGAACTATCTGAATATTTTGTCAATTAATAATAATAATAATGTTTATTCCCAACTTGTGGGCGACATACCATCCGGCATGAACATACGTTTACAGTCAGAACGAAGCATGACTGGGGGATTTGCGGGTAGTGCGGATTGCGCTAAAAGAGGACAATGTCATAATAGCCGATGAAATAACAATAGGTTTCTTTCCCAACTTGTAGGGAACAATGGGCATGAGGTCCGACTAGTTCTAAGACATAGCCGGCTGGCATCAACTAAAACTGAAAACCATTGCTAGCCATGAGTGACCTTGGGCGGTTGGGTAAATGGCCGGATTCACAACGAGCAAAAGTGGAGATGGAGATAGAATAAGTCAAATTGGGAGCACATGGCGAGTTTCGTCTCAAAAATGTGGTTCAATCTGAAACTAAGCAGACTCACTGGTTGCACTGCCGTGGGGAAGCCAGGTGCAGGGGATAGGCGGGATGGGGACATGGCGCTAATACATAGGGCGAACCGAACACCGCATACGGAGTTGAACTTGTGGAAGAGGCAAGCCGAAATTGTGGCAGAAAACCAGACTAGCCAACTCTGAGCAAAAATTCATCTCAGAGACGGGGCCGGGTGAAAAATTTGCTCGTAGTTGCGACTACAGGCTCGATTGGACGAGGAGTTGCGGTCGATATTCTGAAGAGAATAGTTGCGGGAGTACCATCACACTGGGTATGATGGTGCCATCAACAGTATCGCGAAGTCGCGGTATTTCGGGCAAATCAGGGGGTACGACAGGCGATATATTTCAATAAACAGATAAGTGGGAGTGCAACAACCCTCGGGATGTATGAGGTGAAACAAAAAAACGAGGCTTACGTACAGTGGAAATTGGAGAAACCCATTTGCCTTCTAATGATTATGCGCCTTGGTATCGCGACAGTTGTGTTTAATGTCTGACAGGATGGAGTCACTGATATTCCTGGTCACCAGCGCAGTATATGTGCTTTTAATAGGTGAAAGGCTGTGCGTGGTCTTGTTCCTACCCTAGTTCATCGGTCGGGAGCCTATCCCACACTATCCCGCGCATGTTACGCACAGGTTTGCGTACAAACTAAGGTACGGATGCTTTGCTTGCTGTGAAACTTGCCTTGCCGGAAAGCAGTGGTGGTGACTTTTCGGAGAGGACAGCCTTTCCGAAAACACTTACGATCAATAAAGAGGGGTTTCACATTCTAATCTGAATTCGATGCCTGAAGTAAAAACGTGTCTGGAGAAGATTTGTTGGTGGTCATCGGAGCACACAAGTTTACAATGCCGCATCATGTTGAAGGGCGGGTAAAATAGTTTGCCGCGGAAAGTTTGTCCTCCACACATCTAAGAGAGCATAAACGTTACCATTGGTAAAATAAAAGTCTAATGTTGCTCTTAGATACACACTCATTTGAAGTGCGCTCTTTAGTTTGATTTTTAGGTGAGGAAGAGCATCTGCGTGGATGGAAAGTTTTGGAAGGTGCAGAAAGCTGAGAAGAAAGGAGCAAAATACGTTAGGAGTGTGTGCAAACTATTCGAGTTAATACGAGCGACATGTCCAAAGAGGCTTGTGGTGAACGAAGCAAACACCGATAAAAACATATTGCTTATCTCTAAATAGAAATACTTTGATCTTTGGGTTTAACACTTTCAACAAAAACTCAAATAGCCATCTGCATTTGTCCAGCCGGTTTCCCGACCTGCAACAGAGCTCTGGAGACTACACCTGGAATCCCCGGCCGCCTAAAAAATCAAATGCCCTTTCGCCCTCCAGTGGAGTGACACTCTGTGTGTCTTCGCGACCCACTGAGCCATAGTAACGGTGTCCGCGTTGCACTCGTAGAGTCTATCATGCCAAGTTGGTTAATCGTTAAAGGTTTGACAAAATAGCATTATGGTCCTCCAGATTGGTTGCTGGAACGTGGTTGGCGACTTGTTCTTTGAAAAAAATTAGTCACGTGCCACGTCGGCTATCACGTGTTATCCCCAAACCTGTTGCCTAACCCAAAGCAGGGCGAGTAAAGGAAAACAAGTTACTGCTGAAATATATCTTCTCTCTCATCACCGTTTCCTATACCTAATTGATAGCTACGACCTAGTAGGCCCATCGGCTAGGACTTCCGACTCGCTTAGTCTTGCGTCGGTCTTGGCCTCGACATTCGAGCGTCAGCTGACTCCAATCGCCTCATGCATCTTGAGGCCGATAATCGAGCCTTGACACCCTATGGATCTGGCTGCCATTAATTTATGACTCTGAAGCAAGCAGGACAAGGTGCTTTTACCCTTAAACCGGACTCGCTTGTTATTGGTGTGCGCTGTGTATCAGATGCAATATTTCAAGATGCAATTACAGTAGTTGAGCTAACTGCCACATCACCACTCACTTCCGGTTGTACACCTCCGTCGATCCAGAGACCACTGGGTCAGGATGGACAGGGGTCAGCATTGTGCTGTCAAGGAAGGGGAGGATCCTCGCCTGGGTGGACACTCGTTGCTCTTCGCCTCCGTACAGTTCGCCTGACAACGTCCGTGACGTAGTCTCACAAGCGGAAATTTGATCGTCCTCTGGTTGTCGGGTCTGCTTACGCCCCAACTGACGGTAGCTCTGACACCATCTGAGGCAAGTTTCATGACTCCATGAATGCTGTGCTACTATGAGCGAAAATTCTAGATATATTTGCGGTTTACAATAACCGCTAGAGTGGGGGGACAGCGCATATGCGATTCAGTTGGATGCTCTGCCTTGGCTGTACTCGATACGTACGTCCAATGGCAGCTAGTGCTTTGTCTGTCTGTTGACGACAGTATCAACTTCCGAAAAACTGAGGTCGTCTGGCCGTATGCTGTTCTCCAACAGCCAGCCACGGACGCGAACGGGTCACGTCATCACTTACCGACGGCATTCCCACTATCTCGAGTAGAATGAGCCTCATTAAAATGCGTGAAGGTGAAAGAAGGCTCGACCACTCTTCTTCAGTGCCGGTCCTCATTAGAGTTTCTTAAGGCTCTGTTTTGGGACGAGTTCTGCTTCTGATCTAGGTCAACAGCCTTCCAGGCGCTCTATCAAGTCCATGTCTACTTTTCGCGGACGACTTGAAATCTGGAGGTTCAGATGCTTCTACCCTAAAAATGGATGTGGACGCTTCAAAGTGGTGGGCGTTGGACTGGCTACCTCTCCTGAGTGACGAAAAGTGTGCCCATACGTCATTCGGAGGAGACTTGGCGAACCCCTTTGTCGCGCACCGCACCATGAAAGGTTAGCTCAAAAGGCATTCGCCGTTCTACAGATGATTCGGCGAACCCTTCCCTGCATCACGTGCAAGGATTTCCAGACAATCTATGGGGTCCACATCAGAGTGCTTCTTGAATACGTCAACCAAGCCGTCTACCCAGACGTGACCTTCGTTGAGCGTGTCCAACGAGCTGCCACAATAGTGGCTGCTGGCCTTCAACCCGTTGATTATGAAATGCCCACAACACAAATGCCCAAAGATGAACACAACTCGGCCGTCAGGAGAGATGACTCTCTATTCCTAATATACATACACGAGGATCTAGAAAGCCACAAAATCAATCTAAAAAATGCAAAAAATTTGACACACGGAAACACGCGGCATGAAAGTGAACTTCGGTAAGCCAATATCTCAAAAAAACAATATCTCAAGCCGAATACTCAAGGAGAAGCAACTATCGGGTTCACAAACACATAAACAAGGAGAGCTTTGGAGTCATTTCAATAAAGGCCGCAAGCCGGAATTTGGAAGGGTCTAGAACAGGGATCACTCCAGCACGAGCGGATTACGAGGTCGACCGATGATGATGGGCTCAGAGGAGTGCTATAATAATAATAATGTTTATTCCCAACCAGTGGGTGGCATACCCTGAGGTATGATCCTTCGTTTACAGTCGGAATAAAGCACGACTGAGTGATTGGCGGGTACTGGGGATTGCGCGACAAAAGATGGCAATCATAAACTGTGGACAACAGACTAGGTCACTCCTAAACCTGTATGGGAAATGAAACAAAATTACCAGGAGTGTACAATAATAATAGGGTTATTTCACAACCCGTAGGGAACATGCCGATTGAAGCACGATCGTGTCGTTACAACCTGAACGCGGCAGGCAAATACACGGTGAAGAGGAACATACAATCAGAGACCTGCTTATTATGTGAAGTGTCACCCCAATTATGAGAACCGAAAACAAACAAGGACAGTGGGCCTGTTCCAAGGTGGCGCCAGCCGAGATGAACTAAAACTGAAGACCGTTGCTGGCCATGAGTAAACTTGGACGGTTGAGTAAATGGCTAGGGTCACAAAAAGCGAAAATGGGAATGGAGATTGAAGAATCTGGAGGCAAATGACAAGTTTTGTCTCAAGAGTATGGTTTAAATTGAAATCGAGTAGATTCACTGATCTCACTGTTGTGGGGACCTCAGGTGTAAAGGATAGTTTTGATGGGAGATGGCACCAATGCTTAGGGCCAAACGAACTCCGTAAAGGGAATTGAACTTGTGAAAGAGGAAACCCGAAATTACGGCAGGAGACTAGGTTGGTTAACTCCGAACGATAGTTTCGGCGGTTTAGAACAGGTCGGTTGGGGCCGGGTGAAAAACATGTTTTGTGTAGTTGCGATTACAGGCTCAACTGGGCGAGAGATTGCAGTCGGTATGCTGAGGAAAATAGTCGCGGGAGTGCCATCAGACTGGGTATGGCAGTGTAATGCCGTCATTCCACTAACGTACTTCGGTTTCTGGACAGCCCGTAACGGTCGTCAGGGTTGCCGCAATTGGAGAAAGGCTAATCATTTCCATGGGAGCTGGATCTGGGTTAGTCGGGAAGATAGACACTGAAAGGGTCAGGCCGATGCGGAGCCACGGAAAATTTCCAGTCAGTAGGAGGACTATGTGAGTGTGGGCCGGGAACAAGCCACATTGAGCGAATTGCGCGGGGCGTTTGCCCAACTACAGCCGAAGTTTGAAGCTTGGGAGAAGGGAGAATGAGAATGGAATGGGATGAGAGCAGCAGCATCTGGTGTGTACCAGGAGGCATTCAATAGAAGAATCCAAAAGGAGTTGACGGAAATCCAAATGAACCCAGGAAGAGGTGGGTATTGTTGGCAAACCTAGGAGCCGGGTACTAGCTGGGTAAGAGTATGTGCCTAATTTCGGGAAGTTAAGTACTCAGCCACCGAGGCGGGGAGGGTAGTCGTTGGACTAGTTGGAACAGGCGATTACATGGTGAGATTACACGGCGGTAGTTCATAGCTCAACAAAAAATCCAGTCATATGGTCGCAATTGTCCATTGAGGGCGTTAATGTAAACAGAGACAGCAGACAAATAATAAGCGGTCGGGCAACAGCTTCAGAGATAATGGATAGGAGTCTACTACGTCAACTCAACAGGAAAGTAAAAGTATGGGTTGCCAGTCACCGAGTCGCTGCTGACAGCCCCAAGAAACGAATGGTGCAAGGCAAAAACATCCATTAGGTGCTCGCTATGGCTGCTGGTAGTCAGGAAATAATGAGGACTGTACCCTTTATGTGTATATGGTTGCTTCAGAGAATAAGAGGGAAGTACGTGTGTGTTATGTCTGGATGATGGAGTGGACTTGAGGTGGTGCAACCCAACTGAGACGAGGGTGGTGACCCCTTGCACGTCGATGCTAGGCGTGAGCTTCACACAGTACCTTCAGGTTACCCATGTACATACATGTATGTTTAATCGACTGAAAGTACTGCTGCCATTCGCTTGTATTCCTTGGTGCTGCCAGACAAGTGATAACCGGGACAAGTCCAATTCAGCTACAGACAAACAACAATGGTGCTCTTTCATGGCTTTTCCCGAATTAAAGGCCAGGCTCAGAACCACCAGCGATGGGTGATGCACCCGTGCTATTGGGGGTGTGTGGCGGGTATATGAAAGCACCATGGTGCAACGTAACAAAGTGGCCTTCCCTACAAGGCGTACCCGTCCACCATCCCCCGTGCATGATACCAGATCTGCAAGGCGACAAGCCACCAAGCAGTCACAATTGCGGTTTGTGCATTATTAAATAACTCCAACTACCGGATATTGCATCAGGCTAGGGGGAAGCCAGGCCAATAAAACTGCTCAGTCGTTTCGAACAGCCAAACAGCAAACAGCCACTGGAAGAGGCAAGTCGCGGAGACAAATGAAACCTTTTGACCTTTTGAGCCATGGGAGTAGAATGGAGATGTTCAGGGCCTGTGTACTATGGCCAAGCGACAACGAAGCGTTGGTGTCAACCGCCATGTCAAGTAGAGGCGCGCCACAGTGTTATGTGCACGTGTGAATGAGTGGTACCAAACAAGTATTTCATTCATTGTGCATCTTCAGGCCTACTGCTTGATGTGCTTGCTCTGCACGTAGTCAGAGGAAGCGGAATGGTTCTGAATAGTCAGGAAATGAGTCTTCGGTTCAGCTAAGTTTAGTCGAATCTAGTTAAATCAATGTACCAGACGTTAAATAAAGCCGACAGAGTTTATCAGGGATGGGACCAGGCTTGAAAGAACCAGGAATAAGTTGAGTGGGCACAGAGGCCTAAGGCCGGAGGTAAGGAAATGCAACGAGGTCATTGGAGACGGGCAAGAAAGCAATTACGATGGTAGCCGCCAGACACAATGTGCAACACAACTACGCTTCGGAGGGCAGGTGCAGATGTAGTCCGAAGAGGCGAAATTCTGCAGAAGAGTTAGGGTAAGATGGTGATTTATGGACAAAAACAATTGGGAGGGTAGTTGTCTCACTTGGGGGTTAACGCTTGGGGGTGGGAATGAACATGCTTAGACCAATTATTAGGACAGTTACGATGAGAGGC
The DNA here is from genome assembly GCA_003604175.2 of Clonorchis sinensis. Classification (NCBI taxonomy): domain Eukaryota; kingdom Metazoa; phylum Platyhelminthes; class Trematoda; order Opisthorchiida; family Opisthorchiidae; genus Clonorchis; species Clonorchis sinensis. The sequence goes on from CM030369.1 coordinate 83,894,434, forward strand.
CAAGTTGGAAGGGCTTAAAGCCTATTCCAAAGAAAGTATCCAGTGAAAGCTGTGGCACGTAAAGATGCTCGGCTCCGTCAATAGAAAGGTAAGAGTCGAGAGTCTTTCGAAAGCCTACATGAGATGATACAGTACGGATATGGGAGGGGAGCTTGGCCGCTCAGTATTTGCACAATGGAATTGATTTCTCTAAAGCCGCGACATTTTCATGATTGCCACTTCATAGTGTAGACTGTATAATGCATATGTTCGTGTATTGTTGCAAAATCTCTCTATTGGTGATTTGTTTAAGTGAACGAATCTTCAAGGTTAGTAACCACCATCGACTGTGAATATGCTGCCTAATGTAACAAGAAGTCGCGAATTGCACAAAAAGGTCACTCACAATGCACAGAAGTTTCAGTTAGTTTTGCAGCTGAAATAATTCTATGAACACTCTAGAATGTGCATGTTCCTGATGGATACAAAATATGCGGTGGTGCCATTCCTGTAAACAATTATTGCTCGATAATTGCTGTTACAAGTTAAAATTGCGTAGGCTGCGTTCATTATTGGCGAAAAATCGTGCAATTTTGTTGTCTTGTTGCAGAGTCTTCTGTTCTAGCCTGCGAATTATGCCGGGAAGACCACGATGTTGGTCAATAAGCCAGATGGGACTAACGTGTGGCTAGTGGTCCACGATGCCTAATCAACTAGCCACACGAACCTACGTCGAGCATAGCGGACAGCTGAACGAACCTAGCTGACGCACACGACTAACATGCGGCCAGTGGTCCACGAACAAACCAACCTAGCTGGCCGGAGCGCACACGTCTTCCGTTAGCCGTCGATTAACTGGAAGCCGATCGTACAAAAGTTCTGACAACTTATGTTTGTGTTCAAGAAAATAAGAGGTGACCTGCCAAGTGGTTCCTTCGCCTCCGTAAACAGAACCGCACTGGTCAGCCAATGCTTCTCGTACTGTCTTTTATTAGCGAACACGTCCAGCCTACTAGCTTCTTTGGATGCCTCGACATTTTGTTGGCCTTGGAGTTCGCGTGCTGCATTTGTAATACAGCCATTCGTAACGCAAAGGCAGCGTTGGTGCTTCGATTACTGGACAAACGCACCAATACCACATAGTTTTCCTTCATGTACTGAGTTAAAGCATTCTCAAATGCCGTGAAGGATGAAGAAGACACGACCTCGAATTTTTCAGCAAACGCCTGTACAACCACCTCCGAAGCCATTGTACAACAGGTTCAAAGTCGAATGTGCGCAAAAAAAATTTCGAAGGGGGAATGATTAAAACAAATCGCAAAAAATGACCGCAGATGAGGTTGAATTTTGGTCTGAGCACATATGCAAAGAATTGGAAGATTTTGACCGTAGAAATTTTTCATTTCGCTCGCAAGGGTTTTGCAGAAAAATGCATTGTGTATCCACGGCGCGTGTGTATCAATCCGCGAACTCGTTAAAACCATCCTTTGATTGGTCAGAATGTCAGCCAATGTGGATCGAGCATTTATAGCTCGACACTTCTTGCCCACTCCTAAAGCGACCCTGTGGAACATTTCGTGATAACCTTATAAGTACGCCTGTGGTAGTCTTCTTTTGTCTCCACAAAGAACTATCTCAAGTTACCGTACGTTCTGAAGTGACCTAGTGAGCGGAGTAGGAAGTCAAGAACTGACAAAGATGTTGCACCGCCACCAGCATGCCACAACACTACGAGCTTGGTTATCAGCTCGCTTTCATTGATGATTACGCATGTCGAATCAGAGTAATTCCGTCTACTTCAGTGGGTTCCCGTAGCTCAACCATCTTGATTTTACCTTGCTAGAAAACCTTTTGAAGCGCAGTCACATCGACGATGGTGATTTGTTGGCAGATTAATGGAAGAGAATGGAATAAACCAGGATCTCGGCTTTTAGGTCTGTCTGTCAGAGACATCAGGCTTCACCAAGTGAACACCGGATAACATAAAAATCAGCAGATCTTGGTGCTGTTAAAAAAGCCATACCAACAACTAATCACCACGGTTGCGCATGCAGATCCCGAAAACGTAGAGGATGCATCGACCACATTTACATCGATAGAGCGTGTAGAATAATGTCACTCTTTGAGGCGTCTAATCTTTCTTGTTGATCTGAAGACTGTTTTGGCTGTGTCTTTCCTCACAAACTGTGGTGGTGCCTATCGAAATGCCCATTCCAAATTTTTATCCCTTATCAACGCACCTGCCTGTGCTATGGCATCATAGTTGTATCTCGGCTCTTGCGTGGCCTTCGAGTGGCACGATACCGAAATGGTGCCACGGCTCAGCCATTATTATTACTATGTCAGTTCCTGCTTAGTGAAGTAACCCTCCAATAAACTCAAGGGTCTTTTCCCATCTTTCACCCCTCCGAGTTACTCTCTGTTTAATAGGATAAGACAGTTGTTGCTTGGACCATGATTCGATGTAGACCGCATTTCTGAAACGCATACAAGGCCGCAGTTTGTTCGTGCACCCCGAGTCGCTCAGGGCTAACACACCAATTCGCGCTTTGCGTGTCTGGTGGTTGTGGTTACTGGTTCATGGGCAACATGAAGCTTTCTCAGACCTCGTGCATGTCAGCTAGGCATCGAAAGGGTACTACAGCTACGGGAGCTCCAAAGACTTCCACACACAGTGCCCTTCATCAGCTACGTCCATCCTTTCCATTCCAACTCAGTTTCGTAGTCGATGAGAAGATTGGAGGAACGCTGGAAATTCTTCAAAACTGGTTCAAATAGTTGCTGACGAAAGTCTTGTCGTTCTGAAATATGCAGACGCCATCATTCTGGTCTTCGAAGAGGAAAAGGGCTCGGCTGTTTTTGGATGAGCTGACCAAAGCCATGTGCTTCGCACCCACAGTGTGTAAGGTCATGTTCCTGAACATGCAGTTACCGAGCACATCACTTGTGTTCCGGAGAGAGACTCGACACTTTAAGCCGTTTTATGTGTATTTGAAGTTGTAGTGTGACCGAAGAGGCTAATGCTCAGGTCCCTAAGGAACGGGTTGTGTTTGCCGATTTGAAACACCTATGATGGCAACGCGGCACGTCCCTGAATTCCAAGAGATGTGTGTCAGACTAAAGTACTGGCTGTTTTGCAATATGGCTGTGAGCCGTGGCCTCTCCAAACAGCTGAATTCAGACTGTCATGATTTTTGTGTGCTTATTATTTATACTTACCCTATATACTCGTATTGAACCTTTGTATGTACATTCCAGCTCATCCACACTTGTTTTTAGACGAGTAAAACGCTGTTTATCCTCGATAACCCGGGCTCTGTTCTAACTCATTCTCGGACACATTCTAAACGCCTCAATGGCCTCAATAACCGGGCCCTCTGAGTCGTCGATCACAACCGAAACCTGTTGGCGGTCGAGCTTCTTTGCTGCAATGATCCCGTGTGCTTTACTAGCTAGAACTCAGTTCGTCAAGGTTCACTCATTCCAGGATAGCACGCAATCTGTGCCAAGTTGGTTGACAGATGGTTCTTGCCGACAATTTGTTCTATTTTTCGATTGGTGGATCTTGTGTTTCCGAAACATGCACAGCTCGGTCATTCATCTCAAGCCGCTCCGGGGAACCCAAATTTCTCGCATTTTACTCTTCGCACATCTGTTTATCTCGATGCTGTGGTACGTGGTATGTTCGGCATGGGAGCTGTAGTTAGCCCCAGGACTGAATACATCGTACTGGAGTTGATTCCAATATACGGTCGCTGTTAGGTTGACTGGTTCAATCAAGATCAATACATCTCGACTTAATGTTTGTTATGTCATCATGCCATCACAGAGACCGCAGCCCTGAAGCTGAGAAGACAGTGAGGAATTTGTCGTGGTTGCTCCGGTCAGCAAGAAACAGATATATTGATTCTTCAGATGTTCTCAGTTTTCAGGTTGGCCGACTGGTTGAAACCTATCTTGGCGGTCAGTTCGGAGTTGACACTCAACGCATAGATAATGGACAGCCGTTTCTTATATTATGCGCCGAACATCTTTTGCTTCCCGCCTGCACAAGCGCTCACTACGTGTGACCTGGAGGCCACCAACTGCCAGCTAGCTGTGGACTTCGTTGGATCATGTGACAATCAGTCACCGGTGGAGAGCGACTTGGAGTACACCAATCAACTTCAACCACAACATTGTGCGGGCAAGCTGCAAATTGTATCTAGTCAGTATCGTTTAGAATTGTCTGAGATGTTCCCAGAACCCGATGATGATTTGGATGACGACTGGATAAATGTCAAATAGGTCATGATTACTGCTTTTGAATCCGTCATCTTGCGGACGATCGCGCACCCAGTTAACACTGAAGCTCTGGCTAAAGCAAGAAAAAACGTACCTGCAACAAGCAACTGCGATGGCACTGCAGTATTCCAGCCCTCGTGCTCCTTCTGGTGGCATGGCAGTTAGGCACCGAAAGGGTGCTACAGCTGAACGATAATAATGCTGATTTGGAGAACGACTAGAAGATGAAGAAAGCCTTATTCACTGCTTCCGTCACGAAGAGACTGGACCTTACTGTAGTGTGACGGCTTGAGCACCTCAGCGACCCATTGCGCTATATTGCCGGGTGTTCCCGCGACACTCACAGAGTCTCTCACACCAGGTTGTTCAGTGGTTAAAGGTATGACGAACACAGTCTCCTGGTTCTCCAGGTTGGGGGTTGGAACATGTGGCGACTTGTCCCGTAAAAATGGTAATACATTTGCATTTCCCGCCCAACACCGCTGCGTTGCGGTTAGGCTTTTGAGCCAAAGGCTTTGGTTGAGAACCCTAATCTCCTCCTGTCGTTTCGGAACACATTTGTGGATTCCGACCACGCGCTTGTCCGGATTCGCTTTTCCCTGTGTTTTCCAGGGCCACGTAAGGTGCGGACAAATCGCTTGGCAATTGAAAAACTGGCAGATCCGGATGTTAGACGAACTTACCAGAATAGTCTTTCAGAGTTTCCTCCAAAGGCTCCACCAACAGATGCGAATCCATACTGGGACGAGATTGCCACCTCTTTGCATAGTGCTGGGAATTTTCGCCTGTGGCAGGACACCACCAGGCTCATTCAAGCACTGGAAAGCAGACCGAACGGTAGCACTGCTTAAATCTCGGAGAAATACCGGAGCCGGCTCCGAACATAACTTGATGCGGCGAATTATCAGACATCAAGTGAAGGTGAGCGTATGAGCCGACCGTGAAGTGTGGACACAGAAAGCCAAGGAAATGGAAGAGGCTCAGAAAGCCAGTAATCCCCAAGGATTATTTCAGTTGATCCGTACGACCGGTCCCCGGAAGCCGCCTGCGAGCGAAACCATCAAGGATCGGAAGGGAGTGACTATCTCGACTAAGGAAGAACGCATCGACCGTTTGGCCGAATACTTTGAACAACAGTTGTCATGGCCACCAGCTGGTACCCATCTGGAGCCCACTGGCGACGCAGAACCATGGACCGTGAACGTGGAACCACCTACGGCCTCGGAGGTTTATGACTGCATATGTTCTCTTAAGCGCCACCGAGCCTCTGGTCCGGATGACCTCCCACCCGCATTGTTCAAAGATGGGGGTGAAATCCTCAGTCAACGCCTGTCTGATCTGTTTGCCTGCATCTGGGAAAAGGAGTCTGTCCCAGACAACTGGGGAGAGTCGGTGATAGTGCCCATTTTCAAAAAAGGGGCTCGTAGTGAGTGTGGCAACCACAGGGGGATCAGCTTGACCCCGGTCGTAACGAGACTGTTGGCGTCACTTGTGCTTCGTCGCCTTACGGTGGCTCGTGAGACACTGTCTCGAGAGCAGCAAGCGGGATTCCGGCCTGGTAGGGGTTGCGTTGACCAAATCTTCACACTTCGTCAGGTGCTAGAACAACGCCATACGTATAAGCGACCCACAATTCTAGTATTCTTGGATTTCCAAGGCGCATTTGACTCGGTTGACCGGTCTGTTCTGCTTGACACGCTTGCCCACCAAGGAATGCCCCGGAAGTTCGTGAACATAATAAGCTCTTTGTATTCCAAGACTTCCGGACGTGTGAGAGTATACGGCGAGCTCTCCAAAAGCTTCCGTACACAAAGTGGCGTCCGTCAGGGATGCCCACTCTCCCCATTCCTGTTTAACTTCGTGATCGATGAAATAATGAGACGAACGCTGGAAGGTCTCCAAAACCCCGGTGTTCAAATAGCCTCTGACGAAAACCTTGTCGATCTGGAATATGCAGATGACATCGTTCTTATCTTTGAAGAGGAGGAGAAGGCGCAGGTGTTTTTAGATGAACTGACCAAAGTCATCCCGTCCTTTGGTATGCACTTTGCACCCAAAAAGTGTAAGGTCATGCTCCTGGACATGCAGTCACTGAACACGCCACTTACAATCCAGGGAGAGGTACTGGAAGTTGTGGAGCGTTTTACATATCTTGGAAGTTGTATTAGTTCTGATTGTAGTGTGACAGATGAGGTAAATGCACGAATCTGCAAGGCTCGGGTCGCGTTTGCTAATTTGAGACACCTATGGCGTCAAAGAGGTGTGTCCCTGAATCTCAAGGGACGCGGGTATCAAGCTACAGTGCGGGCTGTTTTGTTGTATGGCTGTGAGACTTGGCCTGTTCGAGCAGCGGAACTGAGACGTCTTCAGGTGTTCGACAATTGTTGTCTCGGAACCAGAGCTCGTGTGGGTTGGTGTCAGCAAATTCGTAACGAGGCAGTTAGAAAGCGAGTTTTGGGTTGTGCAACGGGCACTTCCATTTAAGAATGTGTCAGGCACCAGAAGCCGTGTTGGTTGGGATATGTGTTGCGCATGCCTAACCGTCGTTTGCCGAACAGAGTGCTATTTTCCATGCCCAATTCAGAGTGGCGTAAGCAGAGAGGTGGCCAACCCTTGACCTGGCAGAGGGGTATGAAAGAAAATACGAAGCGTTTGGCTGCTGTCGGTGCTACTCGCCTTCCAGGATGGGGACCGTGTGACCCTCTGCGCCTGGTTGGTGACACTACAAGATATGGCTGCTAACCGTTGTCAGTGGCGATCTTGTTGTCAGTTTCTATCCAGATTGCCTGAATGAGTGTTTGGAGGTGTAGGCACCTCGGAATGATTGTAATAAGCTAGCACTATGTCCGTCCCCCGTCCACCTTTTATTCTTTTCGTCACAATAAGGCTTTCAAATAAATCATGGTTGTACGGCAGCGAAGCATCGGTGTTGAACAATGATGTCATGCTGTTGCTGATGATGTTGTTGCCAAATAAACCGTGCAGGGGCGACTCAGTGGGTATCCAATCAAGTTGAAACGCTTCCACTCGGTCGCTCAATACGATGCCCACGCCGGCATATCCAGCTGCGGCGGCCTCTGCATTACCAGACATAGCAGCCGCAACCTGGAAGAGAGCGAGGGGACGTCAGTTCGCTTGCAGTACTTGCGCCCTGTATCCTTGTTTCTGACAGGCAGCGCACATCAATGTAGAGGGAATCCAGAACACAAGCAAGAGCCACCTGTTGCTCTGCTTGCTTCAGTTTGCGAACATTAAAGGTGGCTAAGTAGACAGGCTTTCGGGGTTTTAAAACAGATTTTGAAGAGCATAGAGTTGTTGCATGAGTCAAACGTACAGAAGCTGCAGCTGAGTGTGATGCACGGTGATCAAAGCGGTCAACCGCAGTGCTGAGACCTGCGGAGAGAGTATTCAGATTTGGGTGGGGTAGAGTAGAAGAGGTAAAACATGATTTCAAGGGGGAAGGCATCAGCAGTAGCCTGTTTTCGCTTATTCGCCCAGCTGTGTGCAGCAAGTATGGCGTCCCATCTGGTGGCACCACGCAACGTTTGATGTGTCATGGTTGTACGTGGGCTGGGATTCTGCCAGGGCGCCCGTACCTAGAGAGAATGTTACTGGATGTTCCTCACATTTCTCTAACACATTAAGGATTGAAATATCCCCGGACGTTTACTCAAAAGCACTGAGTACACCGAAGATATCTCTTTTCTTGGATTGGACGAACAATTTTAAGTAACCCAAATAATTTTGTTGGGTGGTTGAAGCCCGCAAAGTGTATAGTACTACTGTTAGACTGTGTTGGACCAAATCTCCTGCTTGCAGATAAACCAGTTGATGTGATAGACAAGTTCATTTATCTGAACACCGGCATAGCTCCCGGCGAATTGGTGAAAGACGAAAGCACTGGAGGGCCTGTGAGGCGTTTTTTAACGTTCTAAATGTGAGGCACCGATATGACATCACTTTGGCTGTCAAGGATGGAGTGTATATTGCTGTGGTTTAATACATCCTACGTAAATCAGGGGCATGGCAGCTGCGTGCAGATCTTTGCAGACTCTGCCTGTGGTCATCGTATCTTTGATGCATTACGCGGGTTTGGGAAGACATCGAATCAGTACGCCAGGATGTTTTCAAGAAGAATAACCCTCATTAGATAGGTCGACAGGTCACACTCCATGTGTTGACTGGTTCGGTCATATACTTTGGAGGCCAGAGGACCGTCCGTCTCATAGCCATGTGTTGAATAGAAAGGACACATGGGTAATCAGTCCGTCACTTGTTAATAAAGCATGAAGACCGTTGTCAACCAATTCAGTCGCGTTGGAAACTGCTATCTTCCGAAGAAGGACACTGAGACTAGGCAAACCAGTAGTTAGTGAACTGGATGACTATGGCCCCGCCAGACACCCACTGGCGGTACCAAATCAAATATGTTGCCTTCAGTGCGTAGATTTTTCACTCCATGCCCAATCAAACCAAACAGAATAAGTTGACGTCAATCAGCTGTTTGGACCGTCGCCTCTAATGTATTATCATTCGTTTATTCTGCTTATCCTCGGAGGAACAAACCGAAATAGCTGAAATCAGTGTCTTGTTACATGGGTTATAGCATAAAAACTGGCTGAAACGGGTGAGTGTATTATTTATTCGTCAGATTAGTACTCTGTGTTGGGCGCGAAGGTCGTTCCCTGCATGTTGAAGATATCGGTGTCTATCTTCATCCGTCCATCACCTATTACCGAGCCTTCGCATTCCATGATAGCAACACATAAGCAGTACAGAAGTGCGGCATCATCTCTTACGCGACAACCGGGTATTTTAAAACCCAACAGCTCTTTACGCCGTCCTTGAAGCACGGTACCGAGAGAGGTAACCACAATGGCAAAAAAGCTGTTTTACCATCCACCTATCGATCTCCGATAGGAAATTTTTCTGTCCCTTCTTGTTTTCTTCGAAATCTGCCGATTGTCATTTCTGAGCACGGGCAACAATCCTTAAATTGGTTTTTCGTCGAATGCTGCTGGGCGGCTATCAGTGTTTTCGAATTCTACCTTTAGTTAAATGTGTGTTCTTGATTCCTCGATTTCCTTAGATTGTAGCTCTCTCCTGCTTCGTATAAGTTAATGTTACCAGAAATCCGATATGCACTGTCCAGAAGTCCAGCATGCACTGCCCAGATCCTCAATCGTCTCGTCCGTCGGTTGCCGACTTCAAATGGAATATTTCCTGGACACCTGATGACACTCAGGATAGTTACTGGGTCACTCATTTGGGAGATCCTACTAGTGTTATGTGTGATGAGGTCTTGGAACGATCACCATGTTCAAACTTGGCATGCTTTTCATGCCAGCCCTACCATTGTATGTTTTATTTTGTAAACCCAAGATTACTCACCAAATACTTTGATCTAGGTGATCTGAAGCTGGTTGAACACAGAAGTCGATCAGAAGATAACAGGTGTTTTCGTGGACGATCTGTACCCAACCGTGGTCCGTGTACTTTGGCAAACGATCCGTTTTTTCGGTCATGGTCCATGTGTATCTCAAGGACACCCTCAAGCTCCAGTACGGGATCTCCACCTGGTTCGATCTCCTCTGGCGGATGTGCACGATCTCCATCTTCTCATCATAAGCTTTCAGTAGGTGTACCCGTTTAGTTATTACCGCTCTCTAATCCCAAATGACAGTAGTTCCTCTCGATTAGCAGACTTTCATCTTACAGTCTCCCATTCCATGGAGACAATTTTAATGGATGAAAAATTCCTTTATTAAACGCTCTGAAAACACCCCGTAACACGACAAGGTCGTTTCCTCTGAATAAATTATTTTTTATTGCTGCACGGAAGTGACCGTTCCTAAAACTCTATCTACTACTCTCTTCTTCCTGACTGAGACTCATCGAGTAGGATGTAGGAGATTGCTGTCCTTTCTAAAAACGTCCAGATTAAACCGCAGATGACTAACAGAGCAAAGCAGAAGCACCTCACAGATGGAGTAGAGCACACTAATCCGTGTACACTGACCTGGAGAAGTAAAGTAACTAAATAAGCTTGATACTGCCATTCTGCTACTGGTTTTGGATTCAGTCGGTGGTGTGCGGATAACAAATGCCTGTCCATTTAGATGGGCAATATAACGGAGTGGTGCGTTTAGCTTTTAGTGTCGTGGTTGAACAACTGGATGACATTTGTCATTTCGCCTGACTGGTTGAGGGGTGGTTCATCTCACGTCCACGTTCACGTTCTCTAGAACGCGGGTATTTGGCTGTCGGTGCACCGCTTGACTGAGTGTGTGAGCCGGTGCACCTCCGCATCAATTGATCGGATGAGGTTCTTCGCTCCTCAAATAAGTATATGAATCTCATTCCGTCGTTCGACCATGTGTGTGCTCTTTTAGTTGTGCGTTGAACATGCGTTTTTCACCGTTTATTCGTCGAGAAGAGGAGCTCACTTGTCTTTGCACCGGTCAGCTATGTGCAGTTCCAGCAGATTCCTTCATTTATTGACAAATGTTTGTTTTCTACCTTCTGTAACGCACAGTCACTGACTTTCAGAAAACACCTGTTTACCTGCCTGTCGGTTCGAATAGGAGATTCCGTCAAGAATAAATGAATTTGTCGTTTTTCATGTTCTCCAACCCTATCGTTCATCTGGACTGATATCTGCATAGGAGTGGCTTTGTTTCGCAAGCAGTACCAACCACAATATCTTTATTAGCTAATATTGCGTGGAATGTTTGCAACTTCATTTTCTTGGACAAACTGTGAGACGTTTCAAAGCAAGCTCTCATGTATTTTAAGAACAATATTCAGTGATCGGACTGACCAGCAAGAACCACGTTTGGCGAACAGACCAACATGCGCTACATCAATGACCAGTAAGTGCACTCGACACTGCCAAAGGATCATTTCGAAAGTGCAGCCTGAGAGGGATTTTGTGTAATACACCCCAACATGCAAGCCCTCTCAACAAGCAATGAAGTCGGCGATCCCGTAGTGTATCGCTTTTCGCGGAAGCCTAAATGTTTTATTATTTATTTAAATAGTTGCTATCAGTAATTATGCTTTTTGTAGTATGGTTTATGGTTTTATTCTAGAAAGTGCTTATTCGTGTCAATCGAAATTGGTTCTAAAAGTTATGTTTCTGTGACATCTCGTTTTGTCTTGTCATATTAATCAGTCATTTCATGTGTGCTGTCTTCACAGCCATCAGATTCGCGGATTTCTACCGACTGTCCGGATAAATCATCATCTCAGCTGTTGCCTCCACCGATGGAAAAACTCAGTTCGTTCCATTCAAGTTTCCGGAGCCTCTTGGACGATAGTCCAAATCCAGGTTGTTCATCATTGGTGGGAAGTTTCGCACATTTATCACAGCAAATCGCTGCTCCCCAATTCGTTCCGAATGACGTCCTACCTTCATCGGGTAATACAATTCAAATCAGTATCGGGGGACTACGAGAAAACACTCTACTTATTCCTGTAAGCTATCCACCTAGACCACGGGTACGCACCACGACTTGTTCTGGTGAATCCGACACCTCCGCTCGTGATTCAGGACTCAGTTCTCATTCTAGTAGTTCTGCCTATTGCGTCACACACCAGGCCTCGGTGTTACGTGATCATCCGGAAATTCCCATTGGTGATTCCAGGCCAAATGAAGGTGTCTTGAAATCACCGCCACCTGTGCCTCCGCATGCACCCAAATCACATGCAGCAGCTGCAAGGGCGGCTGCGGAAAATACTGAAGGTAAGTGTTTTTTTTCCCACAATTTTTTCAGCTCCATGTAAAGATGCCAGTGTGGAAGAGCATTCATACTTCCACTAGTTTGGATTTCTACCAAATGGTGGACAAATCAACCAAACCGCCTGTACTGCAATGTGACGGATACAAAACTCTCACTGTGTGGCTAGTCCCTAGGCGTCGGTTAGCAACCCAGTAACTCCAATTGGTTGTCGCGTAGATTTGCTGAAGAGCTCATTCTTGTGGAACGGGGTTAAACTGCTGGATGTTCGTGTACGTGCCGTCTCGTTTACAGAGTTTTGCCACACATTCCCAATACGATTGATAGCGGCAGCTTCGTTACTCAACAACGAAGCAGCTTGGTATTTTGACGGAATCGGTCTGATCGAATTGCTTGTTGTTTCTGTTGCACAGTGAAGCAGTGATGAATAGTTTGCTTTTTTGGGCCGACGGGGGCTCAACAGTACCGCTTACTGATCGTGTATAGTTCGCGAAACGCCACTTGTTTTTCTGAATCTTTTCAGCTTCCACTCAATTAACGGCATTCAAATTTTCAACGCACCTTGTAACAGCGGTTGACAGAACGTTTGATGGATTTTGACTTGATGCTCACAAAACTCACAACTCATCGTGTTGCGTGCCAAAGCAAGTCCATGCCGATTGAGAAAATCGGCCCACTTCAAGATGTACAACCTTCTGTATTTGTACTCGCTGAAAGGATAGAACTTTTGTGGACTTTTCATTATATTCTGAAGAATCTTCCCATACATTCACGATAGCTATCTTTATTCAATCTGCAACGTTAAAGAACCTATTTTACCTATATAATGGCTTTCCGTTATATCCCACGCTTTCCCGAGAGTCATTTTTCGGGCTTTTGTGTGGAATAGCCCAAGAAGCTAATAATACCGCAGAATAGTGATCTAATCAATTATTTGGGCTTGATCAACGAATTGGTGTGCTGGTAATTCATTCAATTGATTTGTTCATCACACTGAGTGTGCTAATGTGGAATTGGTCATGATTTCTCCTTTCACTACAACACCTACGGGGTCAACCGAAATCGCTCTCTCAAACAGTTAGTTATTTGACTACAAATTTCTCGGAACTCTCCAGTGTTACACCGTCCATCATTCAGTCATCTTCGACCTTTTCGACTTTGTTTCGCTCATTTAGTGTAGATACCATTTATTGCTGTTTCATTGTTAAATTTCTTGTCGGGTTAGTGTTAAATTTGTTGACCCGTAGCCGTCATCTATGAGACACTTGGAAAATGTTTTTGTTGCTGTTATTGTCACATTACGCACGGGACACTTAGACAGCAGGATTACTTTGTATTCCTTTGAGTCGTACTCGGTGTCGTGTAACTTGCGTCTTGTATGCTCAAAAACGCTCACAAAGCGGAACTAGGTTGACGTCACACTTAGCATCCTAGCGACCTTAAACCGAGGTTTTCTTTATTATTTCAGTGGATCTTCATAGGAACACAAAGTGTGGCTCATTTCTGTGTGAAACTCATTGTAGAACGGAACTGAGATGGTGCGTATCACTGCGGTTTGTTCAGACACGCTTTCCTCTACACTCAGGGGAACGTAACTCGGAACCTAGATTTTTGACATGTCAATCTGATGAGTTATTACGGTTACTAATGTCCGTCAGACGGTGTTGTTCATATTTGGATAATTTGAGAAACCACAATATCCGTTTAAGCCTTATTTTCATAGGGTGGTTTCATGTCGAACGTCCACTTGTGCACAGTGTCTTTTCTAGAGGTTACCTGGTGAAAAAATCAGAATGGAAGAGATCGTTCCCTTGATTGTGGGTCTCCTCTCCCCCCAAGGGCGATTCTCTCTAATCGTATGATCGGAGGGTATTTCATGGTGATTTTGGCCCCTATGCATTCCTTCTCCTTTCTTCATGTTGTGTCGACAACAAACTCAGCTGCCTGGATTGTCTTGGTCTCACCTTTTGTCGCCACAGTATCTCCCTTCACTCCCAATATAACTTGTTCGCCCCGGCCTCTGTGCTGGATTAGCATTCCAGTTGCCAAAGCTTCTCCCTGATCGTTGTGTGCTCCAAGTGCGGAAGACATCGGAGTACTTGCTGGGCATACTATGTCTCTCAGCCGATGGGCTTTCCCTGACTCGAGGTTTTCTTCGTCTGGTTATTTGCATTCTTCGGGAACTTCCGTTTCACTCTACGAGGAAGGCTTTATTTTCACTCGTGGATTTCTCGGAATTATGCCCAGACGGATAACTTAGGATATTGCTCACCAATGTTTTCATTTCGGCAAATGTAACAATCCATCAGGTGTTCATTCCGATATCTCTGTATGTACAAATGTCTGCTCACATCGTCGTCAGCAGTGGATGGGAATCATGATTCCGACCATGGCCTTGAGAACCTTGGAGCATCAGTGGTAGACCCTACGGATATCGTATATGTCTATTTCGATTGCTGGTCGGTTGTCGGTCGAACAGACGACGTGGTCTTAATGTCATTTCACATCCTATCAGCACGTGCTGTGATTCGCCGTTCTGTGCGTACCAATTGGAAATTGATTACTTATGAATTCCAAGGTGAACTGTGCGGAGAAAATCGAGAAGGAACGATGACTTCGGCAGTGTCTTGCGTGCTATATTACTCTTCTGTCGTCTTTAAATAGACAGTTGGCAGTATCTGAAGCCATTCTACCACTATACGCCGTTTTAGATGTACGCCACACTAATTCTCCAGTTTCAAAACTATTTCCAACCTACGATTGTAACCTGTTCTATTACAATTGATCATTCTTTGGTTGTCCTACGACCAGGAGGTGAATACAGCGTTTTCAAATGACTCCATTTCATTAATTTGTGTAGCACATGTCTTTTACCTGACTGCTTTTAGCTCTTCATCCTCCTGTTCCGAGGGGCTTTGGAGTGGAGTCTACCGGTCGATTGAAGGATGTTACAATTCGTCTACCACGCTATTGTCGAGACCCTTGTCGAACGGTAACAGTAAGTCTATAGTCATGGTAATTTCACCAGTAATGCATTTAAATGTTTTGTTTATTATGTAATAGCAATAATAATATATAATCATTCGGCCGTAACACTTCCGGTGCCTAACTGCCACGCTGCTCGAAGGATGCAAGGGGGCTGATTAACTCCCAGGTTGCCCAAGCCTAGACAAGGGAAGTCGAAAAGGTGGGTTTTGATTTAAACCATAGATTTTCCGGTAAGTTCGCACCTCAACCACTCACTCACCTCCAGTTCGATATGTTTAAAGAATACTGAGGATTTTCAAGTCAGCCATATGATTAACTTGATACATGTATTCGATCAAATCCGTACGTTTCATCGAAAGCATCCCGATAGCTGCACTGTTTTATATGCGTAATCTGAAACAATTTGGTTAGTTACACGTTGAAGCATACCCAATCACACAAACATCCGCGCTGTCCTCATATTCTATTCCTCCCTCTCAGTAAAATTTGAGTTTACAACACAGTGATTACAAGATCTAGTGCATAAGTTCTATTCTAACCAGCTCACTTCACTGTTTGCCAACTTGTCGATGTTCTGTCCTTTTTTCGATGCTTACTATCTTCTCTTGTTACTTCTTCTATCTTCAGCCATTTACGGACAAGTCGATTTCGATGCGGCCGTCGTCGAGTCCATCAGATACATTAAGTAAGCCAACCTCACCCATTTGGAAGCGAAAACAACGAATCTCTGCCCACTCATCCCTGCCGTGTTCTGGTGTAAATGAAGCACCGACACAGTTGGATGTGATTCGGCAAGACCCCTGTCCCCTGGTTGCCCCATCCGCTCTCCCTAAGTCATCTATCACTTGTCCAGCCTGCGCTGCAGCCAAACAGTATTTCCTCTGTCTGGATGCATTACCCCGACTGGATTACGTGGATACATCATACACGAGGAAGTTCAATTGTGAAACGTGTTTTGCCATCACTCGAAGTGTGGGCGTCAATTGTTTCAATCGGTAAGTTAGCGGGGCAGTTCACTAGGCTGGCAGACGCCTTCCGCAGTTACTTCGGTATGCTGTTGTTAGTGGTTGATGATTCTCGGATCATATCGTTTCGCTAGATGTTAACACGTCCTGTTCAAACACTGCTGGTTTTCTTTGTATAGTAATTGGATGAGGAGTTTCGTCCCACACATCTTAGAGAGATCTTTTTGTCTGAAAGAATTCAACAATTGGGCTTCTGTTTTGCTTCTGGCTCATGCATTTCCCTATTGTTGTGTACTGTTCGCTGCTCCTGTAGAATATTGCAAAACACTGCGAGTTGTCTTTCGGTCCAGTAATATTGCCACTGCAATAAGGGGATGCTCATGTTCTTTAAGTTCTTAGTTATCTATGCCTCCTGAGCATCAAATATTGATTGCTCACTGATGTGTGGTGCCTCCAGTCTCCGCATTCCTCGACTAGTCGGTAGTGGGATAGATAGTGAACATCGTCCTGCACTGAAGATGAGCTCAGCGAAAAGCGAGAACTTGAGGTGGCGTGTGTAGTTATGTATTGCACGTGATGGCTTCGAACCAATGATGTTTCGTGTTCCTAAACACATACGTATCCCGTCCCGCAGTCACTATCTGGCGACGAGTCTCCGATTTATTAGCTTCAACTCGAATTACTACTCAGGCGAATATGACGCTGTCTTCTCCCTAGATTTAGCGTCGATTCCTAGCCATCTACTCACGAGTATCACTACTCTGACTGACAAATCGAGTGCCAAGTTGGCAAGAATTGACAAATATGAGAACAAATTCGGCCCGGGAATTGGTGTAGATGCTCCCAGCGACCATCGCTCCCAACGACTGTGCGCTGATCACCACTTATTGGTTCGAAAGTCCATTCTAAGTTGTGCTGCCTGCTTCTGTCAGCGAAGGACGTCGAAGAGCAAATAGCAGACTCCATCTAAATACAAATTACGCTAAACAATCAAAATAATGTCGCCGTGCGTTTTGATATACACTTTGCACCTTCGTAGTGCAAATTGTTAAGGGCGAGTGGGTGGAGCACCAAAGCTGGTTATGCTATTAGAACCACCTGAGACAGTGGGTAGATGTACCTACCCTGATAGTTGCATCACATCGGATAGTGGTATTGCTGACGAAGCGAATGTTAGGATCCGCAAAGCCCATTAATCCCCCTTCAACATGAGCATCTCTGTGGTCGATGGTGGTCGAAATTGGTCAAGGTGGTTTAGTGGTTAAGCATGACCGGGAGGTCCGTGGTTTAAACCCCACCTTAACATCTCTACTGCTCCTGTCTGTGCTTGACCAACCTGGCAATATCTTAACCCTCGCGCTTCCTTCGGATAACAAGGCAGCTATGCACCGAAGGGACGTCACGGCTGAACGATTTGTCTAGGTTAGTGTGCTTATGGGTGGCAGTCAAGAGAACGCTTATGAGTAAGTTGTATTCTGTTTCATAAAAGCTTACTCCCAAGTTCGTTCCAGTTGTCCCTATCAACTATGCTCAACAGGATCGGTCGTTTTCCTGTTTGTTTCCTATTAACATTGTGGACAACAGAAACACGTCATTCACGCGCTTGTTCTGCATTCATGGTTATCCCATCCGTCGTTTTTATGTGTATCTTTTCACTTCATCCATTTTAGTGACCCCGCTCGTAGCCTGACGTTTCTGGAAAGGCATGGGTTTCTACGAACTAACCGCCCGGATTCGATTGCTCATTTTATACTTTCCACTCCCGGTCTCTGTCGTTCTCAGATAGGGGCTTTTCTTGGTGGCACACAATCTGGACTTGTGTCACCTTCTGCTGTGATGAAGTAAGCTTTCTCCTTTTCCCTTTTTTGATGGAAGGCGTCAAAATGGCTTCGTCTTTTCGCTTGTCAACACTGGATCAACCTTATATCGAGACTCGATACTGCACCAGTCTCCTTGTGTGAGGACCAATCCTTTCAGATAGTGTCGATGTGGTAAAGCTTCACGTTCTGCTTCAGTTAAAAGCCATTCAGATTTGTGTCAAACGCTCGCCTACGTTGGGCTTGTTAGTTCAGTTCCTTGTTCATTCATATCACCATGCAACATAGGCTTTCACGATTGATTTCCTTTCGCATTCATCTCAAGCCTATTCTGGTGGCACACGGTTTGGCTTTCGCGTTTAATGACTGTGAGCAGTCGACAGTCGACTCACTGCTCCTTGGATGCTCCGGATTTTTCTCCTGAAATGGACGGTTTTCCCTAGATCCTTTTAATTTTCTACTCGGTTATTCATGCTATAAATACGTTTTCCACAGTTTATTGTAAGTTAGGTAATCCAGGTTTTATGAACTTGGATTTACTAAACCAGGTCTTGTCCTGAATCATCTTCGTCATGGCGAAACGACTCGCTTTCTCATCATCCCATGGACAAACAAAAACCAGCATTTAGTCTACTGTATACGTGGATCCTAATGCATGCGGACGACACTACCCAAACGTACTGATCATCGTCGCCTCATGAGCATGAAACCGTTTACTATCTATACAAGTTTTAGCACCGTTTTTGGCTTCACCATTTCTAACTATCTGTGCAAAGCTGTATCGACAGGTTAAGCACAAAGTGCATAGTTGTTATCTAACCAGCAGGTACTGAGGAACCCATTTTTGCTGCTGCTCGGGGTTATACAATCAGATGACGGATATTCAGAATTCTGTTTACAGCTGCGGTTTCTTTTAAACTCAACCATATATATATATATATATCGTTAAGATTCGAAAGGTTTTGGCTGCTCCCCGTTCGATTTGAACATCGTACCCCCATTTTCCAAGCGGCTATTCTGGTCTACCTTGAGAGGCGCTGTCCAGTCGAACAACACTGAAGCAGTGCGAACTCATTTTGCGCCATTAATGTATCTGACATCGGATGTTTCGTCTCTAGTGCACCTCCACTAGTTGAATCCAGGGAAAACAGTTTGTCAAACAACCAAAACTGAGCACTGTTCTTAGCTGGATTCTACAATTCTCAGTAGAAAGGCAATTTTATTCTATCCAAGCTTCGGGTTTTGATTGGAGGTCGGAAAAATTCGACCTTTATTTTGGGTATTAGTAAACCGTTATGTGCTTGTAATCATAACATGTATTTTATCTTAACCACTCACACTCATATGGGAACGGCAACTGACCAAGTGCATATTAGATCAAAATGTGCACTGTGTGCTCGTTTGTGACGTTTGGTGACGTTCCTTCGGTAGTCGCCCCGACGTTTGTAATCCTGGTCAAGCTACCCATGCTTAAAGTGTCGTAGTTATTCCCCGGTGTGTGCTGGAACTTGATTCTACAGTAACTCCATTGGTTTTCATGCACATCAGTTGCCTACTTGTTTACCGTTTTTCTCCACAGATGTCTTTTCCATTCCCTCGACTTCCGTGAGAGCGAAGTGGACGAAGCCATACGGGAAGCTGTGCATCGGTTTGGCATGCCTGTAAGTTCTCTCCTCACTCACACACGCAAATAGCGATGGGAATGCTAGCAAACCAGTTCTTACTTCCAGAGTGGGTTTTTTACTTCATTAACGTGCGTGCTCTTCGACATTTTTCATTGCCAGCGTGCGACCCCATTTATTCAGCCTCCCTCCCCTAACGGCGATGCGAATATTCTTCTGATGCTTTTGATCACTTAATGACCCACTTTTAGTCACTTGTTTGCGTCGTAGCTGTTCTTGCTGTTTTTGTAAAACCACCTCCCCTCTCCTTTGACGAATGCATTCGTTGCTCATCTTTCCTTCAAATTTCCAGCCTGTTTCTGTCACACTGCAGCTTACGATTGATTACCATCGTTGTACCATGATCAACAGTATTCTTTCGATACACACGATCAAACACATTCGTTCATTGGGGTTGAATTGGACAGCACCGACCCAGTTTTTTCCCCCATACATTGTCTATTTTGTGTCTTGACAACCGCTGAGCGGGATTGATCTATCCGCTTGATAGCTTTTGAAGTTTTGTTTTTGTTCTCATCTTGTAGCCTCAGTGGCATTGATGCAACTTTTTTAAAACAGTTAACGTCTGGTCTTGTCCGGCCCTCGATTTCTGTTGTTAATTACAATGTATCTACAAACCGTCTGGATTGTTTGATTCTCTCTCCAGAGAGGACGCTGAATGCAAAAAAGCAGACGGTAACCGGCTGACGTAGGCTGCCTATGTCATGGATGTCATCGTAGGTATCACAGTGTACCTTCATGCTTGCGAAGAAACTTGTCTTTCACTCTCTATGCTGAATTTGGCAGTAATGAACCAGTATTTTCAACCAGTTGGGGTTGTCTTCAACCGGACACGTGTCTTCCTCGTGCGGATAGCGGAAAGTGCACCGCATTGCACCGGTTCTGATTGTATTTTCTAGTGAATTGAACTAGCTTGGATCCGATTGAATGGCCATCGTTTGGTAGAGCAGTTGATGATGAACGATGTTTCACTTTGGTGCGAAAGCTCCATCAGGTCAAGTCATGATGTGGCCGAGACACAAGAGAGAATGTGAGGTTCGATCTATGGTCTGCACGAAAGCGACTAATTCCCGAAGCCGCGGAAATCGCCAACCCCATCACTGTCATTGCCTCCATTATCGCTGTGAATGCCAACATCTTATGCTCTCTTCCGTGCTTTGCCGTCCCCTCTTTTGTTCTGTTATTCCCATGATAATAGCCGCGCTTTCCATTATTCGTCCTAATTGCTGTCAAACGGAACTGCTCATGCCCAGCACTGAAATTTCGGATTCCCACAACATCCCTTGAGGGTTTCGAATCTGCTTTGGTAGAACTGTGTTGACATTCCGTCAAACTGCTTCCGAGGTTCACGTCATTTTCCTTCTAACTTCAAGTGTTATTTTGGGTTCGCACTATTATTTGGTCTTGAGCAG
The DNA here is from genome assembly GCA_003604175.2 of Clonorchis sinensis. Taxonomy (NCBI): domain Eukaryota; kingdom Metazoa; phylum Platyhelminthes; class Trematoda; order Opisthorchiida; family Opisthorchiidae; genus Clonorchis; species Clonorchis sinensis. Next base: position 83,915,300 of record CM030369.1, read on the forward strand.
CATTTTGGCTGATACTTTGCTCAGGTCGCACTTGAGTTGAGAATTTTTTTATTATTTGTGTAACCGTTTTGCTTCCAGTGTTGTCACTGAGACTGCCCTGTCTGAGTCCCATGTCTGACAAAGGCAGTATCAGGACAAAATAGGATATCGGTACGAATTTGCGATAACTGTGATAACTGAGTCCGCTTCATGCAACTAGTCGATTAGAAGCTGAATCACCACATTCAACTCATCGTCGTCACAGACAGCAACACCAAATAAAGATCGTTAATGAAGTGAATAAAATGAGATAAACAAGGGGACCTAGTATTACCCTTTTACAATCATTCGAAATGGTTGCACTGGTGCTGTACTTGTACCTGCACTCGCTTAGCGTAAACAACTTGACAGCGTAAAGACTACTGATACCTTTTAAGAGCAATATCTTGTAGCATCCTCTAAGCACAGGGAGGAACAAGGTACCCCATTTTCCAAGTCTGACCGCACCAATAGCACCTCAACTTTTCGAAATTTTTTACTTCCATTTCCACCCAACACAAATTGTGGTCGTAGATCGAGTGAGCAGATGGAGCTTAGTCTTCGATCAACCAGGTTGACGGGAGGCAGGATGAGGTTATCAGTTGTTTACCCTCCAGCTGGATTGGTTTGAATACGAAGAGAGATCGCAGCTATATGGTTTGATTTGCTTTCCCATTTGAATGGATTTTCTCGTCATTAGGTAAAATAATGGACGCTGTGCAAATACTCACGGGTAATCTGTTGTTGTTACTGCGCAGGTGGAATCGCAAGAGATCGGGCGGTACCTCGAGTGTCTTGCTGAGCGCTATCACGAGTCACGCTGGCCTCCAGAGGGTACTTCGTGTGCTCCCGTAACAGTGAATCAGATTTTGTTATTGTTCTACTCGGTCCTGTTGCTGCAAACTAGCTTGCACAATGAAAGCGCTGCGCGCACCAGCTTGGGCAAGCAGACTGTGAACATGTTCACAAAAAACTGTCAAAGTGAGTTAGTAACTGTTTCCTCCGTGGTGTTAATCGAATTCCAATGACTCTCGTACTGTTTGAAGCATATATTTCACTTTTAGAAATTACTATTGCTGTTCCTTTCGCAAATTCCATTTCAGACTCAAACTTTGGAATTGCTGCTCACAGAATACGAACTGTGCCATTGGGCAGCCAACAGTCGGTCAAGCTTCTTCCGCTTACTTTTCGGCACAGCAGGTGGCTGAAAAATGTAGCCAGTAGCCAAATCCTAGCCGATTGCGTCACAATGCTGCTTATATATACGTATATCCTCATCATCATGTGAGCCAGTTACCCCATTACGACAAATGTGTATCGCTGCCCATCACGACCAGTACACGTATTTCTTCAACTCATCTGAGGATAGAACTGTAGATGGTTACGTTATCTTTCGTTGTCCCACTCCCCCTTGCATACAGGCTTTCTATTCCCAGAGTCGGAAGCGGATGCTCTTGATCATGGAGAACAATTGGAACTCCGACGTGCTGCATTTTCCCCTGCAAAGCTTTCATCAATTTGTAACCGAATCAAAATGAATCCGCTCGTTCAGGGCTTTGATCACACTGAGCTGGTCGGCCAGATTGCCAGATCGTTAGTTCTTCCCTCCACAACTCGACCTACGAGACTCGACCGGAAACGGCATTCTTTTGGACTGGATATGTTAACCGACTTGGTTCAACCCTACCGTCGCCTTGTGTTCTACTGCATTATGGTTCAGGTTTGTATACTAATTCTTTATTTAATAACTTCGGGCAATCAAAAATCGGCACTTTGGAACTCACTTTCCATGTCCACGATAATAATTAGTTCTCTTCAAATTAAACTACTCGAAACCCACTTGCAGTATTAAGTGAATGAGGTTATCATTTTGACTCATCTTCATCGTCAGCTGTAAGAACCGCGTACTTGTGCAGTGATTGTAGCTGCCACATTTTCGTTCACCGATGATTTGAGGAGGTGGGGTAGGTAGCTGTGCATTGGAGGGAGGAGCTGATAAATTGGTGCGTAAATACAGGACTGTTAAGTGGGGGGTTGTGAAGGGAGCTATGCATTGAAGGCAATAGCTTGGATGCACGAACGCCATTGAGGGTGCGACTGGGCCATATCTGACTGTCTCTAACCATTGATGTGCCGCGTCTCGGGGTCCCTATCCAGGAAGACCAACATGCAGGAAATTATGCAAGTGGTTCCCACATCATATAGATTCAAAAAGAATATCTTACTGGGTTGTATTGGTGCTTTATAAAACAATTGACTTCACTTAAAATGCTCGATATTTTTGAGGTTCTGAGTGTATTTATTCATAACATGGGTTATGATGTTTGCCTTTCCGCTGTTAATCGTTCCTACCGTGGTTATCTTCGTCTAGTCCATAGGTCACTCAAACGCGAGCTATTGTGCACTCTAAGCGGTGTACCGCGGAAGGGCAACCCCATAACCAGGGGCTCTGTGTGACCAAAAGTGTTGCTGTATTTTGCATGGCCTGTGAACCTAACCAGCTGCATGCATTGTGTCCACGCACACCGCCTACTTCTCTGGACGTTCTTCATACACGTTGAACAGTGCGCAGTGGTCCCCCGGACCGCTGTATCTACTAACCCACATAACATCTTTTCGCTAGCATATTACCCGACTTGCTGCCCGTCCGAGCACATTCAATTCTGGTTTTCACAACCAGTCTCGAAAAGTTGCTTCCCACCATGACCTTTCTTGAGTCGAATGGGAAGTTTATCTGTTCTGCGGCTCTTAATGCACAGATTATTCGCATAGATTATGGGGTGAAACTTTTTGCTTAGCATTCGGAGTCCAAAATAAAAAAAACTAAAGTGACGCGCCACAACCCAGGGGAGATTTCAAACCACTGCTGAATGTCTATCGATGGGGGCGATCATCCTAAAGAACCCGTGACCGACCCATTTTCTAACAGAGAGATTAGTTCCATTCAGAGGTTTTTTGGGAACTAATGAGATTTCAGGTTCTCCTTACATTTCAATGAACCCACTGTGATTTTTGTGTATATGAACTTTCACAGTCCTCTCTGGTGTGTTGGGGAGGGACAACTGGTTTTCAAGTCACTATGAAATGGACTACTCTCAGCCGCTTACACAGGTCAACTATTAAATGAAACATCTTCAGAGAACTGAAACTCCCACTAGCCAATGTTTAGACCACTTAACTTATTGCTGGTGATGAGAACATCATGTTTGGTGATGGGGAGTGTTTAGGTAACTACATAAAGCTGAAACTTGGGATCCCTAGTTCTCCTACCGAATTCTCCGTCTAGAAGCACATTGTAGGGAGTGTTCGAGTGTTTCGGATCCCGTCACACGGACAGGAAACCTTGTCTGATTTCTCGCCACTGATACTTCATGGTGATTTAGAAGCCGTTTGTATTGACCTCCCACAATAAAACACTTAGGTAACTTTACCTTGCAAATCTTATGTTCCATTTTCCTTAACTGCAAAACGTGACTGTTGGAAAGATAGTTTTTAAGTTTTTGTTATCAGCTCAGCTCTGGCACAAGGTTGACGAGGCTTATCAGTGCATTTGGGAACTATAGCCTTCCACTTTCGTGACTTATATTCAACGACCAGAATTCTTCCACATAAACTAAATTGTCTTAGATGCCATGAATTCTTGGTTTTTCAAGTAGATTGGTTCGGCAACATTCACTACCTTCTTAAACATTTATTCGGTCGAGAAATAATGATGGATAATGGATTTCCAGGACCGATTTTCTGATCCCTACAAAGAAAACGCAATTACCGTGTTACTACACGGTAATTGTTATCTTTCATTGTACAACAAACGAAGCGTTTTTTTATAGATTTCCCCTCCCTGTGCAAAAGAGTGTGGTGTTAATTTTGTTATTTTCCCGGAAATCGGTCGCAAAGGACTCGCTTCACTTTAAGGAAACTTCGACTTATGGAAGTAAAACCGTTGTATTTTTCATTAGGCTACAAATAGCATCGTTCATTGCTCTTTGCGTGTTTCATTGGATGCCCAAATGTGCTGGTTTGTGATTAGTCGATCTTCTGTCTTTGTTTTTTTAATATCACCGACTGTTTTAAACTGGAATATTGACTAAAACAACGAAGCGTTGCCAACTCACGTAGCAGGACATCCTATTACACTGCTCGTCAGACTACCCGAAGCTTTTTCAGGAGCCTTCCTTCCTCTGTGGCCTCAAAGACCACCAGTTTTGAATGCTTTTGTCCAGACAAAACTGGTTAAACTCTGCATTGGGCTATCTGCGGTCTTGTGTCAATGATGAAATATGAGTCCACTGTGCGATAGCACAAACAAAGCTGAAGTGACGTCGTCACGACCAGTTGTCATTCAGACCTTGATTGCATACTCAACCACAGAAGCCGCTAGGAGAACGAACCCGGTCCATGAGCTGTAGGGTAGAGACCGTTCTCTATTCCGTGCAGGTTCTGAGCGCTCGTGTGTCAACACCTAAACCCTCAGGCAGCTATGCTCGGATTCTAAGATCCGTAACATTATGAGAGACACCAGAGCACGGAAACACGAGACTGGTTCACTCCTGATATCACACGCACATCAATTGGTTTTCGATTCGCCCGGCTCTCCTGTTAACGTTCGAACGCATCAGAGAGTTGAAACTGGATTTGGTGGTTTCTTTGTACCAACTGGGGTACATATCGCTTTCAGCTGTCTTCAGACTGTGGGCTCTTTTGCCATTTTAAGTACCTTGTCTTGGGAATCAGCCGCGTTGAATGAGAGACTACTCGAGCATTTCATTGAATCAACATTTGATTGAACCAGACATTTCAGGATTATTGCTTAGTAGTGGAACGTCAGCCAAAATCGAACACCATAGGAGCCAGATTCAAGCAAGCTGTTTTAGACAACTATTCCAACCAAACACCTCATATACTACGCACATTCTCCGAGTAATGTGAGTTCAAACCTTAGCTGCGTTTTGAACTAACTTCTTGTGCTGCGTGTGGATGATTGTATAGCGGTGGAAATTTACCAGTAATTTAAGCGTCTTTACTTGAATCCTTCCGGTCCATGGTTATTCCCAGCATTAATAAAAATGATTTCGAAGATGACTGATGTCAGTCGGTTTGTTAGTCTTCATGCATCGATAACCATCTGACTTCGTTTCTGCTGACAGCATACATTCATTTCGAACCTTGGGCTTGGATTGATTTCTGTCAACAAACTAAATATTCTACGAAGCTCACTGGTTAGTCTCTTTGAGCACGTGTGAGCCCATGCCTATTGATCTGTTTGCTTTTTCTCCGCGCGGTATTGTTTCTTGAGTGACCGAGACATCCATTTACCCTAAACGATGCACGGTCCATCAATGTTTTTCGCCGAAGGGTAGAGAAAGAGTTTGCAACCGTACAAACTTTTAGCAGTACTCAAATGGCTCAATGGTTAGAGCGCCAATTTTACTGACCGGAAGGTCCGTGGTTCGAGCCCGACCTCTGCATCTCGACTTCCCCTGTCTAGGCTTGGGCAACCTGGCAGTATCCCAGCCATCATGCTTCCTTCGGGTGGCATGGCAGTTAGGCACCGAAAGGGTGCCACAACTGAACGCTTTATTCGAACACTGACCGCAAGGACTCGTGACTTAATGTTGTGACCGCACTTATTAGACCATCGTAAAAAAAATCAAACTCTAGAGCCCAGTTTAGCTATTCACAGAAATAGTCATATAGAACAGAAAGAACCACTGCTCGTTCATACGGGCAACTGCTCTACAAAACCCACCTGGTAGGGGCTGTTTAAGTCAAAGTTGAGCCATTCCTACTTACACCATGAACTCCACCACAGTTTCTCCGAGTGCAAACATTTGAATGCCCTATCACAAGTCTCAGAACTGCAATGATTCTTCCGAGTTCGTTTATTTGTGTAAAGAACGATTCAACTGGACGGTGTCCGGTAACGAAGTCTGTCTAACAGGCTTGTGTGTTTTCAACGCACTTTTTAACGGGTTTCATTTCTGTAGTTCTCTAAATGCTGCACCGTCTGGTTTGTGCCATCCACTCAACAGTGGGGGGGGCATGTGTGGCACCGTTGCAGGCGGCTTATGTAATTGTCGGCCTAATTCGGTTTTGTGCGTACAAATGAAGACCAGAGGCAGATAAACCATAATGCCCATTTTCAAAATTTTCTTTTGGGGTGATTGCATCAACCGCCGGCATCACTCCTGCTACAGCAGGCTTTCCAGATTCACGCTTTCAGTTTTTTCATAAAGGTATGCAAGGTAAGCAGGATTGTGGCTGGGTTTGTGAAGATCTGTTGTACCTCTGTTGCAAAGGCTCGTCCGGTTTTTACATGCTCAACTCAGACGGTATTTCTCGCCCTTTGACAGTCTTCACAAACAGGATGTCTTATGAAATGGAAATAATCAAGGGAAGGTGCTCCTCCATAAAATGATTTCCGGTTTTCGCCAACTTTGTTACCTGGTGTACTCTTGCTGCTGGGATGTTACAGGCAAGAATCTCGTCGGTCTGATGTGCACAGACCACGCTGTCTCCTTTTCCAGGGAGCAACTAAGAACGCCTGACCGACTGCTCTCCCTTTTCATCTGATTTTCTCATACAATGTCAATCACTTTCAAAGGCCACAGTGTAAACACATCGATCCCTCCCCAATTTAGTGTTCTACAAGTGGGTCTTTCGCAAAAACAGATTGCTATAGCTGTGGTTGTATATCGGTGGACAAGCGGTATCCATCCCGTCGATCACACAAAGTTCAAAGAATAAACCTCGTTGTTTGTCGTGGTGCCTGCGGAACTTACATGGATTTGAAACCGATACTATCTTAAGACCAACCTGTTTTTACCATAAACTTACACTACATCTTTCATGTGCTGTCGTACCCTTTTCTTGTAGAATTTGACATTTATCAGCCGATCACATGATCAGTTTGCATAATGTTCAGCAGCACCCTGTGATTTGAGGATGCTAAGTGCCCTGGACATTATGTGTGACACCAGGTCTGGTCGTTGTGCACATTCACCAGTTTAGGAGTGAAACTAGTTAATGCCCAAGACGACAGTTGGCTCAGATTCTGTGTCCGCTGTTTTTTCGCTCGTCAGTATTTTTCTGTGACGATGTGCGGTAAGTGCAAAGTGCTCCATAAAATGTTGAATCACTGTCCTATAAAGCCACAACGATGCACCAGGTATTCGAACGAGTCAAACAAATATCGTAGAGAATGGTTTTATCTATGTGCGAAGGATGTTGTTTTCTGCTCCCTCTATAGGATGCATGCTTCGTCGTTTTATCTGGTAATCTGGTGTGTATTGGGTTTAAACCTTGGAACACATATTCTGTTCTACTACGGAGTGCGCAATTTTTGACACATGGCTTGACTTGCACCATGATGCATGGCTAGTGTGCACTCTGCGAACTTGCGTTTGACTGATGGCGTTCATCAGTCCTTTCACTCAGAATGTATGTGTCGCATTCGTACGACGCATTTGCATGGCACAAAACATCTCGGTTTAACTTTTCGAATGGTTGGAATGCTCGCTGGTCAACGGAAAATTCGCGACATTTAGCAGATACTGAAATCACAGGCAAATGTGGCTGGGTTGTCCGATATTTCAGCCACACAACCTGATTTGAGCAAAATGTTGACCACTTGTTGTAACCGCGTTTTACGTACGACATTAAGAAGTGATTGTGGATTTTTTATCAAAGGAAAGACGATTGCAGTCCTATCTTTGAACTACAGGTAGATAGACCGGTCTCAATCCGTACCTGTTCATACGAACACATTGGAAGACCCTTTCAAATGCACCGGTTTTTTATAAGGATTTATGTCTCTATGCACTCTAGCTTCGAAATTGAAAAGCTTATTTGCACCGGGATTTGTTCAAGCTGGTTAACGAATTGTATACCCAGTCTGTTGGTATTCCTTTGTTAGAGCTACTATTTATATCCAACCCCCATTCTAACAAAAAGCAGACTTTCCACACTGTATAAAGCAAGCTGTTGTCCTAGTTTCGTGACTGTCTCCGTCCCAGTTCCCTAATTTTGAATAGCACAAGTCCAGTGACTGGAGCCTTGATACACGTTCCTTGCTAAATATCTTCGCCGAACGTTATTCGCAATGCTGACTTGTTTAATTTGGTGTCTGTAGACGGTTCATTTCAGGTTCGTGATTCTGCTAGCCTACAATATGTGGGGTGTAGGATTCACGTGATTAAATGTAGTGGACGGCATAGGCCAATGCGCCATGCTGTGAAGACTGCTGTGTCCAGCTGATCTTTACCACTGGTTCGACACAAGAATGGACCAATACAGATAGCTGTCAACTTCCCGTGTTTAGGATTAGCGTGCGCGCACCCCGCTAAACGGCCGTTAGAATCATGTTCAGTTCATTTTGGTTCACTTTTGTTTGCCCTGTTCTTAAGTGTCCAACTAATGGACGGTTTCCTCTTTTCTGCAGTTTTTTCACTTCTGCCTTGGTTGTTCTTGTCAATTTAAGCGTATCCATGATTCCCTGTGGGTTACCATAGATATCTACTCAAGCGCATTTAGTACGTCGGTATTTCCAGGTTCCGCTACAGTGTGGATCCGATTGAAACTTGTTTTATTTTTACTGACGAGTTTCTTCAAGAATTGCTTGTTGAGCATTGCAGTTCGCGTTTTCTCGATTAAACTCTACGGCATCCATATTCCCATGAATCTATGGGTAAGATTATACCACTTTTTCGGAACATTGCGGCGTCGAAATGTCTTTCTGCATGTTTTCTACTTCTTTGGGTAATGAAACAACACGTTAGTTACATTTTCATGGACCATCAGTCAATTTCAAGACAGCCGGATCGTCCAAACGCAAGTCCGCAGTACCGTCCGCTGGGCTACCCGAGTGATAATTGATATACATCATCCACCTCGCAGCAGACCAAAAACTGTTTATTTTGTGGTTCTTTTAGATTTGTCTATTCAGCAGCCCGGATCACAGTCGAGAAAACTTCATTGCTGAGAACATTGTCTTAGCCACAGAGACGTTTCATGGTGGTGGTTGGGAGATACTGTACTATTGAAATTCTTATTTTTCCTCATTTGTAGTTTATCAAACGTACGAATAGCAGTAGCCGTGTGGGCTTGCTTCGACACGTCTTTCTATTCAACGATTGCTTGCTGCTTGCAAGACCCATCCAATCAAGCCGGAAATCCAGAAGATACGTTTTCTCGAACCAGCAGTTGGGCAGGGAGTTGATCTCTCTACTGCGTGGAGAATCGCATTCCCGGCCCGAAACATTGCGACGTCTTTTGGGTACGCAATTTCGCCCCCCGTATGGTCTCAGACCTAGCTCTGGCGATCAGATTTCGACCAACGTCTCAGTCCCATTTCCAGAAAATATTCACGCACACACTCCATTGCTCAAACTCTCTTCGACTTCGGCCTGTCTTCCTATCGCTAAGACTTCGTTTGCTTCCCGAAAGGATGTATTGTCTTGTCTGCAGCTCAACAAACTGGTCGGGGTGCGTCGTATTCCACTGTCAGATTGTGTACTTCGACCTTTCGAATCTGAAGGTAATTTTTTCATTCCTTCTCACCTCTCAGTTCCATTCACTTATGACTGAGCATTGTACTTGTACATAAATTACTATGGTTGACACGGCTTGTCACTCTCTCCTTGCTTTGACGTGCACGCTCTGTGGTCTCATTATTTATTAGTCGTAAAAATTATATTCTACTTCGTGTTCTGATAGCTCGGCTGGTGTGGCACACCAGACAACAACTTGATCACTCTGTAATTACCATTCTGTAATAAGAAAAAAGCTCTAGATAGCTCAGTGATTAAGGCGCCAACCTACGGACCGGAATGTCCGTGGTTCAAACCCAACCTCGGCATCTCTACAGCTCCTGTCTAGGCTGGAGAAACCTGGCCGTATCCCAGCCCTCGTGCCTCCTTCCGTTGGAAGCTAGGAACTGAAATGGCGCTATAGCTGGGCGATTAATAATAATAATAATAAAGTTCTTTACCTTGTGGTCAACACGGGCAAAATGCTAATCCACGACTGGGTGCCTGCGACACTATATCAAACCAGTAAAATCGAAAAGGCGGTAACGTAGTGGTAACCTAGTTTGGTACTGTAACTATAGCGATTGAACTTTGAAGCTAATTAAGTCGAGCAGCATGACAACCGATGCTGCGTCTCGCAGCTCGATTTGACAAGGGATGCCCTTTTGACGTAGATATCCACCCGTCGCTGCTCGGTGTCGAGTCAAACAGAACCCTCTAACACTTTCTCCAAGCACTGTATCTAGCGGAAGAAAGCTGCCTGAGCTTAAGACGGGATAGAAACTAGCATTCTGTCTAATTTATTTAAACATTGCTCAAGACTCCCTTCACACGTAATGTATTGGGTCCCCTCTCCATTTACGTTACTTGTAGGTAGTCAACAGACCCCACAACAGGGCGACTAGAGAACGAATGTTTGGCGAAGCTGCGGATAATTTGACTAGGAATTTCAGACTTCTGTGGTTTGTTCGCGTGCTAAGTTGCCGTCTACCGGGGAAAGCACTAGTTTCCGTGTAACTTTGGTTCAAGGAACTCTTATAGGCTAAGAGCTGGAGGGAACTGAATGAGTTAGGGAAAACTCTGGAAAACTCTGATCTGCCACCGAATGTGGTCAACCTGATCCCCTCCGTGCTTGGATGAAAATTGAAGAATGCCACATCAAGTGGAAGCCAATGGCGATAATGCTGTCAGTTTTATCCAGGTTTTCTGAGTGATTGCTCTGAAATGCTGCCACTTCGGGTGTTTGTGGCGTGTTAGAATTCGGCCACTCTGTGTTTTTCATCGCCGAGCTTCATTGCAATCAGTTAGTGTTTTACTGCCGTACTACCCTCTTTGATGATGATTGCGATAATTTTTAAACCTGTCGTGACTGAACCCAATGGAGTTTCGACGAGTATTCCAGGTCACAAGTTTCAGCCCAAGTCAAACGGCTTACAAGCTCGGCAATTTCACATCCTTCTGTGCCCCAACCAAAGAGTACATATTCTGGTGCTACAGATGATCCGACTAGACAGGGAGATAATAAATCTACTTACTATATGTGTAGTGGTGAGCAAGCCTTGCTAAGCTGCGGTTAGTCCTTTCGTTTTCATCTTTTTTAGTGGACTTTAATAAACTGACGGATGATGACTGCTTCGGATTGCTTCGGAATGTGAACACTTCTTGCGGTCAGACTGAGAAATTATTGAGAGATTTAACATCTTTCCACTTCGTTTGATTTATTGTGTACTACGGAATTCTAGCGAAGACAGCTGGGTGTCTGTGTCAGATATGCATCTGTGTGGACAGGCGGTTTCCTTACTAGTTTTCAAGCTACCCAGCCCAGTCACTCTTGTCCTTTCTTGCAGCGTGCTAACTAACGGATCAATATAAAAGTTTGGTTCGTCGCATACTGGTATGGTGACCTGATTTCCTCCGTTATCGGTGGTTTCTGAGGCTTTCTCAGACTGGTTTCAGCGCGCCGTTCTGTCGTAAGATTATCCATCGAAAAGCCCGTGTAATCGTTACTCATTGGTGAATCACAGTAGGAAGCACAAAAAATGATTGAAAAAAAATATAAAAAATCATTTGAGCTAAAACGATTATTTTTGTTGTCAGAGGGATGGTTTGTTTAAATTCGAGTTATATTGCAAACCTTTCGTTTTGAATTCAATCGGTAGCCGTTTTTTCATTGGTCGGCTACCGAGGCGGTGTACTAAATTTAGAGGTATTTTGGCTACTTAAAAATTTTGTAGTAGCATTATTATTATTATACAAACGTTTCTAACCAGACAGCGAAACACAAAACAGTATTATCTGCACCGCTTAGAAAGGGCTGAGTATCAGAGTAGACGATGACGTGTTTCTAAGACACTTGAACTATAACCCATCTAACTGAGACATGGTGAACGACATCAACAAAGCCGTAAGGTCTGCCGTTAATACTGCCATGCATCCATTAAACTACTGCAATTTAAGAATAGCAGACTGAATAAGGTTCCACTCCCCTTGAGATTTTGAATATTGCCATTGGGTAGAAAATAGCAAAGTCAGTTGGCGCATCTAAATTTGCACGTGTATAGTTTCTCCACCCCCTATGTCAGCCGACAATGAAAACATCAGCCGATATTTCAAAATCTGCGACCGTCTGATAATCTCTGTGCCAAACGAAACCTTAATGGTTATCCTGGATTTTCGTGCTATTTACAACAAAATAATTCTGCTCTGTCAAGGTGAGTGTATAATTAATGCCACATTGGAGAGGCATGTGACGTCATAGAATTTTTACTGCCCTTTCTGATTCCATCCAACTTGTTGTGACTTGCTGAACAGTGGTGCAACTCTGTGTCTGTGTCGGTCCTGGGCTTCCTGCTCCGCCCAGTATGGTCTACCAAAAGGCATGGTAGCTTGAGGTAGTTCTTTATGGAGACAAAGAAAGACTATTAAAACCATATGTATCGAGTGATCACAGAGTGTTCCACAAGGTCGCGCTAGAGGGGACCAGAAGCGTCAAGCTATAGATGCGCGGTCCAGATTGGCTGACATTCTGACCAGTCAAGGCATGCCTTCGTGTCTGCACGTGATACATGCGTCCAATTGACTTCAAGTTCGGTTATTAGGAACGGCTGGCCTCCGGACACAACCAAAGTGCCACGCTCGCCCGATTCGGTAATTTTGTCTCACTTACCAGCGAAGCAATTCAGTTTAGTCTCTGTCACTATGTTGAGGCGTGTACACACCCTTTATTTATTCAAATTTTATCGTGTATTTTCCCAACCTGAAGGTTGTCGGTTTGGCCTGGAACTATGGAGTTGCCATGACCCATCAGAAGTCCGGCAGCTTTCTGGTCCGAAAATGAATCCTGCATCAAAGAACCCTGATTCCTGGCGTCCCTTGATCACTTTGGCTGCCCTCACACAACCCGACTACGAGAACATTGTTTACGATCTCATTGACTGTTTTCGAGAAGTGCACTTGTTCAGTCGGGAACTTGCCAAAAAGTGAATTACAGTAATCCCCGGATTAGGACACTCCGGTGGGGAGTATACACAAACTTTTTCAGTCGGCTACGATTCAGTGAGATATCCCTCTGAGGAGTGACCGAATTGGTCTTTTTTCCGGAGGAGTCCGGTTCCTACAGTGTATTTCTCATGACCACTATGCTCGCCAGTTGTTGTACAAGTGCCTCCCTGTTGTCTATTATGTCACTTCTTTTGCCTGGCCGACCTTGTTTATAGCTGCTCACCGGGGGCTTTGTCGTTACAGTACAGTATAGTTAGAGCCCAGAATTCCTCGCTCTCCTTTACCTCACGTCCACTTCTGTGATTGGTGCATTTCACATCCCATCCGTCTCTCTCGTCCTGTTCTCATCTACCCATCGGTCATGCTCCACTGTGTAGTAATCTATTTCGTTTCTCCCATTTCACTTTATGCGTGATCCTGGCCGTTAGCCTACTATTTATTTTAACTTTTTGTCCCAGATACGCTAGATTTTCAACCAAATGTGTGATACTTTTGGTTTTGTTTTTCTTTCAAACTAGGTAACTTAAACGAAGAATACTTTGACTTATTACTATTATTCCACACTGTTTAGGCCTTCTGGTCCTTCGCTCTTCTTGTCTGCATTTACTTGAGATTTCCATGTTGTCTTGCCATATTGTTTTTTTTATATTCCTGCATAGATGTGATAGTTTATCTGTTGTGGATGCGTCATAGTGTGGTAAACATATTCGTCTTCTATATTCTTGAGGCGCGTCGTTCCCATACTTGAGTCTTCTTTCGAGGAAACGTACTAGTTCGGCAAGTGTACCGCTTGTTAACACGTACTGCGTACAGTGATCGTGCTTTCTGACTCAGTTTATGGTCTTTTCCAGTCTACAGACCAACCTTTCTGAAGTCTTCTATTGAATCAAACTACTGTCTGTTAGTCTGAGATTAGCAAGTGAGAAATTAGCACAAGGGAGTCAGTTCATATACTTTGGAGCCTGACTAGTGCATGACAGATTTTGTGATGCTTCAATCACTACTACGCGGATGAGTGTGTGGATGATACCATTGAGCTACAGCGAGCTCAGGCAATCCCAGTCGTTTTCGGTGCAAAGTTTATGGGTTATTAGCAGGTTGTCCTTGGCGAAGAAAATCAGTATATTTCCGATGTAAGTCAAGTGAAATCGCGGGTTCCACAAATCCATCGACAGGAGAACCCCATTGTCAGGCACGTTGATCAAACTTGATTAACTGTACAACGCGCTGCAGTACGAATTACTGACCTGTGCTATTACTACCGCTTTGATCCGGTGCTTTTCAGTGTAGGTGCCCATGACACCCCACGCTTGCTTGACTCTCAGAACCCCCAGGATCTATAGAATCATAGCGCGGGACGTGTAACAATCATCACCTCACTATGTGACCACAGGTGTGTGTCGTTGAACTCCATCCTTTAGCGTTAGTTGCCCGCCAGGCCTTTGCTACGAACGTTATATCTTCAACTACTGCCATTCAGTTAGTAGTATAAGTACATATACCTGTAAGTGTTCACCGTGGTCGATTTGTTGTTGCTCCAGCTGTTCGCTGAGACGATCTCCGTCTGCTTAATTAGTGTCAGCCAAAAGTAATCCAGGCAATGCTTTGCAGCATCTACAAGTTGTTACCAACTTTGGGAAACCCTAAATGCTGGCGCACTATGACGTCTAATCCTATGATCGTCTAATCTTCCTCCAGCAAATACCGTAAATACCGATGGATGGACAGCCTGCTTCTGCCCAGCTGCTATGTCTTGCGTGCATCCAACTGTCAACAGTACTGTTAATTTCCTGAATACTTTCGCTCTTTGTGGTAAAAATGTGCGGTATCCCTTCAGCGGAGCGCGATAGGTGCACACTTATGAGTGTTACAGCAGTGCGCACCTCACACAGCTATGTAAGCGTGGTTGACGGTTTGGTGGATGAATTCCGTATTGGCTAGGCCATAATAGACTGTTCATCCATCCGTGTGTGGTAGTCCTAAAGGGAATTTAATCCTGGGTTTTTGACAATGACACTTCGGCAGCCAACTTACATAGTTGCTTAACTTTGTTAACAGTTTCACACTCTTCAATTACTGCAAAGCATCACCTGGATTAATTACACTTGCCACTCCCACGGGCACGGTTTCGACTGACATCGTCTCAGTGTCTAATTGTCGCGCAATCACCAATAATTTGCCATACACAGCTTTACATATGTGCAACCGGATAAACATCAACTCGAACTTGTGTGCGTGTGTGAGACAGAGAGATTCCACCACTTCTGCGGGAACGTGATCTTATGCTCGCCGGTTACCCATCCTGTTCGGCAGTTTCACGAATGGTGTGTCCGCACAACCAGCTGATCACAGGAAGCAAAATGCTGATAGGCTTCTTCCGGGGAGTTGCCTTAGATACTTGTAAGAGGCAAATTCACAGAATAGAACGAGCCTTACGTTCGACAGAATGTTGTCCTTGCTTCGCCTCACGCCTAAGTCGCCCATCAGTGCGGTTCCGAAGCAAAACGCGGACGACGGGGATGGGATTCGAACCCACGCGGGGAAACCCCAATGGATTAGCAGTCCATCGCCTTAACCACTCGGCCACCCCGTCGCGACGTCGCGTGAGTTGTGAGTTAACAGGATCGCAGAAAATGAATTAGTTGAGTTAGTTCATGAAATGGAATTTATCACTGCAGTTGTGCATGTTCATGTCTCTGTGATATTATCACAATCGGCTAATTAGCGAATGTTAATAATCATGGCACGGGTCAGGATTGCTTGGCTTCAAAATCTTACTCACTACTTGGTTGTTGGTCTTCTCGCAGAGCTTGGCAGTTGGATTGCAAACGTTTCATCACCAATTGGTGACGTCGTCAACGCGGTGTTGAGTGACGATATCACCTCGCTTGGTGATGAAACATTTGCAATCCAACTGCCAAGCTCGGTGAACGGACTAACAACCAATCAGCGCACCCGAGCTACCTATATTCCATAACATTTGCTCACTAGTGCCTGGGCCATAAAGGAGTGCATTCGAACGGCTTTGACCTGCCTCAAGAGATAATAACCAGGGCTTCGATCCTGTTATTCACTGCTATATTTACTTGTTTAGTGTTTGCAAAACTGTAAGCGAAGTTTATGTGATGCGAATTTCGCTTATTACTCTCTCTGCCCACGAGGCATGATAAGTTTAAGCAAGGACGGCTGAGGTATTCAGAAAAGTTACCATGTACAACGCAGCGCCCATCTCGAGGTGGTGGCAAAAAACCATAAGTGATTATACTGAGGAACAAGTGTGCATGTGCTCTATGGATAAGGAAACCCATGTTTGTACCACTGGTATCCCTCGCTTACAGTTGTGGAGGACGTTGGTCACCCATCTGACAAAATTTATATTTGAAAGGCGAACGAATTTCTCAGCGAATGAAGGAGCTTTGCTATGTTCAGGGTGTTTAAAAGAGGCATCAGTTCATACTATGGGACCCGACGGATATTCGTTTAGTCACTGTCGCCCTTATGCTGCTAACCGGCCCTGTCCCACACAGGCTCCCCGGTATTCGTGAGAACCAGTCTTAAAAGCCTGGAAGAATTCCGTGCGTGTGGGAATTTGATGCGTCGGTTATGTCCTCACCGTACGACAACTCTACCATTATAAAAAATATGGCCATAGCTTGGTTTGATTAACCGTAATGGTTTGTAACGTCTCGTCCTCTAAGTTGTTTCCAGCGTCTCTGTCTTGCTCCCCTCAGCTATGTGCTTTACATCCTATGGGTTGTATGAGTTTACGAATAGTACTGCCCTTGTTAGGCGGGGTTACCCTTTATTTTCTTTCATTTTCTAAACCTTAATCGAAAACACTCGGGCTATGCTGCTCCCCCCGACTTTGAACTCTTTGTATGGGAGGACTTTACTGACCTTGAGTGTGCAGGCTACATGGCCTTTGTTGCTTCAGTTGTCATTCCAACAAAAGTGCACCAAATACTCCACGTGATATCTCCATGTGATTCAATATGCGCTTTGCATCTTCGAAGTGAGAAGTACTGTTTTATGGCTGAGTGAATACACCAATGAGCCTGGTCATGACATCAGTACCGCTGGATGTATTAGGTAAATTTACCTATATAGGTAGTTGCATCATGTAAGACGACAGACAGCATTTCTGGCGAAATGGATGTAAGAATGGTTCTGAATTTCAACAACCTGGGCACCTCTAGGGGTCGCATACTACTAGCTTGTCGATGAAAGGCTGGGTGTATAACGCGAAAGTAAGTGTAAGTAGGTGAGTAAAGCGTCGCTTTTCACCCTGTGAAGCTTCGCCGCTGTGCGTGGAAGGTAAAGAAAGATTGCTTATCTTTGACCGTGGGTACTCTCAAAGTCTGTATCAGAAAACATTGGACAGTCGCACTGGAGAGCTCCTAACTTTTTTGTCGCAAGTCAACTGAATGTCCAACTGGTGACTCGGCTGCGCCAACTAAGCTGACTCCACCATATGCTTTATCGCCAGGTGGTCGATCGCCTAGTCATGCCCCCTTTACTGGAGCATGTTCCTACTGAGAAGTGCTCAAGGTTAACAAAATATGGTCTTCGGATGTGTCTTTCTCTTAGCTAGGCCGGTACATGTTATCTGCAAGGTTGAGGAACAGAATGGCAGCAATGGTTGTAGGCAGTCGCCAATATGGCAGCCTAGGGTACGGTTGTTTTGATTGGTTACGCTCCGCGTCGACCCATTATTATTGCTTTCTTATTAATCGCATTCTCGATTCCATTTCGTTCTACACTACCCGTCGTCACACGCTTTGGTGACCCGAATTATCGCAAATACGTAGATGGCCCATGGTTATCAAATCTAACTGCGTTAGACTGGATGATACTGCTCGTTGGCCAGTTTAGATGCTTGGATCCGTTACGTATCCTCGGGAGCTGACCTGTTTACAGGCAAGGATTTTCGGGATTGCTTTCAACTCTTGTGTTCCGAGACAGCTGTTACGTTTCGCACGGTCACAGTTGTCCCCCATCATGATAATGTGTTGGGTTTTAGACTTGGTATTTCGTCTTTTGCATTCCTAACGAAACAGGAAATCATTCTCGTTGAAATGCGTCAATAATCTAGTCTTTGTATACTTTCAACGTGATTCGGCTTTCGAATCCTCCAGAATGTCGGCATTCATAGGCTTATCATGAATTTAGCGGTTTTCGGACAACTGCCGCTCGGACACTTTTTGTCCAAACAAGTGCATACCGTTTGAATGATAATGTTGGTGTGAGCAACTGCTCTTTTCGAATGATCAAACTTTGCAGCGGATCTAAAACCCTTTAGAACGGACAACCGTTTTTAACAGACGTTTTGGTATATACAGCTAGGCCTGTTATCAGGATATGAGCCCTTCGTGTTAAGTTTCAGCTGTTTGTATTTTGTTCGACCGGACAGTAATCATGGGTGATAGACTTGCGACAGATGTATCCTTACAGTCCACGTTTCATTCAAACTCCGAGTGCATCAATTGACAGCGTTCCTTGACAGTTTTGCGGCTTCTAAAACCGTCCTCATTGAAAACTGATTGTTCGCAATCCAAAGGACCCGTTGTAATAATATGGTGCTTGGTAAGGATATTCCTACTTTTCCGTGCCTAAATGTTTAAGTTCCCGTGTTTTGGCTACACGAATTCCATATTTTTCGAAGTTCGATGTTGTTTCTGGCAGAATTTGCTTCAGTAGTCATTCAACGCCTCTTTCTATGCTCATTTTCTCGTTCCTAAGCGATTTGCAGACAAAAGACATACTTTTCCGGTTCTCTCATGTTCCTTTCTTAAATCCAGTAGAAAAAATTTTCAAGGGTACTATATTCATTCTCCGTTATGATTTAAAAGAGAACAAATCATAACGGTCACCTTAAATAAGTGGTTTTATGTCAGGCGATAAGGCGCATAGCTCTAGGTCGTGTCAGAAAATGAGTTGTTTCACTAGGGGGCTCCGATAGAGACATAATACATCGGAAGTTGTCCATTGGTAGTACCCAAAGTGAAAAAACTGGCTAGTTAAACAATGCAACAAGTAATATTATCTCATTTCAACAGGAACCTTAGGATCTTCTTTAAGTTACTGAAACTCTCGTTGACATTAATACACAGCAACTCGTTCGTCCGGTCATCTCATTTCATAAGTCCATATACTCAGTTTTTCTACCAATAGTGGACTTTGTTATCGCCGCTCGAAATGTCTGAACCTCTATTTCGCAATATCGGTTGGAAGCGTTCCTCATGTTCATGGTTATCGTAACCTTGAGTCTTTGGAATGTTAAAACTGTACGGAAATCTCCAATTGTTTTTCACTAACATTCATTTCTGATGAACTCCTTAATAAAACGTGAAAGATCGATTTTTTTTGGATTTTGGTATGCCTACCCTGATTGTTCTCTTCACCGATACTATTTTCATGAATGGCGTAACCAAGCCTGCACGAATTGTCATTTGCTGTAACTCTTGAATACCCAGCTGATGCCCACTCCGAACAATAACATGCTTCAGCTATGGCGTCCAATGCGTTTCAATCAAATTTTCATCACCTTGCTTCATTGATTGAAATGGGTGCATGATATGTGCTTGAGTGCTTAGCCCCGAAGTAACATAACACAATAAACCTAAGTCAACTATTATTCTTCACTCAGTAAGTGTTGTTACGCGCGCATCTTTCTCAAATAAATGCACTGACCATGACTAGTTAATTTTTGTGATGCAACCAAGCCTTAGTTTGTCTAACTACACTCATTCGAAAATAACTTGGTGTTAACTAGAGGTTCAACAGAACCTCAACTAAAGTTTTTGTTGATTCTACTCCCTAGCCATATTAACAGTGTTCTTTGAAGAAGAAAAATCACTGTTCTCCGTCCAGGGTTGTCTTACATGGATTTTTTTCATGGGAAGTTCACCGCAGTTCATTTCACTTCAGGTATCAGCTGTCAGCGAGTATCAGAGGTACTTTGGTTCCAGCTGCTATAGCTTCGAACACTGGGAAGTGAGACAGCGTTGGATATAAAGCCAAGCATGGGAGGCGATGGCATGTCCAATAAGTCAGGAAACTGGTTGGCTACGCATTGAAGGCAACAGCTTTGATGCACGAGCACCAGTTCGCTGTAGTATTCCCCATATTCGAGTGCCAATTCCAACAACACTTATAAGTTATTCGTTTCATTCTCTTGATGGCTCACTAGAATTGCGTAAAGCAAGGGAAAATCGATTATTATGACATCGTCTGGAACAGCCAGAGTAGGAAGCCTAGTAGGAAATATCCCAAAGCAGGAACTGCTGTTCTATTCAGTTGTCGAGCCAGACTGCAACACTTTGGTCGTTTGAGCGCGGATAAGATGTGGGTGCTTGTTCTGAAATTACAAAAGGCTGCATCAGTAGGCTAGCAGCCAAAAACAAAGCCAAAAACAGGTTATCCATCGTCAAGCAAACAAGATTAGGTGTTTTATTCTCGAGCGTGCTAATACGGCCAAATCTGCTTGACTCGGGCGATTAATAATTCGAGTTCAACTCGCTTTGCCTGAAATGCAGTGTGAGGCTTCACTCAAAAAGCCTATCAATGTTTGGTATTTCCTCGTTTTCCTTCGGAGAAATCAAACAATTTGTACTTTTTGTACAAAGTTCGCTTTCTACTACCTTCTCCTTCAATTTCCATCTCCAGCACTATTCCGCGCTGCTCGGGAGACTGCTGACCAGACACATCAATTATCTGTCACAGCATAAAAACAACGTGGATTTGTAAAAAAAACTTCAGACAGTGTTACAGTCTGAAATCTGAGGCACATGACTCGTAATTTACAAGTTAGTGACTTGTTTGTACCAATTTACAGATCAACATTTCTACATTTTTGACCCTAAAAGTTCTGTGTTTGTTTTACTGGGAACATTATTCGGAAGGCACCTGTCCGCGGACCGGTTGTACTAACGTGGGCAGTTGTCATGACACCACATTTGATGAATAGGGATGGAGGGCAAAAATACGGCTGTGCGGTTTCATTTTTGTAATGCTTGAATTCATAAGGCACTTAAAAAGCGGGAATTCAAGACTTGGCAATGAGGTTCTTTTATCCCCCTGGAGATTTGGCGACAGAATTTGGTCGAGGAAAATAAACCCACCCGTGGATCTGTCAAAAGTTTGCACTAGTAATGACTGATCCCCTTACACAGATAAGTCCATTGGATTTCCGAAACAGCTTATCTCGAGTATTACTGAACAGTTAAACTCCAACTATGATGTTTTAAATTTGTGACTGGATACGCTTCTTTTGTGTATGCTACTGAGAAGTTAGAATTTCCTTAGGCATGTGGCTGTGCATCGCAGACGTGGTGTTCTTTGAAGACACTCGGAGGATTATTGCTTGCAATCTGATATCCTTCATGTAGTGTTCTTAGTAATCCCTAGTTATTCAACCCGCTCTTGGAATCAGTCATTTCAACCTGTGTAAAAAATAAAAGAATGATCGCCTAAGGATTGTGGCTCCTAAATTTAGATTGACTTGACCTTGTTGGTTCATTCATTGGTGCAGATTGCTCACGCTAGCGCGACAGGACCATGGTGCATGTGCAGTTAGCATAAGGTTAGTCTCGATATCGAGAATTCACTGGGAAGTTATGGGACTCTCAGTTGTAGCATTCGTTTAATTAACCAACCAGTGAAAGAGCATTCCAACAAGACAACGGATTGCGGTTTGTTAACCTCGTCCTATTCACCATTGCCAGTGAGTATTGAAACAATTTATTTCGGACGTCCTTTAATATAAATCAAAACAAAAACGAAGTACTTGGTGAACCGGAATTAGGTACAAGCTAAAAAGTGGCCGCCTGATAGTGACCGGCTTAAGATCATCACCAATGGGGACGACAGTCAACAATCTAGTGGTGAATGAATCGGAAACGACGTAACCACACAGCGGCTATCGACCTACTGGCGTACACATGACTTTGTGCAGATAAACATCCTTGTTCACGTGATCCACTTCGTGATCACATGTCTCCGGTGAGGCTAAGGAGGTAGGCTGACAACATACCTAGACATTGAGATTCTTACGATAGGCATGTGGCTGATGAGTACACTATCCATTGGCAAGTCAATCAGGGGTTATACAAAAGTTCTGTTGAAACACAACACCGCTGGGCGTGACAAGTGACCACTAGTCTTGTTTACTATTGAAGAGAATATTGGGAGTCGGTGTTTGGTTTGTTCGTTGATTTGGACAGTTGGGTTGCCAACGTTTTATCAGTGAGCGGGGTGCTATCGTAAGGACGTTGTTCTGAAGCGTAACGGTGTGGTGCATCACTGGAAGTACATATATAAATTACTCAGCGCATTTCTGCTGATGCAATGCGTAAGTACGTTTCACAAAGAAAAACGGAAGATATCATCTCGATATCACCTGATTGTTCAGCTCTGTGAAAGAACCAACAATCAGGGATGTTTTCATTTTTTACACGCACCTGCCCATCCTAAAAATAACTGGAACAACAGTCTTGGGAGTATTTTCAGTATTTTTTCAGTATTTTCATAAGGTATCGATGGCTAATCTATCTTTTCAGCAGTTAAACACTGAGCTTCGAGATCGTTTGCTGAGATAGTTTCTGGCTGTATAGTATTGTCCGAGTTCAAAATAACCACACATCCTGAGTCACTCTCGGATGGTTTCAATAAGTCCGCATACTATATATGTACCGTTGCCGTCACCAGAACCACATCCGAGTAGTCAAGCAGTAGTAGCAGCATCAGTCGAAAACAGCAGGCCTGTTTTTACGCGGTGTGGAATATTATTGCCCTATTCTGAGATAAACTTCAGGATAGTAACCCGGGTAACGAGTATTTTCACCCCGAACAGTCTCTAATGCAAGGGAAGATCAGCTGACTGTCGGACTTAGGATAAGCAGGCAGGAATGGAAGAATGTGAGCACTTTTGTTGAAAGTCAGTGGACACGGCAAGACCACTTCTCTCTGGAAACTTTGTCATAGTTGCTGGGTGGATCTCAAGTCTGTAAGCTCCGGCCAAACAACTGTGATTTAATCCCTCATTGTGATATTCTACCACTCTACTTTAGCAGTACAGAATCTTATATCTTATAGTGGTGGTAGCTGCTTTACCTAGTTATCAGTTGTTGAACCTGCTTTCTTAAGCGGTTATCATCGCGCTGCTTGTAAATATAAGGTAGAATTTACAGGCCAGTGATTAGCTTAAATAGACTGATCCTCGAAACATAGGAGACATAAAAACGAATGGTTCGGTAGTCCAAGCACCTCTTCAAGGGAGACCACTCCCGGTGAAGGCCACTTCTCTAGATAGGCCATGGTTGGCTAGTTCTTTAAAGATGCCTTCGGAATAAATTGTTACTTTCGCCTACCTTCCGGTTATCGCTCCAGGAATCATTGGTCGATTCACGTAGGCAGGATATCGATTATTGAAAAGTTTGTAACATCAGGCGAGCAATAGACGAATGGCCTGCACATGAAAGTCAAACTCAATATTCATGCACTGATTGTTTGTTTGTGTGCATATCTTCAAAATGCACAAACTTCAAAAACAAAGTGAGCAGAATACACATGTAGGATTTTTTCATGTTCGTCTTGGCATGTCGATGTGCGCAGCTCAAAAATCAATTGATTCGGTGTGACGGGTTTTTTTTAGAGTAATTCTCTAAATTCACGTCGAACCTGGGGACTCTTGTCCTTTCGAATGTCATTCAACCGGAATCCGCACGAACACATCCCTACGATGCATCGTGTTACGTATACCAATGCACGGCCGACAAGGCCATAAAAAAATTTGTTGTACGGAGAATATTGATCAATTTGTCGCGCGATTTGCATTCAGCGTGCTTGCTGAGGTTCACTCTTCACCTTTTCCATCTCTGTTTAGGGATGAACAATTGGTGGTCTTACTAACAACGCGTAGGATTCAGACTTGCAACAGTTACCCGGACTATTGAAACCCAAATCTTTCGCAACATGAGGATGCTCATCAATGTGTGCAGTTTGCCCGAATATATTGTATGTTAAAAGTTATCACCGGTAGCTTCTGGTGAGTCTTTCGTACAGTGGGAAGTTAGGTACGGATGAAGGTTCTTGGAGAGGATTACATATACGTATTCTGATTCTCAGTTGTTTTTTTTTCGATTTTCTTCTTAGGTTTTGAAGATAACTTCAACATCTCTCTATGACGAACCATCGTGTTGTTTGATGAACAACGGACTGCATCTAGGCATAGTGAAGCACCATAAGTTTTGTATGGGTGGCAGCGCTCACCACGGCTAAACTTTCAGAATAGAAACTTGCAACCATTGCTCTCTGACTGGACCCGCGTTCATTTCTCCGTTCGCTTTATGTGTTACGACCGATGTCATTTTCAACAATGCCATTAGTCAGCTATACTATGATCGTTCTTACCTATTTTGTTGTTCTTCAAAATCAGGGTTTCGTTACTCGGTGCAAACCAATAAATCATACAAGACTCCAAATACTGGTCGCCCAAAGTTTGCTGCAACCAAATTCTGGATATAGTAAGCTCAACGTTATTACGACCACCTGGTATACTTGCCTATATCAGTCCCCGGTCGAATCTGAAATGGATTCAGCCAAGCCTAGCTAGTTCCTGAGTGCCTACGGAATGTTGAGACCAAATTCTCAAACCGATCGAAAAATCACACAGTGCAACACAGCGATGCGGATTGCTAAAACATGTCCAGGATGGAAAAAACTACTTCGCCGGAAATAAACTGTCTCTAATTGTTTATTAACTGATGCATCGTGTTACCAGATTTGTGTGAAGGTTTCTAGGTAAAGTTTACCATTTCCCCGTGAGTTTTACATGTCTCTTGTGGAAGAGGCGTTCAGCTTCACACACTCATCCTGCCGTGTCTCCCTAGATCTTCTCAATGGGGTTCATGTCTGGTCTGCAAAACGACTAATCAAGCGAATGAGTACCATTATATTGTGGAATAGGTAGTTTGTACTGACACATTGATATGTTGAAGAAGTGCATTCTAATGCGAACTAGAAGGGTCTAAACTGAGAGGCAACAGCTACATGCCATGTTTACACAAAGACTTCCTATCCGTTCTTCACTCACTTGTTCAAAATGGCACATTCCTATCGTACATGCTATTCCCAGAGTCGCAGGAGAGCCCTCATAGTAACTGGAATCAGCAAGACCACTTCCGTTAGGGTCAAGCCAATGAGAAGGTATGTCACCGTGACCGTCGAAAACGAACATTCCCGACTACTGATCATCACTTCTCCCAATTAATGCTTCTGCCAGATTTGATCCTGTATCTAGCTCATTCTGCCTCTATTGTTAATAATCTCCAGTCATGGAACCCTTTCCCGTCTCGCGTATACGAAATGAGAGGCTCCTGAATTGAAGAGCACTTTAACCCTGCTGTACCCATCATTTGGTTAGAGGCCCTCAACACCTATCTCTTCATTTTCCCGGACGCTCTCCTCCTAACCCGTCTCGGTCTTTTCAAATAGCAGGCTGACGCATAAGCAATAAACACGTTAGCTATCGTTCCCGATCTAAGCAAATCGGTCAATTCTGCCACGTGTTCGTTTTCATGTCTCTGTAGGCTAATATGGTTTCCGCTGATAAAAGTCGGAACAGGAGAATTCTTAGACAAAATGCCGAATCACATGTCATTCTTTATCCCTTTCAAGTGGGTTGTCTATCAGCTCACTTTGATTGCAGGTTGCTAGTGAAAAACACCCACAATTGCCGACGAGCTAGACATGAATCCCAAACCATGAAGCTCACTGTTCAGAACAAAGTAGTCCCTTTCTATCACTCGTGGGAAAATAATGCGACTACAACTACGCCTTAAATCGTTTTGGCCGCAAAAGCTATTTGCAAATGCATGGTCCTGAATACTCTGAATCTCTGAATCCCCCACGCGGTAGGTACACCAAGAAATGAATTTACTACGTCTAATATCGTTTAGAGAAGTGCAGAGCTACTGGCGGATGACCAAGAGGGATGCAGAAACATCTATTTTCTTAAATTTACACCAACAGGGTTGCTGTATGGTCCTGCAATCCATCACCCGAAACACCGCGTGCTGCAACGACAGGTAAAAAACTTTCGAAACAGTGGGCCGTCTGCCTAGAGCATTGAGGTCTTGGCGGGAGTAGTCGGCAAAAGTTATAGAACTGTCAATGCTGTTACCTTACCTTCAGTACCAATAAATGTAATAAAACAATATTTGGTCTGCAGGTGATGAGTACCGTGGAAACCGAAGCCCAGAACAACCAAAAGTATAACTTCATAGACCTTCTTGGAATCAAGGAAAGAGATAAGTGGGTAGACATTGCCTAAGTCCGTTGAGAGGCTTTCCAGTGATGAGCGATGACGCGTCAAAAACCAGCCGATGAAAGAGAGCGCCTTGTGATTCACCGTGTTCTTGATTGTTAAGCTGACGCTTGCTCCAGCATACTCATAAAGTGATTGCCACTTCCCGCGGTCTCAGGTTCAGTATCGCTTTTCTCGGGCAGGACTTCCTGTTTGCTGAATTCAGCAGTGGAGCTTTGCCAATACTGAAGACCGGATCATTCAGATGTATTAAATATAAACTATAATGCTGATAACCTGAAGTGAGTCGTCATCGCCAAAAGAGGTGAAACACTAGTTTGTTTGCTCATGAAGGGTGTGACAATAAGCCAAAATTTAAGCCATTCAATGCTGGCCTTGACTAGCCCTGTTCGAAATTCAATGCCATACAATTTCTGGGTTTATTGGCACGCCACTATACGAAAGTTTC
Organism: Clonorchis sinensis; assembly: GCA_003604175.2. Taxonomy (NCBI): domain Eukaryota; kingdom Metazoa; phylum Platyhelminthes; class Trematoda; order Opisthorchiida; family Opisthorchiidae; genus Clonorchis; species Clonorchis sinensis. The sequence goes on from CM030369.1 coordinate 83,942,118, forward strand.
ATATGAGCAAAGCAAGACTCCATTTGATTAGAGTGGGGTCCAGTGCACATTCAAGAGGAGATATGGAGAGATTTAGCACTGAAAGGCACATCAAAAACTATCGCTGTTTTGAGTGGATTGCCTGTTGGTAATCGAACAAGTTACCAGGAAGTGAATCTGTGGCTTTATCTTACTTGTGTTTTCAGGTCAGGAGCAGATACACAGCACTTATCAGTCACAACCAAACGACTTATATGCGAACAATGTGGCAGAACTTGGTTTTGCTTGATCCGTATCGTATAAAATCACTTACCACATTATTCAATGCGCCGGCCCATGCAAGTTCCAGCTATCAAGAGACGTTTACGTAGGCACACTTCTAGTTGGAACTCTGTTCCGAGCTGGTTGTCTTTTAGACATACACGTGAATCAGTGTTCACATTTCGTGAAACGATTCTCTAAGTGATTGGGTGTCCTTCGTCCACACACGCGATTAGCTCTTTTGTATGTCTAATTTTTTCGAACTTTTTTAAGGGTTGAGTGAGCATACTGCAAAATATATCAATATCCGTTTCCGGATTCATTGATGAAACCAGCTATGCTGTTAAATCCTTGTGACACCTACCAGAACTTTCACTAAACTTGGTATAAATCCATTTGTAGGTAAGAACTAGCGGCAGGCAAGGATCAGTAACAAAGATGCTTCCAAATATCCCATTGCCTAGTTTGTCTTGTGAGTGGCGCCCGTTTGCCAATCTGTTTGTCCTAAAGGACTTTACCTAAAAACCTGAATACGGCAGCCTACACCAAATGTGGTTCGCACCAAGCCATATGCTCATCATCCCGCAGCCCGATATAAACAATGGAAAAAAAACAAGTTTGTTCCTAAACGGTCACCATGCTTTACTGATGGTTTCCGGTTGTCAAATCAGGTAAGAGCAAACAAAGCACTGTACTTTAGCCGATGTGTCTAATGGGGTTGATGCCTTCTTCAGGCACCAGCCACAACTATCTGGATGAGACCGTACAACAGTAATATAGTGCTTACTCTCAAGTTTATATCCACTGGACTCTGGTATGAATGTATCTGCTTCCGTTCTAGCACGGCCATTCTGAATGGCCCATACCAAATGTGAAGGGATGAACCCAATTTTTGCTCCCACTAGACCTCTTCAGCACTGGGATAGAAGTCTTTACCCAATAGGCTATGAAGCTCTCTTTCTGTTACTTTATCAACAAATGCTCGGTGTACATACGTTGTCACAAGTGAAAAGGTGAAAGTTTTCTGGCCGGAATGATGTTTGGACTCTGAAGTTTATCCATTGGCGACACGCCTGAACCAGCCGTAGACCCATCCTCTGGAAGTACCAGCTGTTTTGATGAACGTGTTATGTAAATCACTGTAGCCGTCATATTACTTTATAAGAAGAGATGTTTGTAGCCTTTTGCCTGAAGATAGTTTTTGTCCATGTCGCACAGTTTTTATCACCTGTCCTGAAAAATACTTGGCCTTCACATCCCACATGCAGGCTTTTCCTAAATCTGAAAGTTACTGCGACGTGTGGCCTGAATAGGCATTTTTGAAAGCCTACCCCGTTTCCATCCTCGTAATTGCTTCATCGGTTAAAATCACGGTAGTGTGTGCTAGTGGACACAGCAGCATTTGATACCGTAAAAAATAAGAACCAGATATGGTTGTTTATTTGTTTGCTGAGTTGGGCACTTAGATTGCAATCAGACTGCGTCGATACACAACTTTGAATAGGACCGTTGTTTCTCCACTAACGTTGCAGTGTCAGGGGCAGAGATAAAGTTCCGGTAAGCCCTGTGGTGTGGCACTTGTTGACTGTGAAGATAGGTTCTTCACGTTCTGATAGGTTCTTCTAGGGCCAGCCTGTAGTATTTGCTGTTCTAGCCACTGATATCGCATGTCACTGAAGTCGCCCAGTGTTAAAGTGATTTGCAAGATACCGTCTGACGTTACGCTCTATTCCGGGGGTTGTAATAACTCCAGCGTAATTCTGTCACATGGCTGAGAAGTGGTTGATGATGACATTACAATTTTAGAAATGTGGGTTTCGTCACGGTACAACATGAATAAGGTGTCAGTGTTTACGAAAACCTATCGGCTATGAGTCGGGTACAGTATATAGCTCTGGTAAAAATAAATTCTTTTAAGAGAGCTCCATCCTGAAAAAATCGCACATTTGGAAAAATGGATCAGACATAAACATTGCACCTAAAATGGAAAAGTGGGTGTACAAAAGATGCTGAGGGAACCTATATATACTTCAAAACTTTCATGACATTGATTGCTGAAATTTCGAAAAATGGAATGACAATGGAGAACCTGGCGACCGCAAATGATTCAATAAGTCACTTACCAGTAGAAGGCGCAGGAAAACACCAATACACCAGCATGAATGTGATTGATGGTTTATATGGTGGATTGGAAAGAGGGTTTATGCCACGATAACAGCACCGTGAAGAAAAAACCGAAATACGAATACGGCGAGTGAGATATTGTAAGGGTGTTGAGGCAAGAAAATTTGGGGCATGTAGAGAATCGGGATAAGAACGGGAATGGAAGCAAAACGCGACTAGCAAAATTAGTGGATTTACGAAGACAGTCAGACGTACCATAAGGTGCTGCTGAGTAAAACTTGCAAGATGTGGTTCGTGATGGCTCTCTCCCGACTGAGTGCCACTTGTGAATATTGGATGATGATGATGATGATGATGATCATCATCATCATCAGAGACAGCATCAGTTACAGACCGATGATTCACTGCCGTGTAGACAGAAGGTTACTTTACTTTCACTTGAAACCTAAAGTGAAGGAAATATTTAGAAAAAAACTTGATGGGAAAGGGGTCTGATAACAGCCTACCTCAAGTATTCCGAGATGCGTCCGTCACCACTCGCTCATTCAGACAACCCCGAAAGAAGACGACAATACAAAAACCAATAAAACTATTGGTGGTACCACTGGTTGCCATTTCTTGTATCTCTCTAGCCAAGTGCAAGAAAGTTCACAAAGACCCTATCCTTGAAGGTGGAAATTACATCCTTTTGCCAAGTCACATGTTGTCCACTTCGCAGTTAGCGCGGAGAACAGGCAGACGATTAATCGGTATACTTAGCACACGGTCAAGCCACCACAGCTAGTGGTGCTGAATGTTTTCTGCGATTGAAGTACCGGCTGCATAAACTAGCACCAGCTTTCTAATTACCTCCTTTAGTTCCCTGACACCATTCCATACCAGAAACGCTCCCAAGACGTCGATTGTTAAAAGACTGGGGACACCTCAAATCATCTACTCTCAGAGGATACGTCTTACGATCATGCAACAATACAGCCCATACTGTTACCTGGAACGTGCAATCCTTGAGATCAAGTGACATATCTTTTTGGCACCACAAGTGACGCAAATTGGCAAACGTGATTCGGACCTCCGTGATTTAGGCGGCAACTTCATCAGCACACTGCCCTCAAGGATAATACATCGACCTATGTGTGTAACATTCTCCATAGCCTCCAGTGTCTGTCCTTGAATTGCAAAGGGACTGCACATTTTGTGTGCAAGGCGCGTGCCAAAGCTTGTTTCGTGGTGGTCAGTTTATGCTTGTTTAGGCTTGTTCTTCGTCTCCAAAGATAACGGCGATATTGTTTGTGTAATTCAGAACGACATGCTTCTCATCAGCAACGATTTGAATGTCGTACTTTTAAAGAGTTTCCAATATTCGTACCATTGTTTCGTCAACAGCAAAGACGAGCAAAACTGAAAGAATGGACATCCTTACCGGATAGCACTTTCAGTAAGGAAGCCTCATTAGAGACCCACACACTCAAAAGCCTGGAATTGCGTGATTATGATAACCCGTTTGTCTACGAAATTCCGAAACGTCTTCAGTTGGGCGGACGTGGCTAGAAGCGACAGCATCAGATCTATCTTTAAACCCATGGAACAACAAGATTGTGGTTCATTTGTACGTATGGTGCTAATCTAACACTTGACGAATCGTGATGATGTGAACGATGCAGCCTGAACCCAGTCAAAAGTCCGCTTGGTGCCCACCGGTCGATATTCTTTGTACTGCCGTAAGGCGACGAAGCAGAAGCTTTGTCATAAATAGAATCAAACCAAGGCCCTCCTGGCTACCACGTTCACTGCGAATGCTCTTTTTGAAGATGGAGACTACTGTCGGGCCACTATAGTTGTCTGAGACGACCGCTTTCTCCCAGATGGATACAAATGGGCTAGATAGTCACTGACTGAGGGGTCCACCAGCATCCTTGAACAGAGCAGGATGAAAAGCACAGTGGGACCTGAGTGAAGATATACACTAGAACTTTTCCGAGGCGTAGCTAATTTCATACTTATTCAACGTTTCCGACAAAAGCCTCAGGCCAGGAACAAAGTAGCAGTTTGCCAACTGGGTCGCTGTTCCAATTATTCTTGGAGGGCTTCTTGTCTTTATTGGGGTAAATCAAATTTCCAGTACATTTAAAAAGTGTTGTTTGTCTAATCCTAGAACGATGTTATTGGTGTAAGGCTAGGTCCGTATAACAGGTTTCGATATAATTTCCTGTCAGAATAGGTCCTGTAGGTCATCGCCGTTAGTAACTGGTCATAAATCATGTATGTCTGATCGGTCGAAGCCACTAGTGGATGGCTACATACTTTATATTCAGCTAGTGTTAGCTCACACTGATGTGCTCCTTCACATCGAAAGTGATAAGTACTAACAGTTAAACACAACGGAGGTTTTGTCGGTGCTGTGATGAACCGAAAAAAAACTGTTCAAACCTTCATCCCGGTTATTTAGCTGAATGTAAATAATTCATATGGCAAGCATCAGAGCGCGCAAAAAATATCGGCAACACAGGAAATCCATTCTTAACTTTTCGAAGCTTTGTGGTGCACTTAAGTACTCTGGAACAACTTCTCTACCACCTGCTGAAGTTCCTTCACAACTCGCTGAGGTAACAAGCATGTTCTTGAACGTTTTTGTTGTTGAAACAATGTGCAACATATCAAGATGAGGACTGATATTACGTTTGAGAGCGCCCATGGGGACTTGAACCCGGGTTGCCGAACTTTGGGTCCAAGATGTTATTCATATGGCTGACCACGGAGGCATTTGATTGGCCAGATGAAAAGCTTATATCCCGAAAGAAAACATGCCGGCTGGGAAGAAAGTCTCTATCCAACGGTCCTAAAACTCATCAAGTGAAACCAGATTAACGCGTGAGCCCACGTGAAACCCACGGCAGTCGTGTGAGTGTGATACTCTGCAGTTAAGATTGGAATTTGTTTATCAATTCACTGAGATCATCAACAGTGCTCATCCCTAGCCGTACCGGGTTGAAACCTTGAAAAACTGTCTTGCAGAATAGGCTTGTGAGCGCCACTCCACTGGCGTATGTTAGACGCGCTTGGATTATCATATCCGTATACGCAAAACTGTTCACACACTCGAGCGATAGGTTGGTCAACCCGACGACTCAACCAGCAAATGTCCAGGCTTTGTTGGTCAAGTGACCTGCTTATCAGGACTTCCCAGTCATTAGATCCAGGCTTGCCTCATGTCAGTCGTTCGGGTTTCAAATTCAGGCGTGGCCAGGAATACGCTCTATTGAATAGCCCTAATAACAGTCAAGATCGAGGACATGTCCCTTAGGCTAGCCATAATCTTAATGCCGGAACGTCGGAGGAAGATATCAAGCTGAAGCGGTGTGAATAAAACTCCCCCTATTCACAAACGGGCATTTATGGGGCTGCTGAGCATGAAAAAATCGGCTTCTCCTCTCCCTGGAATGCTGCCTTTGGAAGAGCTATTCGTACAGTACGGTGGCTGTAGTCGAAGGTGGACCCTTCTGTTCCTCATTGCTCTCGAGCTGACAAACTGTCTCTGAAATGTCAGACCCAACACATCTGAACATGGATTCGCTCGCGAACGGCACACAGCTTACTGTATTTTAGTCACATCACTCCCACCTCAGAGTAATCAGTGAGCAAAATGATAAGTGAGGATGCGAAAAAATTGACGGCAGTCCGATGAAATTTGCACCCGCGTTACTATTGTTTGAGCAGCCCATCCCGTTCTAACGAGGCCATTATGGCTGGTCCAAACCAGAGGGGAGAAGCACTGACTTGAATTTCTCTCGTCAGCTTTGCTTAGAGCGAAACTTGAGCCCCGCAAACATCCACAATTGATCGGAACTTGTCCAATAGGTTTACACCAGGAGTGCCGAAGAGTGAATCAATCAGTCGAGACAGCCTGGGGACCAAGTGGTTCAGTTGTGGGTGGTTGCGGGATCCGTAGAATGTATGCTTATTCAACTCTCATTTGAACATTCGTCCTCCTGTGCCGGCCTGATTATTCTGGTAAGTCGACACCAAAGAGGAGTTGCACTAGACTCGAGCTTCGTGCTTATTAAATCTCACCAGCTGCGCATGTCCTTGGCCTTAACGGAGGTTGAACTCTTCATACCTGGAATGAGGCCAGCATGTGACTAAAACTCCAGCAGCACACACTGGCCTCATTTGAATTTTCACGTCTGGACGTGCAAACATGTTCATGCTTGAGTGACTGGGAGGCCTGACGGCTCGAACGACGACCCAGTAACCTACTTTGGTTGTGTCGATCGACGGGCCCGCTTGTCAGGACTTGCTAGGCAGGTGGCGCCACAGACTCTTGATACCTGCTGGACAATAATGGACAATAGTAATGTGAGATCATATTCAGAGAGTTCGTCCTCTCAGGGAAGCCAATATTTGCTGAAAAGCCGAGAAGCACTGCACAGCTGTTTCATCCTTGTTTGCAATACTCATCAGTACTCATCTCGGAGAGTTACGAATCCGGAACCGTCCGGCCAGTTGTAGAACACTAATCGCTTGGCCAACAGTGACTTATCAGGAGTGTGTTTAGCTTTGTGTGGTTGCGGGATCTGTAGAACGCACGCATCATTCTCGTTTGAACGGACGTTATTGGTTTAGACGTCGTTCAAGACGCCAGGCGAGACAATGAGATCGCTCAAGTGTGCGCATGTTCGCCTGTTCAACTATGATTATTCAGATTGTTTAGCTTGTCTCTCATGCCAGATATTGTGTTCAAATCCATGCATATCTAACGATACGCAGCCATTGGTGAATTGTAATCAGGGTAAAGCTTGAGTTAAGTGCTGCCGAGATCTAACTTGAGACAACCAGACTGGTCGCACCAGCACAGCAAGCAGAATTTTCAAATAAGAATGGTGTGGATACACCTTTTACAAGTCCTGCAATTACCCGCAGGGACTGGATGAAATCAACTGAAGAATTTGCTGCAATTTAATGCTGTGTGAGTAGAGCCACACGGATTATGCAGACGCCAGTTCGCGGCATAAAATGTAGTGATGAGACTTTCTACAACGTTATGCGTGAACGCCGTGCACCTAAAACCTTAACTCGAACAGCGCTTTACGATAGACGCTTACTTCCGGTGATATCAGTATTCTCAGAAAAGATGGCATGAGGTCAACAACCAAAGTGGTTGTAGTACTAAGTGTTAATAAAATAGCAACAGAAATGGTTTCAAGAGCCAGTAAAGGTACCTGGGGAATGCTGTCGAAGCTCTAGAGCAAATCACATGGTGATTCGCATAAAAGGATTCGATGCCTCGAATGCGAATTCCGTCCTCCATTAGTAACATACCCAAAATCAGTAAACTTCCTGACAGTGGACACGAAATCTTCCCCTTGATAACCTGTCTCTAGGTTTTGCTTCCCTAGAAATCCAAAGGAAACATGTTTCGATGCAAGCCATAGCTGTTTTCAATACCAAGTTTTTGTTTATCGTTGATTTTGGTCCCAGAATAAACTACTGAATTCGCTGGGATCACGGTGCAAGTGGGACTGTTCAGTCAATACTCCTAATATACGGCTGATTGTGCACTGAAGCAAAACTAGTAAGTATGATGGCCGAGGATTTATCAGGTCACACCTTCCGCGTTCGTCTTATTTCTTATATCTCTTCAACTATCAGTTAAGACATTTTTGCTTAACCTCAAATGCAGTATCTGCAACACTTTCGTTACAACTACTTGCCTTGTAGTTCAACCGAACGATTCCTGCCCTAGGTTGGACGAATAATAGTAGCGGCCTACGGCCTCTCGACTTGAATTTTCTTGCGGTCATTATAAAACGGAATATTATTGCTCTCGAAAAGCATTCCAGTATGCGCTTCATTTATAGTCGGTCTTGTAGTGTCTGAGTTAACAGTTCACACTTCTGGTAATAAGACTTAACCGCCTTCAAGTAGCCAAATTTCCTGACATTTCAACACATGGGGCGAATCAGGCTGTCAGTCTGCTTTTCCCAGTCTTAATCAGAGATATTCAGAAGATAACTGTTCCGTTCTTACTATACCTATGGCCAAAGAGGGCCTGGTGAGAATGCACTCAGTTACGCTCTGGGTGTCACAGCTGCAACCAATTTACTTTTGGCTAGAGATGGAACGCACACAGTACTGAGGACAACAGACATGGACAACAGCTGTCTACTGTCTGGCTCACGATCTTCAAATGAAACTTCGTGCAGTCCGACCGCATGGATGTCACACCTAGCATTTCCACAACAGTGAAGGAAAAGCACGCTCTTAGGTGAATTTAGAACTGCGGTCGCCTTCTCCGGACGGAGCACCTCAATATAGCAACCAAAGGGTGTTTTGGAACTTTTTAGGAGAGCTCTATCGAGGAGGATCTCTATCGTAACGCTGTCCGAAACAGCTTGCAGTTTTCACTGTGTATTAGTTTCAGTAACTTCTAGTTCCAAACTACATTTCCATGCAGGTGGTCTCAGTTGCCGCTTACTTTGTTGTGGCGTCCTACTACCGACTGTCGCGTCACCGAATTTGCCTGAATAAGCTCTCTAGCTTTAAATTCATGAAGAAACCGCTTCGATACGCTTTAAGTGACTACACATTCTGCTGGAAACGAATCTCGGAGAATGACTACTGAATGTTGCAAAATGATGAATTTAGAAATGCCCAGACCAATAAAACGCGTAAGGTAAACAGCAGCCATCTCTTAGTTGAGTATTTTTGAATCCGATCACATTTTTAATATAAACATCTGGTTGAATTCCAAGGTCGCCCCTTGTTCATTATCAAATCCTCAGTGACGATCGATTACTGGTGAAATAATGAAGTGGTCAGATTACTGACAGTGTGTCAACAACTGATTCTGAACAAATCCAAATTATTCCACATAGTTACAAATTTTCAAACAATTCTTGTGGTCTCTCACGATGGGAGGAGTCCAGTTAGAGGTTCCCTTTGTAAAGGAAGTCCACACATGAAAACATGATCAAACCAGACTAAGTGTTAATCAGTTGATTCAGCGTCTCTTTAGTCTGTGCTACAGACTCCATTTTAGTACTGGTAGTCGACTGGCAAATGCCACTGATTCACTCAAGTCAAACATATGGGTCTAAATGAGTTTGTGAATCGATGATTGTCAGGTGCGAAATAGCAAGCAGCAATGCTAGATGAAGTCGGACAAGATAGTCAGTCCTACCTATAATTCAGTCCCATATAGTACATATGGTCACATATCGGGCAAATTAACTCAGAACAACTATCTGGTTTGTACTTCACGCTGGTGATCTTCAAATCTTGCAATCAGCATACTTCACAAACACCCAAACTCCAGTTATTTGGTCACAACCTTCTCTTCTTTGTGGATGATTTTGAGAAAATGCGCCTGGACAGTAGTTCGTTTCATCTGATACAAATGATTCAGTGAAAACGATGTAGGAAGCCAAAGACATCGGATTGCCGCACTGTTTTTCATGTGGACTGGTACTTTGAATAGTTTTGCGCTGGGTTTAAACTCCGACGTCACTATTAAGTAATTCGGAATGGCTGAATTCTTCCGCCGGTTCATTTATTACCTCCGGAAATTGACATTTTGGTTGTTTGGCGTGACGCAGATGAATCAGTGAACAATCTGTATGGCTGATCGATTCCAAAACAGTCGGTGGATAGGTGTGCATTGCTGATTGCGAAGTTCAAGTCAGCATATGTTGCGTGTACACGACAATCCTGGAGAACATACAGTATATGACCGGGACGTGCGTAGCCCTATCTCTGAGGTATTTTATACAATTGTTATATATATATATATATGTATAATTTGGAAATCGAGGCCGTTTACCAGATAACAAGAATGTTTGAACCAAAAACGGATAGGCATCGAAAACTCATCCTTTCACGTCATTCGCGCATGGATACAAGATTTTGTGAGTGTGGTGTGTAATGGAGGACTTTGTCTCCCTCGCGCGAGGACTCAGCCCGCTTTCAAGGCTAAAAACCTTGCATGGCAATTACTACGGATGGCTACGACATTTAACTCCTATAGACTGTTTAAAACTCTAAGGTGGAGATGTTCTGTGTCGCGAATGATTTGTACAAGGTTGCACCATATTTTAGCCCAAAAAACTCTTCTTCGGTCCTTAAAGCTGCTGGTGAAAATGGATAAAGTCAAACAACTTTTCGTAAACTCTCGTGGAGTTATTCAGGATTGTGTGAAGATAGGCACTTCAGGCAAAACGACTGGGAATGCTGGGATAATTTTGTTGAGAACGGCGAATTTGGAATTTCCCAGCACAAAGAACTGTTAAGTTCCTCATCCTATGAGGTCATGTGTTACGAAGTTAGCCGGAAAGAGATTGTTTACAGACGATGTTCGAATCCGTTTCGTGACAACGTCTATATCCCAAAGTGTTTTCTGATATCCAGCTTACTTATGGTTCCGAAGCAGTATGCTCGGCAGAAAAATGTGTAAAAATGTCTGAAAATGTTCTCGGAGTCCCAGAGAAAATCAACACTAAAGTAGGTTTTTACTCCGGAACTTCGTAATCTTTTTGGGCCCTCTTAGTTGAAAATTTGCGATGAAAATGTGGTTCCACTTGAGCCGTACATCGCAATCTGCTGGACAAACAGCATCACCTTGATTGCAATGGGTTAACAAGCCTTGTGGAATCACTGAATAGTTATCTCTCACCAACTCCTCCAAGCAAGGTGGACGTTTGAGTTCCCTAAAAATACGGTGATCTCTGTCATTGCAAGAGCTACCACTAAAGCTGCTAAGGTCTAAGTCTTATAAACATTGGGGGAACAATTCATTACGTTTGTATTAGAGACGGAATGATCCGATAAAAGTTTTTTCTGTCAAGGTAGTACCTCCTTGAAGTCAATGTTAACCGCATAGGCCTGTGCTTCATACTAACTATGCATCGTGAGATTTCTGTGCATACACATTGTACACAGTGCTCCAAATGAAGAACCACGGTTTCATACTAATCCAAGCGAGGCTTGTTCAAAATCCGTTTCTGTTGGTACACCATGGTTGTACGATATTTCATTAAATATTTGATCGATATCATTTTGTTCGGTTCAATGAGCTGAGCCTCTGCACGTGCACAAGAGGTTTCGAATCAGAGGACTTTTGGAGCTAAACCACTGGAATAAATGATCAATAGCTAAGGATGGTTACGGGGTCAGTTTTAATCAACGGTGGACCCAAACATAAGTTACAGCCTTCATCGAACTAATGAGTAGTATTGCATCAAGAAACCACTTTATGTATGTTCAAACTTGAGTAATGAACAGATATGGTAGCTTGTAGCAATCAGTCTTGCACGAGCAAAGTGATTGGAACTTCAAGATTGTGTTTTACCAGAAGCAACCGGGATTGTTTCTGGGTTTACGAGCTGCTTCAGGGGTTATATATAAAGCTTCATAAATGAAACTTTGGCTGTTTGACCAGGCGTCTGAAGGGTTTCCGTTGTTTACATTCGCTGATCACGTGCAGAGTGTACTCGCATATTTTGCCCAACATAGGAGCAGTATATCTCGACACAGTGCAATGTATATGAAGTCTCTCTCAAAACGTAAGCTCTCACAATGCGTCCTTTACGTGCCTTCCTAATCTACTGTTATATAAAACTCCCGTCGAACAGATAGAGCCCAGGCATTCATGCAGTCGGTTATTGGGCCAGCCCCCGTGAGTGCTAACCAACAGCCTGGAATTTTTGTCTGATTTATCCATTCACCCCTCTTGTGCTGTTTCCAAACGGTGGTACATGCGCATCCTCTTTTTACAAAATATGAAACCATGTTTTATCCTACTAAATGCATTTTCACTGAAGTGAAGCCCGAAATTACCTATCCAACACGCCGATTTAGTAAGCTAAACACCACTGTCAAACTAGCCGTACTAATCGTTTGCTTCCAAATCGGTTCCTTGGAAAAAGGTTCAGATAATGCACTTGGTCTGATCATTTCGTCGGTGGACGTGTTAACAATGAACGTACTGGTCCTCACAAATGGCTAACATTCATCCGAAAACTGTATAAACTAGAATAACGATAGGTGGTCCTCGTGGGTTGGCAAACTGCTATCATATCTTCTTTTGAAAAACTAGAAGGACTTGTAACCCCATTGTGATGAAGTCCCGTAGGTTCTCAATGGAGATGCATCGCTGTAGAATCCGCGGAAGTGACTTCTCCCTCTAGAACCACATGCTGTGGAACAGAAGTTAATGGAAAAATGCAACGTACGTAACTGGTTCTCGATAATTGAAACCAAGTATAAAACAAGTAACCATAACACGATGAAATAAATCCTGTAGGCCGTTTCATCGGAGGAGTAAAAAAGTTAATTACTAACACTGAACCGGACTACATACCTGCAGTTTGCTTCATCGGATGCGAATTTTACTAAACTGAAGGCCCTACACTACGGTACGCCGCCTGGCTGGTGGTTTCCTAAACTGTGCTGGGAGTGTGAATGATGTTCTTGCCCCGGTTACTCTTCGGAATGACAGCATAACCATAAATCACGATTACTTTCTGAAATTGCTTTGCACTATTTCCAGGCAATAAGCTTGCAAATCACTATGCACATTTTTAAAATGTCCCCCCCTCAAAACAATCAGGAAACGCCCGGAACACCTAACTTTGTGTGCGGTCTGTTGTTTCGTACATCCCACAAAGATACGACATTAACTACTCTGGAGAAACTGCGTGAGCCCTGGGCTGCATGTAACCGGATACAAAAGGGCTCTAACATTAGCAAACGAATAAGTTTAACTTGGCTTAACTTGGCTTAAAAAAGCCCTGAATATTCAAGGTCTTGCAGCGGTTTGGTTGCACAAAAGAACCGCCTATTTTTTAACATTCCGAAGAGGTTGAGTTATATTCTATAGGTTTGGAACCCACATTCCTAACAAAGTTCGCAATCCAACTTTCACGCTATAACTATAAAGTTGTGTTTTTGCACATGCAGTTTTCTGCAGATTTGACACCCAACGTGCTTCTCCGTTTCAGTCACAGTTCGCACTGATTCACATTGGGTTCTTTATGCCACTTGTGAGATCAGTCCTATGGAGGGTAGTCATTCGATGCATTGCACGAAATTCATCACAACCATTTCGTTGCAAATAGATGAGTTGTGCATTACTTCCTTGCAAGCGCCATACAGTACATGATCAATTGGTTAAGAAAATAATCCGAAAATCTAGCTGCTGCCGCTCTCATGATTGTTCGCGTACCGTATTTTCACACAACCAAACAAAACACCGAGTTTACTTGGAAGGCCATCACCATGACAGCGCAGCACAACATACACCATGTGGGAAACTGGATTTCACAGTCCAAAATGTCGATAGCCCCGCTCGCATGTACTGAGAACCGTTTGCCTCACAGCTTACACACAAAGCTCGTAAGCGGCTTTCCGTTTGAGTTGGAGCCACCTACCCTAAAAGCCACACAAATGAAAACGACAAACATTTGCAATAATTAGTCAGAATTTTCTGCAGTTTGCTTAGGGACGGGTAGAAGCACAGTTATTCCCCTTAGCCATAGTCAGATTGGCCCGGGCCCAGTTGATATCGTGTCTTCTTGTATTTTATCCTGTGTACTGACACCGGAACTCATGGTTTCCAATTTCTATAAATAATCCATTGCAAAGTGACAGTATATTCTCTGAACTTACAAATCGAGAATTCTCATCACCAGATACTCTGAGAGGCAAGTTCTGACTGACGTGTAGGATCAATTCTTTGGGTGAACTGAACGCCACGTTGAAATAAAGCAAAAAATTTTCGAACGCACTCAAAAAACTGTCATCCTGTCCGGAGTCATGTAACCCATTTACTGCTTTCCGCTACATGAATTTGTTGTCGGCATCCTTCTTCTGATTGGATGCTTGTATGTGGATTACTTTTTCGTTTTACGCTTGTGCAAACCGTGCTGCCGCAAAACCGTTCGCATTTTACTGGTCACAAGCCGTAGACATCACATAAAACATGATAGCTTGCCACAAACACTTGCTCACACCAACGACGTTGACTCATGACTTATCGACAGATCACTGTGTACGTGTTGCAACCACAAAGGTCATAGCAAACGCCTTGTGCAGATCGATAGATGGCAGTGTGATTCAGAGCAGATTTGTAACCAGACAAGATGAACGGAACAACCAAGCAAACATCCTCACGGAGAGGAGGAACTACGCCACGTTTAAGGTCATGTTGGTAAGGTGTCGAAATATAGGTAGCTCGGGTGAGTTTACTGGTTGTTGATCAAGTGGCTGTTGATCTGTTCGCCGAGCTTGGCAATTGTCTTGCACACCCGACTGCAAACTAATGATGTCTCCTGGTATGGTGATTAAACGTTTGCAATTCAGTTGCCAAACTCGGCGAACAGATCAACAGCCACCTGACTAACAACCAATTAAGGTCATGTTTTAATCTGGAACATTACCGTGTTTCCTGATACATTTTCTGGGGCTTTCTCTTGTCAGAGCTTACATGCGAGTCCATTGGGGCCAAAGAAAACAAACTCCATCATACCATCCAATTTTTTTCGCTCTGTCGTTTCGTTCCATGAAATCTGATGGGTTCGACCAAGAGTGGTTTTTGTATATCAGTTGGGAGAATTCCTTCGGAGATTACGAAAAGTATAGTTTCTCTTCGGAACGGTTTACCATCGAGCGCTCCCCGCCTGATGTTGCATCTGTCCCTTTCGCTTCATCTGAGGTGGACATTTTAGACGGTAAACATGAAGCATGTAGCTGCAACAAACACTTGTGGCCCGACTTGAGTGGTCCCTATGAAAGTCATTAGAACCTCTTATATGGATAATTACAAACAGATGCGTTAGCCTCTTATAGGAATCGGAAAATAACGAATGCATAAGTGAGATGTATTCTTAAATTGCAGCAAAACTTCGGATTTTATTAGCTGTTGAGTTGTTCCATCCCATTTTCTGGGTTACGGTACTGAACCTCCTCTTTGTACGAAACATCATTCGAGAGCGCACAAACTCCGCCCACGTCCTATGATTGTTGAATTGGGGGTTCGGACTAAAACAAAGCAGTAATCTAACACGGAGTAAAGGCTTCTCATTCTCCTGCCACCATAAGAGCGTACGTGAAGGTCACACTCGAAAAGAACCGCAAACTGTTAGCACTCCGGGAAACCATGAACTTATGGAAGATTACACGTGTTTATTCAAGCTCAAGCAAAACACTATTTGCTCTTCTAATGTGGTTTCGAGAGAAGGCATTTCCCTTCGTGAAACTTATGCGTTTGGACGCAGATCTTCACTCATCTGACCTGCACTCTGTGAGCTGCACCTAACATGAACTATCAAAAGTTGAATTGACAGTCCTGCTTTCCTACGACTCACAGTCTCAACCTTTTCGACGAAGGGGATACTCGTTGAATAGCCTCTACTGATTGAACAGGTGGAGAGATTAGCGTATATTCATTTCTGGGATAGAATGCAAAAAATTACTCTGCAAAAATAGATCATTTAATGTGTACGCTGGAAGAAATTTCCTTATACAGGATGAGCATCACATGGTGAATCAGTGATGCTAAATTTTCAATCAAGCCTGATCAGACTATACGACGAAGAATCAGGTTGTGGGATGGAAAGCTGCAGCTGTAATGCTACGGCTATTGACCGTGTTCCTTAGGAAAAAAATCTGGGTTAATAAGAGTCGATGGAAGAGAGCGCTGTAATAGTCGGAGAGGAAAAAAGCAATCATTCCAAGAACCGCAAATTATCCCTTGTATGCTACTGACATTTTTCCTAGAAAAGATTATGGTATAAGGGAAAATTATTAACTACTACACGAACTGCTCTTTGAGAGAATCCCTGCCTCTTTTGACAAGAGCTCAAGCCCTGCAAGAGGCACACAAACCCTGCTGGTTGCCGGCTAACCTCACAATAGTGACTAGTGATTTCAAACTGAAAACCTTGAACAGATAGTTTGCACCTGATAATTTGGGTGAAAGGTAAACCAGTTATTTTGTTTCTTGCACTGAACTAGCTTGCTGTCTGTTGTACATGCGTTATGGTAGTAACCTGGTAACGTCACGAGACAAAAGGATAAACAGTGTGCCTATACGAGGCCAGCCATGAACCGTCTCTTCAGTCCATCTTTAAAAAATATCACATGCAGCTGTAAATAGCACACTACGGTTGGATTCAGCCATAACGAACTTCTTTAGATTCTGGAATTTTTATTGAAAACAGAAAGCGGAAGTTGTCTCTTTCATCGAAAGTTATCTACAAAAAGTCTCGTTCTGACTTGGGCTACTCCGGAGGATACACTGGGCTCCCATCAATGCATTTTCGAGCCAAAATTCCACTGCGGTCTTCAATCTCACTTGCGAGCAAGACTGTAATGATCCAGATAGTTTTAGCCTGCTCTAGTCTGTGCGTCACAGTATGTTCATCATCTGACTACTAGGTGATGGACAGTTCATGGTCTTTTAAGTTTCCACGATTCTCATGATGTAGGTGATCACCGTCAAACCCATAGCATGGAAAATATCGGACCTTTCATTAAGACCCTGAAGATAAAGAAGAAAATAATCTATATTCGTAATGGACTACTCATAAGGTTGCTGAAAACTCTTCGACAGCCCACGACCGGTTTCGCCCTTCTTGGGGCTCATCAGATAGGCGCAGTCCCCGAGTTTCCGTCAACCTTATGTTCTACTTGAACCATACTTGACTCACCTGGAACCCAGCTGAGTCTCTCGCAAAAACCAAATTGATTTGCAGATGAGTGTATTTCTCGAAGAAAATAATCTTCCTAACAACTAGTGTTAAAAAACTTGCTGGATCGATGAGCAAATTAAGGCAATCGAGAACCAACTAGACTATTTGTAACAGAGTTCGACCTATCAAATTCTTACCGATGTTCTTTGTGTTACGCCACGCGGTATTGTGTCATCCAGTCTAACAAATCTATCGTTCAGAACTTCTTGGCATTCGCTAGGTGTCTGACCAATTTGGGAATGGTTTCTTTATATAGGACCGTTTCCTAATCCGAGAAAAATCACAGTGAATATGTAGCTCTGTCATCGATATGTAAGCGTAGATTATTTCAGGGAGAGCGTGTTCCAATAAAAAACGTTCCATTTAGCATGAACCGTCTCGGAATGCTGCCAAAGTGATCTCTTCAGTTGCTAAAGTCTCTATTCGACAGGAACGGCTAAATTTCGGCCTAAGTTTATGAAAAAACTTAATGGTTCTGGAATCACAATTTTCGCAGAAACTTATGATATTTACTCTCATCTTAAGATATTCTCTCGTTGCCCGAACCCAACCTGAATATATCTCTCGCTCACACCAAGTGACAATCATAGGATGCTATTAGGATCCAAAATACTTTTTTTGAATTGGTAAGCCTCATCTACCAAAGCAAGCACCGTGGACTTTTTCTGTGGTCTTGGAATCGGTCTGATTCACTTCAACACGCTGTGTCAAAATACTGTAGTCTTCAAGCTTACAAAAACAAAGAACATCCAATAGCTAAGTTATTATTTGATGCCTTAGCATGGTCAACAATGATGTGGATTCAGTTATCTCTCATATAAAGGCTCATGGGCGCGTAGGTTCAAGCAGAACTAGAGAGCAGGATAATCCAGTCTAGATTCCCCTTTGTGACCAGAGGGTGTGCCCAAGATGTTCAAAATTTGGGAATCATTTTATAGATGAACAGTCCATCAATATAGAAAATTATGGCAACCCTCGTTTAGATATTCCTGCAGTCATGCAATTCTCCTCTGACAAAGTCTTAGTGTGGGGCTACCTTACCGAAGGAAAGCTGCAAAGTGCTTCCTACTGAAAAAAAATCAAAGTCTATGTTTCCTTGCATCTGATGTTTCGAAGGGACCGCAGTTAAGTGTGCTTTCTAGCTTTCAACCAATACGACGGAAACAAGCTATCAATATTACAAACATCAAAGTCATCACGGTTGTCAAAGACATCTATTTCATATATGAGGTGCAAGAGGTCTGCTTCTGTAACTTTGTGAAGTAAAATCGAAAGACTTAGTGGATTTATTACATTCAAATGATAGAGTAGTTAACATTAGCTGAGCAGTGTCTCTACAGTTATACTAAGCCACCCGTGTTCCAAAGTTGAGAATCATAAACAATTCATTTCCAATGACCTGGTGATCTAAGAAACTGTCATTTCCAGCAGATCAGCAGCCATACTATTGAAATGTTGCCAAACGGTTTAACTGGCTCGTATCTTGAAGCGTCTTTGGCCATGAATAGGGTAACCAGAACAATCACGGTTGTGACCAGCCTCTAAGGTACGACCCACGATTGGCTACAAGTTAAACAATCCAGGTTGGTTGTTAGTGCAACCGTCCAACATTAGGAAGTTTCAATGGAGTTGGGACTAAACTTTGGCTTCGAACATCCGCATTTGCCATAAATGACTGGAACTCAACTACCTTGAAGAGTGATGTTCGCTTTTTCCGATTTCTAGAGGAATTGGAAACCAAGAAAAATGGTCCTTTTAGGTGAGTAGCAAGGCAAAAGCTTGCCAAAATTTCCCACTCCTTTTTTTGTGCATTTCAGTATCTCGACTACAATCGCATGTGCACCGGTTTCAAGATCAAGACAAAATGGCCCCTTTCGGGGATAAATTTAAGGGGCCAATAGATTTTGTGAGTCTGAACCGGCTGAATGTTTTTACCACCACCAGAAGATGACAGTTATCTCTCGCATTTCAGCTGGAGCTAAGCATACTCAATAAGGGTGGCAATTTATCACAGTCAAAGCAAAAATCTCAGCATGACCGGAAAAAATTATTTTCCACACGCAAAATGCAATGTAAGGAATCAAAAAATGCACTCCTCCTTTTGTCCGTGTGTGTATATCCTGAAGCACAAAAATTTTATCTGTCATATTCCCTGTTGTGTATTTAAAATATTGCTTGTCGGGAAAGGAAGTGGCCAATTGATTTCTAGTGAACTACAGAAAAAATCTTTCAACTTGTTTAACTTCTCTAGTTGTGTTTCAGTTGGCGGGCTTTGAGCGTGCGAACCAGTAGTTATTCTTGTAGAATCTGAGCACGATTCGGTCACTTTTGTAAAACAGATAAGCTGATGTAGAACCCATAAATTGTAGACGTACTCGGTTAGCTACCGCGTCAGTAATGAAAGATAGGCTCAAGTTCCTTGGCTTGCCTAACCCAGAAAAAACAAGCAAAATGGAAAGATACGGGGAGAAAACATTATTAATATTACCAATGACATACATGCTAAAATAGAATATATCACATAAGACGGAACGTCCAATAACTACTCGATAAAATCGAATAGTCTCCATTTTTATGCATCTTGATTTCTCAAAAAATAGAATTTTTCATCTTATAAGAAAGGTTTTAGTTTCAGGCGTTCATCCATTCTCTCTATTAAAGAGTTGTGCTATTTCTATAAAGTCATAAAGATTCCAGGGAAATCGACTATCATGAGAAAGTGTGACGTATTTTCAAAAAATCAAATGTTGCTTAAACAAGCTTAGTTTTTTAAAAGTGGCTGAGGATGTGAATGTTTTTGAGCAGACCTGATGGTCAAACCAGTCAGCCGATATCTCTCCTAGTTTGCGTGTCTGTATCTGAGAAACAGCCTCGTCCCTGAAAATCCAATTTTACCGCAGTTTACCTGGGTAAGTTGGACGAAGTTACCGAACAGACAATGTACCGTTTTTCACATTCGCTATTCCAGATATTAAAGGTTGAAATGCATGATTGTGGTTAGTCCTAGACAATACATGGTCGGTTGCTTTGGGGCCATCTAGGTTCCGTAAAGGAGTCTCACAAAAGGAACCAGGTTTTGGTTCATAAAATTGTAGAAAGAACTTTTTAGTGCGTCAGCTTCTCTATCCTGTTAAACGGAACGAGTGGGGCAGCATGCCCCTTAACCTGCACAAAGCCGATATAATGGTAGATGGATTTTGGATCGAACCAACCTCAACTAACTAGATAACATATTCGAAAGTACAGAAAAGCCCAGGTGGCTTTAGTACAAACTTTCTCACGGCTTTTTCCTATTGTTCATTGTGAAAGACAACAATGAGGCACTTTTTGCAAATAGGAAATACTACGGAGCGCAGGTAGAATTGATGTGAAGGAGAGGAACAAAGTCTAAAGAAAGCTCAACATTGACGTAGGCTATTCTGAATGGTATGATTGAGTTTATTTTTTTTAAACATTTCATAGGGTAATAGCAGCACCCGGCGTGAGAAAATGTAATATTTGAAGTTCAAGAATACAAGAAGAATGCAGGAAGCTCAGTGAAAAAGACCCAAGAGTCCGTCAAAAAATTTTCAAAATTAGGGCAGCAGGTAACAGTTGCTGTCAATGAGTAGTATTCAGTGCCACAGAACTTCCTTGCAGGTTTCATATTTACCTGGAGATCTGAGCAAAAATACATCGCTGATATTGACTATGGAAATTCCCAGTCTATCAACGACCTTGGCAGGCTGAAGAAAGCACACATCATAGGGAATGATAACCACTTCGTGAAACTAGTGATTCAAACGGCCGAAGCGGTTGAAACAATGCATCCCTCAGAACAGTGCTTCTGTTTTTTTCTCTTGTAGTGGATATTTCTAGCTTATGTGGGCTTCCTGACGTCTGCTAGAGCTGTTAGGCCGTCATGAACATCCACTAGGTCAAAGTAGACGAGGATTGATTGAATGGATGCCCTCTGTGGTGATCTGAGGTGCTGATGAATTCGTAACAAGAAAACCGGTGTTCGGTTGTGCAGCGGTTACATTCGTAGCGGAAGACATACGAGCTCATCACTTGCGGTTGCTCGGCTGTGTTGTGCATGTCGAATCACCGTCTATAGACTGTTGTATTGTTCTTCATGTCTCCTTCAGAAACTGCTTCGAAACTGTTTCTAATAACTCGACAGCGACCACTGCTGGAGTGAACAGAAAAATCATTGATCGTATTCAACAGAGCAAGAATAATAACAACACCCGACACAATATGCCTCAGGTAAAATAAAGCTTGCCGACGATTGTTTTTTTTGCGTAGAAAGAACAGGGTGCAGATTTTGTATGCATGCGAAAGAAATACGATACCTTCTGCTCGACACCGCGCCAACTTGTTGGATCGTTTTACTGCTGTGATTGCCTGTGTTTCTGGAATTAGCACCGTCCAGATGAGATTTGTGTTAGCTTTACTGAAGCACGTATGTACTACTGTCATAAATACTATTTCAACAGCCAATGTATTAGTGGCAGGCTCAAAGTTCATCACCACAGCACTGCCATTATTTGTGGAGATCGTAGACTCCTTTTGTAATTTACAGCCGGCCAAAATACGGCCAGCTGCTTTTCAGCGAATCTCACTTTCTAGGATTCAGCGTAATTCACCGTTGGCTGTTGGAATTGCCCTTGATGTGTGTACTAGAACTTTGCACGAAAAATCGTGTAAATCAGCTTAATTAAAGACGTTGCAGCAAGGTTCCGGTTGTTATTGCGTGCCCATTATTTTCCCATACCTATTGCTTTTGTTTCCCTATTCGATGCAGGCGTTAAAATTATCCTTTAACTGTCGTGAAAGATTAGGCAAAATTTGCCCGATTTGAGCTTCATTTCTTTGAGGTGGTTTAACGCATTCTCACCTTCGTTTTAGAGAGTGCATGGCTTGATCAATCGAACAGTATACAACATGATATTTCCGTTGTTCAGGCATGCTATCAATTAAGACCACAATGGCTTTAGTTGATCAGCTTTTACTGACAGTTTCAGTCTTATTGATCATCGTGTCACCGGATCGAATGTCTCTGAAATGATAGTGAAGCAACTAAACTTTGCTGTGTGTTCAGTGCAGAACGCGGTTTTGTGCAGGGGTTTCATCGTCGCAAAAGTTCCGAGAGAAAACTACTTCTTGGTTTGCTCTGATGAGTGAGTGTATCTGGCTAGCAGGAAGTTCCTATTGGAGCAGGGGATTATTTGTTTATTTATTTATTCGTTTATTTGTCTTTTGGTTAGTTTTTCTGTCTTTTTATTTACGTTTCAGTACTTGCCTCAGACGCTCATATCACTACTATTATTAATAGGTAGAGGAACAGAACCATTTTAAATGGAAGAACATGATAAATTCATTTGACAGGAAAAGTAACCGTAACGCACGTTGAACGCAACTTTTTTCTTATGAAGGTTGCACGCTACTAGTTGAAACTCTTGTCGGTCAGTTAAATACGACCTGAAAGAGCTGCTTATCGGGTGGTCAGATAGGACGGGAAACGCTCATATGCTGAGGCTCCTGAAAATCAGGACAGGCCTACCTGGCGATCGTGGAGGGTGTACATGCTGATGATTTGAACCCTGACGTCCATCAAAGTCATTATATTTCAACCTAACGGCTTCCTGTGATTGACTTTCTTCAGCTTTTGTTTTAGTCTCCGGAAACAGCTCAAAATGTGTCGCCTACTGGATGAGCTGTGGCATTTGAAGAATAAGTGAGGGACAATCTTTGAGTTTTTTGGGTGGACGCTACGGGTGAAGTCCCTAGAGTCACTAGTTTTTTTTTCTAGAGATATCTTAGCCTGTGCATAAAGAAGTCCGGCCTCAACGTCCATGACATCGGTGAGCTGTTTGTCCAACCTAGTTATTTTTTGGTCCTCGGGACCATGGTTGACAGCACTTGGCCAGTACTCCGCACTTGTCTTTCCACAATAACCGTTGTATATCGTAAATTGGGGTTTAGAGTCAAAAGTTACGGTCTGTCAGTCGTACTACAGCGCGAAATATCTGCCTTCGCCTTTTCAGTTTTCTGGAATCAACGAGACAAAAAAGAATGAAAAGGACTGCTGTAGCGGGAGCTGGCTGAAAACTTTTCAGTAAGGTGCAGCAGACAATTTCACTCATTTCTCAAGACCCCGAATCCCAATTTCATTGCCCTATTGTTTTGGAGTAACTTGGTGAGTTAACTGAAAGAAACCATGTTAGTACATCAGCGGAATCCAGTGTACGTTCAGATGATTTGAGGATAAATGAGGCAGTACACTAAGAAGTAACGATACGTGCGAGGAAAACCCGAAGACTGGTCAGAACATGTCATCAAGGGCGCATCGACATGGAAGCCCTCATTGTGGCCGTATCTTTGGATGAAAATTGGACCCTACTGTTAGGTAATACGAAAACAAGTGCTCATGAGGTTATCTGAAGCAGTACCAGACAGAGTACTTTTTACTAAAATCATTTTAGAAGCTTGTTACGCCGGAAGACGAATGTTATTAAATTTGAATCGTAGAGGCTGGTCACAGCGTGTCCGAAATCTGCTTTTTTTTCAGACTTTCGACCCAAGCCACTGAGCACTGTACTACATAACCGCAAATTCTCATTAAAATCAAATCGTTGTGAAGTACCAAACTATGAGATGTGGAGCGAAATTGAACCATCAGCACTTATGATCGTGATAGTTGCATTTCTCGGTCTCCTAAGCAGCACTTTAAAGTGAGGTCGGATGTAATAAGCTCCAACTCTGCACCGTGCTTATGGGCCTGAAGTCTTACTAGAAGGTGATCATGAAAGCCAGCGTAGAGCTGGAGTCCCAACAAAACAACTTTGGAGCTGACATAACCAGTCGAAGTGAGAAGGTATCGAGGAGGGAGTAGCCTAATTCATAGGGCTTTTCGGAGAATCAGTGCACGTGGTTTCATTTGTAAACTGAACGGACAGTATCATTTTGTCCTGCATTTTTTACTTGACATGCTGTTGCCCAAGGCCATAAGCGGATTTGTGCACTCAGCTGACAGAACAATCATGGACGTAAAAATTGGAGGTACATTGATTGATTAAGCCATTTGATGCCTCCCTCGAAGCGTAATTTTACAGTAGTGTTTAAACGTTGCTAACTTTCGAGTGGAAAGCAAAATTTCACTGTCTTTCTCTTTCAGCAAGGGATTTTATCCTCGTGATTTTCAGGCACATAGCCTAGAAAAAGCTGCAGTCCTAAAATACTAGGCGAGAATACGGAACACTTTCACAACTGACACATTAACTTTGTCATGCAGAATTTAACTCTCACATATTTACACCAGCTTCCCATGTACTCTTTCACAGCCTCCGGCTCCGGTTCCTTGTCTTTTTCACAGGCTTTCACAGTGAGCTTTCACAGCGTCTTCTGAAACGTCGGCCATATTCTTCAATACAGGGAATAACAACTTCTAAGGAAACTGCTAATTCTGCTAAGTAGATTTGCCGGAACTCGGATTGTAAGGCATCTCTCTCCTTGAACCGGACTCGTAAAACCCCCCATCGTTTCCATCTAGAGTGAACTGATGGAAATAGACCAGAAAACGAGTCAGCAGACATGCTTATTTGCATTTGTATTCATCCTAATAAAAACCTGTCCGAAAACTCCAAACTCTAAACCGAATGGCCATGGATTACTGTCACTCTGTTTGTAGGAGTACCATTGCACATGGACAAGGAGTTATCGGTCGCAGGAGTTTTCGACGAAACTGGTCGGCTTGATTGGAAGAATAATCACTTTCTAAAGCGCTGGCAGGCAAACTTGTCAGTCAGTCACCAGAGGCGTTTTACAAGAGAATTCTTAAGATGCTGAAATCTGCTTTACTTAGTTATCAAATCAAGGTTATATTCTGTCGCATGTTTCAGATTTGTACTTTACTTCCCCTTTGACTGATAATTTGAGTCAATATGGTTTTTAAGTAGCTATGTCATCGGTCATTTGCTTGAAGTGAACCATTACGCATTTGATTTACATGCCTGCAGAATATGAAACTGTTTCCCCAAGATTGTAGGTTGAATCCTGGACAGTGCTACTGAAGATACTTGGGAATATTTCACACCAGATGAAAAATTATGGTGAACTTGTGGCCTGGAGTTGCAGTACAATTAGTTTAGCTGAGTTTATCTAACAGCATTTAACCATTGATGCGGTATGAAGTTGTTTATGCATCCTTCCCTTTACTCCTTCATGTTGGATAATGGTGCTTGAGGAGAGAAAAAGTTGAAGCTCATTTTGAGAAATCAGTAGACGTTGACCCTCGAAAAATGATGCTAATTTTAGAGAAGTTCTAATTTTCGACATACTCCATATAACTTAAACAAGCTTTTACTTGTCACGAAACGGTTCGGGTTGATAAATGCTATGCAGTAAGTGGCCAAAATTACTCACTTGCAAAATAAGTTATTGTCAACGGGAGACTCAATTGAGGCTCTCGTTCATTAAGCTATCCAACGAATGTGATACAAAGAGGTCACCTCACGTCGCTGTTAGCACGTTATTCGAGGAGCTAACGTGGGTTGCTGGAAACGCCTCGAAAATCCACGACTGGTTTTGCCCATGTTGGTGTTCAGAGGCCTCGTAACTAGCGCATTATTTCAGGAAAATGCTGTGAATTAGTTCTGCGTCCCAGCCCTCCTGCTATACTTTGTTTCCCCTTCTGATTTTAAAAGTACACGTCATCGGGAGTGACTATCTTGTATTTTGCCTTCCTGAAGAGGTAAATGTGGTAAGCGACTGGACATCGAATGAGAAGTCCGTTGGAATGTGTGCACCACCGGTACGGGCATACAGGTGGAGGATGGCATGTGCAGATTTTGTTGAATGAAAGTCTCCATTGATTTTCATATCGTCCTCCAATCAAAACGTCATTGTAAGCGTGCTTTTTTTCCTCGGTTAGGCGTGGCTTTATTTTCAAACACACTGGTCACACCCAGTCTGCGAACATTTTCCTCTCAGTTATTCTTTCAAACACGGTGCCAGTATTTCACCACCTGAGCAGTATCAAAAAATCTGAAATCCAAACTATTCACTGGTGTGAAAGCTTATATTACGTCAAAGTCCGGGGCTCTTTCCACTCTTTTTCTGCGAGGTTGCTGTCCTCTAATGGCGTTCTCCTCACCAATACGAGTTCGTGTTCAAAATTTTAAAGCTTGGTTTTCGTTTGTGTTGGGAACGCCGCTCTTCTTACCAGTTCCTATTTTCTTCTATTGGCAACCAAGCTGTTTTCCCCAGGTAGCACGTGGTTTACGTTTCGTGACCAAAGTAACGGTGCTGTGGTGCGACCTATCGGCTGATCCATCTCTACAATTGACGGTCAATCTAAATTGAGTGTTTTTCAGCGCACTTTCCTTCGGCTGCTTTTTAAGAAGTCTCAATAACAGATGTTTGGTTGCGGTTATCCAGGTGCAATAAATGTCACTTTTCTGCAGTCTTGCCAATCTTTCTCCACCCGAAAGTAACATTATTGCAGATCGACCCAGACAAATGCGCGCATAAATCTGTTTCACAGAGACCGACTAAGGTGGAAAAGGATTGTTGCAATGAGTTCATCTCGATGGTTCATTTCAGTTAGATTTGTTGACCCAAATAACGCCATGAAACTCATTGTTTGGGAAGCACAGAACAAACGCTTTGTTGTAGATGACACCCAGGAAGAGCAGGCAACCAATCCGTTATTGTCCATTGAGCCATTGTCTAGGTGGCGTTTTCTAGGCTACCAAAGTCAGATATCCATGCTAAAAATCATCAACATCAACGGCAGCAGTACTCGGCAAGTAATACTTCTTCCGAAAAATGTATAGTAGGGACAAGCTTTGCTGTTTGAGTTAACGAGCCAAATATACTCACTTTTGAGTATCTGAAAATTTTCTTCCGGAATAAATGATCTGGAAATGAGTCAACTGGTTACCACACTTTAATACTTTCGATAACCTACAACGCATTCCTGTGTAGGTAATAACAAACAAGCATAAAAATTATGTGGTTCTTCATTTTACCCATCTAAGTGACTGGTTCACATTATTGAAAGTTTCATCCGATTTACGGAATTCCTTGCACAGCGATCTTTGTTCTCAATACTGCCCAGGCAAGTCTATATTCTAAGAACAAATGACATTTGGCAGTTTCCAATTTTCTCTCCCACTTATCTTCACAAGCAAATTTATCAGTAACCGATCATTTTATGTAAAACAGCTGCCCAGGATTTAAGCACTTCATTGACCGACAGTCTGCCTATGGCACGCGAAACCAAACCAGTAACTAAGTGGCTTTAATGGCGTGTCAGCTGACCCACTTTCCCTCACTCATCCATTCGGTATTCTTTTTGGATCACGTTGTTCAATTTAAAAGTGAAATGGATAAGCTGTGTCCGGGGAATCACTGATTTTGTGTATTAATGGCGTTACTCTTAAGGCCCCGAACCAAACCCAGGAATTAATGGAAGGAAAGCTAAACTGCTCCGACCCGGTTTTCTCCTACATATATGACTTAATCCTGTGAGGTGAATGATATATGTTAGATAACTAATCCCTAACCGCGCTGTTTATGTGCGCTTGGGATTTCCGCCAGATTGATAACGAACTCAGCGTAGTAAGTAACGGTGCTTGAAGCTCTAATCCGTCCCAGACAGTGGCCAGCTGCGAGATGTGCAATGGGAGCGTGCGATTGTTATTTTTGGAACCGTGCCACACCAAACGTGGCTATGCCAAAAAGTATCACATATTTGCCAGTGAATTAATGAAGCGACAAAACGTGGGTTTTCTAAGGCCTGCAAGGGGATGTGAAAGTAATTACGAAGTAAAAAGTACTGGAGTCCTTCAAGACAGCCTCTCTCTCTGTAAGGTCAATCGGTTTCTCTTTTCGGTTAAGAAAGATGATGTCCTCACCCTTCCTTTAGCTTTTTGGAGGATTATAGACTGACTGTGCTCATTCTGTGCTATTTTTCTCAAAGTCTCAGTCTGTTCCATTGTACCGTTTGCACCGCTTTTCCAGGTATGAAAGGCTATTTATTTGTGACGCCCGGTTGTAAAAATGTCCACAAACCGCTAAATTTGACTTCCTTTGGTCATGACTGAGTTCATCCTGACAGCCGCCGACAGCCACTCATGGCTTGCTTCCATACAGTCTCAGACAAGTTTGTATCACTGACTTGAGATTTGGCTGATACTAGAAGTTGCGGCATCTTACTGAGCAGATACTACCGTCAGCTTTACTCGAGCGTAAAGAAAAGAATAGGGTGTGTGATGCATTGCATCATCACTATCAGCATAGACAGCAGGAGATCATTGGTCAACACTGATGCTTCGCTGCCGTACAACCATGATTTAGTTGAAAGCCTTAGTATGGAGAAAAGAATAAAAGTGGACGGTAAAGGGACTTAAGGCTAGCTTACTACAATCATTCTAGCGTGACTACACCTCCAGACACTCATTCAGGCAATCTGGATAGAAACCGACAAGAACGTCACTGACATCAGTTGATAGCTACGTCTTGCAGCGTCTCCACCCAGGCGTAGTCGGAATCACACTGTCTCTGGAAGGCGGGTGGCACTGACGGCACCCGGAATTTTCGTAATGTCCTTCATACCCCTCTGCCTGGTCAAGGGTTAGCAACCTCTCTGCTTCCGTCGCTCTGAATTGGGCACGAAAAACGGCACTCTCTTCGGCAAACGATGGTTAGGCAAACGCAACACATGCCCCAACCAACGCACCTTTCGGTGCTTGACGCATTCCTCAATGGAAGTACCCGTTGCACAACCGAAAAATCGCTTTCTAATTGCCTCGTTCTGGATTCGTCGATACCAGCTAACACGAACTATGGTCCTGAGACAACAATTGTCGAATATCTGAAGATGCCTCAATTCCGCTGCTCGAACAGACAAAGTCTCACAGACATAAAACAGAACAGCCCGCATTGTAGCCTGTCATACACGTCCCTTGAGATTCAGGGATATACCACTTTGACGCCATAGTTGTCTTGAATTAGCAAACGCGACCCGAGCCTTGCAGCTTCGTGGATTGACCTTATCTGTCACACTAATATAGGAACTAATACAACTTCCAAGGTACGTGAAACGCTTCATTGCAGTTCAAGTGGTAATCAGTACCCTTAGCACTCGACAGGAGAGGGTAATCAATGTGTTTAGATATATTTCTAGTGGATCAGTTGGATGTTGATCGGGTAGCAGTTGATCCGTTTGCAGAGCTTGGCAATTGGCTTGCAAACGTCTCGTCCTCATTCGAGGAGAAATCTTCAGTGCACGAAGACTAGTGACCACCTGATGAACAGTCAACAGAGGGTAGTTGTCACTTTAGATGTGTCGGAAAACAACCAGGTTCCCAGTGAACATTCAAAGCGTCAATTCACATACAACACGCTCATCACTGATGTGCACGCTCGCTCTGTGAACTTGAAGCTCATCAGCTTGGTTTCTTATCAGAGAATCACGGAACAGTTGGGAATAATCTCGTAACTGCGCATATGCGGACAAGGTCCTTAAGGAATTCAACGCACAAGGTAACACGAAACCTGATTTCGCTGTGATGGAGCTGTAACGTCCACTTACTTCTTTTGTCACTTACACTTGTTATCATTGTTACGTTTTTGCTCACGAAAAGCATTTTCACCATAATGCGCCTCTAATGCGATCACTACCTATACGGAGATCTGTTTCCCTCAATCATGTAAATTTAAACACCCGGCGAACTTGTGTTCTAGCCTGTAGTTGCACGTAGGCCTTTGTAGGTGATCTGAAAGGTCATTAAACTATTAGCCAACAACAGATTTGGATGTGAGAGAATCAATCCAGTTCTGAACGTAAGCGATTTCTTCCCACGAACGGAGTACTGGCAGATTTGCTTCTCTACAATCCCTAGCATTATGACGTGTGGTGCCATAGCAGGTGATTTAACTCTTCCGACTAAACTGTATCTTACGAAACAAAAAGTTGAAATCTCGTTGCGTTATCATTCAGCAAGAAAATTCACTATCCATCATTGCAACGTTACTGGTTGTTCTCAACTTACAAAGACGAGCTAATTATCTCTTTTAGAGGACGATTCTGTCACAACGCATAACGCTTAACTTCAAGACTTCGTTTGGTGTATGTTCGATTTATCAGGCTCTCAAGGTTGGAAACAGCACCGAGCGGTTAAAGACAACGGGAAGCTGTGCGTAATAGAAAGTCCTTGCTAGAGTGTAAGCCAAACCTATAACACGGTTATAAACATGACAGCAGCCTGAATACATTCGTCTGCCTTTTCAAGTGTTGTTAACTAGGACGTTTGAACTAAAACTGACGCGCGTAAAACTTCAGTGAACAAGAGAACCAGCTGAACTTCACCCTCGGGGTTTTCCACGCTAACTATCGAATGGTTTCTGGTATATAAGGCTAATCTCGACATGAACGGTAGCACATAAGAGAACAGAATAGGATAAAGGCTGATTGCACGCCTACGATAGAAACAATAAACAGGTATACTTTAAGGCTTACTTCATGCCTGCACAAGTAAGTCTAATCGATCTGACAAAGGGTAAATCTGTATAAGGAGTGACCAGATCCGATTTTCAACCTTGTTTCTTACTTGGTTCCTGAGAGAACTGCATTCCTGGATAAAAACAAGGGCGTTCGGCACCTACTCACATGTAACGGTCCTAACCTAATAACCAGTGGGCAGAGACTTTGAAAACAAGTTCAGTTTGCCACCTGGTATAGTGAAATTCAGCAACACGGGAATGATATTGCAACGGATACATCTTTCTCAATTGTTATGCCCGTACTTCATAGACTATCCTCTGTTACGGATTTTACCTTGTTTCAACGGATAAACTACTTATTGTCATTCAGAATCAAGAATTCACTTTCTACTTCATTTAGGACCATCCACGCCAACCATAGCTGCCCTTTGTTCTATCACATCTGACTGTTAACACCACAACTGTTGTTATAGCACTAATTATGGTCGTTGGTTTTCTGAGCAGGACAATTTGGTTGCAAACTCTTCATCACCAGTCAAGGTGATACCATCAGTATGATATGAGGGGAATCAAGCAGGGGTTGGAAATGCGTGGTTTTTACACTTGCATGGGTATATGGTCTATTGGTCGTTTGAACAAGCATCCCTATTGTCTTGTTGCTCGCCCTTAATTCTGCTTAGCAGACGTCCGGGTGGGCTTAGGACTTCATCTCTCTGCTCCTCTCGCCGTACACATTTTGTTTGCCTCCACAGTGAATCAAATTTCTCGGTCCGTTGGTCTGGTGGCCGAGGGTGACCCAGTGCTACCATTGTGTCTCTTACCTGTTTGGTCGCACTTTTATGTTCTACAGTCAAGGCTTACCGCAGGTTACGCACTGGTCACGCTGTCGTTTTTGGGAGTCTATAGCACTGGTTTTGGCACTGACCATCTTCTGAGTGTCACAGATAACCAAAATCATACAGATTTACGGCAAAATTTAGGTACAAGCGCCAGCAGTTGAACATCTATTTATAAGGGACAAGTTATGTGCAAACATTTTCCTATACATGTATCACCTCTGGCAGTTATGAACTCGATACCAGTAGATCGCACTGGTTCGAATAGATTTTCTCTCACCTTGACATTCTTTAACTGATTGGTTCATATCGAAGAAGGAAGTGCTGGACACCCGTATCAGTAGCCCTATCAGTAGCCCACCTTCCAGATCTTCCGAAAAGCGGAACTCGTTTCATCTAATATGCTAGGTTAGAGTGTCGTTGCTACGCTACGAGCACATTTCGGGCGCACCTAATGGCCGCCTCTGGAGTGGCGGACATATTTACATTCGAGTAGTGTTTGTTGGTCCTGAGCTAAATAGCTGAAACGTGATAATCAAAGGCGAGACTGGCCCGTACTGAGACAGGGTGTAGCACCGCCATCCCTCCCCCTCCAGTGATTAATTATCAAATAAATGGAATGTACAAACTTCGGAGGGAGATACATATACATTCTGTCCTTTGACATTATCAGGCTCCTTCAAAACACTTTTAGAGCTTACCAACCTTCTTGAGAAGTACGAACGTCAGCTCGTCCCTTATTGTACTGCGAAATCGCGGTTTACTGATACCTGGAAGATCTCCTGGAACTGCTTACCAAAAGTTAGCATCGATGCAGCTGGCTCGCTGTAGAACCCAATCCGCTATCAATTGGTCAACCAACTGCTTATTCGCGTGGTCTAACAAGGCTGTTGTGTCAAAAGTAAAAAGTTATCCGGCAATAACTCCACTGATTGTTGCCCAAATCGCTATGAGACTATTACGTGTTAATCTTTTTGGGGCTGACATCTTTCATCCTGTTTTTTGGAATAGATTTCTATTCGTTATTCCCAGCGGTGCAAGAGAACCGACCTTGGACTACTTAAAAGCGACATCAGCGGGTTTCGTCTCTTGAACACCAAAAACTGATTCCAAGTCATCCTGCATAACACTCGTACGTGGTCGTTTTGTTTTCATCCTACTTAGCAGGTACTATGATTACGTCTGTTCATACTTAACTTAACTAAACTTAACTTCAAAAAAGGTGAATGAGGTCTTCACGTGAAAGCAGTCTGAATTGCAAGTTTTCGTCGTGACTTTAGTAGTTGTGTCCCATACGCAGGAAATAATGCTAGTGTCAGCGTTGAATTTACGTTGTGTCTGTACGACCACGTGTAAGTTGTCGAAATGCAGGCTATAGGTGAGAAAACCCGCTCCTTAATTTCGAGCAAAAAGAGTACTCCGTCTTTCGGTTATGAAAGACCCTTCTGGAAGTAAGATTTACCATGTTTTGATGGTAGCGGAGTGAGTACCTTCTCAAATATGGCAATCCCAATGGGACTGCTGTCGAACATACAAAACTCTCCTGAGATATCTCCAAGAAAGAAGCTGTCGTGGTAGCAAACCAAATGGAAAGGACATTTCCAAACAGGGCTCAAAAATTTGTACTGACTTATAAATCCAACTAATATGAAAGAGGATTTGATAGAATCTATAGGACGATTTTTTTAAAAAACCGGTGCAGATTTTTGTGGCGATGAATGTAATCATAAAGTCTCGGAGCACGCTGAGTGAATTTCCCTCTGCTGCCGAGCGAACCGGGGTTAGTAAGTGTCTAACGCCGATGAACTGCGTACACGTGTATTTCATCTTAACAATTTTAGTGATTATATATGTATATCTATATCAATAAATGTGTGGAAAAGGCAAATAGACGATTGCGTCCACCGTGAAGACGTGACACCTGTTTACAATCACGGTGTGGCAAGTCAAAAACAAATCACATTAAGAAAAGTCTCAGGGGTTTCGAGGCGAACTGACTTACGATGAATGAAATTACTGAGTAGGTATTTATTCTGCGACATAATCCTCCCGAAATGAGAAGGAATAAATGCTTGAGCCGGAAACAAAGTAAGCTACGTTGAGAACTATTTCTTGCTCTCCATGTGCTACCTTGTAGTTGGAACAAATCAAACTGATTGGTTTTGAATGGGGGCGTGTTATTCGGTGAAGGGTTGGTCTGTCATGCCCCTGTTGCCAAGTTACATAGGACAGAGATCCAGTGTTGGCATCAACAACTAACAAGCGATCAGCATCAAAGGCCACAATCCGACCTGGTGTCAAATCTGCGAAATCCCAAGACATAACTTGAAGCCATTCGCGGGCACTCTGTTTCTTCTCCCCGCCTTCCAGCTGTCTGCCAGGGAACGAAAACAACCGTCTTGAAGTGCTGGTCATCTGTCCATTTTTTACCTGAGTTCCATCTGACCGTGGAGTTCGTTGAACGGATGCCCAGCAGAAGCGACCAGCTGATTCTTGAGAAACAAAATCAGGTCTGTACGTAGCCACATTGTTACCCATTGTTACGGAAAATATCCTCCTCTCGAATCCTTGAGTGAGTTTGCACAGTTGCGCGGTGGTACAGTCATGGCTGTTTGTGCTTTGCTCCTTAAGTTGTGGAAAAGCAAGAATCAAACTTCCGTCGTGCGTGTCGATGGCAAGACCAGAATATCTTTGATAAGAATAGACAGGAGTGCGTGCAAGATGTTGACCAGCAAGTGAGAACTTGGCGAGCAACCAGCGTTTCTCGGTAGTATAGTTCTTGGGGTCTACAATAATTCTCACCCACCCAACGATATACATCACGGTTGATTCAGGAGTAGGAGAATAGACGGATAACTCATGCGGCACAAGGTCACCAATGCCTGGCACATGCAGCTGGATATATCCTTTTATTGGACTAAGTTCCTTGCGGCGTAATGTACCATCCAGTTCACACACTTGTGACTCCTGGTGAGCCTTAAGCAAGAACACATAAGGTAGTTCTTCCAGGCATGCATAGAGTGTATGGTCGTCAGCAGCAATAGAGGTGATTTTTCGTGTTGTCCCCGTGGATGTTGACATGGGTGTACCTATCCC
The DNA here is from genome assembly GCA_003604175.2 of Clonorchis sinensis. Taxonomy (NCBI): domain Eukaryota; kingdom Metazoa; phylum Platyhelminthes; class Trematoda; order Opisthorchiida; family Opisthorchiidae; genus Clonorchis; species Clonorchis sinensis. The sequence goes on from CM030369.1 coordinate 83,976,646, forward strand.
TTCAACGATACTTCGCACAAGGTCTTCACCATTATAAAGAAGCTGTATAGAGTAAAGTTCGTCGAACATTTTTGGCGCAAGGTCGACTTTGGCATCAGTTGCAGAAAGAAGTTCTGCATGTTCACACGTACTTTCATCATTTTTTCGTTCGACTGAGCCTTGAGATGGGATATACATACTAACGATGTTGTTCAAGCGGTTTCGGAGGTTCTGTCCAAAAGGTCGACGCCGAACTTTGTCATCACTGTGAGTGCCGTTGGAAGATAGGCCTTCATACACTTGTTCTTGCAGCTGCATTTGTGAAGTAAATAAACAGAAATTCGTAAATACTATGCAGACTTCGACACCCTGTGCCGAGATCAATAGCGATCCAAGCACGATCACCTTCACAAGGCCAGTGACAGCCCTAAAATATGTCGATGCACCTCAATCACCCAATCAACGGCGAAGTTTGTCAGCCAATCAGCAGAGAAATAAGTCGCCTTCGCTTCACCAATCCCGTATGAGCCGCCGTTTTCAGAAAACTGCCTTGTCGGCTGCGTACCGGAAACCAATGGACAACAGCTCCGTTCATGAACTAAAATATTTTCTGTTTGCGATGAGATAGCAAGACATGGAAACTATTTAGTAAAAAACGGCTTGGTTTCTTACACACACAAATTCAGAGTTCTAGCATCATAAACACGGATGTTCATGATGATTGATCAAGAGTTTAGGGTCTCAAATAACTAGGTTTCAGGACTCCATTTAGCTTCGCTGAAGAAGTGGCTGCCGTGTGATGATGATGAACCAACTCGCCGATTGTAATAACTTGAGTCGTCGTGGAAGTGAAATTCCCGAAAATTGCTGCACATTCTTCGAGAACTTCAATTTACGAGCGTCCCAAGCACTTATCGACGAAAACCTGTTGCACACTTTATTTCACAGCATTAAATAAAGATGACTGTCAAGTAAAACGGTGATTGCTGTCAAAAACAATCAGTCTCGTTTTACACATTTTTTGCTAGAAAAGACCTTATATGCAACCAATCCATCGGAAAACTTTGATTTTGCGATTCGTGAGCATTTGCGCCCAGAAATGACGTCATTTTTAGATCACTGACACGGTCACCGCCAGTACCATCTCTGCAAAAACAGATCAAAATGTATAATATATTTCATGGATATCAGATCATTACCTACATCTTCATGTGCAAATGGGACTACTTAAATGTTAGGTTATGGCTAATCAATGGCATAGGTGCTCGCCTGGAACCTGACCAGAAGAGCTCGTGTTTCAGCTCGTATCTATTTCTATTTAGATCAGCCTATTAATCATACTGGCCAGTTGTGGACCCAATGGCATTCTGTTGTTCATTCGGTTGAGTAACTTGATCAGATGCCCATATCAAACCCTCCAAGACAAGTCTCTCCAGAGCACATTGCAACCCTAAAACAGGCAGTTTATTCCCGTTCAACAAAATTATTTCTGAATCGGGAGGAAGAAAATGCAGTGTGGGAAGCGCAAGCCTCCTCGAAATGTCACAGCCCCAGTTCGAAACGCCTCGCATCTGAAAGTCTAACCTTTCAACCGTTCCGGAGAGGTAATCGCTTATATGCAAAATGTAACCCGAAAGCAAGAGAACTCAAGAGTGAGTTGATTCCCTAGACATTATTTGAAGACTAAAAAGGTTAACAGAAACAAACATCTTTTTAACCAATATTACATCGAATTTACGGACGGTGTAAATATTTTACTGGGCTTACGAATTTTTACCTATTGGCCTCGGTGGTACTTATGTAAAGAAGCAGAACTAATAGCTACTCTTATCATGTGCATTCTGTCCAGGAAACACACTTCAATATTTTGGGCACCATGCCAATTCCTAAGGCTCCTGGAAACTCTTCGACAGTATACTTTCTTGGTAGGTAGGCCTTGTGCAGTACATCCAGTTGAAGAATACTAAAAGCAAGCGATTCATCTGAGTATCCTGATAACATCAAAGCAGTCTGAAAACTAGCTAAGTCAACCGAACATTTTATTCTACAAAATTCTCTGTGTGTGGGGCTATGACGCCAACTGGAGCAGCAGTACGCAAATACTGCTCCTTGCGTGTAAATGGAGTCAGAAAATCATGATAGTTAAATTTATAGAGATGCCATCGGTTGGTTTTTTTTGGAGGCAGGGAATGTGGGTTTAGGAACTACGATTTATCGTCAAGCCTCTGTTCCAAACTCAGAAACGGTAGACACGTTTCGTAAAATTATTTGTGCAAAGAACCCAGTTTTTAGTGAGTACAGCTCGTTCGATATGTCACACTTTCTACACAAAACTCGGGTAGATAGATTTACGCTCACATACTTCCAGGATTTTGGCGGACGCCTTTCAGAAACCTTGTGCAGTATAGTTTGAGGAAAGGTTCAGTTAAACCGGTCACTTCTTACCTTGTTTTATAGTGGGGTTGAAATTAAACTCCCTTCTAGTCGAAGAATACCATAAACCAGGGATTCAGGCTAATCCTCCATGAAAACCAAATTGGTTTGCGAGTGAGTGTATTTGTTAGAGTCGTTTTAATTTGTATGTTTTCTTCTAATGTCTACATCGAAATTGATGAAGTCACTTAGTTTCTCAAAGTCGAAACTCCGAGTTTGAGCAGGACATCCGACTAGCTCAGAAGATCGTTAGCAGCATCTGCTAAATGTTTTTCTGCGGTTTTCCACATACCAAAACAAACTTACCGATTAAAACATGTGCGGCTCCTCTAGTAAACCATGCTTCTTCAGTTAAGACTGCTTTAGGTAACCCTGCACGATTGTATGGTAGCTGAAAGCCGATGCAGAACATCCAACTAAGACACTTCCAGGAATGGACTTCTGTGGTAGCACTTGAAAGAGTCTACTTACTTAGCATCGATTGTTTGGACCCAACGGTCGTGCTCGGTGATCGATATCTGTTGAAAACGCCGGACACTGCAGCCAGCGGCTTTTAAGCTGAAGCATTAACCAGCGCTAAATATACACATCAATTTGCTCCCGTCAGTCTGGCATCAAATTTCATCAACCCCTTTCAGGCGAGCTAAAAATCATCAAAACGTTTCCATTTGTCCGGCATGTTTGACTAAGTTCATCCAGACACCTCCAGCGCTAATCTTCACCATCCCAGTCGAATGAACGATTATGCTCGCCCTGAGTTTTAGGATCCCACAGTTCCTCTGCAAATCAGGAGAGGAGAGAGGATAAGTTGTGCCTTTAATTGCGCTTCTGGGCCTGTAACCTTGAACTGAGGCACTGAGTGTAAAATTTTCGCCGATCATTACTGTACTTAACGGATGTCAGATAATATGAATTCATGAGTGTGGTTGCAAGTTGACATTTTCTCTTAGGTAGTCACCCGTTATGGCTATGTGGGTCGCTCACTTCCGAGTAGACTTCCGAAATATTACCACCGCAGTGTCGGCGAAATCCGACGCCTTGGCTTTTTGCACGAACTCATAAGATAAAAAGGAGAAGAAGCCTTTCATTTTATCACTTGCCGTCGATTGACAACGTAGCTTTAAATTATCCCACAGCGTCCAGAAAATTTATCCTGGGGGGTTTCGTCCGATATAATAGCAGATTTCTTGCTTCTACATTTTTGAAGGGACGACGCTTGCGTTTCTACGTTGAAAACAGTTCTGGCCGCGATGGGATAGTAGGACAATTGGATAAATTATTTAACTTTACGTTGACGTTCAGTGCCACCAGTGCTCGTCACAATCATCATCATCATCATCATCGAGATTTTGTTATGGTACCATAGATGAAAGATACGCACTCTGATCAACTGTTATTGTGGTGGTTCAAACACCAGGCTACATTCAGCCGTTCCCCTCCCTCCGAAAGTGATACATGCATTGAGGACAGTCTGCAGGTGTCCGCTTAAATAGCCGGTGGGGACGAGGATGGACAGCTAAAGTTCCAGTGAAAGATCTTTGGAGGCACACGCACAGTAAGAGTTCTGGCAAGGCGAATGCCAGTACGACCGGAGTATGCCGTATGGCCTTGGATGGAACATCATCAACTGTTATTGTCCGAACACCTCAAAGCTTTCTGCGCTTGTTGGTCACATCACAGGTAGGACGCATTTCAAAGTCAAACAAATACTATTTAAGAAACCCACTTTTAACTGTGCACTGTCAATGAAGGTTGATTATTCTATGTAATTCATAGAAAATTTACCTTTTCTAAAGAAGCAGTGATGTGGATTTCATCTGAAAATACTCCAACCTTGTTTTAGAGGAATTTTGAAAACCACCGGTGTATTTATGAGTGTGCAACAAAAAAGCAATTTGTTGGTCCATTAACGAGGTGGACGGAGAACTGGTCAGCAAAATTCAACAGCAACAGTCCAACTTGATATTGGATGTTGATTAAAGGCGTTCCTTCGCTACAGGTGACTAGGAATGAATCCCGGGGGACTTGGGATGAAAAACATATGAACACGAGTTGGGTTCTGGGGCCTATTGTACCGAATTCTGGACACCTTGTCTTCTCGCTCTCCTCGGGTGTATTCCCTAGCGTTTGCTGTTTAATACCGTTTGTCGTAATTCTGGGCACTTTTACACCCGACCACGAAAGTCGCATATGAGGATGAAACTCTAAGTCAATCAGAACTAATGGTCTTCTTGTTTGGTAGACTTCACTAAAAGTTCACATCTATTAAGTATATGAAACATTTTGCCTGCTGCAGTTGACAGTTTTGCCAGTACGTAATTGCGACGAAACAATATTGGGCTAGGCTATAATGTTTGTGTCAACGAAGACAAATGGCAGTTATGGAAGCTAATTTCCAATCATTTTCTGGCTCCCTACAGACCGTAGAATAGAATAAAGTTACGCCAAATCGTCAGTCTGGTTCTTATCAGACTGAGCAAAGCAGTAAATGTGATCACGGCTCAAAAGTATGTCTTATTTCTATAAGTCACTCATATGCAACTTGACCTGAGGACAACGCGAGATTTGACTCATTATCTCTTTTTAATTGTTCTCCCACCGAAAAAGCAGCGTCCGCCTCCGAGTTTAGTCTAACAAGCCTTAAAAGACCCACATTGGTCTGTGTAATCTTAATTACAACCCAGCGATAGGTCATTACCAATTTCCACTTTGTTGACTTTAATCAGAGAGGAGTTATCTGTATACTGCAATCCACAGTTGAGAAAATGCGTAAGTTCCTTATTTGCATGCCTTCCTGATTTGAGGCGCAAATGAGTACGTTATATTTTGAATCTAGATACTGCCTTGTCTGCCGAGTTCATAACAGGGCGGAATCGGTCGTGAACTGGCAGTGGAACCTGCGAAACCTCATGGTACTATTTACTAAAAAGATCTTGCCACTTTACACAAATCTCACCTTACCTGTTCAGAACACTCTTCTGTTCTTGTTACAAGTATATCAAGATTTTGACTCCACAGATTAGCGAAGCGGACTTGAATCAGACAAGTTTTAGAGCTAGAGTAACCACGGGGATTTTCGTCGGACTGCTAAAGATCTGTTTTTGGTTGTTACTCGATTTGATGATATTGAAACTCAAAGGAAAAATCTTGATATGGGATCATGCAAATTACTATATGAAATACAAACTTTCCTGGTGCACCCACTTCCCATGCAGTCTGTGTATTCAGCACTTTTTACACCTTACCTTCCGTAAAACAGAAAAGCACTGGTCTAAGTCAACCAGTCTTTTAGGAAGGTAAATGTGTGGACATGCTGAACCTGTCACTGGCTCTTTAGATGGTAACTTTCAGTTTTAAAAGTGTCGCTGAAATGTGCTACCCATAGAGTAAAATCTTATGTGTGGCATCGATTCATTCAGCTGTAGCACCTTTCCGGTGCCTAATTGCCATGCCACCAGAAGGGGGCACGAATGCTGGGATACTGCAAGGTTGTCCAAGCCTAGACAGGAAAAGTCAAGAGGCAGAGGCCGGGTTTGAACCACGGACGTCCCGGTCAGTAAATTCGCGCTCTAACTACCGAGCTACCTCGCCAACTTCCGTATGGTATATGCAAAGGTACTCATCAAGTAGAGTGAAGAACAACTATGGTTTCCGACCTCCAGGAAGTCCATAACAAGACCATTTTTATAGGCCTTTTCGGATAGTCTCTTCAAATGAAAAGTTTTCATCGAATGAAATTGCGTTCAATAAGTTGGATACCGGCCAGTCTACTGGGTGCGCTTTCACTGAGTATTCCAAAATGCTTTCTAGACGGTTCATCTTTTTATTAGAGATTTCACTGAGTATTCCAAAATGCTTTCTAGGCGGTTCATCTTTTTATTAGAGGATGACGATACGAACAGTAGCGCAATTCCTCTACACTGAAGTAATATAATTTCACGTGTATTCTGGTTTTCCTCAGATGATTTCTTGAGCATGGGACGGATTTTCCACCTCATCTCTAAAGATATTCAATGTTCCTGCGTATCTGTGATTTGTGTCCACCGGTGCAACAATGATGAACCGGCATACTGGTCTTCAGCTCCCTTCATCAAAGCAAGCAATGGTTCCTTTACTTAAGTAAGTTGAGGCATGAAGCAATAAAGGCAACATTTCAACGAAAAGACAAATTTCTTTATAGCGGTTAAGACAAGGATGATGAGAGCTCTATAAATATTAAGTTACCGTGCGTCGCCTCAGTTGTATTGCCCTGATCCATAGTTAGCTGCGATTTCCCCAAAAATTTGCTTGTGCTTGTGTGCATTTTCACCAAATGGTGTAGTTACCATGATCATGGGGGATGGCGACTCAGAGTGCCTGGCCTAGTTTCCGAACCTTCGCACGAATTCGCCCGAACACAGTAAACATGCGATTTTGGACAAGAAGCATTTTAATCTTGTCTGGTTCTTCTCCGTTTCCGAACCTCAATAGCAACATGGCTAAACTGAGCGTCTGGTTTCAACGAATTTTTGGGGTGATTCAATAATATGGAGAACACATTTGAAGAACAGACTCTTTGGAAATCATGTTTCTAGGTTTTCCTTTGCCCAATTTCTTGAGAAGACTGAGGTAGGAATATACAGTGCAAACGCGTCAAATGATGTTGTTTGACACATGAACCTTAAGTGTGAGAACAGAAGCTCCGCAACCGAAACACAGTTGACCTTCAAGCAACCTATCCGGGATTTCGCAAGTTTAATCAACGCAAATCGCTAACAGACATACCTGATGATGCGTGACCTATGAGGTACGTGTGGTATGACTACGACTTACATTTTCTGGGATCCGAAGCCCAGTTGCTGAGTTTATCAACTCAGCAACCAATAAGGTGCTGAATACAAGTCGTGGTCCTCAATTCGATTACTGCTGTTTCTGGATGGAATTTTTTTTCAAAAAGTGCAACCCTTGAGAAATGTGCACCATTATTATGAGGGCGGAAAAACCCAGTAACGAAATTCTTCTCCTTCCAGTGTAAGGTTACGCAACCATGAAGATGGGGTTCTTCATTTAAGTCAACTGCTTGAAGTTATGCGCAATCGGTTTTGAATTCCTGTCACGAGTTCGAAATATATATTGGGTAGTTTAAGTCCATTCTGAAGTACCATCCTTGGTCTTCACGTGCAAAGGAGCATGTATTCACTGGATAACATTAGTGGTGCCTTATCCTTGTTAAGCTATCCAGAAGTCAATGAGGTGTTCCCACAGATACCTGCATACTTCCTGGTGTACAATTAAAATGTCCCAATAACTGCTTCAAAACGATATCGCGCAGTCTGATGTATTTCACGCCGTTTTGCAACACAGTTGGACGATGATGCTTCAGTTTGGACTTCTGTCAAGGCATTTCGGGACTGAAACTTAAAGGTTTGCAGCATCGTTTCTAAGGTCCTAACAGACATGTGTAGTTGTCAAAAGATCAAAATAAGACTAAAAGAGATGCGAGATCCATTCCAGTTGGTTTAGAACATGGACATCGCATGAACAAACCTGAAAATAGATATACTATATAGTTTTTACCACTAGAGTGCACCTGAAATGCTGATTAATCAGAAGAGCCCCCATGAACAACAAGATCGGTAACGGAAAAACACTTTTCTATCGTTCCGAAGTAACCACCTACGAATCGACCACTACTTCCATCGGTTCATTCGGGAAAGAAACCCAGTGTGCTTAAGAAGATGGAAACTTTATGGGTGGAATATTACGGGGAATTGGCCATACTTAATTAATCCCGAGGAAAACAAATCCCAGAAAAGAAAAGACCAAAACAAACCGTGTAAGCTACAACGTTTGCCTCAAACCCATGAGGCTTTTTTGCATACCGATGTGTACATGCAAGCATTTATAAGTTGCCGTATACCAGCCATTTATAAGTGACACTTACCATTAGTGATATCCAAAAACGCTCTTTGAGTACGAGCATACAAAAGCGCACGTTTCAACTAATGAATCACATTGCGTTATTAACGATCGGCCAAATGAGGCTTCCAGTAAGCAAAATCTTACGTGACTTTTTAGCAATGACCGAAGGCTTTGAGTAAACAGAAGTACCATTAAGCTATTTCTTATTGCCAGCTACTTATCCCGGTTTCTTGCTATGACCAAAACCTGCTGCAGAAGCCTTATAGTACATGACTTGCAACCCATTCCGCTAATGACCATACTGTTATTTTCTAACTATACCGTGTAAATGATACTTGCCTGATTGTGTGCTCTGGGATTTAGACGGTTAGGGATCACGAAAGGTATTGGGTAGCCCCCTCTGTTAGCGTCTCACTCCGACATGACACTAAGTTTCGTTAAGTTCACTGTTGTTTAGAGGTGTACGCACCTTGTTCTTGGTCGTCGCCTCCAATAAAAGAGGACTATTTTTGGTAAGTTGCAATCCTTTCTTCATCTTTCACTCCCTACCGTGGCATTCTTTCCTCAAGGCTGCAACAGTATTTTCTGAGGGTGTATTGCCGTTGGTATTAACGAGGATGGCAAATAAAGAGGCTACCTATGCCTCCATTCTAGGAGGAACATATTATTGCAAATCCTCTTAGCATCAACTTAACTATGTGGGCTTTCCACAGAGTTACTGCCATCAAAGCCTCTTGGACTTAAGGACCTTTGTGGAAGCTGTTTTTTGCACGCCAATAAAATTCTTCACAATCACAGATATGGAGGCAGTAATGCAATGCCATAATAATGCAACAATGCACACTGTTTCGGCATCGTTTCAATTAATTTGAACCAAATGGTACCCACCGAACATTGTGGGCATCGGAAGAGTTTGGACTGCACCGTACCCCAATACGTTTAAGGAAAGACCACCTAGTGATGCAAATTAGGACGTCGCTCTGACCGCTTCTAGGTGAAATACCACAAGCACCGTGCCAGATTACTACAGAAAAATTCTTTTCTACGTGACGAAGAAGATCAGACAGCTCGTTTTGCTTGAGAGATGACAATCGGAGTTGAATTGCTTACGAATAAATATCTACATTTCTCGATGCACCAGTTGAAATGGAGTTTTTTTAGTGAGGCTTTGACCAATCATATCTTTGGGGACTGTGGAGACCTATCTTGCCTTGCCGGCACTTAGTAACAATGGGTGTTCTTTTCCAACCAAGGGTCAACGGATTCCTCTCGGGTCACCAATCTATTTGGCCACTATGGCACAGTGGCTGGGCGTACTATGATGTACTTGGATGCAAAATATTCATATTAGCTTTTTTGGTGTTAGACTGATTAGGCTTGGCTCTTGTGTCTCAAACTTCATGCTGTTGATAAGGTCTACCCACTTAGGTACTGCATCAAGCATTGCACCATCCTTCAAACTCGCACCATCTTCGAATACGCTCATTTCAAGTGGGCGCGTTAAGACGGTATCGATCGTTTGAAAACGCTTGGAATATAGTGAATTTCCCGTTAGCCATCTGTAAAAGGTGGTGTATTTTTGGGACGAGAACTTATTCAAGTTTAGGAAAGAAGAGCATCATGTATCCAGTGGGTGAAAGTGCTCGGAAGTTTCAAACAGGTTTTACTATATGTTATAGGTGCATAGGATCCAAATACATAAAATAGGGAAGGCCGATACGCTTTCAAATCGAAGCACCGCTAACCTGAACTTTTCCCATAGAGATTTATAATGATTTACCACTCGACCAATATTGTTTGACAACTCATCTTTTTAAGGTGTCGCTGTTCCTAAAAATCGTTAGACTGCACTAAAACTCCTAAAAACGCATCTAGAAACCTACTCTGCGCTCCTGGAGAACCGTTTATTATTATAACGACTGGTTGGGGGCGAGATGTCTCAAGTGGTTAGAGCGCTAATGTACTGATGGAAGGTCCGTGGTTCGAGCCCGACCTCTGCCTCTCGAGTTCCCATGTCTGGGCTTGGACAGCCTGGCAGTATCTCCGCCATCGTGCTTCCTTCGGGTGGCATGGCAGCTAGATACCGGAAGGGTGCTACAGCTAAGCGAAAACGACTGGTGGTCCACAACAAACAGCTCAGCTATCTGATTTGAGAGAACAGGATGACACACGTGTTAGACTCCCTCAGCTCATGTCAGTCATACGTCAAATTGATGATCAATAATTCGAGAAACCTTTGACCGTGAATACTTACCACCTAGGAGAGCAAGCTCCAGAGATTTGTGGCCTTTTATTTCACGTAATTAATGCAAGTTTTGCTCATAAACCGGAGATCTCATTCAAAATACAATGCAGAAAACTTCGCACACAAATCCGCTTGCTTGCATCAGTAAGCATTAGCGACCACGTATATATGTGATTGTAGGTCCCCAATCTATCGACTTCAAATTCGCAAACACTATACCATGTTCATTATCAGCACACGCTCTTGAGCTATTCTGTATAATTATCAAAGGTCAAGTCATCTGATACTACAAAAACAGTATATCTATTCCGTTAACGCGCACAAACCTCTCGCTCAGCTAGAACCTTCTTGTCATCTCGTTGGCATCGATTGCCGATTGGTTGATCACAAGGACTTTGGCTAGCATGTTTCTCGGTGTGTTGGAATCACTCAAGTATTCTACTAACCATCTATGGTACTGCTATTGCCAACCTGAGCGGTCACCTGTGATGCTGAAACTACTCTGGAAAGTAGCGCTTTGCTAATGAGATGGCTGCAGCATAATCCATGAAGGATGCATGTTTGCCCGTAGGCATTGATAGTTTGCTCGAAGAATAAGGGAAGATGAACTAGTGGTAATGGTGAATTGTCAAAAAGTGGCCGATTTGTCATGTAAAGCAAAGTCCCCCCGGCTGAAAAACTGAGAAAACCCTCATAATACATGTATTACGCTTGTATTCTCATAGCCTTGTAAAAGTTGCAGTTAGCGGCTGGAGAACTCTACAGCGACTTGAATCCACTGGAGTTGCAAGAAGAGATCTACGGTCTGATGACAAGGAGTTGGATCCCTTGGCAGAACACACCACTCATAAGGTCGCTGAAAAACCTTGGACAGTTCACTACTAGTCTCGCCCTTCCTGGGTCCCATTACTGTTGACATGCGACTCTCATTTAGGTCATTCTTCAGCTGAATGTGTATGCAAAAGCACCGTGAGAGTAGTATTTTCCGCTGAGAAAATTATAGTGCGATCTTTGTGTAGTGGGTAGTGCAGTCTTTGTGTAGTACATTTAGCTGGAGAATAGTATAAGAACTAAGTTACTGTGATACAACCGGGATTGACAATTAAGTGCGTAGATGACATCTAGTCTGTACCGAATTCAAACTATGCTGCACTTCAAGCCTGTGAAATTTATACCACCTCTATGTGGGAATAGCTGGTGGCTAAACAGTGGATGCTCCAAATTAGCGAGACAGTTCCGAACAATGGCCGCAACTGCGCCATTTCGTAGACATTGATCACGTGGTGCCGCTGCTGCTATCTGTCAATTTCTACTTTGTCATGACCACAGATAATCCACTTTGGAAGGGGATTAGACTGTGGTTGGAATGGTAAAAATAAACTTGTAAAGCCTTGCGCATCAACCCACCAAATAGACTGTATGATTTGATAAGGAGAGCTACAGAACTGAAGAACGGAGTATTGACGATTAGAAGACTTTTGACTGCGTTTGAATTTGATCGGAACGAAATGGTCGCTCTTTGTAAATGAAATCTTCCCATCTTTTCTGTAGTCTTTTTAGCTTTCTACTGCTGCAGAAAATCTCATTTTTCCAAGCACAACCCACATTTTGTTTCGTCAACGTCGACTGAATTGAATGGTTTGTAGTAGCTCCTTCGAGGCCCTAATTTTAACTGACATTAGTAGGCTACATAAGGTGGACAGTAAAATCATCAGCCTTCTTTGGATTCTGGGTATTTCTGCTATGCGAGGAGGGTTGCCCTGTCCGCATAGATTACACGATATTTTTCTAAATCAGACACGTATTATGCGGCTGCTGGCACGCTTTTGGCTTTGGTTTATCGACAGGTTTCATTGACTATTTCCATATCTCCGTACATTTAAAGAAATTGCGGCACCAACACACAAGGTTTCGGATCAACATGAGAGTGGAGAGAGCCTCCTCCATCCTTCTACTTGGATGATCAGAAAAACGAATGAAGTGTGGATGCATGGAGATAGGATAAAGTTAACAAAGGAATCTTTTCACGTGACTTCAGATGTGTGCGGAGTGGACAGGGCAGGTAATGAGAGGAATGTCTTATATTCATGTCAGCGCCTCGTGACAAAGTTCTTCACGTGGTTCCACCTGCGGTGTGTTGGTAAATTATGACATATTTGACTTTTGTCTGAAGTGAGCCCATCAGGGTGTTGATGCTAATCGGTCCCGGTCTATGGTAGAATTTTTCATCAATCTGCATGCCTATGGCATCTTTCACAGAAATTTGGCAGAACTGTAAGTATTTCTCATCTCATTTTGACGGTTTCACCATATTTTATTCAATTAGTGAGGCATCAAATGGTGGCACATTTCAAACGAAACCGCTGAGGAGAACATCCTAACCAATTTATTGCAGAGTATGAGTCTTCAAAGGGTAAGGAAATAAAGACTAGTGCAATCCTCACCACCAAAAGCGAGTAAGCTTTCGAGAAATCAGGCTTATCCGTGGAACACTGTACAGAACGCGAATTTAATTCAAGTCCGAGTCTGCGTAGCGGAAATCAGTTTATGTGCGTCAGAGCCAAATGTGGCAAAAAACTTCAGCCCCAGAAATTTCGAGGGGCCGACATTTCAAGGTTTATTATATGGTATCAAGCCTACTCGCGACTTGAAAGGCAAACTATAATTATTGGTCTACAGGGAAATCATACAGCACCACCGGACGCCGCTGAGCCTCGTGATCACACAACATTATTCGACAGAAGGGACCTCTTGTCTGTGCACAATTGTTTCTTGACGTTCGCTCAATAAGCCTCTTCCCCTACACTTAACGGCCGCATACATGCTCGTAATTATCTGCATTAAAAACCAGTTAATTAGGCCAAGTACACTGTAATCTCCTGAGGGCCTATGTAATTTTAAAAAAATGCGGTCTACCGATAGCCACTGATAGAGTTCAAGTGATCGTATTTGAAGGGAAATCCTTGTAATTGTTGTTTTAGGAAACACATCACCATTTGCAGTTTTGCACACGGAATGATTGTGGTTATTTCACCATCCAGTTTTATTCTTTTCCGTAATAAGGGTTTCAAATAAATTCTGTTTGTATGGCATCGATGCATCAACGTTGAACGCCGACGCTGTGCTGTCGAATGAAGTCTAGGGCAAGCGACTGTGTGACTGATTGTTGGACATAAGGAGAAATGACAGGTTTGTATGGCGCCTCCATTATTGCGATTCCCTCAGAGGTTGGTGTTTGAATGGCTTGCAACGCTGGTTAAAATCTCCAAAGTTAAAACAATAGATGAGGAAAACCATTCACGGCCTGAGAAAGTTGACATTTTTGGTTGGTCTACACATGTACCATCTGGTTGTCAGGACACTGACAAAACGATGTACTATGCTTTCAAGCTGTAAGTACCGTGTATGAATTCATTGTACTGAGTGAACCGGATATGACCAGTTAATACAAGAAGACGGGCACCTCAAATTAGTGAATTAGTTTTCCCCTATCTACTGAAAATTCCAACAGAAGGGGTGAGATGGCTCAAGTGGTTAGAGCGCGAATTTACTGACCGGAAGGTCCGTGGTTCGAACCCGACCTCTGTCTCTCGACTCCCCTTGTCTAGGCTTGGGCAACCTGGCAGTATCTCATCCCTCGTGCTTCCTTCGGGCGGCATGGCAGCTAGGCACCGGAAGGGTGTTACAGCTGAACGATCCAACAGAACTTCTTTCTGGTGTATCAAAATTTGGCTCTCCTACGAAGCTTCTTGTAAAAAAACTGATTAATTACTTCACACCAAGCTGTGTTTTGAACTTATGGGAATTTCCGCAAAATGGCTACCACGACGTCGAATTTTTTCATTGAAAACTAGTACCTGGGGTTCTGAAAAGCTATCAGTATGCCGAGTTAATGACAGTATACATAGATTATTGCCTAAGACCATGCAAACTCAGATGGTATTTTTATTGCTGTACACGGTCGGTTGTCCGAATCGAGACCGGCGGACTCGTAAATATTCATAATTCTATGTCAGACACTAGGTTTGGCGGAAGTAGCAGCTTTAAAGAACGCTCACGATATGTATGGCAGATATCGCGAAGTTTAAGTAAATTCGTACTTTTAAAATTCCATACCCAGATACAGCCTACACAGAGAACTGGTAGTCATCCCCCTTTACTATTAGAATGATCAAATGGTCCCATAAGATTTTCCGCTTCTCTGGAATTCGAATACCTCCTAATCAGGTTGTGGTCTTTCGATTTTTCCTGAAAAGTTTTTCTCCAACTTTCGTTTCACTCGAAGAATCGGGTCGCAGACAGTTGGAAGTTGAGGGTCACTAAATCAGGGTATTGATAATCACAGGGCCTTAATGAAGGCAGCATCCATGTTCTGATCACAAAACAAGGTCACATGATGCGCACAGAACCTCAATACTAATTGGCGGCTCCATCCAGATTACTGGGTAGTCTGTGGTGAGCAATCGTTGGCTGAACTACCGCAGTTATCAGAGAGTCACATTGGAAACATGGGGATCAATCGAAACGTTACCACCGCCAACAATGGTAGTAGTTGACATTGTGTAGGTCATTTTTAGAGAACACACCAGTTGTTTGTTTTCAGAGATAGCAATCTTTGGTGTAATCCGTCGCGAGGAGACTGGTTCTTGTCGTGTTGTGACGGTTTGTGTTGCTCAGCAACCCACTGAGCTGCACTGAAGAACATCACAATCACCCCTCCCAGTCCGTCTGACAAGCACAGTCGTCTGGCCCTCTAGATTTGGGGTTGAAACGAGTGTAGTCATTGTTGCTTGGTTGTTCCACCACTGCCTTGGGGTTTGTGGCCTTTGAGCTAAAGGTTCTGGTTAACTATCCTAATCGTCCTTCTGTCTAGATTCAAGTGCCCTGGCAGTATCTCAGTTCACATAAAACCATTGTTGCTATAAAATATTTAAAATGATCGGCGTTTGGTCTTAGTGACCGTAATGCTTAGGTGATAATTTACAGAATAAACGTTCTTCAACAAGTGTCTATTGGTGAGAATACCCACAACTCACGAAGAAATGCTTGTGAGTTGAGCGAGGATAATATGATCGGTTCAGAGCCTCCGTTGAACACTGATGAAGCAAATCGAGTGGTGACCCGAAGTCCTTGAACGATAACAGAGAACTGAAGTACAGTGGCGCAGTGGACTTGTGGTAATCTTAAAGTAAGAACAAGTACTCTTTAAACCACACCCACCAACCCATCGCTACGCTCCACCACGCTCCCTACCAACGCACTGATGATGTCACCTCGATTGGTGATGAAACGTTTGCAATCAAATTGCCCAGCTCGGCGAACAAACCAACGACTCTTTAAACATTTGGATAAGGCCACCCTATAACTGACCGGAGAATGTGACATTATAGTTGTTTTTTTATTAAGTTACCGTATTCAAACGAGTTGCGCCTGATTTACTAAACGGTGGGCATCAAACACGCCCTGATGACGAAGAGATAATGGTCGAACTCATTGAAGGATTCCATTCCCAGTATTGTATGCTTTGCCACTCTTTTAATTTCCACAGCCCTCTCTGGTCGCATACCAACCAATTAAGGATAGCCTGACCCTGACCAGCGACCATGAAACTGGGTGTAAAGCGTCGCACCGATCCTGTAATACCACTAGCTTCCTCCATTAACGCCGACCGCCTTCGTAGCTGAGCTGATTGGTATTTGTCTTCTTAACCGTGAGCACTTTGATGCTGATGAAGTTGCACCTCGAAGCAGCATGCTACGCTGACAAACAGAAGTATCCAACACAGATCCACAGTATCCAACGTCGGTGATTAAAACACACTTACTGCACGGGTCTGAGTTGTTACTTTATCCCGTCGCACGGGGTTTGCGGATAACCCATACGCAGACGATTGCATGTCACCGTGGGTTTTTCGGTTACCCCGTATGAACCAGACACATAGTTGCTGCATTTCGATAAGAGTCAGATTCAAACATACATAATATAACAGAACCAGTCAGAGAAATTTCGCCGTAACTTGTAACCCTCATCAACAGGTGACAATCGGTGGGAGATTTGACAGTTTCAAGACTAGTTCCTTACACCTCTATGCACTTTTGATCACCTGCTTGGGTAAAACATGGAAACCAAATTCGGGGTGCATAAACGGCTACGCCCATCATAGTGGATGGCCGAGTATGCTAGGGTCGCTTCATCAGGTCTGTATAACATTAAAACGGCACCTCTACCTTATTCTCTCCGTTCCAAAACCTTTCAACCACGAAGTATGATGACATGGATTGTGCGATACAAATGCTGCTAGGCAATTTTTCGCGGAACCACCCTCACTGGACGCGTGAATTGAGAAAAAGTCCGCTTGCCCTTCCAGAATTCTATGTTCGATTGATACTTATGCACATCAAACACTAGAAAACAGAAATTTCGCCGTTCATAGTATGCACCATATCGTTCATACCATCTACTTTCAATATTATCTCTCATAATCACAGAAAGGCAACGCGAACTGTACTGTGATAGAAGCAGTTTTGGATGACTTTCCTCTGGCTACTTAAACGCTTCGAGTAGCTAAATAAATGCGCCAACAGTTTGACTCTACGTCACGCAAGCTCTTCAGCCATTGACAACAACACGGAGCAATAACAACAAAAATTTAAAACACTGACTGCTGGATGTGCCTTCAATCTACAGCATACTTAACCGACCATGGACAAACCTCTCACCCCTAATGAACTTCGCGCTTCATATTGCGAATCACATCCGATTGGCCGTTTGCTTTGGCGGCTATATATCGCACTTCAGTTTCCTGTTCAAAGAGGATGTCGGTTAGCCTCGACAACCGACCAAATGCATGAACCCTGGAAGCAAAAAAAACGACACCAAGATACGCCACGTTATTCTGGCACTAGACCGCGGTCTCTCTGAAACAGCACAAGGGTGATGCTATATTTTGGTAGTACCGTATTGGGGCACTCGATTTGAACGCCACTGTAGTAATCCAGAGTGGTCATCTGATCTGCCAAAATGACAGATAATAGTGTTCAAGTCGGACAGTTAATAGAGGCAAACATGACAGTTGTGAAATCTCGTGCGACCGCTCTTGAACAGCCCAGGTTTTCTGATCATCAAGTATCACACACTGTTCTCCAAAGAGGATGTCCTGATTTTAGTTGGCCTGTAGAAGCATCTTTCTCAAAGAGGTCACATTTGGTGGGAGAGGAATGAGCTTACATAAATTGCACAAAGGCCCCAGAAGATGATGAGTAGCACCAGGTTGAAGGAATCCACAGGACGGAACGTGCTACACACACCTGATAATCAGGATGCAATGCATTCTGGCAGTGTAACAATATTGGAAACTCGAATGCGCTTGTTCGCTGCTGATCACGTGGTCGCTCATCTATTCGCTAAACGTGAAAACTAGACTGAAAACCAAATGAGGAGACGTCATCAGGATGAGGTTGGGTGGATACATCCCCCTTAAGTGCTTTCGAAGCTACCCCTTGAGTGATCGGTAATCGAGAGTCAGCTTCCTCGTCAGTTCATTGGTCTAATTTTGACTTGTGTTGTGTCGTGGTCTCTTTTCCCTTGATCTCATCGGTTATCCCGATGCCCCCTATTTTTGGTAGTCTCTTACCTTGTCTTGATTGCCACTTTCCCACGTTGCATTGTGTTGTGTTCTGATTTTCTTGAACTTGGTGGGTGATCAAGCCGGCATGTTTTCGTCATTATACTGACTGCTGTCCTTGCATCTGACCGGTTAAGCAGATGCCCTCAATTCAGCCTTTTGCTCGACCGATTGGGCGCAGGAAAATATACATATACATCCGTCCAACTCGGGTTTGCCTGATTCTTCTCTGAGTTTCTCCGCTAGTTTCCTGTGCAGTTTTGAGCTTTTAGTTCTGGCGGTCTCTTGTCCCTAGTGGTCGATGAACTGGATCAATTTCAATGTTTGTTGTTGATGATGTCTTCGGTGAAGTGCCACGCTTCCGTAAATTCGCATTCTCCCGTTGTTCTTGCTTGGGTCCATGTGCGAACATCGCTCCAGTCGAATCGTGTTTTTATTGGTCTTTGTGCCCGGAGATGAGGGAAAATTGGTCACGTCTTTTGCAGCAATTTTGTATTCCTTTTGCTTCCTTTATCGCTTGTCCTTTCATTGAGTCCAGCATATAAAATTGTTCTTTACCTGCATATCTCAGTTCATTTTGGCTTTCACCGTGTCCTCCGCAAGATGTTAACAGGTCGTACCATGTTGTCGCAGAAGTTTTGCAGTCACCTAAGTGACGTTCTTGTCTACGCTTTACGCTGTGGGTTAGTCGTATTTAGCTTTCTGGATGATCATCAAACAAACATCATTCCTTTAAAAGAACTTGCACGAGTGTTATTCTTTGTTTATCTTAAACTCCATAGTGTTTCGATCCGCTTGAAAAGTGTCCGAATGCAGCTTTGTTTGCAACAATTTGGGTGGTTGCAGTCGTAGCGCAGAATTTGGTCCATATGCGTCGCCCTTCGGAACAACTCGGTTTTTATTAGTTTGTTTGGCAATCCAATGATGGGGACGTCCACAAATGCCAGTTTCTCGTTGTTAATTTCCTTAATCATGAATTGAATGCTGTCAGAAATGTTGCTCAGTGGTTGGCTTATTCGTTCCAGTTAATCCCTTTTTTATGAGGAAAGTGTCACCCAAGTGACAGATCCATATTCTGAAATTTATATCAGGTAATGCAATTCGTTCCAGAGTTTGCATTACGATTCCTATGCTAAATTCTGAAGTTAGGGACCATAATGGTGCTCCCGTAGTTGTTTCAGCGTTCTCCGTTGAATTCAAAACGTGGCCAAACATAAACAATTGGCAGAGGTCTTCTATTGGGGGACAAGGTGGCTCAGTGGTTAGAGCGGGAATCTACTGACCGGAAGGTCCGCGGTTCGAACCCGGCCTCTGCTTCTTGACTTCCCCTGTCTAGCCTTGGACAACCTGGCAATATCCCGGGTGGCATAGCAGCTAGGTGCCGAAAGGGTGCTACAGCTGAGTAACAGAGGTCTTATTCCTCTATCTATCCAGTCAATAGGTTACGGTTATCCAATAATTCGGCGACAGATCTCTAAGCAGAATCGAGGTCTATGATGTGAAAATTCGACTCAAATGAGGACATTACTTCGTCATGACTGATGGTTCCAGTCCTCAGTTTCTCCGAAAATTTTCCTGCATTGTTGACTGAGCATTAAAACCTACCGATAAGCACAACCACCCACCCATCGCTACGCACCACTACGCTCTCTAACAACGCACTGATGATGTCACCTCGACTGGTGATGAGGCGTTTGCAATCGAATTAACCAGCTCACAGAACAAACCAACGACCATCTACGCTACCGAAGCTACAAACATTTTCCTCTACACAAAAGCTAGCTTAACTACTCCCATAGTTCTTTCGAAAGAATTTGGTTCAGTGTCCCAGGAAGTGATACTATTAGAAGCATCAGGATGACCGACCAAATCAACACAACACAAAACAAACCAAAATCGGGCCAGTGAACTCATGAGGCTTGATCCAGATTAACTAACCACGTCGAGGGATAGCAGATGCGCTACAAAAGCTATATAAATGCACACATGTAGGAGGGAACGATCCACCCAACCGCGTACTGATGACATCTCCTCATTTGGTGACAAAACGTTTGTAGGCTGACTGTCAAATTGACAGGTTGGCTTCACTTTCATGAAGAAATCGGTTTGGAACGTCAAAATCTACACATTAACCAAACAAACAGCCTGATGACATGAGTTTTCTCATCTTAGAACAGGCTATTCAAGAGGTTTCAACATCGGCATGCCAGGACAATAGTCCAAGACTTACTGTGAAGCGGTATTCCGAGAGAGAGAAAAGATGCAATGAAGAAGCATATTTTGGAATGAAAGCCCAAGCGGTAGTAGTACACATAGGTCAAGCTGGACCGTGCTGAAAAAATATCTTATGGATTGAGTCGAGAGAAATCAGCTATCATGCGTTCTTGAATTGCCATGTAGGAGTCATCCGAGGCGCGCTGCGCCGATGGGAGAAAACTGGGGAGGCCGCGAACATGCAGATTGACTGACTGGAAAACATGCTGATTTGGGTCAAAGAACTCCAGTGGGTCAGGAGCCGGAAACACCTACGATAAAGAAGCAAAAAACGTTGGTTCTATTAACAGAACAGCAGTCACCAATAGCAGTAACCATGAATAGTATCCTATTCTAGGTTGGAAAAAATTTCATCCTGGTGACATCCTTCATCTTCGGAGTACACTACATAATCAGGTTTCGACGACGCCCTTGAATTGTTCAAAAGTAGATATTTGGATAAATACGAATAGACATAAGGGATAGCACTTTCATAAAACCGAGTCGGTGGTGCTTGTAGTTGATTTGTCTATAAAACGCGGTGTGCCCTTTTCAGTTACACCTGAGCGATTGTGACCATGAAGGTTAACGGGAACGTCTATTTCATTTACATTCTCTTCATTTTCCTATCAAACTGAGAGAAACCCAACTTCGGATTTATCCCATGTGATCTACACAAATGATAGGCTTCAAAGTGATTTAACATTTTTTCTATGCGCATCCAAGTTGGGATCAGTCCACTGTGGGCTTAGTTGTCAGGTTGTATCAAGTGTCATTAATTGACTGAAAAAAGGTTATTAGCCATTACGAGCTGTTGATGGAGGCCACAAAAGGGACCAGAGAGCAAGATTGCCGTGGTCTAGCTATCGTCAGGCCAAAAGACAAGGAAAAATGCGGCCGATGTGACGAAACGATATCTCTTTAACATCGAACTAAACGCGTGAAACGGACAGTGACAGAGTACGAGACTAAACTACCCATTTCCATATGGAAGGCGATGGTGGCGATGTGACGAGGGTAGCCTGCACATGGGGAAGGTGGAGAGCTAAAAGTGCAAAACTCTCACGGTTTTGAAAAGACGATTGGTGGAAGGCCCTTTGCATCATGATACTAATGGGTTACAAGCAGTTGAATGTCATGTTAGGGTAACGCCACAGTTTACAAAAGTATTACTAGAATTCTCTGCTGGTTCCAACAGGCAAATCCATTATATATCACTCCACAAGTGACGCGACACACACTGAGCAGTAACAGCGCCCAGACAGTCCGGTCGGAAACAGACAGCACGCTCGCTCCTTGATAAGATGACGTGCCGGGTGACGCCCACAATTCCGTAACTATATCCATGGTTGTGTGCTTGAATACAGAGTCGCGTAAGAGGATGTGTCTTGCGTTTACTGACGAAATAAATTAGCAGTCACCGTCATCATTTAAAACGCAGGAATTTACCTACCACACCACAACCATATGGTCATATATGAGCGACCCCACAGACCTGATACTGTATGTATGGTATCGATACTCCTACAGGAAGACTTTGCATCTTCCAAATGAAAAAAATGCCGAAAAAAGAGACCACCGCCGATAGGGCAAACAGACGAAGGCCAAGCAATGAAAACGTCTGTGCAGTTCAGTCATCTTGTGTAGTTGCAGTATCAAGTAATATTTTAAATGTTACGGAACAATCCTGTGTAAAATAACTTGGTTTCATCGGGAAGAGGGGTAACCAAGTGGGCATGAGGGTAGTAATTCAGGTGAGCGAACCTTAAACGTATTGTTCCCCATATCACGCATCAGGCAAAATGTAAACACAAGGAAGATGGTCACACTCTTGAGACCAGTTATCTTCGTGGGTTATGCGCATAAACAGACGTCCACCACTCATATGTGCTACAGGAACACCAGCTAACAATCTCGAAGAGTAGCACCGGAAAAGATGCTTGCATGGAATAAGACAGGACTGTCCCCTTGAAGCCCAGAGGAGAAAAGCGCTTTCCAATAGAAGCTGTGCATACTCTAAAAATGCCTTTTATTGCAAAAACTTGCTAAGCGCCCAAAAAACAAACACTATGTAAGGAAATTCCACTTAGGATGACTGTCAAAGTCAGTCTCCAACACGTCTCACAGCAATCGGCAAAAATACGAAGGAAGCAAAGGACAATGTAACTGGTTTTCGAAAGAAACAACCGCCAGACGATAAACTTCAATATGGTATGTGTGTTCACTAGCTGCAGTACTACAGTGGGAGGAGTGAAAATATAGACATCCATGGTTTGGCGTTTACTCTGAATCAACAAGCAAATTAAGCCTTTTCCACATAGAAAATAATTCGAACAAGGAATAGCGGTGGTAGGTTTCGACTATTAGGTCCCCACTACTGGCGTACTAGACCACGAGACCTATTCATGCTTTTCAACGCTATCCACAGATCGCGAATCAACAGACGAGTGCCTCATGCAACTTCATAATATTGTCCACCAAGCACACTACAGACATCCACATAAATACTCGGGACTGAAACGCCAGCGTTGATCCCGTTGATTCATCCGACCGCCAGTTAATTGGAAAGTACCACTTGGAGCGACTGTCTCGTTAGTCTTTCAGACTTTAACCCACTGTTTATAGGCAAAACCCATTTCCATCCTCCGCGAAGATACCTGATTGAGTGATACTTAAATGACGGTCACACAGTAACCAAACTTTGCTATACTCTGATCCGGTCGAGGTGGGTGATATCTGCAGAAGACTGCCAGTGTGACAGAGGAACGAAAACCGACAATCCTGGGAGTTTTCCCCCCGTCTAATAACACGTAGCAAACTATTTCCGTCACAATGTGATTAAGTTCAACGTGATCCGGATTGTACCCACGGACAGCCAACAAGCTATATTAACCTTCGTGACTGACAACACTCATGAATCGGGACGAATAGGTAGGAAACCCAGTCGACGGTCAGTGGACGAAAACCCAGACTGCCATTCATTCGACGTAGACTAGAGCATACAAGCCCAAAACGACACAATCGGGTTTGGCAACAGCTATAGTGGTTTATAATGTGCAATTGGCTTGCCCTCGAACTGCACCAGAAATCAGTCGCGAAGATGAAGTCTCTCCCATCATGAACGGATCATAGTTATCAGCCATCGTCAGTGGCGTGGGACTCAATCGAACAAGCCCCTGCCTTAAAGTAACCTAGCTCAACTAAGTTTGCCAATGGTCAAGCCTTCGAAGAAGGTAAACTCCACATCGACGTACAACAATTTCTTGCTTGCAACTAAAGGATGCATTCCAGAGACGGTGTGAAATCAGCCACACACCAGTCTTCGATCGATCTGGATATCCTCCACGGTTGTGAGAACGGGCTCCAAAAGTCGGAGATCATCAGGAATTAGGGGATTCCCGTTCCTCGTACTTCCACAGAAGATTCGTTGTTCTGTCCGTCCAACGAAGTGGTACATAAATGAGGAACCGAATCCAATAACCCGATATGACCGACCCATAATTTAGACATCCTACGGAAGCCATCTACATAAATAACGAAAGCAGCTTCACCATGCACCGACTGGCGATATCGACTTAGTAGACAAGTGCAGACATGGCTCAACACAACTAAAACACATGCCGATAAACCGGGTCTTCATCACGTAGCGTACGTCGATGTAATGAAAATTGAATCCACTTATGTGCAGACTTCACTTCGGGTCGTTTTCGCGACCAGAGACATCGGAAAAGCCAGCTCATCCTCAAAGTGGTATCAACTGCTAAAAAGCAAAGTAAGCTGAGTACACGCCACCGGTAATTCAACATATCCAACTACGGTCGAATTTGACCGGCTTTTTGTCTTGGATCAGTAGGGTGCAACAGTCCTACCCTCGTGTTGATGAAGCAGGTTTGTCAGGGACAACAACAGACTAGAAATACATATTGATACCTAACTGTCATAGAAACATGGGGAAAGAAATTCTCAGTAAAAAATACGGATAATGGAATGGTGGGGTTGGAGACTTAATGCAAAAGGGAAAATGATCAGCCTTGGTAATCTACTAGGAAGGCCAACCAAACTGAAGTAGAAGCGCTGAATCAGGCTCAGATCCGACAGGATCGGACACTGTATAGTGGGAACTGCTGCGAAATGCCTTTCGGTTCAGGCAGTTCACTGTACGGGTTACTGAGAGCCCTTATCGGATATCCATATCCCCCAAAGGAAGCGAATAGGACCATAAATGCTGTCAGATATTATTTTTATTCTACTATGGACCCCAGCTTTTCAGATCGATAAGAATAGTTGTGGGTGAGCAAATAATAGAAATTAGTCGTTCAACTCTAACGCCTTTTCGATACTTGGATGACATGCTACCAGGACTGAGCTAATGCCGGGGTCGCTCAAGTCTACAGAGGAACAGTCGAGATGAAGAGGTTAGGTTCAAAACAGATCTGTAAATTCGCGTAACTGAGCCACACCGAGCTCTGTAGCTAAGTGATCGTGAAACCTTGTTGTTTCATCATATGGATGAGGTCCTAACTACCCCAAGTAGAAGGAGTCTTTAAAAGATACCGGTCGTGCTCGTGCTATATGCAGGATCTCCATAAAATAGTTCAACACCCAGTAATAATAGGTATAAACAAAACAGGAAGGGGTATTCGAATGTGAAGGTCAGACAAACTTTCAGTGCACATTTAGCATATCTAGTAATACATTAATTATATCTCCTTAGATTATGACAATACTTCGTGTAATTGGGGTTCACAACCTAATGTTTAGTTACTGACATCTAGAAACAACAGGTCACGCGTAACCTACCGGTTTCTGCTTGGCAGCCTTCTTCCGTAATTGAGCCATGTGTTTTCGCTGGTTAGCGACCCGCTCTCGTTCTAGCCGGACAATTTCGGACTCGTCAACAGTCAATTCCATGAGATTGTTGAACGTACAAACATCTTCGGGTATATTTACAGTTAGACCGGGGGTAAGTAACAGCGATTCTGCGTTACTTTGTGAGGAGCCAGCACAAGCCTCCTCCACCAAACGAGCGGCTTCTTTACGTGCACGTTCACAAGGACCCTGAAAGTGCAAATGGTCAAACGATAATTCGGCTGTGAATATAACATCCATTGGTAAGTGAAATCAGATTTTGTATCCCAGGTTCACTACTTGCCAATGCAAGACACGGGTCAGGACAGGTCCACATGCGTTGCATGCCTATACAGAATATGATATTGGACAACACTAATGTAGGGAAACCTATCATTTATTCGAAACAACTGTAGTTGAATATTCTGCGTGATGTTGGTGGTACTTCCCTCGAAAAAAGTGGTTCCACAAACCTCCAAGTAGGCTTCACAGTCACGCACAGGAGTGACATGATAATCGTAGTTTAAAAAAAACACCGCCTATGACATGATACAACCATTGCAATTAGTCCTTAGCTTGATGGAGGGATACAATGGCAAGGAAACAGCCCAAGTTGCTCTTTTCTGGCTACCAAAATTGACTATTGGTTTCACTGGCTATGTCCAAATGCATTTGCAAGTTTTCCACTCCAGCCTGAGCTTATGAGTTCCTAGGCTGAGGACAGAACCAAAGCTCAATGCACAGCTTGTCACTAGATGTCGACCAATGTGGTGTGCTGTTACTGGTGTGTAAAAAGCATCGTACAGATGAAACAACACAAAAGAGAGAGAAACAGGACTAACTTAGCGTGAATATCTTAAATTAATTGCATCTTCATATATGTACCCCGGCCACTTTTAATCCATAAGCAAATATCACCCACCAAGCTGTTGATCCCGAAATGAAATGCAGGCAAAATACTGTACCTTCATCTCCAGTGAGCGCACGATACACTAAAGATCAAGGACGCTCTCCGATATGAATGACTGAAGCGAAAAGAATGGTCCCTTTACAACTATTCGGGGTTTTTTTCTTATTTTTTCATTCAGATGCAAAGCCATGAGATTTCGGCTGGCGGAAAACTCGCAGACAGTGTATAGATGAACTCCATGTAACTGCTATTACAGCGACCCTTGGTGGGACCGGTCAAAAACGGCAGCTCCGTTGGAGTCGTGAAGGTCCAGGAAAGGTCCAGTAAAGTTCAAGCTCAATGCGGGCATTCACCATTTGGTTTCAGAAAAGAAAAGGTGCGATCGATGTTTTCGAAGAGAAATTTTCCCGACTGTTGCCACCGGGAACAAAACGGTTCTATATTGGTCATGAAGTGAATGTGGTGGGGCCGACCAAATGATCAGTCAAGCTGTATAGGCTTCACAGCTTATATGTCAAATAGAATGCTTTGTAAGTTGGACAATCGAGTTATTCCCGATCGAGTTATCCCCTCTAAGAACAACGTAACTTCCAGACGAATCATTTTAAGACGGGAGATTCGTTATTGCCTTGAAAAAAATTCTACCTTTGTGGGCATTCCTTCCTTAGGCAGCAGATTAGCATAATCTAAACTGCCATAACGTCTTCGGGTTAAACAGAAGGAAGGTTAAGCATAGTAGGAAACCAACAGAAGAATGAGGCGGAGGAGACCTACATTCAGAGAACTATGGCCAAGAACTGATGTACTCTGCGTCAAACGCTCTTTAAAAAATGGGTGCACGTTCTGATTTCAACGACTAACGAAAAAGTAGTTTGATATCCATTAGGTTAAAAGTGATGATAGCCATATACATCATTAGTTGGCTCTACTGAAGTACATAATTTTACTTTTAGAATTTCATTTCCAGCTCATCTGGTGAGGGTGAATTCCCTCATCCAGCTTGCCTCGGCACGTGGATAGGTGTCACGTTTTGGATCATTAGGGCTTTTGCAAATGATATAGTCCACCATATTTGTAAGCCTCAGTCTTCTCACCTTGGATCAGTGTTGTCAGTGAGCACACTAAACCCTGATTTCGAGAATATTCATTTGTGACACTCAATGAAGGTAACTACAGCCAAATCAAGTAGTCAGTCCAGTTATGCTCCAAACTTCCTTTTCGCGGTCCCAGTACCAAGCGTACATTCTCTATGGACTCCAATCCTACCCCCGTTCACCCAACTGCTTGTTCCTCGACTTGGACTTAGTCCACAATATCACTGCATTTCATAAGGTGGAACTAACCACAGTCCGAAACTTAATAAGGTTCAGTTTCGTTTTTCACGCCAAATTATTTTTGAAGTCCCATTGTCACCGCAATATTTGACACTTCCGTTGCACATGGCTTTCACTTATCAAAATTATTCAGTAAGAAATATGTGCCCCACCGATTTACAGTCCCAGGCCGATAACCTCCATCCCCACTGACCGAAGAGATGTGGCCACTCAACCATACCGGTACGCTCCGCTGGACTCACTACTTCATATGAAAAATCGCTTGCGGATGACAAAAATAAGACTATAGATCGATTCCGAGATGCATACACTTACAGATACTCATTGAGGCAATCTGGATAGAAACTGTTAACAAGAACACCACTGACATCGGTTGGAAGCCATATCTTGCAGCGTCTCCAATCAGGCGTAGTGTGGATCACGCAACCCACAGTTCGATAATTTGGAAGGATCATGGTACAACCAGGAAGACCAGAGATAAGAAATTTAAGCAGCTCTCTTTATGGGGATTGCATCCGAACATGCAATGGTGATTAATTGGTTAAGCGAGGTAGGGGCGAGATAGTTCAGTGGTTATGGCGCGAATTTACTGACCGGAAGGTCCGTGATGCGAACTCAACCTCTGCATATCGACTGCTGCTGTCTAGGCTTGGGCAAAATGGCAGTATCCCAGCCCCCGTGATTCCTTCTGGTAGCACGGCAGTTAGGCACCGAAAGGGTGCTACACCTGAACGATTCTGTTTATTTTTGGTAAAGCACCGTTTCCTAGCTGACATAACGACCGTTTGGCAAACAGAGATCCCATAACTGTGGGCAAAACGAGGAGCGAAAATAATCAGCGAGATGGAGAAATATCCGTAGAGAAGGGCAGATTGAAAGGACGAGCAAGGCAAGTGGCCAAATAATAATAATAATAATAAATAACAATAATCGTGCAGATATCACAGCATTTCGGTATCTACCATCCTGCCGTGCTACCCGAATGAAGCACGAGCCTGGACAGGAGCAGTCGATATGCAGAGGTTGAGTTCGTATCACAGACCTTCCGGTCAATAAATTCGCGCCATAACCACTGAGCCATCTCGCCCCTACCTCGCTTAACCAATTAATCACCATTGCATGTTCGGATGCAATCCCCATAAAGAGAGCTGCTTAAATTTCTTATCTCTGGTCTTCCTGGTTGTACCATGATCTTCCCAAAGTATCGACCTATGGGTTGCATGATCCACACTACGCCTGATTGGAGACGCTGAAAGATATGGCTGCCAACCGATGTTGGTAGTGTTCTTGTTGTCAGTTTCTATCCAGGTTGCCTAAGTGAGTGTCTGGAGGTGTATGCACTTCGGAATGACTGCAGTAAGCTAGCACTTTATTCTTTTCTTCTTTATTTTTTTCTTCACAATGAGGTTTTCAGACTAATCATGGTTGCACGGCAGCGAAGCATCGGTGTTGAACACTGATGTCATGCTGTCGATCATGATGATGCAATTGCCTGTCTAGCACTATAACAGATATTTTGGCCAACGGCGTTGTTGTCCGAGCTCCTATTGATATCGGCAGCCCCAGAAGTCTCGTTTCTTCACCAATCTTACAAACTCATAACTGAAGACTAAAAAACAATTAAAAATTGTTCAATTGTAGCACCCTTTCGGTGCCTAGCTGTAATAGTATCCTAGGAGAGCACGCGGGTACTGCTAGGTTGTCCGAACCTGGAGAGGTAACCGGCCGGTTGTCTTTTTCTCCAGGACCTTGGACGCAAGCGGAAAAAAACATTCTGCCGTCGGAAAAGAAACATATGCTATCGTCGAGGCGATCCGCAAATGTCGCCACTATCTCCTCAGGAGACATGTTAAGCTGATTACGGATCAACCTTTGGTTGCTTTCATCTACGGGAACAACAGAACAGTAATACAAAGAATGACAAGATTGAACGGGGGAAAATCGAACCGGTCGGGTACAACTACGGCATCGTCAACCGCGTTGCCGACGCCTGTTGTATATTTGCTTTTTTTCAAACGTTTCATCGTTCATTGATAAATCGCTTTTTTTCGTTTCACCTCTCAGTGTCAAAGTTTTGGATGAATAAAGCCTAGCTTCCGGGCCCTCAGCCTTTTCCATTCTTATTCTGATTATCGCTGCACTCCGAAAATTTCCCTAGAACAATGGATCGATTCTTACGTCCTGAACGATTCGCTACCGATCCCAATATTCAAGACTCGGCAGATTCCTGGGAGCATTGGTTTTGTTCTTTTACGAACTTCCTAGGGTCAATTGCTTTTCAATCATCAGATAAACTGAAAACCTTGTTCAGTTACGTTGCTTCTGGTGTTCACCGATTCATCAGAGACTGCAAAGATCATTAATCAGCTATGCAACCTTGCGAGAAATTTATGTACAACCGAAAAATGACATTTTTCCCCGGCATCTTTTGAACATTTGTAAGCAGGACGGAGCTCAGAACCTTGATCAGTCTGTGCAAAAGCTTCGCAGTTTGTTGCCAGATTGTCGCTTTACGGCCGTCAGTGCAGGACAACATAGCGATGAAGCGTTACGAGACGCATTTATTAGTGGACTTTATTCGAATAATATACACCAGAATGTTGGAACATAAGTCGCTGGATTTTAAAACCGCCTACGACCATGCTAAATCCTTCAAACTAGCGCAAAAACAGTTGCTGTCATTTTTGCCGAACAATCAACCTCCCTGTGCTACCGTATCGAAAGACCCGCCAAAGTCTCTACGCTCTCAAGCATTACTGCATGAACAGACGACTGTTGCTAGTATAGGATCTTCATGTTTCTTCTGTGGCTATGCTCGTCACCCGCGTTATAAATGTCCCGCTAGAGATGCGACCTGCAAAAAGGTCAAAAGGTATGAAGATTTACTACTGGTCGGAGGAACACCTCACCTGTTTCAAGTACACTATCTTGCGTCACTGCAGCGGCTCCTGAGTGTCTCAAAGAAGCAGTAACCGATGTAAAAGCCACTGGCGTCCCACTTCGAGCTCTTGTTGATGCTGGTAGCTCAGTAGTCCATCGTAACAGGTGGCCTGTACTAGCATCGTCATCTGAGGACATTTTGGCATCCATCCAGCAAAAAAGGTTTACTCTCTTGGACATTGTTTTTTAATATTGCAACATAAACAAAACAAGTACCTCTCTTTAAAGTTTTCAATACTACGTGACCTTTGTGCTGATATTTTCCTAGGACATGATTTTCTTAAGCTTCACAAATCCCTGGAAATCTCATTCTTCTTTCTCGCTCTGTGATCTAATTGAATCGAACCTCTCACTTTGTTTGGGCATCTTAATCCAAGGTGTAAACCTATCACCACAAAGTATAGACGACATTCTGCAGACGACCAGGCCTTCATTGCTTCTGAAGTAAAGCGTCTACTTGACTAACAAATCATTGAACCCACAAAGTCCCCAGAGAGGGCGCAAGTGTTCGTCACGACAAATGAACGACAGAAGAAACGAATGGTGGTTGGCTATAGTCAAAATATTAGCCGATTTACGCAACTGGACACTTATCCGCTCCCCAAACTTGAAGATATGTGTAGTAAAATAGCTCAATATCGTAGTTTCAGCATGCCTTATCTTGAAAGTATGTATTCTCAGATACCTAGTAAGGAAAGTGACAGAATCTACACGGAACTTGAGGCTTGCAACAATCTTCGTCAGTTCCGTCGAACACCTTTCGGAGTAACGAATGAAGTAGCGTGTTTTCAAAGGGTAATGGATGATACGCGCTGAAGAACTTACCAGGACAAATGCGTATGTGGATAATGTTGGCATTTGTGAAATGAATCAAGAACATGATCGAAACCTCTGGCGTTTTCTCGCCGCAGCACAAAAGTAGGGCCTTCAGTTAAAGCACGATAAAAACACAATTTCCACCACTAAAGAACGGACTTAGTGTTAGCTTACTACAATCATTCTGAGGTGCCTACACCTCCAAACACTCATTCAGGCAACCTGGATAGAAACTAACAACAAGAACGCCACTGACATCGGTTGGCAGCCATATCTTGCAGCGTCTCCAACCAGGCGCACTGGGGATCACGCGGTCCCCATCCTGGAAGGCGAGTAGCACCGACAGCACCCAAGCGTTTCGTGATTTCTTTCATACCCTTCTGCCAGGTCAAGGGTTGGCCACCTCTCTGCTTACGCCACTCTGAATTGGGCACGGAAAATAGCACTCTCTTCGGCAAACGATGATTAGGCATGCGCAACACATGTCCCAACCAACGCAGCTTCTGGTGCTGGACACATTCTTCAATGGAAGTACCCGTTGCACAACCCAAAACTCGCTTTCTAACTGCCTCGTTACGGATTCGCCGACACCATCCCACACGAGCTATGGTTCTGAGACAACGATTGTCGAACACCTGAAGACGTCTCAGTTCCGCTGCTCGAACAGGCCAAGTCTCACAGCCATACAACAAAACAGCCCGCACTGTAGCTTGATACACACGTCCCTTGAGATTCAGGGACACACCACTTTGACGCCATAGGTGTCTCAAATTAGCAAACGCGACCCGAGCCTTGCAGATTCGTGCATTTACCTCATCTGTCACACTACAATCAGAACTAATACAACTTCCAAGATACGTAAAACGCTGCACAACTTCCAGTGCCTCTCCCTGGATTGTAAGTGGCGTGTTCAGTGACTGCATGTCCAGGAGCATGACCTTACACTTTTTGGGTGCAAAGTGCATACCAAAGGACGGGATGACTTTGGTCAGTTCATCCAAAAACACCTGCGCCTTCTACTCCTCTTCAAAGATGAGAACGATGTCATCTGCATATTCCAGATCGACAAGGTTTTCGTCAGAGGCTATTTGAACACCGGGGTTTTGGAGACCTTCCAGCGTTCGTCTCATTATTTCGTCGATCACGAAGTTAAACAGGAATGGGGAGAGTGGGCATCCCTGACGGACACCACTTTGTGTACGGAAGCTTTTTGAGAGCTCGCCGTATACTCTCACACGTCCGGAAGTCTTGGAATACAAAGAGCTTATTATGTTCACGAACTTCCGTGGCATTCCTTGGTGGGCAAGCGTGTCAAGCAGGACAGACCGGTCAGCGACTTGGAAATCCAGACTCAGAATCCTTGGCTGTGGAATTACCGAAGGTCTCAGCAAACCAGACCCTAAACGCTTCAAGGTCTTGCAAGAACTGCCCGTTCCGAAGGACATGAAGTTTCAACAACGAGTGGTTGGCTTGTTCCCGCACTACTGTCATTGGATAAGCCGTTTCTCTGATAAAGTCTGCCCAATCACTCACAACCTTTCCTGTCCATGAATCTGTTATGAAAGCATTTGGAAGTCTCAAAAAAGAGTTGCTGGGCGCAGCCTTGGTCACTACTGAGCCGAGAGTACCTTTGATACTCGAAACTGATGCATTTGATGTTGCGATTTCCGCTACACTCAATCAAGATGGCAGACCGGTCGCATTCTTCTCACGTGCACTGTCTGTTACCGAAAAACATCACTCTGCTGTTGAGAAAGAAGCGTACGTAATTGTCGAAGCAGTGCGCAAATGGAGGCATTGCCTACTCGTAACCAATTTTAAGATTGTAACCGATCAGCTTATATTCACTCAGATCCCGGTTTTGTGTTCATGGCGACTGAATTCAAACAGCTTTTGTTCGGTAAAGGCTTTGCTACTAGTCACATCGCCGCCTATAATCCACAACGTAATGGTCAAGTGGAACGAATTAATGTTACCTTTTGGAAGATTATCTGTGTCTCTCTAAAATCACTAAAATTGCCTGCCATACATTGGTAAGTTGTCCCCTTGATGCTCACCACTGTATCAGATCCTTGTTGTGTACTGTAACCCATCTGAACGTTTCCAGCCGTTCATAAGCCGACCAGCCACCGGTGTCTCCTTGCCTATCTAACTTACAGTCCCTGGACGGGCTCTTTAAAACGCAACTACAGAGCCTCTAAAGATGGCCATTTGATAGGGGAAGTGGAGCTCGTCACGTACGTCCACACAGTACGTCCACAAAGTTGGTCCAAACGGCAAACACGAAACCGTATCCCTACGTCGCTTGACTTCCTAAGGCAACGGCACGACGTCCAATTCTTTCGACGCAGAACTGGAACCAGTGCACGTCACCGAAAAAACGGAACCTAACCCAACATCAACAGTCAACCTTGATTGCTGAGAAACTGAAATCTTGCCTACTAACGATGCCTCATCATCCCATTCTAGTGCAGACCCAGGCAGTCACTTGGATATTCTTATATGACAACAGCGCACTCACCCATATAATCTGCACAGGAGAGATGCGTGAACGACTCCACGTAACTACCACAGGTTTCATTTTTTCTACAAACTCTCGTTCGCCGCAAAAGTACACACTTATTCCAAGGTGGGGGGAACATCATGACTAAGTAAACCGTGGTTTTCATAAATCATTAGCTGATAATTTTCACTCGTGTACTAGCTTTCTTCTTCTTCCTTCTAATCTCGACCTGTACCTACTCGACTCCCGCAACAGTAACCACGATGGTGCGGGCAGAAACATCAAATACCAGATACCCAAGAGCCTGAAGAATGACGGAGATCACTGGTGGATGGAGATGATCCAGGAGATCGAGGAGGCTTTCGCCGCAAGCAACAACCGCACTCTTTCGGCTGATTCGCTTAACTGGCGAAAGATGACGGGTGCCAGCGAGACAATTTGCGAAGAAGATGGAATGGCAATTCATTCGCAGTCATCATACAGAGCGGTGGGTTGAGCACTTTAAAGAACAGTACCTCTGGAGTCCTTCAAAACAGCCACTGGAAGAACCCAACGAGCCCAAATGTAACACACAAACCAGCCCGCAGTCACCAGAAGAAATCCAGGCGAAATACCATTCCTCCTACCGGCCAGGATGGTCTGTACCTCGCACCATCATCCTCAAAGACAGTAACATCAGTGTTGGAACCGATGCTTCACTGCCGTACAACCACAAAGTTTGCCTAATCATAGTTAAAGATTTAAAGTGAGGGGAAAAAAGGTGTGAATGAGGGTGGAACCAACTACGGCCTACAACCTACGGCAAGCACTCTGAAGTGCCTACACCTACAACCGATCAATCAGACAATCTGGAGACTGACAACACGGATGCCACTGATGTCTATTAATCACTATTTATTGCAACGTCTCTGGCCAACAGCAGGGGCATCACGCGGACTCCATTAACGAAGGCGGACCGAGCAACAACACATAAGCTTTCCCTAATCTCTTTCACACCATTCTGCCAAGTCACACGTTGCCCACCTCGCAGTTTGCGCAATTTTGAAGGAGTCATGGAGGAAATTACTCGCCCCAGTAGATGATGTTTAGGCATGAGAAGTGCATGGTCGTGACATCGCAGCTGATGGTGATGGATGTTTTCCGCTGCCGAGGTACCTGTTGCCGTTTTCTCATTACCTTGTTACCTGGTACACACGACCCAGTGATATGCATTTTGGCGCCATAAGTGACGCATATTGGCAAACGTGGTTCGGGCCCCTGAGATTCGTCAGTGAATTCGTCAAACACACTTCCGTTAGAGCCATTACAACTACCGATGTATGCGAAATTTTCCGAAACCACCAGTATTCCCCTCGAGTTGCAAGGGAAATGTTCATAACCTGCGCGTTCTAAAACACACAGCATCGAAAGCAGTCAGTTCTGCTGCTCCGACTTGCAGAGTGAACACCCACACTGAAGTTGGGTAGGATAGATGAGAAAGGAGGCGTCGACAATGGTATGTTTTTACTTACCCGTCTTGTTTTATTCAGCGGGTAAGCGGACCAGGATGGTGACACTACGGGATGGCTGAGTGGTATAATAATATTTTCAATTGACGCATTCATGGTTCTACGCGGGCTGGGATACTGTCAGGCCACCCACATCTGGAGAGGAAAATTGATGTCCTCATTCAGATCCTTCGAACCAAAAGCCTGACCGCAAGGCAGCGGGTGGAGAATAATATTTACCGGCATACTACCACATTAGCATAAGTTTTTAGGAAAAAATCACTGCTGTTTGATTGATTACCGGGGGAGAGATTCATCAAAATCAAGCTGGGTTGCGCTGACAGAGGATGCATCAATCCAGTTCAGCATTTTTTAGCTCAAAAACCGTGCGCAAAAGTGCAGTGGTTCCAGCTGCTACACCATTGTTCGCTGAGCATAAGGAGAATAAATCAATGATAGTCATACGTTCGAAGCCATGGAACAATCGGCCCATGGATGGTAAACGGATCTTTCTGTCTAGCAGGGCAAGTGAGAGCTACGCAGTGAAGGCGATACAAGAGCGTCATTGGCTACGTGACAGCTATATCTGGGTAGAAGGTTACTGACAGTACAATGAGTTAGATATGCTTGGTGCAAATGTTACAAATAGCTATCTCAGAAAAGACTGGTAGGAAATTTCTAACGCGGCCACTGGAAAACTACATCAAACTCACTGATAAAGATTCTTTATTCAGTCGTTCAGTTAGCTTGTTTATTTGGTGGATTAGGTGCTTCGCTGTGTGCAAACTCGGTCTGGACCAGTCACATTCATCCCGTACATCACTCAGGGGCATGTTGACGAATGCTCCTGGAGGCGAAGTTGTAGTTTGGACGGAAGTTCTGGTGGTTTCATCCACTTGGGGTGATATTTCTGGGCCATCACGGTAGTGAACGCTTGGATTCATGATACAATCCCTGGTTTTCCCGGTTCCGGACGGGACAGTAATGCAGTCAGTGGGGCATGGGTGAGTGGCCAAGGTACGCGGAAAACGATCTTCCAAGGGGGCTGGTGTCACACTGACATTGTGTTCAGGTGTGAATTTTTCAATATAATGCTTGGACCGAAAGCTTTTTGAAGTGTTGATGCACGATATTGCACTCTCAGAAGTCGATCGCTGTATACAATTGTCCAAATGATCATCCACTGATACATCGCGAAATACTTCCGGCTGGTGCTTCACTGGCGCATGTAATGTGCCCGCATTGCGTTGAAACTTTAATTGGAGGCCATCTAAATCAACAGCCTTGTCATTCAAGTTAGACGCATGACGGCCGAGAACAGGGAATGGGGCTGTGTCTGATTGACCGAGTCTCGGGGGAAATGTTTCGGGTAACTTTCTCTGTGATGAGCACCGCCAAGTAGCTTCCTCAAACCTGACCTAAAACAGTCATGGACCACGCATTCTGAAGGATCCTACCTGTTTAGGTGAAGAATTAGATACATCCGACACGCACGGAGATGAATTTACATGATCACTAGAATTCTCTTCAGGCTCAGATTTCAGCTCACTAAGTTGATGTGGTGGGAAATAGGTGTATCCATTATTTTCGCATTCTTCAACCTCACTGACATCACTAATTAGACTGAAATCCAAAAGGTGATGCGCCATCCAGTGTAACAGCTTGAAAATTGAACGGACTCAGTGAGGCAGGGTAAACGTTGAACTGGTGTATGCAAAGTGCTAGTTCGATCTCCAGTTCAAGCCATCTCACTCTTGGATTCCTTTGATGCAATCAAATCCCTTCGGTGGCTGCTCACTTCACTTAAGCGAGTGAGGAGTTTCAACTGCCCTAATTGCTGTCTAACGGATGGTTGTCTTATTTACATCTCCCTATGTCTCTCGTCATCACATTATTTTTCCCAAAGCTGCCCGACGCACCTGACCCAGCAAATGAAAGGTTATCTCTCACAAGTATATTTTGCACAAAATACAATCAGCTGAGTCTACCCTAGCAAAGTCTTTTTAATTTCACCTGATCAGGGACGATGTTATTGATCCACATTCTGGGTAATTACTATGCAGAAAACTAAACAATAAACGGTGACCCAGAGTGCACCTCAGACACGTCATAGGGGAGGTAGCTGATATTCAGTAAAACATTATCCCATGAAAATACTCAAGGCTGCGATGCTCTGGTACACGAGCTTTGCAGAGCGTATACACAAGCCGCACAGTAACACGCGGCCCGGCGACCAGAAGCCTTCTCCAACGTCGAAGTTACGGCACCCAAACGCTGGTCACGGACGTCTTATGCAAACCATCGGCATATCGCCTCCTCGGTCGGCATATGATCTCAAGTACTTTCTCATGGTAATTGTAAGTAGGTCGCTGGTGGATACACCGTCCCACACCCGCGTATCTGCCATTTAACAATATAACAATGCATGGCAGATAATAATAATAATAATAATAATAATAATGTTTATTCCCAAATTTTGGGCGACATACCGTCTGGCATGATCGCGCTTAGATCCGTTCAATGGTTTCTAGGGTCTCCTCCGACTCTTGCAGGATAGGCCCCGTGTCACCACACCAATAGCACACTCCATCTTCCCGCAAGGACCCCAGTAGGCACACTTTCTTAAGGTGTAGCCTCCTACATACTTCCTACGGCCAAACCCCAATTCGACCGCCTGTTGAAATCCAGCGTCATCCTGCCTTCCAGAATTTGTAAGCCTTACCATTGCGTACT
Source organism: Clonorchis sinensis (assembly GCA_003604175.2). Lineage (NCBI taxonomy): Eukaryota > Metazoa > Platyhelminthes > Trematoda > Opisthorchiida > Opisthorchiidae > Clonorchis > Clonorchis sinensis. The sequence continues at coordinate 84,014,652 of CM030369.1, forward strand.
GCCTTCAAGTTAGACTTCTCCGATTGGCATTAGTGCGCGGGACATGACCGTTTTTATGCATACTCGGCTTCGCACACACGATCCAGATCTAGGGCCGAGCGCTATTCAGAATATCCAGAAGGCAACCATCTCCACACTGTTTGGTCTCCTGTTTCTACGAATATCATTAGGTTTGAACAGACGCTTCAACGCTCCATTCGTTCGGTTGCTCGTGGAGTGGATTCCTTCCATCTTTACTTGAGTGTCACATCACTCGCCAATCCCGATCACACTCAGCACCTTGTGTAACTGCCGGGACTCCCCAAGCTTCGCACCAACTACGAAGTGGTTCGCTGGTCTACCTTGGCCGTGTGATCGAGTGACCCTGGGCCGAACGTACAGAGGATAAAGTTCTTGCTCTTAAGTTTCCTGTTCCACTACCGCAACTCGACTCCGAAGTTTCTATGGCCTTGTGAACTTCACCCGTCTACTCACCCCACTGCGCACCTAGCGTGTGGCCGCCAAAGGATCCTGCTTGTGGAAACTTAGAAGAAGCCCCAGTCACCGACGCTGTCTTGACTACTTTCAGCATAGTTAAATGGGCTGTTGCTTCAGCCACCCTACTTCGTCACCAAGACTCGTCATGGATGCTAAGGATCGCCGTTGAAGCCTCAATGCGGAGCTCTTCATTAAGTGTTTGGTACCCACCGACATTTATTCTTTACAACTTTCAGACGCCGAAGAATGTTGTACCACGTTTCTGCCAGAGAATTTTACTATCAACCTGTTCACTTGGGGCATTCGGGTCATTCAGGATATTCGCTGGCTACAAGGCGTCCACCTATTTTCTTGTTTTGTTGGTCAAAACTGTCCACCTCGGAGGACATGGTATGTGGGCCGCGTCTCACCGTTTGCTAGCGAAGTATGGTATATCTTCGGTACTGGTGGCACCGTTGCCGGTGTGTTGTCACGCGACAATAATTTTCGCGGTCGTCTGCCAATTGACTGTAGACAGATGGTAGTGTTAGCCACTCAGTATTCGCACACTGGAAGTGAACCCTCGAAAGCTACGGCGTTTTCAAAGTTACTACTCCGAAGTGAAGAATGCCAATGCATAAACTCATTGTTCTACAAAGTATCTGCATAGATAGTGTGTTTGAGTGAGCAAAACTTCAAGGTGCTCACTCACTACCGACTGTGAAAACGGTGCCTAACGTACTACCACATCGCGGATTTCGGTTAAACGTGAATCGATTGAAAAGGGGGAAAGTTACAGCTCGTTCTGCAGCTGAAATAATTCACTGAGCTTCCCAGGAACTACGTGGTCCTTGTGAACGCAAAATATGCGGAGGTGCCACTTCTGTAAGTTTTGCTATTTATATCTCCTTTAGTGTTCAAATACGAGTAACATGTTCAGGGACCTCCGTATTAGTTATTCAGATTTGTCATCGCGGAAGACGCATTCATTATTCTCGGATACACCGTGTGAAATTGGTAGGACTTGGAAAACTTCTGAGTTCAAAGCACAGTAGATTCGAAGTCGAATGTGCGCCAAAAGAAAGATTATGTAAAAACAAATGGCAAAAAGCGGCTACTTGGATGCACAATGCATTTTTCTGCAAAATCCTTGCGAGCAAAATAAAACTTTCTACGTCAAAATCTTGCATTTCTTTGCATATTTGCTCAGACCAAAAATCACCCTCATCTGCCGTCATTTTTTGCGATTTGTTTTAATTAATTTCCTTTCGAAATTTTCGGCGCACATTCGACTTTGAACTTATTGTACACTGGCTTTGGAAGTGCCTGCACAGGCGTTTGCTGAGAAATTCGGAGCTGTATCTTTGAGAACTTGGGGACTTTAGCTTTTCCATCCCTCACGGCGTTTGAGAAGACGTTAAATAAAGGCCAACTATGTGGTATTTGTGCGCTCATCCAGTAATCAAAGCACCAACACTGTGTTGCGTTACGAATGGGTGTACCACAAATGCAGCAGGCGACCTCCAAGGCCAACGAAAAGTCGAGGAATCTAAAGAAGCTAGTAAGCTGAGAGTGTTTGCTAATAAAAAACCGCACGCGAAGCACCGGCTGTCCAGCGCGGTTCTGGTTATCGAGGCAAAGGAACCATTTGGCAGTTACCCCTGATTTTCTTGAACACAACCATAAGTTGTCAAAATTTTTGTACGACCGGCTTCCGGTTATTCGATGGCTAACCAAAGACGAGCTGGGCACCTGCAGGTCCCTTCTGAAATACGGAATGCCGTCGTGTGAGGCGCGGTGGTTTGTAGCTGATGAATCTGGTAAGTCCCTTACCACTCAATACATCTATGACAAACACCGGACTTGCCGGTAGTCTCTGATAAGTGGCTAATATTTTGTTTTCATTCTGTCAGATGATGTCTTCGGTCCTTGCGGGACTTCGTGAACGCGGAAGGTACCAACGTTACAATGGAAAGGAACGCACTATACCCATTCGTGTTTCTCCTGAACGCAACAGAATGCGTTTTCTCAAAGTTTTCCAGATTTTGTAAATGACGTTTCTAAAGAGACTACTCTATGAGACGGCTCTGCACCTTCCTGATAACAGATAGCGAACGCAGTGATTACCCGGTCATGTATGTCACTGTGGACAGTGAGCTGCCCGTCCTCTCCGCATAGCCTGTTTAGGGAAACTGGTGATACAGATGCGGGCAGTCAGTGTTGACTGTGACGTGATGGTTTGCCAGTTTCATCTTTGTAGAAATATCAGAAAGCAAGTACAGGTCATTTAACACCCGTGTTTTCTTGTTATTGAAAACAACCACACCAAGAAACCGTGAAAAAAATGTTAATCAGCACAGGTATCCATACCTGCGACTTGGTAAACTAAAAACCATCATTGTTTCCGAGAATTCACCTTCGTTCGCCGGATACTGATTGAACAGTAGGATTTTTGTCCATCGTGTTACAAGTACACAAATTTCGGGAACATTTCCAGCTGCTGCGCCGAACAGACCCACGATTTGTTTCTCATTTTACGGCCCACTGGTTGTACATCACCCGAAAATCGGCCTTACACGCACAGTCCGGAGTGGTTAACTTTGGAAGTGTGATCAGCAATCGTCTGGGGAATGCAAACGGCCGCCTTAAAGGCCGGGTGCACCACGCCGACACACTGGAGCATGTCATACAAAAGATGTCCCGGCACGCCGAGTGGCTCATGCGAAAAGTTGAGATGCATACATCGTACCACTCTGATAAGCGGCAAATCCTAGACGGCGACGGCTACGTTCTGAATGTGGTCTGTCAAGTGACTACATATGCATGCTCTCTCGTTTTTAGACACTTAGAGACGCGACCACTGAGGCTGCCGTATGACAGTGTTGGCACAAACAAGGTGAGGTCAAGCTACGTTAACTAACTTACAGTTTGTTGTCCAAACACCCAGATCCTCCCAGACGGTTGACACCTGTGCTGGAGAATGCACATGCCCGTTCCACCAGGCGATTTGGCAGAAATACATACGGCAGACAGCAAATCCTGCTTAGTCAAGGCGCAAATTCTGCAACTAATGGCCTGTCGTCTGTGGTCGAGAATACTGCACCTCAACACAGATAGCGGTCTAGGGATACAGACTTGGACTTTTGTGCGCTCTGTGACCGGCCAACTACTACCAGTGACCGCTGGTGTGCAACAAATCGCGTATCATATCACGTGACTGTTGTGATGGTGAACCTTGCCCGCTGTGGTGGTGCTCTTCAGGCTTCCCCGAAAGGTGAGTCTGCAGAGGAATAATTTGGTTTTTTGTCCTTGTTCCCCGGTCCTCGGAAAACGCAAGAGTGTACTTGCTAACCGGTCCGCAAAGGAGGCGTCCTTATGACGTTGACCTGGAACGAAGCATATAATTCCAGCCCAGTGTGTCCCGAGGTCTGTGTATGTCCGTGTTTTCGGTCAAGGAGGAACCACTCGACAGCCGTGAGTAAATTTCTGACCACTACGACTAACGCTGTAGAGCGCCAGTTAGATGAAAGATACGAAGATGATTTGATGTAAACCATCAGCTCCAGACAGTTCGTGTGTTAATGAGACCCTGTGCATTTCATGTAAGTCTCGTATTTCTTGATGGATACAGTAAATAGGCATGCGAACCAGCCGCTGAAGATGGCGTTGCGTAAACAAGTCCTTAAGACATTATAGCCGCCGAGGTGGTCTCATTTTAGGTAAATAATCCTGTCAGTTTGTCAGCCGCCCGCTCAAGTGATACTTGACAACCTAAGTTATATGGCTCTCATTTCAGGACAGCAATGGTCAAATGAACACTCTTCACGAAGAAGTTCCCGCCTCCCGGCAGGACATATGCACTCATCAAAGCGACCAATACGACTCAACTCTTCCCCGGTAGCATTGGACGGGCGCACTCCGGCCAGCTAGGCTCGTCCAGCTGTCTGCTATGCTCGATGTAGTTTCCAGTGGCTAGTTGACTAGGCATCGTGGACCCCTAGCCGAATGTTGGTCGTGTGCGTCATCTGGTTCGTTCAGCTGTCCGCTATGCTCGACGTAGGTTCCATGTGGCTAATAGATCAACGTCATGTTCTTCCTAGCATAATTTGCAAGCTGTAAAGAAGACTCTGCTGTTCAACAACAAACTTGCACGATTTTTCGCCAGTAATGAACGGGCCCTGGTGACAGCAGTTATCGAGCGAAATTTTTTTACATGAATGGCACCCCCACATATTTTGCATCCACAAGACCATGTAGATTCCAGACAGTTCAGGAAATTATTTCAGCTAATACTACCTGAAAGTTCCGTCCATTGCAAGTGAGCCACCTTTTCGCAATTCGCGATTTCTATTACCTTAGGCAGCGTATCACAATCGGTGTTGTTCACTAACTTTGAAGATCGCTCACTTGAACAAATCACCAGTGTATATCATTTGCAGTAATACGTGAATATACATTTTTACATAGACATTCTACACTATAAAATGGCAACCCTGAAAATGTCGCAGCTTTCGAGAAATCAGTTCCATTGTGAGAATGCTGAGTGGCGGCTGGGCGCCGCTCACTAGAAGCACACCCAAATTATTTTCGCCGGAACTATAGGGTTTTCGAGGTTGCGACTTTTACGGGGAGTTAGTCTAATCCATTTACACTTGTAGGTGATATGTTGCTCATAGCATTTTGTTTAAGTGAGCGAAATTTCAAGGTCACGGACCATCACCGATTCGCATTTTGCTACCGGTTTACGAGAGATAAAACACGAAATCGCACTTTACCATATTTTGGCGTTATTTAAGAATAAAATAACATCTACAGAATATCCAATGCAAATTCCACCCAGGAAAATCGGTCATCAACGTTTGTTTGCTTTATACTCCCCAGATTTAACGGACGAGATAATTTTGTTCAGCGAACTTCATCACAAACTTTTTCTTATGGAGCTCAGCTTCCATTAAGTATAACATTGTCAAAAACAGCATGAATTGTGCAATGGAGATGCGAGGGCCATCTCTGTGGATGATTGCCTTTCCCAGCTATGCATAACTAGCCCGTGGATAATACAGCGTCAGGAGGTAACCTTCGGTAAATTACCAACACAATGGTATCATTTCTATTAGGAATATTACTCACCATAGGTGGAATACGTCATAAAGCGGTCATCATGATAACGGTAATCGTTGTCACTCACCTCGACTACTTATCGTCACTGCAGCATAGCCCCGTGTCAATGTGCGGCGCTGATTATGAGGCCTCACCCATACACGATAATTAATCCAACGGCGAATGACGACCAGTCATACTCATAACTGTATTCAATATCGCCTACCTTCGCTACGTATCGTAACTGCTAGGCCCGTGTCCATGTGTGACGCTGATTATGAGGCCTCACCTATACACGGCAACCTAATTTGATGGTCTTTCATAATCATAACTGTACGCGTTTTCAATCATCTCGAATACTTGTTGTAACTGCTAGGCCCACTTCTATGTGCGACGCTGCTTATGAGGCCTCACCTATGTACAATAACCTAATCCAATGACCAACGACTGTCTCTCACGCACACCTGTACGCGATGTCGCTTATCCCTGCTACCTATAGTAAACACCAGGCCAGAATCTATGTGGGCCGGTGAAAATAAGGCCTCAACTATGCGTGGTATCCTAATCTAACGCCCAACGTGGGTCTGTCATACTCATAACTGCAGTCGATATCGCCTACCTGGCTACTTATGGTAATTGCTAGGCCTGTGTCTATGTGCAACGCCGAATATGAGGCCTCAACTAGGCTCAGCAGCCTAACCCGATGGCCAACGACGGCCCGTCACGCTTATAACCGTACTCGACGTCGCCTACCGTGGCTACTTATAGTAACTGAAGGGCCCACACATCCTCGTAACTGACTAGTGCCCCAACTATACATAATAGACCAATCCAACGACCAACGGCGGTCCTTCATATCCATACATGTCATCCGTTGCCAACCCCATGCCTAAAATACACAACCACCTTTAAAAATCATGTTTCTATTTATTGGTTGTATCGGCACAAACGTAATATGTGGTCAATCCAGTTCTGTTTCAGGAAGCCGCTTTTACTCGACAGGATTTCTGAAAGGAAAATGTATAATCAATTACGACTCGTACACACTCCGTACATCCTTTAAACATATAATTAAACAAAGTTGTAGTGGCCAACTCACCAAGTGCTTACTAAATCCCTTTGTCCACAATTCCAAATGGGTGTCCACGCTGAAGCTGCAGTCTTACTGTTATAAGGGTAAACCCACCACTTGCTCAATTAGTCTCGTGTGTACATCGATTATTCAATAGCGGTATTCGGCAACCATATGCATTATTGAGCACAGCGAAGTTAAAGCTAAAGAGGGTTCCGTAGACCAAGTGGTATAGACTTGAGCCCTGGGATCCAAGGAACATGCGTCATCATACGTGCACCCATGGATGCAGGGGTAACGAAGACCTATTGAGTGGGCGGGTACTTGGTGTCAAGTCTGCTCAATACCCGGCAATACCCGGTTTGGACGCCCTGTTTGCTGTTATCCACCCACCTGGTCAGTGATTTACATCCCCAGAGATCCCCAAACGGACCAGAAAATACCTGCGATCTTACATTGGCTTCGTCCTACCTCTGCAAATTCCTTGGCCAACTCAAAACCCCGCTGCTCACAGAATTGCACTTCCCATCTCAAACATGACGTCCGTTACGGGGCTGTCCAGAAACCGAAGTACGGCAGTGCAATGATGGCACGGCACTGCCATACCCAGTTTGATAGCACACCCGCAACTAATCCCTTCCTACTCTCGACTGTACCCTTTCGCCCACTCGGTCCATTACCTGCAACTACGAACAAACTCATGCTTAATTCTGAATGTAATCTTATGATCATGCCTGCCCGATCATGCTACCCACCAGTTGTGAACGAACATTATTATTACCTTACACTTTGTGAGTGCAGGGTGCATACCAAAGGACGGGATGACTTTGGTCAGTTCACTCAAAAACAACTGCACCTTTTCCTCCTCTTTGAAGATGAGAACGACGTCTGCATGCTCCATATCGACAAGGGTTTCTCAGCTATTTGAAAACCGGGGTCCAGAAGACGTTAGTTAGTCAGGAATTGTGACCACTTTTGGCCGCTTGTTATTTCGGGCCGCAGTCTAACTCACATCATGGTACCTTCTAGAAGTCTTTCTGAGACGTCCTATTTTGTGTGCCGGATATAGACACGGCAGTCTCATTGCCTTGTCTGAATTACAGCAATGAAACACCGTGCGCCCTCAATGGACCCAAGAATACTTTAATGCATGCCGGTCTCAATTTGTGACGATTCCTTGGCGAATCGTAACTACAATAACAACCCTAAACGACTCACCCAAGATGTTCATGTACGGGGCTGTCCACGGACCCAAGTACGGCGTTGCGATGACGGTACCGCGACTACCATACCCAGTCTGATGGACTGCCCGTAGTTCACCATATCCACAATATTTACCGGATGAGGGTGTTACGTGCAACCACAAGATGGCCTCAATCCGTTTAATTTGTGCCAGGACTTGAAAGCACTGGCCACCTTATTGTGCTGTATGCTTGTTCTGCCCATAAACACACTAATTCTACCAAGATCACTATCGATGGTTCGGTATAGCCTTGCGCCTGATATAGCATGTACTGACCATCATAAAACAAACAACTTACTGTGACGAATTCCTTGGCTTGGTTTTGCAGGACACCTGCCACAATGATAGGAGACTTTTCATACACAGGTCGTTAAAAGCTGCTCAATTTTGAGTTTGCGGCGACACAGAGGGCGAAATTATTGTCCTTGCTTTCGAGATTATTTCCAAACGCATGCAAAATAAAACACGTGAAGAAACCGGCTCTTCCACAAATTTCCCACCGTCATCAGATGTACATCACGCGAAGCCGTTGGCAGCCATTAAAATATAAATTCCGCGCCCATGGTGGACCTGAGTACGTTTAAACAACTTTCAACAAAACTGCGCCCGCATGGAAAGATCTTAAGGGACCGAATAAATGCCATCAAATGCTGAAGCTTTATGTTAAAGTTTTCCTCCTCCGAACTATGGTTTCAGAAAATTTTGGGTGTGCATCTAAGGCCTCGGCCGGCTGAGCCATGTCGGCCTTTGAAAATATGAATTCTGCGTCCAAGCTGAGCACGTTTAAACAAATTTTGGAAAAAGTTCGAAGAGATTTTATGGTACCCAAAAATACCTTTAAATGCTAAAACTTTACGTCAAGTTTGTTTGATTCAGATTGTGGTTTCAGAGGAATTTTGGGTGTACGCCTAAGGGTCGGCCATTGAACTGGACTTAAAATTCAAAAGAGCCCCTTGGCGGCACAATGCTTTTAGGCAAAACATTTGCAAGTGAAGTGAAACTTTTTACGCCAAAATATTGCATTGCGCACACGACTAAAAATCATTCAAATTTACGTTCTAATTTTCACACTTTACCAGGTTTCATCGTCCACCGAGGCAAAATTCTGGTGGAATAACTTCCCAGAATCAATGGGACCTCGAGATCCCTGGATGAGTCTCAAAAGGTTTGGGTTGGTATTCTGAAATCAGTAACCCGTCTGTTTTGGTCCATCGGGGGAACGTCGTAGCCTTTGAAAACTTAATTCCATTGCACGAATACTGAGCGCCAAAATCAAAGGTAATTCAGTCTGTCGATCGGTGTTCGGCAAATGGAATCGACTTCTCAAAAACTACGAAGTTTTGACGGTCACCACTTCATTTTTGAAGATGCCTTTGTCTAATGCGTTTTGCTGCTTAGTCTCTATGTGGATGGTTAGTTTAAGGGAGCGAATCTCTAAGGTCAGCAATTACCTCGAATCGGAAAACAGTGCCTAATGGAATAAGATATCGCGACGTGCTGTAAAACGTGATTCGCCTATAATAGACGAAAGTTGCAGATAGGTCTGCAGCTATATTAGTTTATAGAACTTGGCTAGCAACTATATTGTGTGCAAAATATGCTGGAGTATCGCTAATGTGTCGCTAATGTAACTTCTCGACTAGACGGCTACCAAAGCCTGTGTTTCGGGACCACGGGTAATCGTCAGATTGGCCGGCCAGCTCGTGGCAGTTCTGCTGCCCCTCCAGATCCGCTGTTCTGGTTCCACATTTTCTGCAGTCTGAAGTTTTTTTATCACGTATCATGCAGGAGGCCTCTTGTTATTCCCTCCCTCTAACTGTTTTCGTCCGTCACTTTCAAGCCTTACCGATCTGATCTCGTCTCATCTGATATGTTTCCCGTAAGAAAGAACCCTTGTACTTTTGGTTCCCTACCCATGCCGGTTCACGCGTGACCAAGTCTACATTGGATAATACCCACTGTTTATGTTACCGTCCCTTTTCCGCGCAATCCCCGGTACCCACAAACCCCACCAGTCATGCTTTTTTCTGGCTGTGACATTATGATCATGCCTAAAGATATGCCACCCACCAGTTGGGAATAAACATTATTATTACATTTCGACTTCTTACTATCGCTTTCTTCTTTTCAATCTAGTGGACTAGTTCCTTTGATCCATTCCAGCCTCTGTCTTTTCGAGTGTATAATCCTCAAGTGGGCAAACCTTTCTTGTCCCACGGTTGATAACTTTGAGGAGCACGATACATCCTGACCACTTTCTACTCTTGATCACATAATCCCAGACAACAAAAATGTATATTGTTCCTCAATTAATCGTCCAATAACCTCACCCTTCGCAGGAGTTTCAAGAATACCAATGACTTCCAATGACCCTCGCACTCACCTTCACTGGTCAGTTTGGTTTTTCCTTTTGTGGTATGGGAGATTGGGACATGTGGGTCTGCCTTTACGAATTTTATTCGATCATTCTTCTGTCATTTAGCCCAACGATTATGTGGTACCGTTTAGCGTGGTCTACGTAGCAAATAATAAACAAACAGACGAAAGTTCATCAGTGCAATCAAAGTGAATGTCTGTTCAGTTCCGCAATGGACAAATCTTCCAGAATCGTTAAAATTACATGAAGTCGACAGTGATAGTTCACAATCTTAGATTTCGAACGTCTTTGCAAGAAGGACCGAATACCGTCCTGAGCTTGTTATGAAATAGAGGCCTCCGAGACCAGCTGTATTATTCACAGACAACGGATTCAAAAACCAAGCATACCGTTATTGTGAAAGAGTACTCGTGTATATAGATGGCATATGTTTGAAGGTACACAGCTCAAAGTAAGGTACATATAATGTCTTTTAAATCGGGTTAAAACTGATCCTTAACTAACTAACCCCATATTATCCGATTTTGGTTTCACAAGTTCAGCTAGCTCTGCAGCAGGACATCATAAATTGGAATTCTACGCTCATTTGTAAAGTAACTAAATGCAAGGGGTCGATTCAGCTGAGTATCTCATCGAAGATACTCTTGACCTCTCAACTGGATAGGCTGCACGAAGGCTTCTTCATTTTTTAATTCGGAGTGAGTATCTTTTTGGCATAGCAGTGCTTTCAAAGTCAATGAGAACGATAAACAAGAGTTTCAGCAAGCTATTATTTGATTCTCCTGTTAATGTAAAATTGACTAGCAAATGATTGTGTAGGTCCAGTTACGTGCAGTTTAACGGTCATTTGGATAGTAGGGTTGATGGAAAATCCGGTGGACCACGCTCAATCGACGAGTCTTTAGAAGGAAAAAATCGGCAGCGAGCCGCCAAAGAGTATTCGATCCCATAATTCGCTTTATTTTAAGGATCTCGTGAGGTCTAATCATCCCCATCATCACTGATAGCAAAACATCAGCGTCCGAAACCGATGCTTCCCTGCTGCGGGTTTCGATGCGGATGACAAAAATCGAGTTACATTTCAGTAAGGTCCAATTACAAATAGAGTCAATATAACCCGAAAATTAGTCAGAGGTTAATACGCCGTTTAAACTGTTTGTCACACACCAACTTCTGATAGCTTTAGGCTGGTTCTATTAAATACCCTTTTTTAAATAACATTCCTTTCAAACCAACTACCGGCAAATGGCACCACAATGGTCCTTGCAAAAATTAAATCTCCAATATTTAAGGCTCACTTTATACAGTCCTTATGAGAAACAGTAGTGTTACATTTCATCTGGGATGAAATCTCGATCACGACGTCAACCTGGTGTCTGCTGCTTCCTTAAGTATAAACTGCAACTCATTGATCCAGCTCCCAGCAAGGAAGGTGACTTCATAATTCACTCCTCTCTTAGCACTCATGCAGATAAAATAACTAACCCGGATTTGCAGGTCACCATCGAGAACACCAAACCTATCCTATTAACAGGGCCTGACTGTCTCTCACTTTCGTCGAATCCTGGTATGGTTTTTTAACTATGTAACCTCCACACACTATTTCACATCCTTATATTTTCTTTTAAGCGGGATGGAGATGACTTTAACAGGCTCATGATAAGACTCTAATGCTGCTGGATAGTTCTCCATCCTGGCCAAGTCTGAGTTTGAAGTTTTGTTTCACCGCGCACGTTTTTCCACATCGTCAAATTGCTTCCTAATTAGCGACTATAACCTCATCGAGTTGTCAGTATAAGGTAGGTCTTGTCTACCGAGCATCACGTTTTCTCTTACACAGCGTGAAACACTTCACATTCAGCAATTTTCCTCAGCGTTTTACTGACCGTTTCGTTCCTCATAAACATCACTGACTGGACATCCTTTTTCACTATACAAAGTCCAAGTTTGGTACCTTCGACGACATTAAGATGCGCTTACTACGCAGAGTGAGTGACTACATAAAACTCACTAGGTTCCACCTATCTCCTCGTATTTCACAATCAAACGAATAAATCACATGTTCCACTGGTTGCACAGCATACGCTTGTTAATAGGTACTTTCATACCGATTCTCTTCCTCTTACGTCTGAGGTAAGCTGTCTGTGTTCCTCAAGTCACTGATGGTCTCTTACTCTAGCCCTCAGTAAGTCGTTTTTTCCGCTTCGAATTTGGCCTTCATTGGCACCATATATTATACCTTGCCCTATTATATGAGGCCGGCAGTCGCGAGCCAACTGAAATGAGAAAACACCCTGATCGCTGTCATTCTAACCCTCATGACTCTATGCAAACCCAACGTGTATTTGCTTCAAGCCTAAAACCCCGAACGAATGCACTCGAAGCCTCACCTGCCAACCTAGAATGCATTCATATTTTTCTTGTACTTGTCGCCAGTTATAAACGCTTAAAACCGTTGTTATGCTTGACTCTGAAAGTAAGATGGAATGGATGAACCAAGCCTTTTTCTACCAGCTGTGCGTAACGCGGACCGTCTCGGAGGTGTTCTTCATACCTCCGGAGTTCCTCCATAGAAGAGAGGGGTAAAATGGGTTCATTGAGCGCCTGAGAACTGCTCGTGGGTACTAAAGCATCCAGCTTCATGTGCAGTCTCTGGAGCAATGAGTAGATCCTCTCCAAATTTTCTATAACATAGATGAGTTAAAACATGGTAATTTATTCACTGAGAATGAGGTTGGCCAGGTCTTGAGAAATTACGTTGGCCTTTGAATTTGGAGAGGTCCTTCTAGAAAATAAAATAAACAGCATGTAAAACAAACCCGACAAGCGGCGTAGAACTGCGTGGTTCCGGATCGCCCACGGCGGGAAAGGTTGTATATGTGGAACTGCTGATAGAATTTAGATGGTGGTAACGAAGTAAAACGTACGTTCCACATGTTATCATGGCTTCACCTAGGACCGGTGGTGCGTCCGAAGCGCAAAAGTCACTACTGGTTGAGGCTGTCGGATTGGGACATCTAAAGATAAGGAATAAACAGATTAGAAAGTTAAAAGGTGCGGTAGGAACGTACAGTCTTTTTGGGGCTGGTGGGCTTATGACAATGTTGGCAAGAGAGGTTGTATCACCACTATAGCCAGGTTCTGATTCGTCTGTGAAATCAGACGGTAGCTGTTTCTTTTTACTGCAACCATCGTAATACGATTGATGAACATACTGTTTGCGCTTCGATCCACGTAGGAGCCCTTCTTCGTGCTGCTCTGCGGAGGAGGTATGCCCTGAGTCAAGGGCTTCTTGCTGGGCACTCAGTGCGTCCGCAAAAGTTTCTAAAAATATTTTAAAGTGACCATGAACTTACTGCAACGCCGGAATACTTCGTAGGTGCAGGACTTTAATGGACACTTTGGCAGGGTGCCCCTCAGCAAGTTAGTATATAGAACGCTTGTCGTGCACGAGGGCCATAGGACTGAATCAGGTGGTATGAACCACGATTCATGCACTATACCAACAGAGTTGTCCGAGAAAATCACAACTGCGTACATGGCTGAAAAAACATGTTCCAAATACGAAATTCCAGAAAAGAATGCCCAGACGCACAAGGAAGCTTTGAGGGAATAAAACAACACCGACACAAGTATATGTATTTATTTAATGAAATATTGTATAATACAAGTGGCAATGCATGCGTTCGCTGGGCACCAGCGGCAGGGTACTAACTAATCAATAAGGGTATGCAAAATGGGGAAGTATATACGACTTTGTCTGTAGGAAAAACTTAAACATTTACAAGATATTTGATTGACGGATGCAAACCGCCGGATGTGTTGCAAGTCAGAGCACTGGAAAACTAAAACGTCCGTTGAGTTCACTACGTGAGTGTAAAATGGGAGACATGTTTCGAATGTCTGACACTCAATAGTATCCCCAGAAAAATCCACAATGACAGCGGGTTTACCGTCAAGCAAAATGCAGTTGTCGGGAAAGTTTTTCGAAAAAACGACACCCCTATGCGAAAACCTGTGACATCCGCACGTAGCTGATGGCCGCAGTGGCAGACCCACATCATCCAAAAATATTCCCCCTTCGACAGCATCCAATTCAACGCGCTCGGCCAGTCGGCGGTACAGTTGAACAGCCGGTGGTTTTGGCCCATGTATGTAATGCTTCAAATGCCCCAGCTCTGATTCATAGGGGAAACAGGAAAAACGATCCAAGCAGCCGTAGAGCTTGACGAAATTAAACAGATGGGAGAACAAGTGTATGTTGTAGACTAAATGGTTCGGTCCAAAAATAACAGCAAATTTGGAAACAGCAACCTTGGAAACGTCAATTAAAAAATCAGCGTAGTGTTGTGCAAAAAAAGGTGAACAGCCTATAAAAGTGGTTACAGAAAAATACATGAAGCATTCGTAAACGTCAGGATGTAAAATATCCCGTAAAACAACGGGTCCTATGTACAGAAGAAACTGCCGTAGCTCAGAAGCCTTCCAACGATCCAGGTCTACCACGCCTCGGCATTTTCGGGGGAAGTCTGCACTTAGGACCACACTCTGCTTCTGAATGGTATCATTCAGTAGGTTCCAGGACTCCAAAGAAAGCCTAGCCTTGTGTCCAATTGGCGTAGCTCGGAGTAAGATGAGGAATTTTCGCACCAAACCAAGACATACACTGTGCATGTAATCTGGTGGAAACCCGTCAATCATGGGAAAATCCAACTCCTCCATAGGACTAGGACCTGTATGGTGAGCCTCTTGCTTTCGGGTCCGGAAATCAGCGTCACGGCGTAAGGGGGCTGTTAAGGCGGGAAGTCATTCGTGTGCCAATATGCACATCCTTCTGTGTGCAATAATCACAGCCGTAATATCTTGTATATCCCTTCACTTGCTTCAGAAATGCCCTGGCAGGACTGTCACAAATAATACATACAAGACGGATGGTGTGAATGTGGTAAACTCCGGAGACACCGTTCACTAAGACGTCGGTCAACTCAGTGACTGTGTCAGACATCAACTGTTGGGCATCGTTCGGCTTGTTCTTACCACAGTATATTCCAACAACGAAAGGCTGACCGAGAAAAGGGGAGATTATGCGGGAGAGTACGGGCCACACCTGGGTACGGGAGTTATTGTAGGCCCGAATACCATCAACGTTCAGCTGAATATCGATATTAGTCACCCTGGTATGAATCTCACGGAGCTGCCGCAGCAAGCCCGCTTTCAGTCCAAGGTGGATGTACATCCCACCGGCCTTCTGTCGCACGCAGCACCGACGAGGAGTTTTCATTACTGTCCGTGGATCCTTCGGAAGAGACGGGAAAAAGTACCTGAGTTCGTCCAACACAACGGCTAAACCGGATAAAGGTAGGTTCAGCCTTCGCGCCATCCGACGAACAGCCGTTAAAATATTCCTACGCGGTTGTGAACGGTTTAAAAAGGATACTGTTGAAAAGCAATATAAGTGCAAGCAGAACATACGGACTGATCCCCTCAGCGACTTGCACTGGGCTACCTTGCGGCAAAAAGGTGAGTTGTCTATAGTAACCGAAAGGTTCTCCAGGGACCGCAGTGGTGAATGGCCTTCTAGTGCCAAAGTACTGATTACAGGAATTGGAGAGACCGCCGGCGGACAGCATTGTGACGCAGAGCCTAGTTTATCCCCTGAGACAGTCAAATGCGGCATATCTGCAACCTGTCAACTGATTAATTATGAATCTTACCCTCAGATACTCGACCAAAGACATTGTGGACGCATTCATCTGTCGGGCAAAGAAAACAGCCGGTTGCTGCAACCGCCTGGCGTGCTTTCCTAAAAAGCGTTGTCCTCGAAGAGCCTCTTCGCGTAACACGAACGAATTTTGAGCGCATTGCCGATTACTTAAAATGAAAAAATATCGTTTGCAATTTTCGTACACGTAAACGTACAAGGCATAAAGCATAGCAAAGCTAAAAAACTCACTCCTAGCCGCACGTAAGGAAAACCAGAGCGCAGAGCTTCCCGCCAATAATGGCGCTGCACACTAAAACAAAACCACTTAAATCGGTTGACAGTTTACATTTCGTAGGGACACGGAACTGCAGGTCATTGTGGTTTTTTATCACTGCAAGACAAATAAAGAAGCTTTGATGCCTCTTAAACGTCACGAGCTACCGCGGCCCAAAAGCCGAACAGAACTGCCGAAGTTCTGCACAGATTCTGCACAGGTTCTGCACCCAGGAGCGGACGCGTGCTAACTGGGTAGGGTGAACTAGATGATCTAGATGGTTCCAATTCGAATCTGACTCAGAACGCAATTTTTGATTTATACACTGAAACGCGGCAACAGTGTATCGCCTCACATATTTGTGGAACCTGGTAAAAGCCATTTCGTTGGGCCGTTTCCACGCAAAACTTTATCAGTGAGCTCCAAAATGGTTTCCTCAATTATTGCGTTTTCAATTCATGTTGAGTGCACTTCTTCAACCGTGTCCTCACAGCGTACTATTCAGAAAACTCTCATTCTCTCAACATCACGAAAGCATTTGTTCGAATCCACCATAAAGCTTGGAAGCCGGAATAGCGTACGAATTCCGGCGTCGCTCTCCTCCACGATCGTCACACCACACCCAGGTTGCTAGTGTTTGGGTTTACATCATCCTTTCTTTCGGTGAATTATGTTGCACTCAAGAGGAATGATCCGATTAATTGTATTATTTTTCTGTGTAAACGACGTCCTAGAATACAAAAGTTATTGAGGACTCATCCGTTTTGCCGACAACACAAAGCTAGCTTACGTATAACCCACCAATGGCCGGAGTTGGTCTAGGTATCCAGATACAGGATCTTTACTCACTGATCTAGTGGTTTATGAGCAGGCCTTGAAAGACCAGTTGATCACATTTTCTGTCTCCTTCTCTCAGGCCAATCGATGCCGAGCAACTATTCTACTGGAGTCGCCAGCAAGTACCCACATCTTGCTCTCAAGTATTCATGTTCTTATGTTTCTGGTCAAGATTTGTACCAGAAAACTAGAGCACAAATACTCTGACTCTTACTGATTGGGTCATTTCACCCCGTAATCGCCAAAACCTTTGTAAACAACTTAACAACTTAAACAACCAGACTGAGGTTCTGTGTCATACACACCTGACTTTTTCTATATCGTTACATCCAGAAGGAACTTCCTTCGTTGTCTCCTTCTACTACTCACCACCAACAGTTTGCGGGAACTTTCGACATATTCCTCACTGTTAACGAAGTAGACTATCTCTTGCCCCCAGCTCACACCACTGTCCACTGGTGCATAACCTGAAATTCACTGAACTATCAAAACTAGCTCTATGTAATGTAGCATTCAGCTCCCAAGTGGAACAGTCCTTATCCATGGAACATTAAACTGTTGTACACTGACCCATGAATCCATGAGTTACCGAAAAACCAGTCGTTAAATCTCAACGTTTTGTTTGCTCTACTTATCCGCCGTTGACTTGGTAGAGTAATTATGTTTCCGACTGATCTCACAGTTGGGCAGAATCAATCACATTAGCGTACAGATTTCCGAAATGGGTCATTGGCAAGGGTTATAACGGCCCCAAACCTACTGAAATCCAGTCATTTCACCGAGAAAGTTTTGTGTGGGGTCTTCGTCATTGCAGAATTCAAAGCAACTCAAGTAAATACTTGATCCATTCATTAGGCAAAATGCGAATTTCGTCCAATGGGATATCGCCAAACCAAGGACAATCATTATAGTGGATTTTATTCAGAAGTCCAAAACAAGTAACTAAACTATTGGGCAGAACACAAATATTCACTCAGTGAAGCGCGAGTTCAGAGTCAAGAAGTGCGCACTGCACTCATCCTAAGATGTACCTCGTTAGGCGGCAATGCTGCATGAAGTTTCAGTGCGCACAGGTAGAAAACGAATCAAAAATCAGTGACTTCGGTGTGTTCATGAAGATAGACTCCGTCACGTGACCTCCCTCAACCCAACAGTGCAAACCCTGGAAAAGGTGATCATTTTCGATTCCCCCAAAGGGTGAGGTGAGGGATTCTAACCGTGAGTTACCTCTCCCATACAGAAAAAAGCTCCAGGAAGTGACTTGAAAATAGTATTATATAATCTTGAATTGATGAAATATAAAACAGTTCATAAAAGCACGGCGCGGATTTTGATAACCGACATAAGATTGGCTGGCGGATGGACGGCATGGGCACTTGGCGTGTAACAAAATGAGGTCATTTATACTTCGGATGACAAGTAGAGCAGAGAGTAGAGAACAGGCTAATCAGTTCTTTACCAGGTAGTGAGGGACGAGAGTGCATGAGCTTCCATCAGGTGACTGTTCAAGTCGATCGATTCTGTGATGCGTTTATCTGGGACAGGCCGTCTGAACGGCAAAAATTTCAATGGTGGACACGGCGAAAATATATTTTTCCGATGACTTGTGCCTGGAAGCTTCAACTCAGTATACCGACGTCGCTTGATAGGTTTGAATTTACTCGGGCTTTCTAGAGGAGCCACGGAAATGGACGGCTTTATTGGACTCTGGAGAAGGGGGAGAAGAAACAGTTACTACTTGGTTGATAATAGTTGCGGATATTATTGCAACAAGTGAAACCCAATTTTTTTCACAAAGGTGCCTTTTTCAAACAGTGTCCAAAAAAGGAAATGTCAAGGCAGCTGAATGAACCAACACTTACCACCATGTTGCTAAAACAGTGACTGAGCAAATGAATCTAGTCCAGCTTATTGGTTATGTAGCGAAAATCAAATAAGCCAGAAAGGGATCCACAATATTTTGAGTGTCGTACATGGGTGGTACTTTGAGCAGCAGAGAATCAGTCAGTATTTCTGAACGGAAATGAGCCCTATCAGCGAAATACCACTATAGAGAGGATGGTTAAATTGTGAGAGCTATCCTATCACATGCAAACAAGTAGGTTGTCTATTTCCTCCACGTCTTACCTTGTGAGGAAATGAAATTTCAAGCCTCACAAATATAAGAACACAAAGGTCTAGGAACATACGGTTTTGATAGCGTCTCTTTTGGCAAACGGAAAATTTGGAATGGGACTATAAAAGTGCCGAAAGCTTTAAAACAGGTCTAAAACAAGGGTTTTATCTGATTAGCTTGTTTGCTGGGGACTGTGATTGGTGAGACAAGACAGCCTCAAGCCTTCACTGAACAGTAGTCGTTTCAGCCACTTCCGCTGCCTTAGATCGATTTCCCGGCGCTCTGTAAATCAGTCTGAACGATTCCGCCGGACTGGTCTTGTGGTTGGCATTGGTCAGATGAGGAACGGTCGCACTTGTCACGTTCCTGGCCGGTCCAGTATAGTACTTTTTGGCCTTTCGGCATAGACAGATTGC
Source organism: Clonorchis sinensis (assembly GCA_003604175.2). NCBI lineage: Eukaryota > Metazoa > Platyhelminthes > Trematoda > Opisthorchiida > Opisthorchiidae > Clonorchis > Clonorchis sinensis. The sequence continues at coordinate 84,034,247 of CM030369.1, forward strand.
ATTTAGACGGTGAAATCTACATTAGGATTTTAAAATTTTTCGTATTATCAAAAGTACTATCAAAGTACTTCAGGAGAAAGAGCAATTCACACGACAAACGAGGCTTTCACCTGCGAATTTGTCACTCGACAATCCAGTCATCATGTAACCACATGATGTAGGTTCCGTGAGTGAACTTTGAGGGGCGTTCTAGCCTATCAGTGTCTTCAATGCATAGCTCCATTTTCAATCCCCCTACTTAACAGTCCACTGACGGTCCTTTATTTACACACCAATTTATCAGATCCCGCCTCCAATGTGCAGCTACCTACCTGACCCTCCCAAATCCTCGGTGAACGAAACTGTAGCAGCTACAACTACTGTACAAGTACGCGGTTCGTCTTAACGAAAATTACTCACAATGCTGATTGGTCGCTCGTGGTTAAACGTTATACCCTTCAACTACCAACCCAAGGATGGTGAGTTCGATTCGCCCTGGAGATTCCTGAGTGCGCACTGCTCATGATTCCCAGTAGGAATGAAACAGCTGCGCTGTGTTTCTTGGCTTTTCAGCATGCACTGGCTGCAGTTAGAGGGCGAAATTTCTGTTGTTATTTGCTGTAGCTGGTAAAATATTTGAGCCTCGAGGTGAATTCTGAGACGACATCAAGTAATGGCGTTTATCATTCAGTATTGGGATCCAGCACTCGGAAACACCAATTCATCAAACACAAAAATCTGTCGAGGTATTACCCCTGAGTTTTAAAGGGGGTGAGCCAGGGAACCTTCAAGCAAAGCTAAGAAAGACTACTGAAATGGATGTCAGTGACAAGCTTGACCGAAAGGTCAAAATTGCAGGTTTTTGTGTGTCCATTCGCATTTAGGTCTAAGTCGCATATTCTTGTGTGTATTGAGTCAATCAATATAGCATTTTACCAGCCCGCTACCGAGATTCTATCCATGTTTGAAGTCCACTTATGGTCGAATATCTATTAGACATCGTGAGTTCACCTGGCTGCTGACATCTGATTTCAGATATCTGAATAGACAGACCATTTATCTAACTACTCCTTTATCCAAGCGAAGGACGTGATGAGTTTCTGGCCGTGGGCTTAAGAATTAATTGGCCATTGTTCTGATTTTCTCTTCTTCCGCCTAAAAATGCAATCCACTTTAACTGGTAAAGTTGGCTTTTAGATGTACATTCGTTAAAACCAGGGTTAAAGTTAGTGTTATCATGAGGAGCGAACTACGGTTTCCACTTTAACTGGTAAAGTTGGCTTTTAGGTGTACATTCGTTAAAACCAGGGTTAAAGTGTTATCATGAGGAGCGAACTACGGTAGTTTGCTCTATGGAGGCATGCAAACTAATTAACTAGCTCATACCCGACAAAAAGTTCGAAAAAGGTCATATATACATTCATCCTTCAAGTGCTCTTCGTATACTGCTCACATTTATAAAAATATTTCAATGTTAAGTATGCTACAGTGCATAACCTTTCCTTGGCTTATTGATATTGTTGGCTGGAGGACATGCTACACCAGTTCCTGCGCTTTTTTCCCGCTATAACTCCGAAGCAACCAAGTAGCTCCGGTTGCCTTGGTAAGTGAGCTCGTTCAAACGGGACTGAAACTCCATCTCTCGCGCCGTATCAGAAGGTTGATCGTTACGGATATGTTCGTTAAAGGAAGGGCTTAATATGCAAAAGACAACAATGAATTTTTTGTAAAGGTTATGATCACGCTGATAGCTAAAGTGCGTCAGCTTTTGAGGTCGCAAGAAACGTTTTATGAGTCCTTTCGCCCGCGACCATAATAGACCGTTTGTGTTGACTACGCGCTGACTACTGAGATGACAGTGTTGATTCTTTCTATTCTCACTCCGTACAACGTGATTCTCCGCTTTGCCGTTTCCGTTTTGCACCCATACAACCTTTTTTGTTTTGACCTGATTGTAAACCGCCCTTTGACCTTATCATCGCACGTCTAGTTCAAATTAGCCTCATGGGTTTCGCCACCTTGTGGACATCTTGACTTGAATCGGTGTGAACTTTGGGTAGGCTTCATCTTTCCTACCTACCTATTTGTACACAATTAGCATTCCCGAAACCGGTGTATAGAAGCCGCCGTAATCCCACGATTTGAGGTTTGCACATTTTTATTTTTTTTATTAGTGTACCGCATTTGAACCATTTGACATTTGAAGTTTTGCGCTTAACTCAGCATGGCTCAGCTGACTGCTGGAAACACTCGACAGACATGGCGTTGTTTATTTTATCGTGACCATCGCAGTGATGTTAGCCAACACACACGCTGGGATCGCATCTATGTTGGCGTTCCCCAAACCAAACCAGCCACTTGTTCTGCTTTGGCAACCTGGCCATAATTAATCGCATTGCCCCCCCCCACACACACACACAAACACACAAACTGAGCTCACTACACATATGAGTAACGTGTCCAAAAGCGATACACCAGGACACCATGGTCAGTTACTCAGTGGGGCTCAACAGCCCCACCACAGTGTCGTTTTTCCCTCCTTCCTGGTGCGACCAACCAGACGCCATGACTTCACATATGTCTTGTGTGTATGTTGATCCATTCCAGGCTTAAGGGGTCATGTCTGCAAGTAATGTAAATAGCACTCTTTCCAAGCAGGTGCTGGGTATTGAGGGGACAACTATATTGGGTGGGTGAGAGTTACTGTTGCGACTGGAGCCAAGGACACAGCTGGACATAGTCAGTTCGGTGTGGAGGGAAGTGAACTTTATCCGACTTATTAGCCATTTGGTCCAAGACTGTTTTGCGTTTGGTCTTTCTACCCAGACGACTTATAAGCTTGGTGAAGTAGCTAAACATCCCGGACACAACAGATGATGCGACTAAAAACCGGTAGTTGAACTGACTGTGTCATGTTTAGTTTCCTACTCTCAGTAATAATCGGAGGGGAGAGTCCTTATCAGACTAGGAACATTCTGCTAAAACAACAGTGATTGAGTAAAGGGAAGGAGAAATTCAGGTTGCGGGGAGGAGCTCTGAGGAGTGCATGCTTTACCTGGGTCTGTTTTGGCTACAAAGTGCATTAAGCGACCGGCCCCAGTTAACATTACTCTATACGTTACTTCTAGGCGGTGAATTGAAATGGATGGTGTATCATTCGAAAACTGCAGAGATAGCTTACTGAAAAAACTGGTTACTTGTGACTGTACGGGCATAACATAGAAGGTTGAAAACTCTTGGATATGAACTTTGCGCTCAATAAGTAGGCCGATCTCCCAAATTTCCGTGAATCCCGCCACAAAAAATATCACACGTCTGACTTCGGAGGTGACTGGCATTGCTTCGAATCACAGCTCATTTCCTACTTTGAACTTAGAATTGTCAATGCAGTACTCCCTACACATAATGACGTTATTCTAGCGCCCCTCTTCTTCAAGTTGAGGTCCGGTGGAGAAAATTTACTTCTCTGTAGGTCCTTACCGTTATCCCTCACCCCAATCTAATGCAGAATCCCCCCGCAAATGGAAAAACCTCCAGTAGGGTGTAGTGTTTCACTTGAGAAGATGGTGGTTCTTCAGAGTAAAGACGCTGTTTTTAGTACAGGCGAACTTGCTATTTTAAAGCCATTATTGGGACTAAAAATGTATGCTGAACAGCACAAGAAGCTTATTAGAACATGTGGAACTAGGCTATCTATGGTGTTTGTTCCGATGACAGTATTGTGATAGGTGTCTCTGCATCTTTTCAACCTAGAGGCCCGAGGACGATGAATCTAAGCCATAAACACTGATGGTCGATCTTTTTATCAGTGTTTTATGGTAAATCTGTTGTCACCGGTTGTGTGTTACCCGTGGGCCGCAATTACCATGCCTGATTGTGAAGTAATTTTTGCCATAATGTCTCAAAAACTCAACAATCCATCTAAGTGCAGTCTGAAACAAACTTCAAGCTAATGACGAATATCTGGATTTGGGAACTCCGAAGAGTTCAATTGTCTTGGCCGTCACGTCTAGAAAGCATTTAGTGAAACAATCCACTAGCAATTTATGGGGATCCTCCATGCAATACGCCCAATGCCATTGGCGAATTTATTGGGAGTTTTCTGATTTAGCACATCAACCAAAAACCAACCAAAGCCTGCATCATTAAGATGCTTTTATGTTTGTCCAATCTCATTTACTTCAGCCTCTGAAAAATTCATTGGTTCTAGTTGACCGAATTGCAATTACCTGAGAGGGTACAGCTATTTGAAATGAAAAATGATTAAACGAATGGATGACAAGTTGCGAACTAAAGTTGACGCTTATCTACACAGACTTACACGAATTTCACTGACTAATTTATTACTCCCAGGGCAACCTCTAAGCTGATAGGAATTCTCTGCTGAAGTGGACGAGAATTCAATATCGGATAACCTGAAAGCTGAGTGTCAGTAGGTAATAGACAAGGAAGCTGAACTAAAATACTCAAACCACTTGCACTTCCATGTCACTTTCTGCTGAGGTCCCCAGATTGAGCAAATAGATTGTAAATAGGTTGCCAAATCAAAGTTTCTGATGATTAAAATGGAGGAGCTAGCTATTCCAGTGTTCAAATGCAATGACAAGTAAACTGGACAAACAACGAAGAACCAGGTAACTGGAATTTAAAAAGCGACAACTGTGATGAACGCAACTACGACAGCTTACTTAATCTCGTTGAGCTCTATCAAAAGACATTCATGTTAGATATTGCCATTTCAAGGGCGGAATTTTCTATGGTACACTCTGGGACGCCATAATGACAACTTGGGCAACCAGAGAAATCGGAAATACCCACGGCAACCGCAAAAATACAATTTGTTCACAAGTTTAGTTCTCTTGACTTGAAAACAAACTTTCTCATACAAAAGACGCAGTTCAATCCGGACAGTGCTATTCAACTTGCATAAGAAGATTCCGCTTGCAAGTTCTCAATTTAAAGCAGCTCTTGTCCTAACAAAAAAATTCCATTCAGTTAGCTTAGTAGTGGCCGGATACGGTATTTCCCGCATTAGTGGTATGACTCTATCAGGAAACAATCCACATCTGCAGTCTAGCAAGGAATTTTGATCGTGTTGCGCTACGTACCAGTACGAATTCCTCCAAATTGAGTAACACCATCCGGACATGTGCAAAATACCATGAAGTTTTAAACAAACAAGTTATCAAAAATCGTGATTTGGCTGTCAGCGTAGCTGTCCATAAGGATCATGGAACTGAGTTTCAAGTCAAGCAGCGCGAAAAGCCTAAACTTTGTTAGGTACGAGTTGGCAGTTTCGAGGAAACAGGGACATTTTTTATTTACTAATGCTAAGTGTGTGGACAGAGGTTTGGAGCACTTGAACTTCAGTAAGGCTATTACCGTTAGGCTGATGAAAACCGTGGATACTTTTCGCATAAGTTAATCAGGTTTCAGAAATTATATGCGACAGAAGCCATGGGGGCTGAGAGACCAGAAATTTCGTGCGGAAAGACGGTCAATCATAGGTGATAAATTATAGACATCCTAGAAAAACTGCCTCTTAAGGGGTCTATAACGTGGTGTAAAACTATCAGGTAACAGTCGGCAAATTCTCGCTAGGTCTAGAGCCAGTTTCTTCAACGTCATTGTAAATGTACTTGTAGAATTTCTCAAATTGCACTACAAAACGCCACCAGAAAGTACTAGTAGAACAAAACCCTGTGTTATCAGTAGCGAGCACAAGCGAAATTCAAAGTGAATCTTACATGCAGTCTCTAAACAACACTTGCTACTTTTGTGCCGTCACTTATGGAGGACAGGACATCAGCGCAAGAATTTCACAGTGGCTCACAAAACAATCATTCAGTTATTACGCCTTCTCGGTGCATAACTTTCGTCCACCCAAAGAAAGCACAGGGGCGCTGCCAGGTTTCCCAGGCCTATGCGAGAGCAGTCAAGAGGTTAGGGTCGGTTTCTAACCACTGAATTCTTGGTCAGAACTCGCAACTTAACCACTAGCAAAATACACTCATCAACGAGATATTCACTTGAGTCTCCCGTGAAAACCAAATTGATTTGCAAATGAGTGTGTATATGTCGCAATCAATCCAACTTGGGTTCAATTACAACATAAGGTTGAGGGAAGCTCGGGGACTGTGCCTACCTAATGAGCCCCAAGAAGGGCGAAGCCGCTCATGGGCTGTCGAAAACTTTTCAGAAACCTCGTGAGTAGCTTCCTTTATGAAAATATACTTTCAACTCTATTAACCTAGCACATTATAACGACATAAAATTCCGTTGCCAGTGTTTTATACTCGTTTCATAACCACTGATTGCATTCGGTTTCCTAGCGTTCATGCGAATAGACAGAAACTTCACAATTAAATAGTGTGACCGATATTCATTAGAATCTGTTGCTTAAGTGGCACGCTTGCACTTGTTCCCTCAACAGATCGACACAAGGAACTATACTGTCAGTACAGAATCCAGCCAGATCGCCGTAACCCAAACTGGATTGGCCAGCCTTTGACGCCAGCGTACATTACCTCCATGCAAGAGGAAACAAACGTCAACACTGTGTTGCAGAGGGAAACGGAGAATGCTCAGTGATCAGAATATGCTCAAAAAATATACTGGCCACTACATATTGTTGACGAACCTGGCATCGCCCTTAGTTCCTTGACTCAACTCCTCTCACTATGCCTAACTATGCAAGGCAAACCAAATAAAAATGTTATCTGTGAATAGAGAAATTCAAGAGGCGTACCACAAAACATGTGCCGACTAGTTCCATTGACCGCTGCTCAAAAGGTACGTGTCGTTTTATCGTAGCCGTCTGTCTACACCTGTTGCAGAATAAGCGTTATCATGTGTTACAGTTTGCCTCTCATTATGGACACTATGTCATTGGTACGTTTTAGCAGCATTTTCTGACGTGTTACCTGTCAGTGAACTGGGCCAGTTTTCCTTGCTTGAGCAAGTCGAGAGTACTTTGTAAAATTCACAATTATCCTGTATCAGGAGGTCCACGTGATATGCTTTGAAAATTTAGGTAGCAATCCAATAATGTTACAAACATTCAGAATTTTACGAAGGTGATAATGAAAAAGCTAGCAACCCGGTCAGAGTTTGACAGGTCATCACTGGTTTCATTTATCTCGAATTTTCATCTCAGCTAACTTCATCAAATGCTAACTTCGCTCTGTGGAATGTCTTGTGAGAGTCATTGCTGTTCACCACAAGCAGTACGGGGAAATTTACTAGGCGCTAGAGGCTCGTTTCTTTCCGAAATTCTAGTATTTTTCGACTCATCTACCGTAATTGTCACATCAGTCAACGGTGCGAAACAGACCCTATGGCTCTCCACCCACCAGTAAGAGATCAGTACTGAACGAAATGACAATAGGATTGTCCAACCTACGTTGAAGTGAGCTGTTAAATCATGCTTTGATAATCTTCGATCTTATCGTACAGAGCATGACTAAAATGTTGTTTGAAAAGATTTGGTTTTAAACCACCGGCGACTTACCAAATCACGTCCACTGACGGTGTTTAGGCTCTTCAAAGGTATAACACTCAAAGAGCTCCGCCTGGCCAGTAGAGTTGAAGGTTTCTTCTGCCAGTTCGAAACTCGTTCCGCTCGTGGAATATGGCAGGGTAATAGAACAGGATCCGTCACTAGCGTACTGAGCGTGACATTTTGGGGATGAAATTTTGTGACCTCTGGAGCCCGGTAGCGCTCGCCTCTAGGTGTGGATCCACTGGTCTCGAGACCGAATGGTGGTACGAGCTTACATCTGGCGGACGACGTCTTGCTGGAGTCAGAAATCAAATTTGTGGATATTGGCGACGGGGAAGTAAGCTGTGGAGAGGCCTGATGTGAACCACATATGGATGTACCTGCTACTGTAGGTGTAGCAAACCGGATACCTGTTACCAATGGTGGGGAGTGGTCGGAAGATGTCGATCGTAAGGAAGAATCTTGTGCAAAGCTAGGATAGGGGAATCCTCTGGGAGATGCACTCGTGCTTGAAAGCGATGTGGTATGTGGGTCTTTCGGACACATCTGTGAGTGATCCAAGAAGACTGTACTGTTTGCGTGAACATCTTCCGCCAAGGAACGAGGAAGCAAGAAGATATCCAAACCAGCGTCAATCAAAACTGTTGTCAGGGCGGCCAAGCGTTTACACCTTTCCGGGCACTCCGATGCTACCACCCTTGAAGTCTAAAATGAAAAGCACACAGCTTTATTTGGTGTTGATTAACAATTTTTGAAAGCATGTCTGGCGAAAGACCAGATGGAAAGAGACAAACGAATGGAGTGCGAGCAACTGAACTCAAATCCCTGAAGGGAAATTTAGAGGTGTGACGTTTCAGACCGAATAGACCGTTGGACCGTTGGTGTAGGGTTAGTCTGTCTGTCAGTCGACAGGACCTGGTAAGACAAGTGTGCAGATATGTAGTCAATCATGATGGAGCAATTGGAAACCACTCGGCAGGGACCTCTCTGCTTATTTAGGGTAAGGTAATATGTTGGCAGTTACCCTGACCACAAACGAAACATAGCAATTAGTACCAAAACTCTTAGCTGTACAGGTGAGCGTTTTCTGGGTCTTCGACATTTATCGCCTGAATCTGTTGAACGGTTGAACGCAATGCAAATGTACTTCGATGTAGACACCAAAATTCTGGTCAGGAAATTTAAGCTAAAATTTTCTAAGTAGACTTGTGTCTAGATGCAGCGCATTATTGAAAAGTTGGGTAACAACAATTGACTTATTTTTGAGACGATCTGGACAGTGCTGCCTCGTTATCCAGAAATCTGTACCTCCGAGGAAGGCACATCATCACCATCATGAACATTGTCCTGCCACGCAAAAATTTGTCCCTATGCTCCATGGAGGTAAACATTTTATTTATCTTGAAGACCTAATATTCCAGAATACATTTTGGCCAGGTCGAAAATTATAAAGGCTGACAGTCAACCCGGGATTCAGGACGTGCCATGATGATAATACCTACCCTCCGACTTGTGGTGCGCTGTGCATGGATAAACTTACCCAGATAAACAGGTCCTTCCAATCAGGACTTATGGTAAACTCCGGAAAAATCTACAGATTCGGTATCAGGGAGGCTCTTGTCTTCCCAATAATCCAGTGTTAAATTGTGATTTTACTGATGCTTCTAACGTTTTATTCTGTTCAATTTGACCTTCTCCCCCCCCACCCCAGAAGGGAGCATTACCCATGCATCTTTCTTCAAATCAAATAGTAACTTTATGGGTGACAGTGGCGAAACCCTAGTGACTCGTCTTTTGATATGACTTCCTATTTCAGGCCATTTGACACAGCTGTTTTAAATGACCTCCAGAGCAAGTATTTTTTTCGTTCAAGCAACGGTGTCACTGGAAGTTACCGCAAGGCAAACAGATAATACTCGTCATATGCACCGAGAAGAAGGCTATGCTAAGGATTTTCCCTCATGACTACTGGACGTTTGTGGTGTCGTGACCACACGCAGACAGGTGGACACATTAAGTGGAGCAGACTACTCGATCTTAGCTGAGGATGGGTCAATTCACTTGGAAGCTTGAAAGCAAATATTTAATTGTCCACGTCGGATACAATTGAGTTCGGAGAATCCTGAATGTGTATCACCATGTGGATAAAATGTTTTCCTGCGTTAATAGGTCTCAGGAAATCTGGTAACGCACAGCGCTCAACCAAAGGAAATATGGCTGTTTTTCTTCATACGACACAAATCATAAGAGTACTGAGAAGTTTGGGACAGACCACTAACTTTTTCTTCCATCTTGGGGCTCATGAGTAAAGCCTAGTCCCGGGATTTCCATTAGGCTCATTTCGTACGTGAGTGGCAAATTGTACCCATGTTGCAATAAGTGTTCACTTGTAACTCAACTCTGTGTTAACTGGAGATTCAACTAAAATTTATCTGAAGAATAGCAGAAACCAGAGATTCACTTGCACAGCATTTGAATCTCCAATCAACGTCGAGTTAATTTGCATATGAGTATTTGTCACCACATACGTACAGTTTGATTTCTTTGGGCACAAACACATCATCAGTGGACAGGGAAGAAATTAGCCCGAATAAACACTTATAGTAGCTTCAATGAACCAATTCACTCACCTTGGTTATTATATCTTGGTCCATACCCTGGGGGAATAATACTGGTCCAAAAACAGTGCCAAGGCAGATACTGTTCATCCGATTCTGTGACTCTAACCGAACAACTCGTGACAATAGGCGTAACAAACGTCGAAGAACGCGCTTGTTTGACGCCGGCAGTAGTTGGACAAGCAGACGGAGCGCCTTGAGCTGCTTCCCTGTTATAAGGTCAATGCGCTGATGGTCCTCAATAAGACGAAATCTTGAAACGGGACTATGGGGTGGATCGGATTCCAACACTTCGGTATCTGAAAAAGTGGATCTGACGTCCATCGTTCTGAGACCTGGACAGAGTTCATAAATAAGGGTGGGGTGAATGATTACAGTTTAGCGGAAGGGAAAAAGACTGAAAGCATAGGTTTCATTCACTATATGGGAAGAAGCTAATTCTAAGAGGGAGGAATCCTATTTTGGCGCAGGCAGAAAGTACGTTGACGGTTTGGACGGATGGCTAGCAGCATCCGAATACACACCCCTCATACGAGAAGTCTTGACGGAAAATGTGACGGATCGTCAAGTCTGAGTTTATGGGTCACACACCTCATTTTACAAAAGACTGACAGCTAGACCTGACAGATAGCCTGACGGGCTTCAGACAGCTTCCATCCAGTGTCTCATCCAACGCTGGATCTTAACTTGAGTGACGTCTATGACACCAACTGCAAAAGTCACTTCCCACTTCAAATCAGCTAGCTGTCATCATCATACCAAAGGAATCCACCCCTTCATCAGTCTATGAGAATGCCATAGATAAAACTTAAAGATGTCGAGCAGACCAAACACGTTCCTGGTAGGAGATGAAGTACACGAATAAAGTTATTGGCTGAGCAGTTGGCCTGCTGAGCCTGTAGGCACTCACATGCTGCGCTTCTCTTCCCCCCTCCATACCATCGGCTACCTTTCCAATGGGACGGATGATTTAGTTCTTAAGGATACCTCTCCAAAATCCGGTAAGCAATTGACTTTTCGGTTGTCTGAATGGCAAAGGCCAATGAACACAGTCTACAATGTGCTATTCACCCAGACGAAGCGCCAGATTCAACATCATGGGTGTATGTGCACACAGATTGACATCGATTAAATAGCTTTGTGCGTCAATCTGTTACATTAATATCAATTCCCAGTAAACACGAAGTCGAAGTCGACGAAAATGGAGGATACAGTAATTCAAAAGTAAAATAGTGGAATGGGTCTTCTTTGTCCTGCAATCTTGTCAGAGAATAAACCACTGTATGGGTTGTCAGATAAGATGAATTGCGGCGGAATTTCTGCGCCGGCTGTTCGTACGCAAATATCTTCCTCCATCGTCATCATAATCATCAGCTGTAAAAACCGCGTACTTGTCGTACAGTCGTTAAGGCGGAGTAGATAGCTGCACAAAATTAGAGACAGTAGTTGATATAATTGATGCGTAAATACAAGGTTGTCAGTGGAGTTTTCATTGGCGTTTGGAGTTGAGGGGGGGACTATGCGATAGCTTGGATGCACCAGCGCCACTGAGGGTGCGGCTGGGCCATGTCTGGTAGAGTCTGTAACCATTGACCTGCCCCGTCTCAGATTCCCCCATCCAGGGAGACGGCAATGACCAGCGCGGCTAAGGTTGCTGGTGATGGCTTTCATACTTCATTGCCAAGTCAGTGTTTGATCTCCTCTGGCTCGTTTCCACCCTTTGCGTGGTTGTGCGAAAAGATCTATTCGAGGAAGTCGGTCGACCGGCATATGTAGCACGCGACCAGGCCAGCACAACCTATGGAGAGCGACTATTGTGGGCGAGCTATTTTCTCTGAAAACCATTCGGCTTAACTGGGTTGTTCTGATGGATGTTCCCATCAGACTCCAGCAATGGTCCGAAGACATCGATGATCAAACACTGAGTTTTTGACGTCCTCGGTGCGCAGCGGCCAGGTTTCTGACCCGTATGACAATATGGAGCACACCGCAGCATTGTAAGCTGATGCCATGCCTACGCCACAGGTGACGCAACTAACGAACGTTGCTCTGGCCTTCCGAATCCGGATGGAAATATTATCTTTGGCGGGGCTACCGGGAGTTGTACAGCTGCCCAGGTAAACAAATTTGTCTACTATCTCAATCGGCTCATCCACAAGCATGGGATTAGGATTCGAGCCTATCCAGTCTTGCAGCAGCACTTTACAGTTTGCAGCTGTGAAGCGTATGCCGAATCGTGAGGCAGAATTATTTAGGTTATTCAAAACTGTTTGCATTACGACGGCGTCAGATCCAAGAAGATCTGTCTCCTTTAAACGGATTTCACCCGTATCGCCGGCTGGATTGGTGAATCAGTCACCCAGTACATTGCTATTGTCCAGCAGCTGTGTCCAGAAAAACGCACTTTCGGCCACTAAACCGAGGAGATGACCGAAGAGATGACGCAGTTAGGTCTTCTACGCAACCCCTTTCACTGTGTTCTTGTACAACAGTGGCCACTGCTGAATCTTCAACATCTGTGTAATCCACATACTTTTAACGCTTCGGTCTCAGGTTCACAATTACCTATGTTCTTCACTATCCTAGCTATTTCACGAATGTCAGGTTCGTGAAAGAAGTAATCTCTCACTCAAGAAGCCAGAGAGAGAAAGGTTATTCATAGCTTCAAAGGTGGGTAGATGGTCAATCAGCAGTCAATCAATCAAAAAGTTGATTGGAGTCTATCTGTTGGCAAGGGGAGTCCTAAGTCTCATTGTGCAAATTGATAAGGTACCGTGTATTCTGCTCGCTAGTTATTAGCTATGGTCGATACGATGTCCTTGCTTGGCACTTGTGAAGTCGTAACAGCGAGGAATGATCGGTCTGTGCTTGGTTCGCATACCGGGACCGACCGACTTTCCAGTAAATACGGATCGACTTCTGGAAGTCTTCACCGAACTATGGATTTGTTACCAAGTTTGGTCTTGCTTCAAGAGCACCGGTGAAATGAAACCATTTTACCATTGAACGTCAGATATCAAGACAAACACAGGGTTGGAACAACCTATCATTGGCCTTGCCGATCATCACAGTACACTATATTCCCTACAGAGACTTCAAGTTATTCCAGTTTTTGCGATCCGCACAATCACTTTCTCCCACCAGATGACCTCTAAACAAACACCCTTTCTCTAATACATCCAAATGATTGTGAATGAAACTTACGGGAGATAAACAATTCTACAATGCTTCCGAAAACCGGTACATCAGAATTTTGGTCAAGTCTTAGTTGGGGTCCACAGCGCAGAGTACTGCGAAATACTGCTTCCGCATTACGATCTGCCGTCAGTTCAGTGGCAATTTCTTATTTAAAATTAGGTTGAAGTAACTCTTTACACTGCATGAATTGATGCACGCGCAAATCATCCAGCAGTGAAGATTCTGACAAATGCGGGTGAATGGAACAATTAAAAGGATCCCCAGTGCCCAACCGTTCCTCTGAATTTGACGTGTACACAAGGTCCCCATGGTCAAACCCGCATACAAAAAACGAACTATTATGCATCAGGTGGTCGTTGGTGTAAACACTACTTTCATGCCCCCCGGGCCGATGGCTGTCCCTGCTGTACAACTCATGTCTCAGTCTGGTTGAATGGAATGTCGATTTTTTGCGTATGATTAGCATTAACCCCGTGCCCCATAAATTCCCAAAACCGATCTTATTGAGTTTTGTCCTATCTATAGACAGGTGAGTGACTGTCAGTCTGACCAAGTATGTGAGCTCACTCTATTCAATGGTTATGGAGGGGCGGGCGCTAGGGCCTGGAGGGCCATAGATTTGTGAATCCTCTGAGCGACGCAAATAGACACGACTTTGTGCGTGTGTATATGTTCAGCTGGCTCTGATGACACTAAAAGTGCAAACATCACTACAACCTCCGTGGAAAATCCTAGTTTGCCAGTTGACAGACAAGATAGATGGCCCACTGCACTTTATCTGATTGAACTTAGCGCACCCAGAAGTTAACGTGTTTGTACCTGCTAACTCCGTGTGCGTGTGTTATATGGTGTTTTCCGTTCTATATTTAGTGACCCACAGCTGTTGAGTCTGTTTTGTGAGACCTCTGTTTCCCATTCAGACAGCGTGCCAAAAGTGACAAGCCATGGGTTTCGTAGAAGTGGGAGTGGTTTGGTCGACCCAAAAAGTGCTCTAGTTTTAACTTGTGGTAACAGCGTTTCACGGGGCTTTACGCTGATCTGCCAAGGCTATAACGCAGAGTCGAATTTAGTTGTGGAACGCTGTGTACAAAGTGTTATTCAGGCCTCTAAAAAGGAGACGAGAATGAGCTGGGCTCGAGGAACCCAAGAGACTGATTAGGTGCGAATTTGTGGTCACAGAACAGCCTGCAGAAAGACAATCCACCTGTCAATATTGTGCACCCACGTTACCCAGATGCAGCATGTATGAAGTTACCTGAGCTGCAAGTGTTGTGCAACATGGGAGTTCACCAATTAGGCTACACAGGTGATCCAGCGCCAGCGGTGCGAGCCCTCCTCGAACAAGTCGGTGACATGAAACTGAAATTTCCGCTGTTTAAGACGGACGAAAGCGTCGATTTGAACCTTTGTAATGAACTTCAGTGGTTTGTGCAAAAAAGTTGCACATCAGTCATTTTGGTAGAGCTTACAATTCTAATTTATCCTCCACCGCTAGACCTAATGTAGCTTAGAGATAGAAGATTATTCCAAAACACAAGTTCCACAATTAAGTACAGTTCGGATAAGAAGCTTACCTGAAACTGAAATAAACAGAGGCATCAAGCGGTCCGTAAGCAGTGGGGAGGGGAGATGTCCAAGCACCGACTTCAAAGCAGCTGCCAAGTCATGCACACTGTAGCTCTCGCAAAGTAAACACGCAGTATCAAATGATGGCTGAAAGATGGCTTCCTGAAGCTGACGTTTTCTGACCAAGTGTCCGGCTTTGCGGAAAATGCCTTCGGTTGAACAAACTGGATAAAAGGACAAATCGAACAGTTGACCTGGTTTGTTACTATCAAACATACAATATCAAACAAACAAACAAACAGCAAACATATGTTTGCTGAAGTCAGCACAACCGAATTCCCCATTAAGCTGAACAACTGTCCGTGCATTGCTACTCATTTCATCATTGACGAGATAACGGGGCCAACACTAGGCGATCTTAAAAACCGTGGTGTTCGAATAGATGTTTACGACAACCTTATGGATCTGAAATACACGGACGACAGCATTCTCGTCTTCAGAGACGAGATAATGGTTCAAGTGTTTTTGGATGAACTGATCGAAGTCATCCGGTCCTTTGACATGTGCTTTGCACCTACAAAATGTAAGGTCATGCAGCCGGATATGCGGTCACTGAGCCCGTCACTTACAGTCTAGGGGGAGGCCACCGAGGTGGTGAAACGTTTTAGCTATAATGGAATTTGCTTAACTTCCGACATTAGTTTGACGGACGGGTTCAATGCACGAATCTTGCAGGGTCGGACAGCGTTTGCTAAGTTTAGTCACTGATGGTGGCAAAGCGTTAATCCCTTAATCTCAAAGATGCGTATCAGACTTTAAGACATTGTTTTATTGTGTGTTTATGAGGCGCCTGCGGGCAGAGGAACAGAAATGCATTCAGGCCTTCGATAACCGCCGTCTGAGAACCCTAATTCGTGTAGGCTGGTGCGTTCATGCTCTCAGTTTCTTTCCAGATTGTCTGACTGAGCGGTTGGAGGTGTAGGCACCTTAGAATGCTTGACATAGGGCAACACCAGGTCCCCTCCCTCATCCACTTTTTCTCTTCTTTTCACTCTAGGACTTTTAATACCTTATATATATATATATATATAGACGAGCTTTATGGTTGTACGGCAGTGAAGCGTCAGTGTCAACATTGATGTTGCTGTCTTTGATGATGATCATGATGATGATGTAGGCTGGTGCCAACCAGTGTGCAACCAGCTGATTAGAAATCGGATGTTCGGCTGTGCAACAGAGGTTTCAGTAGAAGAATGTGTCCAGTACCAAAAGCCTTGATGGTTTGGGCATGCTCTCCGCTTGGGAATCGTCGTTTGCTGAAAGCAGTGCTGTTTTTCGTGCCCAATTCAGAGTGGAGCAAACGGAGCGGTGGTCAGCCTTTGACCTCGTAGTATGAAAGGGAGTATGAAAGGGACTACGAAAAGTCTGTGTCTCCACAATACGGCTTTGAAATAAATTATAGCTGTACAGAACTAAGAAATTAGTGTTGAATGTTGGTGTTGTACGAAGATAATAATGATGATCATTATGCATTTAGAAACACAATGATTAGGTGATTGCATGCACTAGACTGATGTTGACTAACTTTCACATACGTATCAGTCAGGTAGCCTAAGATGTCAAGTTTGGGGTTTAAATGAATGAACGGCAGGTGCACTGTTCCATGCGGATTAGCTGGGTGCATGCATCCGTGAACTGGAGCGAATACTCCTTAAATGATACCAACATCTGTCTTTTGCGGTTACCAAGCTCTGAATCCATGACCAGCAAGCCGAAATTTATCAGGCCTTCAAAAGCTTTTGTTTGTACCATGAGTCACGTAATCTGGTTGCAAAGATTTAATCGCTAGTCGAAATGACCTCCTCAGTGATTCGTCGTGAAGCGCAGTGTGGCAGTGTTCTAGTAGATATGCAGGCCACAATTCTTCACTTCATAATGCACTGATGATCTCGATTGATGTCGAAAAATTTGGGACCACACTTTCCAGCTCCGTGAACGAATCCACTCTACCATCCACACTGCCTGAACTACCAACGTTCTGCTCAGTAGCACGCTAGAAAAACACTTATTTCTACATGGTTAAAAATGATTTAGATTAAAAAGTAAGAGGCGCTTCTAACTACTGTGTTCGGCTGATATCCAGATCAGAATGTGCCTAATTGCACGAAATATACCATTTTGTGAAGTACTTGGAAAACCAAGCCAGTAACCGATTGCTAGTTCTCAGGTTTTGAACAGACATTCTCCAGTTGATTCCAGCCACTTTGTGTCGATTGTGAAATGGGTTCAATGTCAATAAGTTGCCAAGGCTTATTAATCACCGATTGGCCAACGGCGAATGTTGAAATCAATCAGGCGACATTGTCATATCCTTCCCAAAATCTAGAATGTTTCAAATCAGACTACTTCCGAATATATTACAAGAATTAGCTGTCAGCACTGAGCTCCAAATGACCTGATGCGTGGGCGGACACCTTCGGCCCTCTACAGAGTAGAAAAATAGGCCTGTTTTTTTTATGCATTTGCCCACCAATCTTCCTCTAAGGTTTGTTTAGTCTCCCGAACTCAACCCTACATTGGATACCAGACGAAGTGGATAGGATTTCACACAGTAACCGAGCCCTCGAAACAGCCCGGCTGGAGTTCAAGTGATCATTCTTGTGTCGTGTTGGTAACCTGCCAAGATATGGCATACAAACGGTCCAAGTATGGACGGAGCTAAAGTTTCAGCTGGTTGTGTTGCCTTACGTTGTGTACGGCTGAAATGATAAGCCATAAGAAAGCTGTTCCCCTAATATCACCTTGATGCTGCGTTATGTAGAAATGAGTGTAGTTCCAGAACTACAAGTACCTTGCTTTTGGCTGACTTGCCTGGGGTATCATAGACTTTTTTGCCCTCTTCCACCGAGCATTAAGTCATTACTGTATCCTAATACTACTGATGTCTTCGGGATAGTTCAGAACAACATGATCACCAATAGCGATCAAAGAGGAGAACCGGGATAGTTCAGAACAACATGATCACCAATAACGATCGAAGAGGAGAACTACACATCCGGGTGCATCATAATGTTTTGGAAAGAACAAACAGATCGAAAAGTCCAAATTAGGACCATAACGGCGGATAAATCACTAACGAGTGCTCACCTTCATCTGTATCAAGAAGTTCGATCAGGTTGATTATGTTATCAGAAACCGTTCCGGAAATGGCCTCGGATTTTAATTGCTCTACAGACGAAAAATCGGAGAGGATAAATGTAGTTCATGTTAGGAAACAAACAATGAGGGGAATGCATACCAAATACTCATTAATGATCACTGATCGTTGGGGAGTGCCTAGTCAAACCTAACAAGAGCTAGGTATCGAATCGACCAATAATCACTAGTATAATTTTCCGCTTTTGTAGTTTAACTGTTGTTCTACTATAAGGCGCAGTATGCCTTATAGTCTGGGGGAGGCTTTCACTGAGTTCACAACATCAAGTGGTGTCAAGCAGTGCTGTCCTCTCTCACCATTCCTCTTCAACTTCGTCATTAATATGATTATGGAAAACTCACAACCAGTATCTAACGCCTGTGGGGTCGAAGTGCTCCAGGGGCGTTCGCTCACAGATATGGAGTACGCAGACGGCATAGCTCTTCTTGGATCTGAACCCGTGGTAATGCAAACAATATTAAATAATTTAATAATTCCGCCTCACTGTTTGGCATGTGCCTCACAGCTGCAAACTCTGAAGTGCTGCTGCAAGAGTGGGTGGGCTCGGAACCTAACGCTAAGTTTCCGGATGAGTCGATTAGGGTAGTAGACAAGGTTGCCCACTTAGGCAGCTGTATTAGTCCCGGTGGTGCCGCCAAAGATGATATTTCCATCCGGATTCGGAAAGCCAGGACAACAATCGTGAACCTGCATCACCTGTGACGTAGGCATGACATCAGCTTTGGTCATTGCCGTCTCTTTAGATGGGGACCCTGAGACGGGACATGTCAGTGGTTAGATACTGTCGCTGTACTTATCAGAAAAATATTTTGGGTCTAAATATGCAAAGTGCAAGCGTAGTAATATTTACTTAACCCCCTCTCAACCCCAAACGCCAATGAAAACTCCACTGACACCCCCTGTATTTACGCATAAATTATATCAACTGCTGCCTCTAATTTTGTGCAGCTATCAACCCACCTTCCCAAATCATCGGCGAACGAAGCTGTGGCAGCCTTAACGACTCTAAAACAAGTACATGGTTTTTACAGCTGATGATTATGATGTTCTATTACGAATATATTGAGAGAATACTGATTCCGTCCACACAAGGTACGTTTCGTTGGATCTGAGTGTGTTCCGCCTTTGTGAAAAAAATCTTCCAGCTGTAACACCCTTTTTGTGCCTAGCTTACATACCACCCGAGGGCTAGGACACTGCCAAGTTGCTCATGCCTGAACAGTATTATCCTGTGTAGGATGCTACTGTTTGTTCTCAGTGTAAGCAAGTGAACCCCCTTCCGTGATAGTTCCACACTTATTCTTTGAACGATAACTGGAAAAGATTTTTTCGAATCTGCAGCGCTGTGTTTCTTCCACATCAGGTTCTTTGATGTAAGCAGTTTCTCCCAATTTTTAATACCGATTTCACGCGTATTTGTGCACTAAACGCAGGTATCTCAAAGTGTGGAATTCCTTATGTGAGCAGCCAACTATACATAGCATGAGATAAAAGGCATGTGTTTTCAGGTGGACTTGAACCACCGTCCTCCTTTTTACTGGTCTGGTGTTCTACAAACGGACAAAAATATAGATGGTTTATAGATCCACAAACTTTGTTTATTGTATGCTGGCAAGAAATCTTTCCGCCAAACTTTGCTCTCTGATGACTTCAATATTACGTTTTTGTGTCCCGCGTAGCATGAATTCATCGTATTAAACCGTAATACAATATTTTAGGTTACGTAGAGAATAGAAGGTACACAACAATTCTCTCAGCAAAAACCTCTCTGAAGGGCGGCGACTCTTCAGGAGAGTCAATGGCAAGTAATTATCGTCAAAATTCTAAAGGAGTTGGTGTATAAAGATAGGCTACTCACCAATTCCTTAAGTTCTGCTCTTTCGTTCCATATAAAAAAACCTTACTTCGAAGGAAGATATTCAATCTGACCATTCATTACAACACAGAAAGTTTCCACGTTTTAAAAGCTAAATGGCAATTGCGAAGCACCTTATTGAAAGGTCTTTATATTTTGTTCTTATCTCTGGAAAAGATCATCAGAATAGATTATCAGGACAGGGGTCACCAGCCAATTCGATGCCGGGGAGAGATCCGCATCGGCAAAATGGCATTCCGCGGACTTATCCACTCGGGCGTCCAGAGCACAAACCAACCCACCGATGACTTACAAGTAACGGGTATCTGGTCAGCCGAGCTAAATACTGACCAAACAAACAAAATGCTTGCTCCGTACTAAGCTTCTTGCATGCTTACGAGGAAATCAAGCTAGCACTTGTGGATGTTTCGTTTCATAAACTTTAACTGAATGTGAAAAACTGCTGAACATCATTACTGTCGGATCAAAAATTAAGTAGACTGCTGCAACTTGTTTTCGTGAGTACACATTCCTCGGTCAGGGTCTAAACGCTCCGCAGAAACGAAGGTTTGCACTTAACACTGCATAAGCATTTGGTTCAAGGGGATAACTCCAAGGCTGTTTTCGCATAGGCTTGACCGTCATACACCAAGCCATTAACACACTGTAGTAAACTCGCCCGTTGGGATTCAGTCTCCCCGTAGACGGGACTATGCGTTCCCCATGGCTGTGGAATACGTTACCTGTTCCACAGCTTAAGTTGCTGAATGTTGAAAACGGTGAAACAACGGATCTAAGTTGACTTTCTCTAGATACCGATCTAACGCTTGCTTCCGTCTGTGAGCTGACTTGTTGCCGTATATATCTGGGACGTATGTGGACCTCAGTGGTACGTTTAATGCTGAGGCAATGTAGCCGATAACACCAGTCAGCGTGCAGCATTCGACTTAAGGATAATTCGAGTGGGGAATGTACATTAGTTCGCAGAAAAGATGGAAGAAGACTTAGAATTATGTAAGCTGACAGTATCATCCGCCCTTCTAACACAGTCAATGGGATCATATTCTTGCAGCAGTACAGAATGCAATGTATGACCCGGTGAATGATTTGTGACATGTTCGTCACCAAAGCCTCACTAAGACAACCTAATCGCACCTCTTGTACAGTTTGCTCTCATTATGCAACCACCTCCGTTTTGGGCATTGTCCGTAAGCAAACGTGTCAATAAAATGAATCTGATCAAGTAACATGCATTAAACGACTGATGGACTTCTGCCATTCGGAATGACAGAACCAATTTTCAATACCTAAAATTACTAAATACCTTAAAAATTTTAGGGAAGTCAGTAAAAGGTGTCTTTCTCCGTTTTCTCCTGGAAGTTGAGTAAAATTTGGGGCATCCTGGTAACGAGGTCCTGACACTCCAGTCTTCAAAGAGGCGCACTATGGCACAAGCTTGTTTATGCTGAGTTTGATCGCGGATTGTTTCAGTACTTAACTGACCGTCAAATTCATTGTTCTTGTTGAAGTCCCATCAAACGATATAGCTCGTTCTCCTGCAATGGACACCTTACCAGTAACGAGTCCCCTGAGGTGCTTGTACGTTGCAGCTTCAGCTCTTGAGCATGCATGCATAAACCATTAGTGGTTACATGATCCATGCAGCCTCAGTCTCATAGTACTGTTAAAACTCTCCGAAAATTGGTTCAGTTGCTGGTGTAACAGCAAATTAATTGACTTTGGGTGGAGTAACCTGAGGGAGTCTGTAGGATTGCTTATGGGGCCAACAGATCGGTTAACTTAAGGCTGTCAGATGCAGTGAGACGTATACGTTAACGCCATTGGACCTCTAGATGGACGCCTGATAACTTGCGGCTGTCTGTTGTTTCGGCCAAGTCGTACATCCACGCTCACTGCAGTCGCACGCGTCACTGGATATCCAACGCTGCTAGTTTGTTACAGCCCTATATATTTTGCTGTGGTGAACCACAGCCCAAGTTTACTTGTTCGTTCGTCAAACAACCGGCACAGCCGTTATGCAGGTATTCCGGGTGCCGAATGTCAAGTGCAAAACCGCTGCAACGGATATGTTGGTGCGGAAACTTGTTGGCAGCGGTAAGTGAGGATGCCATTAGGACAAACACCAATACAACAAGGTTTAATGTATCAGTAAAACTAATTCGGCGTTGTTTTCATAGATGCTCCGCAGCTGGAATTTCATGTTATTGTTTTAATTCCGAGCCTCAACCCTCAATCAAATAGTTTAGCAACCTAAAGTTGTGAACGAAGCACGTCAGTTGCTATTATCGGCACACCAAAAACTCAAAAACTACCGATGGGGTTGGAGACCGGGGTAACCTGACACAAATTGGATATCCGAAAGTCATACGTCTGTTTCAACACGAGTAACTGGACTTATGGTTTATGGTACAATTGTGTGATGAACTAAGACCTAGCAATTCTCTGTGACAAAGTAGACTGTAATAAATGGAGCACTGATATCACAATGTTGAGCTTATAGTTTGTCCGAACATCTTAGTAGAAGCACCTGATTTCAGGTGCTTCATTCGTTTGTCAGAGGCATACACCCGTGTGTAAGATTCCAAAAGAAGAATGTCACTTGCTATCCTAGCTTACGCATCTCACAGTCCCATGTATGTTGCGGTCTCTTCAAAGGAAAAAGTTTCACGGAAGTGGAAATTGGAAAAATCTTCGAGGTAGATAAAACTTGCTTCAACACAGATGTACACCAACATGACATGACCACTGCTGTGTCGATATTCAGTTTTGGATGAATAGACTCCAACATGTGCTCAGGATGAAGAGTTCAATCTCAGCAACAGAATGTTTGTTCACAGGTGTGTGGAGCTGATTAATAGTGTGCTGATTCACACGACAATACTGAGTAAGCTGTCAGCTGTTTGTGGACTTAATTTATCGCAACGAGATTCGGATGTTGTCATGCTACTTCCGTGTGAGTACAACAAGTGAGCCATGAGTTGTCGTTGTCGATACTGTGGGACTTCATCAATGAGTTAGCCAACACCTTTCTGGAACATCCGAGTGAGTGGGAGTTTCTAATCCCCACCCCCTAGGCCTTTATACTTTGTTCACCCGAGCATGTAAAACGGCAGACAATAGAAACTATGAATGTAGGATGACATGACAACCTCATTTGATCACATTCCTTAATGATGGAACGATGGTTGTCTCGATAATCAACTGTCTGGTTGTGCAGGCGTGTCACTCCATCTATTGACAACCTATCATACCGTTTGAACCGCCCGTCCACCAACTATCGACTTGACCTCTGTAGTAGCAAATATTAGTGAAGGCTACATTCGACTGAAAGAGGAGACAGGTTAATATAAACTCCCGCTACAATAGGGGCGACAAATGATCAGTTGCCAAATCCCGAGACAAACCTGTTCGAACAGGTGCAAAATAATGAGGGCTACAACTCATTGCACCTTCCACTTTCGGTGCTCGTGCATGCTTTGTCTCCCGAGTCACCTTTAGTACACTGTACAGTCACAGCCATCCTGGAACTGGTACACCCTGCTATCCAACACGAGTGCCCTACATTTCAGTCTGTCCCAATTTCGCGTCGTAGTCATTGTCTTATCAGACCGAGACAACCCATGCGGTTGCTTGCTTTGTCTACGCTCGCACTCACGGGGGTACTACGCAGTCGGTTCACTCAGCCAACTCTGCATCGGGTAGGGTTACAATCTTAGTGCCCGGAGTGACAAATGTCGGGCGGGTGCATGCAAATGAGGCAGGCAAATTTGCTATTTTTCTTTTACAAAAATGAAGAACCAACGAGTGTTCTGGGTGAATTCATTAAGGAAGTGTATGGGGTTAAAATGAGTTTTTTCTGGGTCGGGTCGAAGGCATCAGGTTGGGACATTGTAAACCGCTGCTAAATATATGCTAAAATGAACAAACTACAACGGACTGACAGCTTATATGGAGCCCATGCAAAAAGTTAATAGCACACTGTCGCCTTCAGTCTAAAAAAACAACCGCACTAAACTGATCATCACAAATGAACATGCCAAACTAATGTTCCGAAAACTTCGAGTCAAATAATGAGGAACTTTTAGAATATGGAACAATCAGTAGCTTGTAATGAGGTTACCCTGATGAGAGAAGGTGACGCTGTATCAGAAGAGGTCGGTAATCGTCGCCCAGTTACTGTGACAAACGAACAAAAGGTTATATTTCAACGTACTTTTGCATGTATGATGAACAGACTAGGAATTAACATTAGCAATTTATTTACTGTGTTGTGCAGCCTATTTATCCACTGAGTAATCCAGCTTCTTAGTATCACAATACAAGAACTAAATGCACCGGTCGCGCTTCTGTAGCTGCATCGGATACGCGGTGTTCGGTGGAATAAAAGTTGGGTAAGGTAAGGAATGAAGGTACGAAACTCGCATTGGGAAAATTCGCGGAATGTGTGAAAAGAACGGATGCAGACGAAAAAGCCGGTGTCCAGGTGAGGAAGCAGAGGTGTTGACTAGGGTAACACTCATTCGGATACGCCATTAGCTATAACAAGTTGAGATTTCTCCCTTCAAACGTGTGTTGTTAACCCAAAGCAAGGCAGATTTGACTGATGGCAGAATATGAAAATCTTGTGATATGTCAACATGTAACCCCACTAGATGTCTTGGCATCTTGATAATTAATTTTATAAATCGATGACGTAACGTCCAAGCCGGAGTAATTTTGGTTCAGGCTAGTAGACTCATTCGTTTGAACTTAGCTAAGTAAATAGTATCGTACGAAACCCTTGTGCTAAGGTATGCCGTATCGATGTTACTCAGACCTGATGGAAAGACTATTCACTGCGGTCTGAAGATGACATTCGGCAGACAAAAGCGATAGCCATTTTGTTGTCCATCACACACTGTTCACCGAAAATGTATCGCTGATCAGGCGGAGGAAACCCCACTTTTGATCCTTGCCTTTTAGGTTAGAACTTCGGGACACGCGTCAAGGCGATGCATCGTCTCTCCACAGCAAAATCTAAACGCACGCATCAGTAGGAACATTTCGTGTGGACTCTGGCGAAATCCCAAAGCGACTAGAGTAGTGTAATATCGGACCTTTGCAAATGATCAGATAAAGTCAACAAAACTGCGCCTACAGAAAGCCTCATGGATGACTAAGATCAAACAGCAACTCAAGTTGAGGCAACGTTGGAGTGGTTTTCAGATTTTACAACAAGAACACAAGATCGATACAAAAGCCTGTTAAATTGCAGCGAGCGACACCGGCATGATGATCTGCAGCATTTTACTGACGGTAAGGGAGAGAATTCACACATAGTTGAAGGTGGCAGTTCCAGGATTCTGACATAGCATAGGTCCGGAACTCCAGAATGCCTACTTTCATTCCAGGACAGAGTATGCTGACGTCAAAGTCACACGTCCCAGTCTCGCCACAGTGTGTGATCTGACAGTCCGACCATGTGGACATTCCGGAGCCCCAAAAAGTACCCGTGGTAGTCGAACAGGGCTTGAAAGCTTATGCATCCTATGTACAATAATCTGGCTTCAGCGGTAGATTGTGTCTATGTTTTACCCGAGTGTAACCGGTTAGGTAATCAGCTGTGAATCTTTCCGTGTTTAAAGAGATAACAAGCATTTTAGTCCCACCAATGAGGCTCCTATAGGACTCTAGAAGGGCTTCACAGGAATAGTGAACGGTGAGGCATTGATGACATACTATTCAGGACCGCATGAAAGTTGCTTCCTTCGGCCGTCACAACAGATAATAGTCGCAAGAAATTGTTTACGAATTCTGCATTTGGAAATATGATCGTTATCTAAACGAAATGGGACTATAAGGACGCTTAATTCTGAAGGATGCCAAATTCATTACTTAACAAGCCAACAAACACGGTATGATTGTGTGAGATACTCAACCAAGCACTGTGTACTTGAATGCGGCGGAATCGGTCAATACAGACAACTGAATGCACTGCTCACTCGACGTTCTCAGTCACACACCTTCTTCCTCAGGCCCTAGAGGATAACACACTTGTTTAGGGTCGGACAATCTGGTAGTACCTCATCCTTCGCTTTTCCGGAAACATTTGCGGATTTGACCATTTTTATTCAGACGAAACAACCAAAATTGTAGCTTGCCCTAGCGCAATATTTACTTCCTACCATTTCCAGACATCAAGTAGTACAATGAAGGTCGAGATTGGACTTACGTGGATTGACTCTGGACCCGGCCAGTAACCGTTTCAGTGCTGACTTCGGTGTATAATCCTGTGTGGACGAAACACGTTGATCGAACAAATTCCACGGGATATCGATGAGGAAGGACAAGTGTACCATGCAGAGCTCCTGAAATCGATGGCTGAATCTATCACGGAAGTCGCGAATTATGTTATCCTCCGCAACACTTTGACGTAGACGCGTCGCGTACTCCTGGACTATATTCTATAATAGAACATTTGGACTTCATCTCCAGGGTAAATTCACGCTTACTCTCGCAGTCGTCATTAGCGTACAAGGAAGTAGTTACGACTTATTCCACTGCTGTGGAATATGCCTTTTCAAATTGTAAGCTGCTCAGAACGATCGATACTACGCACTACACGCCAACATAAAGGGCAACTACGCTGTCAAATGAACTAAGGCTTTGCCCGCGTTGACGAGCCAGGCGCAAACCTGTGACTCACACTAGACGGATAATTCTGATTGGTTAGGACTATATTCACTTGCGGTAGGATGCCACTGGCCTGTCATGTACATTTCGCCTGAACTAGCGCGCAAATCGCGACGTAGGGGTGGGGTTGGGCTAACACATTTAAACCCGTTGACCCAGTTGGCCTCGTGGATGGAACCTATGAGAAAATAAAGACGCCAGTTGTCTGGTTCTCGTCTGTCCCAGCCATTAATTATTCCCCGGTTCTGTTCGTGCCTAAACAGAATCGCAGTGTGGAGAGATCGACGAGACAGATGTTCGCAAAAGTACCTGCATAAAATTAGTCTGTATCGCTCACTTCACCAAAAATCGCACTGCGTAGTTCAGTTGGTCACGAGTAAAAAGTTACTGCAGCACTATAGAACGAATACAGCACATACAGTGGTGACTAGTGTTTCAGCCTTTCGGAAACGTGAAAGGTGTGATCATCGCGAAAATCGTTTACAACAACCTAGTCCTGTTTAGAAGTAGTCAGGTGGATAGTTCAGGTCGGCCAACTGACTCCGGTTGGAAGATTCCACAACTTACCACAACACCACTCAGACACGAATCACCAATTTACGAGGTTGATGAAGTGAACTGCAGCATTCTCAACATCATCAACCCTCCAGAGTGACCTTTTCCGATTTGTCCCATCAGAATTCTCTAGAGATCACTTCAGTCTGATATATTTAACTCCATGAGGCTTCTTTCCCTGGATGTTGTATTTTGCTTCGATTTCTTTTTACACTGTCAACCAGAACAACATTACTTCTAAAGGTGAGAGTTGCGTTTACCTCTCATGCTAGACAGAACTTGTGTGTCAATTTACAAGGCCTCCGCCAGCTTCAGCTACATTTACCCTCCACATTGGAACAGCTTTCCAACGGTGAATCGTTTAAGACGATTTATAGCAACCAAAAATATTGAATAAATCGTTAAAATTTAAGCTTCCCCTAACTGTAACTCTAAGCCTCAAATACGATTGGAGCTATGGAGTGAAGATATGGTCAGTCGTGAAAAACAATCTACTTCGCTTTCCGTCTCGATTATAACTCACCACATATGTGTATCAGGATAAGTCCTGGCTAACATATTTCCGAGGAGGGTCGCAACCTCAAGCAGTCGTTGATACTAACTAGAAGATGTGGTCAATGTAAATGGGGTGTACACAGAATTTGAGATTTTCCTAACAGACAGATTTCATCAAGCAACTAAATCATGTTTGTTATTTTATAAAATGCCTTCAATTGGCTAAAAATCTAAAAATACACACGCTAGCAGTCTGAATATGCTTATCCAAAATATAGGATGCCTATCGTTTTGGTGGACCGAAGAAGTGAGTGATTAACGGAAGACATGAATACTCAAGCAATACAATACAAGCAATATAATACACCCCGCTAATTAGACGAGGACACTCGGAGTGTCTACCGGAGGCGAGTGGTTTCTCCACCTTCAGACGGCTTACCGATTGATCGGCCTAGGAATTCAAACGTACACGTAACAACTGTCTTCCAACTTATTCAGCAACTTAGTCATACTATCGACCAAGTAACCGTTTGCTGGGACTAACGTTTTAATTTTGAATTCTGTTTCCAAATGTGACAATCCTGAGAAACACATGCGATAATCGTTCAACTGGCGTCTCGTGTGCCTACCAGAATTTGGAATTTGGTGTCGCAAACAACAGTGAAACGACTTGCGCGTTCATGATTAAATGCTTTCCGGTTTTCTGCGGTGACTGCACGGACGGAATCAACATGACGGTGGAAAACGTAAACTTTAAAATAACACCACCGTAATGTATGCGGTGTACAGTTTTCTGCAGTGGACAGACCTTGAATGGTTAATTCAGAGAGGTAAAAATTGAAGAGTTTATGTTACTTCCTGCATAGATTTTTTCCTGATTTAATACCCAAGTTCATTATATAGAAATCACAAATCAACAAATCAGCTTTAAGTTGATGCCTACCAGACAGTAGACAGTTCAGTCATAATGACCTTACCTGGATCGATCAAAACAGACCAGTTCAGGGATGTTTTCAGATGGTAATTTTGTTGTGTATCCGAACGATCCATTCTCCTCTAAATCCTCTAAATTTCCGCCAATTCATCCTTCAATGATGAGGAAACATTTGAAACTCCATTGCCAAGCCTGGTGAACAGAGCAACAACCGATAAAGCCATTTGAGCTACAACACTGCATGCGGACGTACTTCACAGATACCTTTGAATGTAGGTCCGTAACGAGGGGATCTTCAGTGAACCCTTCTGTTCCAATCGCATAAGTGGGTTTGACAATAAGTGAGCGATTCGGACAACAGGCTTTTAGCTGATTAACGTCTAAGGTACCAGCATATCGAACTTGGTTGAGTTGTTTGGCAGCAGAACCATAGATACTTATCCAGAAACACCTCGCTGGAAGCACTGGAGGCAAGTGGTCCCAACTATGGTCGCATTCAGTACTCCACCAACAGATACGTATTTAGATTTTGGCAATATGCAACCTAATAACAACGAAAGAAATCTGGAATATTGCTGATATGCATAGCGTGTGGGACAACTTGTATTAGACCGAAATAGTAGACGACCTCAGTGTTCCGAAAAAAAGCAAGCTGGACAAACAGTGAGCGCCTGGCTCATCTCAATAAGGTGAAGCATGCACGTCTACAATCCTTTTTTGGGCAATGTTCAGTCAATACTTTATTTTTACGACGCGCTTAAACTAAACATTTGACTTTCCGGCGGGACTGCTAGGGGTTAACACGGTTTGCAGTTTGGAAATCCCATAAAAACAATACGACCGGAGCACCTGGTTGTGTCTGAAGACATAAATACCAGGCCACTCGCACCAATTAGCTTAGTGTAAACTACAGACAGGGGGGCTTGGTTTGTTCAGCGGATGCAGGTCGCATCCGGCGCAAGACCAGAATACAAAGACATGCTTGGACAGCAACAATAACAATGGTAACCATGAGGCTGACACTGTGTTTGCTTATTACAGTTCTTTCTACACAGTTACTTCGAATCAGGCCGAAAGACAAATGGATCCAGAACACACAGATGGCTGGGTACTCACCAACGCCTTAGAAACCATCATGTTTGGCTAGCTGTGGATCAATTAGCCCGTTTCTTGTCCAGACACACTGATCGTACTGTCTGAATGCCCGAATCCTTTGTATCACAAAGTCACATCCTGACTGCAGACATGAGAACTAACCTAGACTGCAGTCGCTTGCCACAAGTGTCAAATCCATTTTAGCCACAACGTTTGATGGCCCCGTGTCGTGGCGAATCCGTACACCAATTAGTTAGAATCAAATCCGATTTTCAAGGTCACGTAACAGAGCAATGAGCGGAACAGGTTGCTAACCCGTACACAGGCATAAGCTTTGTACTCTTACCGTATGTAGGCGAGAATATACATATATTCTACCGGGATACCTCTTGGATAAAAGTTAAACGTGCGCCTAATCGATTGGGAAACTTTTGAAGTCAGATCACCGCTTCAGTGAGGACTCAGTATATTCTGAGGTGGGCCGATTTGGTCACTCAAAAACTGCGGCAATTTTTTGTAGCAACTGTTAAACCATTACAGTAGTTTCGAGTCAAATGAACCAGTGATGGAAGGTGCGTCCCAGGCAATAAGTGAGCGCTGATCTTCCACATGTCATTAAAATGTCGAAAATGGTCAGTATAAGCCGTCAGTAGCAATGGTTTTAGTGTTTATTTAGCGGAGACATTTCCTTCGAACGACAACCCCTATTAAAGATTATACAACCCCTGTGCTATTGACCACAGCATGCATTTCACGAAAAATGCAATGGGATCTTCCCCACTGATATGGGCATGAAGGTGGTTCGCACGCTTTTACGGTAGTTCGAACACACTTGATTGTTTACCTCAATTCGCCACATCAATGAAGGCCTACTGAGTGCCATTTAGCGTGTGCTTTTGAGCCTTTGACCCTGAAAGACGCCCAAGCATATCCATCGTGTTTCTGACTACCGGTTAACTGTATCTTACCATGCAAGGTCACAGCGGCAGTAGATAGCAGACCGACATAGTGTAAGTTAAAGGCGACCGTCCAGCTTATCGAACTCAAAATCCTTGTCACTCGACTGTATGAGCGAGTGTTCAGCTGATCTGATGACCATTGGTTAAGTTGGTTACACATTTTGTAGATCTTTGTCCTTTTCAGTTTAGTCACAGCCCGTTCCTCTGACACGGAAGTATGAAAAATCAATATAATCCACCCAGTAAGTTGAATGAACATGCGGGCAGGATATGCATCGTTTGTATCGACAATAACGGAAAGCAACCAAAGTTAACTTCCAAGCTCCTGTCTTTCAGCTGTCTTATCAGTGCAAGTTCCACTGAGTAGACCGTACGAATAGTACTCACACAACATACAATCGATGCGGCAATAGTTCTCATACTTACAGCTCATAGGCTTCATTCAAGCTTCCACTGGATTGTGCTTAAATGTGCGAACGATAACGCCGTTAAACAGTCATTCCTCAGCTTCAAGGTTCAGAAAAATACCTGCTCGAAAGTTAAGTAGGCAGCTAGGATGATACGATGATCTGGCACATCAGGCGATTAGTAAAATACCAGTCAAACCCGGAGGTATACACAACTGCGAAGATTTTAGCTTTTTGAGTGTTTCACTAAATGGATTTAAAACGGATTTAACATTTTTTATCTGTAGCTCTGTTACAGTTTATTTGCTTCGGGGCAGTTATTCCGGGGAAGTTCACTGTGAGGCACTGGTCCTGATAGCTGCAATTTGTCCGAGGCAGCCACCAGAGTCATGCACTTTTCTTAGTAAACAGATCCTTTTCTGAAAGTATTAAACGATAAGTAGGTGAGCCATTCCCAAAACTAACAGAGGACTGATATAACCGCGCATTATGGTAGGGATGTGATACGAAGGTTTAGGCCCCAATACACACGCAACTGTGACATGAAAACATTAGTTGCAGTTTAGCGTTTACGAATGATCGTTGTAAGCACCTGTGTCTTTCTTCCCTGCTGAAACTTCCTCAAATCAGACGACAACGAGGGCCAGTCATTGGAGGAAATTTCACCACATGAGAGCCTGTCAGTTTACTACGGTGTGGTCGGCAAACCGAATTGGGATGAGATAATCATGCCTAGCTAAGATCAACCATTAATCCCCCATGCGTCTGACAAACCACACGGGCAGATCATTGAAAAATCACACCCAGCTCGAGGGTTTCCGTGTCCCTTTTTCATCCCATGCCGTGGACAGCCAATCATAACGCGTGCACCTTGACGGTGGCATAAGCCGGTAATTGCCGGTAGACTGTCTGCACACGTTGAAACACTATTCTTCCGCATCGCTCCTTATAGCCAACCGAGCCAGTGATTTTCAGGTTGCCATCCTGTTAGTGTCTAAACCGCTTGGGCTATCATGGTAGAGGCATATGGGGAGGATTCTGGTGTTGGCTATCTAGCTGACCGTATCGGTTACGTCCCCGACTCGCACAAGCAAGCGTTAGTCACAGGGATGGGCTGCAAGTTCATCTACGAAGCTGTCGTTCCCACAGCGCTGTGGGAAATTCCAAACTACCTCTGATCACAGGATTGGGTTGATCTCACGGTTTTCGGCACGCACGGGCCCGTCCTAACCCCTGGTCTAGTATGGAAACGTGACTACCCCGTGGTCGCGACTCGAGCAGTTCAGTAAGACGAGAACATCACAGTGGTTACGATCATCCGCACAGCTATCGAGGAGCAACAGGCACCTGTGTGCGCACCACTGTCGCATGTGAGATGGACGCATGTTGAATACTGGTGATAGATCATGACACCATCCGAGTGAGGGATGGTCACTTTGTCCATTGATTTCTAAAGATATGGGAGAGCCGGGCCCACAGAACTGCGGCCATATGTGAATCCCTATGGCGCTAACAGTAAGAGTAAAACGTTTACAAAATGAGTTCGGGTTCTTTTTAGACCCATTCACAGAAGGAGGAGTGGAGAATCTCGAAGGCAAATAGAATGGGGAAAGGGTAGACTAACTGAATTTGAAGTGCAAAAGTTACCTGAGTGATTCAGTCGACACGTACAATTCGGAAAATTTCACTGGGCCGTGAAGCCGCACCATACAAGACAGTAGCATGCCACCTTAAAAAAACCCAGACAGCATCAACACTAAAAGGCCAGTGGAAAACTATGTGGCTCTGACACCTAGTTTATAGATTCAGCTAATAATTTTTGAAACCGTGAACATTTCAGTGCGAGATGCAAAACAAAAAGCCGCATTTCAGACACATCATATCCCAGAACAAGTTTTAATATGTACGGAGAGAACTAACCTGTCTTCTCCCCCAACCATAATGATTGACCCAAGAGTAGTTAGTGAACTGGGAACAAACCGTGCAACACAAGTCAGTCTTTTTATGACAGCATCATCTGTTTTGGGAAGGAGCGTCAAGAACCGAGGGAGTATTAGAACTTCTTCCAACTGACAAACAATATTCGAACGTCTGAAATGTATAGTTTTGCAAGGACAAACACGGTTAGTCTACCTGACTATTTTGTACGATTTTATTCGGAGTGCTTACCTCTACATGGTCGCATTACTTGTACGAACTTTTTCCAACAGCTTGATAGCGATACATACCTACCTATCAGCTTGCTTCGCTCCTCCAGTAACCTCCAGTAACATTAGGTTGATTGGTGAACTACACTCATTTGAAAACTGGTCCGGTATTGCCGAGAGGATCAAGTGATTCACTTGTTTATCGTATTCTTCAGCTGAGGCGTATCCTAAACTTGAAATTCAACTGAGTCTTTACTTAAGATCAATGTATTGAATTTCATCAGGGGTACCTCATCAGCTGCATACAATCCGGATGCAAGCAGAAATCGGGGACTACGGTTATTTGACGAGCCCCAAGAAGGGCGAAACCAGTAGGGAGATGTGGAGGTTTTCAACAACCCTATAAGTAATGGGCTAGGTCAAGAAAACCTACAATAACTTCGGCCGGTTTTTTCATTTGCTCTTTGTACTGTAATTAGATAAAAGAACACTGGACACTTGTTAGTAATCCAGTTAACCGAAGATTATTTTTTAACCACAAGTAACCAATCCTCAGGTGTCATAAGTTCGTAGTTCTGAGTTTGAACACATCAAACACGCATCTTAGGTCACAATGATAATCTTTCAGAAGGTGTTAATCCCAGAAGTGGAACGAAATCAATCTTGGTATCAAAAGTTGGTTACGGTTCTTGTCCTAACACTATCACAAGCTGTGTTAGATTGCGAACACATCATTAAATCCGAAAGTAACCCAAATCAAGCGACTTCTTTAGAGTGAATTACTGTAGTCCTAATCGGAAGCATTCATTTTGCAACGACAGGCTGGCTGCATTTGGGCTGTCCTAACCGGTGACAGCTATACTAAACGGTAGCAGATGCCACTCATAGCCTCCAGCTTGAAGTGTTCCGTTTGTGCTTCTTATGTCGGTATCAAACGTACTCATCCTACCTTGGCATCGACTTCTAGCAATACAGTTTTTTCGCTTGTGTGTATATGGCATGAATTTTTCGGAACTTTGAGGCCGTTTGGCGTTATCAGTAACAAACCAGCAGCGCTTGTTTTCCCAACCATGTTTGAGCACAAAGCGGCGATGATACCGGTCTTCAGTTTTTGAATGCACTCACCCTCTCCGTGTTCAAAACCGAAATTGGCCTCGTGAATCCATTCACGACTGAACCGCCATCTCCAGTAGACTTTTCGCACAAAATTTCTTACCTACTCTTGAACTCCTCTGTATATAAAGTCAGCGGATATTAAAGACAGACTATCCAAGCCGTGAAATACCCAGATGTATTTTTAGTTTCCAAGTGAAAGTTTGTTATACAGCGTGGGCTGGTAACACGAACTCTCTCCAAATCCATCTTAAGTGGGAGGTAACGACCGAGAAGTCAAACTTCCCGTCAGGCTCATGACTTCACATGACAAGTGATCAACTTAGTCAATAACAAATGACTACAACACGCTATTGGCACACGAGTGAAGTTTATCTGATGAACATGTCTGACATAGCTGGATGAAACAATGTTTATCACCGGCCACTTTCAAGCAAGGACAAATGTTAACCAAGATGCAATTACGAAGACGAAGTACAATGGGGAAGTGAAGGAGCTTTCCGAAGTTGCTTGACAGACTTTCTAGTTATAACTCAGGGTGACGATAAGATAATGGGTCAGAGTGGGAGAGACGGATTCTACTATGCACTGCCCATCTTTTATACACCTGAGTTTCAGGATGTCGAAGAATTCGCTGAGGTCCAGAACAACCTACATCAACGACAAGGTAACATGTGTCAACTAAGACTTGGTTTTGACGGTAGACTCAGCTATCTCCGACAATACAGAACTAACTTGCAAATGCGTTTTCATGAAAGTGAGGTTGATGGAGATTCGGGGATTTGGACTATCTGATGAGCTCCAAGAAGGTAAAAAAAGGCAGTAGGTAGTCCACGTCCCCATCGACCTTAGAAGAGTTGCTGAAGGTATATAACCTCATTCATTGAGTGAAAGTGATCAGCAGTTCAGATGGAGTGGAGGAAGTGCGAATACTGAAATAGGTTTTACGTATGTTAAACTACTGTGGTCGCCTGATGATGGTTTGAGCTGAAATTATGCTTTTACACAAAGTCAGTTTTGATAGTAAATCGTAGGCACTGTTTGCAGTGGCATGGCAACTGTGTGCCAAAGTGAAGCCGGATGTAAACATCACAAAGAGCTCTGGTAATACAGCGTTTCCTGCTAGTTACATTGACCAATAAAAGTTGGGCAAACAAAAGCTCTTGGAATTTCATATTGGGCGACTTGTCTAGAAAAGCTGGACTAATTCGGGAATGTGACGTCGACCAATCCCGTCCTTCGGCCAACTGTTTGAAACAAGCGCTGATGGGTCTAGGTTAATGAGTCTAATCGTTCACTTATCCAGGCTTCGTCCTCGTACAAACATAATGTATTCGAATTAACACCAAGTTATTCGTGATTTTCAAGGTACCACCTATAAGCATATTGAGGATATCGTCACGGAAACTACGTTGGGAACGACCGTATCAGGTATTTTAAGGCGGAACTCGCGCAAACGGCAGGAAGTGGTACGTAACGACTTCCCACGGACAAAAAGTCTTTAGGTGACATTTTACGATAGAAAACGGACTGAACATTTACCCTTAGTTTACAACGCCTTTTATAAAAACACCGCTTTCATTCGACAGTTTTAAACAGAAAACAAACTTCAGTCTAGCAACGTTTTGGTTACCAGGAATACCGATGTTACCTTGTCCGTCCACAGAAAGTCTACCTGAATTAGACAGCAAGTAAAACAAACTGGTGTCTCTCTTTTGCAGCACAAATATGCTTTAGTCCAGAGACTACTCCAAAGAACAATAGTGATTTGCACTCCGGACGGACTTGCAGAGAATATCGAATTACTGAGTGTGCTATGGCGAAACACCTATCCGTGATCGTTTTAGTGAAAACATCTCAGAACAACCTACAAGGAGAAAGTGCAAATCAGAGCTCCTAAGGAACCTATTTGTCTAGAGGTTCCCAACACTAGTGACCATACATTTAGTCAACTTAAAAGAAATTAAGCGGGGCACATACGGTTGGGCAACTGAATATTGGGACACATGCCAATGCAATCAATAAAAAAATCAGTATCACTTTTATCAACCAATCACTGCGTTTATCAGTTCGCCTGCAGTTGCTGCACACACTGGTGAGACTGACCGAAGGCTTGAGACACGAGTAACCGAGTCCCTGCCCAGTTGATTTCGTACAGTGCTAGCTGATCCCTACTTGACTTTCAGCCAGTCAAAAGTCAATTCATTGATCACCAGACATCTACTTGGGACAGATTTGAATTTTGTTCTTCATTCACGGTCAGGGCACGAGACAGTCGACCCCATACAGATATGTTAGAATGTTGGTCTGATACGGGCGTCGTGAATAATATTCATTTGAACAGCAACCCATTTTTAATTCCATCTTATTAAGTACTCTGTCTACACATTTTTTGTGTTACGTTGGTCACGCGGAAGAATTTGGTGTCGTCTGATGTTTGCTGGGGAAATTGCTATGCCCAAATGGAAGTCAGATCTGCGGATACAAAAACAACTTTTGTTTTCGCTGGTACGATTTCCCTTGGAATTCATTTATTAATGTAGTCTGTGTTGAGGTCGAACCTCACCGGCCAAAACAAACCCCGAATATATGCGGTGAGGACGAGGACAGCCTTTTGGCTTCACTTTATGTGCTGGATACTGGATAGCTAGGTTGGACCAGCAGAACCTTCTTCTGGAAGGCGAAGGTGTCGATGAAACGGGAGTATACTGTGTTGTTGTTGTGGTTTGAAGTAGCTTTATGAAACCCACTGGAACACCTGGTTCAGGTCGTAACAGCTTCATCCGACTATTTAGGACGCACAGTGTTTTGCATAAAACCAGGACTCGAACATTTCACATGTTTTGAAATGTGTTCCACACCCAGAGACTGACGTATTGATCGTCCCAATGTTAATGGTCTCGGTAAATGTCCTGGTGTTTGGTGCAATGTCGTATGTTCTGAAGTACATCGTGAACATCTGCACCACCTTAAACAAGAACTTGAAGCCTTCTTTTGTGCCTGCTGTTCTTCGTCAAACAGAACTTGGTGCATGTGGATGTGCGCCATTGTAAAGAATTAGTGTGCAGTTTTGCTAGTTGTATGGGGCAGATGGTTTGGATCGTCGACACTTGGTAAACGCTGAGAACAAAGAGCGCTACCGAACAACAATGCAGACCAACTTAAGGAAAGAATTGTTTACGGCCAAGTCAGTGACGGACGCTTTTGTATAATTTATTCAGAGTTATTAATTACCATAGGTTGTGACGGTAGTTTTCTGAGTCTAAAGAATACAGAACCGTTCAGTATTCAGGAAACAACATCATATACTACAAATGACTGTAGTTTGCTCATTTTTGTCAAATATAAGTCGTGTGCCAAGGGGACAGAGTTTACTGTTGCCATGGCTTCATTCATCGTTTAAGGGGGCAGACACACTGGACTCAGTTTCCTTTCAGCCGAGGAATGGGTTACTCAAGTGATATACAGCTAGCATGCTTTTCTGAGAGGGCTCTTTGGGTTAACGACAATCACTGATAATAACGTTTAGAACGGGTACTTCGTCTACGACAGAGGTGCCAGGAAATGGCATAGGTTCCCATACTTACTCTACCTGAGACTTCGTCTCCTAGAAACTTGCCGAGACTACACAGCGACTCAGCGATATTTATCTCTTTCCACTGATTAACCCGCCTAAGATGGCTCCTCTCGGGTTTATCCCGCGCAGAGTACACATTGACTTCCGTGAACCTAGCCAAATGTGAACTGGTGTGACGACCACCTTCTTGAAAACTTGTAGCATATTGGATCTACTAGCAAGCTCTAATCCAAAACTTGACTTGTAACTTATGTGGCAAGTAATCCGCGGCTTGCTATGAAACGCGGACGGAAAATAGATTTCAAAAGTTAGGAATATTTTCCAAACGGATTAATCTGAGAATTCTGTTAGTATGAACGGATTTGGAAAATTCAGTCGAAATTTTATCCTCTAGTTGAACCTCATGGTTGTAACATCCTTGTCCAGAATCATCAGGAGTGCGCGTTTCACTGACTCCCAGGGCTGTTCTATCCAGTGACCTTCCGGCTGGTAGTTGAAGACCAAACCAAATGGCTGAACAGCAGTGTGTTTAACTCTCACTTACTCAGGACATAGTACCACCCACGTTTCAATCTCGAAATTCACATCACGTGGTTACATGTTGATTGACTGCTCGAGTGATGACACTTCAGGTGAAAGCTCCACTGGTTGTGTGAATTATTCTTCCCCCTGAGTTACCATATATGTTGACAGTATGAGGAGATTTCGGGCTGTTTCGGTCGGGATCTCGTCCTCTTCGAATGCCCTAGAGATTCATGAGAAATGCATTGTTGATGAGTCTTAACAAGAGTGAAACAACTGTCCAGTGCTTCCGGGCTTTTCGACATGGGTTGGTTACACTTACAGGACGAAATTGTCATTGAAATGTTCTCAAATCGCATATCATCCACTGAACCCAACTAGCTTGCTCGTTTTCTTAGCTCCACCAGCAAAGTAAGTTGATTTGAACAGCCCTGCCTTCAGAGGCTCGCACTATGACTTCATGCGCTTCTTTTAATTTCCCATTCGTGTTTCGGTTGCGGAGTATTCAAGCTTTTGACTGTCTTCTCATTATCCATTTTAGCGAGGATCTCTTCAGTCGACAGTCCTCACTGTTGCACTGAATGCCTTAGTGTTAGTGAACTTGTACAACATTGCCACTTTTTCTCATGCTGACCAAACTGTGATGAATTCTTCTGGAGTTGTGTCAGAAGGATTTTGGTAACCTTCATAGCAGTTCTGAACTATTATGGACCCATATAGTTTGACAGATCTGGATGGACTCTACGAAGTCCAGCTTACCTCTGTGGGCTGGTGCGATTAAGGACCAATTTGACATTGAGCAGTGTAACGCTCAGGGTGTGAAAAGGTCGCGAATGCTATCGGCGATCGTATTCAGCCAAAAGTATAGCAGAATTTCATCAGAAGCGAGACTACTAACTGTGACATGCCGATTCACAGTGGTTATATCGCACCTCATGCACGTGCACCACTGAAACCTCTGCGCACTCATCAATTTTTCAGTTAAGTGGATCATGGATCAGAGCAGCGAAATAACTGCACTGCAGGTATTTCGCATCCATGTTTTTAAGGAAGCACGATGTGTTGAGCCTAGGTATGGTGCTCTAGGGGTTGAATGCAAGATAACGAGAGAAGGACGGTTTAGAGGGTTGTAATGGAAATGCCTTTGGACGCCGATGGGTGACCACACCATTATAACGAATACCAAATGTACAAGGTCCGAGCAACAACAATCCATTGTTCTACGCCTAGTTTCTGTACACAGACTACCACTACTAACAAAAAGGAACGCAGTCAGGCTACCGAATATATGTTCAATGTGTGTATACGATGAGATGTTAACCAAAAGTAAGCACGTATGTCGGCACCGAATATATGTTCGATGTGTGTAGACAATGAGATGCTAACCAAAAGTAAGCATGTATGTCAGAAAAAAACATTCTATCTGAACCAGTCATCAGACGACAAACACCTGTCCTTTGAACTGTTGTATAAATGTCATTTACTTAAAACACACACAAGACCCGTCCCCTTGCCTAGAACGAACATGCCTCCGTCAGAAAGCCTCTGGAGGATGATGTTTTTCACAAGTTGTCTTCCACTTTTACTTGGAATATCTATGGAAATGGTGTCTAATCTATGGTGCGGCCTCTTAGTGGTGAATTCAGTGTAGCAGAACCGGAACAGCCCGGGAAATGGCCCAGAGGAAGTCGGGGTGTGGTGAGACTTGAGCGGATGTTAGGTTTCCTGCTGGTGCATTTCACCTCATATCCTTCCACAATTACGCACGGAACGACCAAGAGCTATCGCCTTGGCGTGGTGCTCAGACTTGAATGTTTTAATGACCTCGCGGCCTCAACTTCAGTCCCAAAAGTGCAACCATACCAGGAAGGCCAAAGGGGTGAAGTCAGACAAAGAGCAGTGAGACAACGTAATACGAGCAGTCGTATTATGAGGCACTCTGGGGATAAAGTCGTACTGTCCTCTGTACTGCGAGTGTGAATGCGGGCAAACAGAATACCCATATTTATGGAAGAGATGCTGCCTTTTCCAGGGGAAGAACGGGTTAGGAAACATTGGCGATAATGACCGCACACTCTGATGGCTCAACGGTTGACCATGACAGTCGGCGCCTTATTCAATAGCATCAAAATAGTTTTAAGACCAGAGTCTGGTGCTGCTCAGAGGGCACCTGCTGTGCACAGAAGCATTGGGAGTCAGACCTTCCTCACTGCACTATCAGGTTAGACAAGCCTTTCACAGCCAGATGTGTCAGGCTACTGAATCATTTGCAGCGGGAAGAGTCTCGCAAGAAAACCCTAACACCTCTTGCCTCGCTGGTCAGACTGTTGAGTCAATTGTTATGGGACGGTTCCAGCAATAAAACCCTGCCTTTTCCCACTGCATTGTGGGTCAGGCTTTTGAGTCAACACGGTGTACCTCAAACAAGACCATGTCTTCCGTCTAGGCAGCTGGGAGGCAATATCTGCAAAGTAGAAGCAACGGCTGGTCCCCTTAATTTACCAGGTTCAACTCTACTCATTACGAATGCCAATACAATCCTTTCTTTTTGTAGCTGCGTACATTTGTAGTCGCTTCTTGCCCCCTCTACGCAGAAAATTAAATCACAAACTGGCACTTCTAACACCAAGAAACACGCACACACAACGGCAATTCATCTGACTACGGTTCAAGACAGTCAAGTATATTCCCGGTTAGCCATCCACCGGGTGTCTGCCCGTAGTCCCAGTGGTGTGAGCGCTGAGTACGGGAGCAGATGACACTCTGTATTTCTGGATTCCTGTGAACAGCCAACTGAGTACACCCAAGATTAGCAGAATTACTATTCAGCGACCCCCAAACCCGACATCTCTTCATTATCTCACCGGTACCACTGGCAAATAAGCTTTTCATGGATAACTCTCGAGGTTCCTGCGGATGGCAATTTGCACGAACATCACTATTTTGAACTTCCGTTCGGGAAGAACGAATGAGAGCCGTCTGGACCGGAGATTTAATGTAGATGCTCCAGGATCCGACAATGGCGATTGCTGATCATCATCTATTTATCTCAAGCACAATCTTTCAGTTCAAGACGACTCGATCGCCACAAACGACTAGCATATTCCTGGTTTCATTTCACGTCTTGATTAGCTACTTACACCAGTTTCGTCCTTAAACTATCCTCCAGTTTACTTGAAGGATTATTTTGTCGCCGTAATTGATCTTTTTCAGAGTAAGCTCGTTGTGCGAATGTGTTGGTCTATGGGGTGAGCCACCGTATAAACCAAGCGATCTCCGCGTACCTTGTCTAAGCTTTAAATGACAGTGAACATAGACCATTTTCTACTAGCGGAACAGCCCAAGTCCTAAATGCTTATTTAAAACAGATGGTAAACCAAGTGTTCTTAAACAACACGGCTGGAAGATGGCAAGTGCACATATTTTGCATAGCCTCGTCGGTACCGGATTAGCAATAACAAGAAAACGAAATTTTTGTTTACTATACCACCGGGGCGGGGTAGTTTAATACGACAAAAAAATCAGTTCCTTTGATAATTTGGTACTGGCGATCCACTACGAAAGGCGTGTATCCACAAATTTCCGTCTTCTCACTGCTTTGTTTAAATAACTGAAGGGACATAAGTGTTTAAAGGGAGTTCATATATAATGCTAGTCAAGGCGTACTACACTACTCATAAGGTTGCTGAAAATTCTTCGGCATCATAAGAGAGAGATTCAGCTGGGTTCCAGGTGAGTCTCTAGCATAACCAAAACTGCAAATGAGTGTATTTCGCTAATACTAGTCAAGATTCCTACAGAGCTGGTAAACACTTAGCGTACGTCCCCATCTGAGTTCAGAACGCAACGGTTGCGGACAAGTATAGTCAATATAATTACATCAGACAGTTAGTTTCCCAAATGGATTACGCGGCTCAGTGATTCAACATTAGGGATGCATTGTTTTGGTGAAGGACAACATCGGCATTCAATCGATTCCTTCTTACAGGAAAATAATTTGGGTTGATGGAAGGTGAACTCCACCAGTTTTACTTATTGTCTTCAGACGAAGCATTGGGTTAATTCGATTGCCATCGTATCTGCTGTTTCGAATGCATTTTAGCGACTGGATGAAGCTCAGCTGAATCATTACGAAATATATGGGGATATTTCTTAATCATTATAGCAGATGAGCATACTGCTGATCACAATAAAGATGATGGCTCCTAAGGGGGTTTTACTAGTTTTTATCATAGTAACGGTATCCGTGGCCTATAGAAATGGTGTTTA
Organism: Clonorchis sinensis; assembly: GCA_003604175.2. Taxonomy (NCBI): domain Eukaryota; kingdom Metazoa; phylum Platyhelminthes; class Trematoda; order Opisthorchiida; family Opisthorchiidae; genus Clonorchis; species Clonorchis sinensis. Next base: position 84,076,947 of record CM030369.1, read on the forward strand.
TACCAGGGTATTCGTTGAACCGCAGGTGTTATAAAGGAGGGTAGCAATACTAATGTACCAGCTTCAATGTATCAATATCATCAAGGCCTGAGTTACGTGCGTTACGGCTTGCTCGTATGATCCATAGTGCCCTCCCCCATGCAAGAGACATCGTGACTCGGGAAGTTGCTACCTATATAAAGTGTAGCACCCTATCGGTGCGTCATCATGGTGCCATATACTAAGTGGTGGAGATGAACGCGCAGCAATTCAGACGGGATCAATCGATCGCAATTTAAAAGGACATGCTGTTTGGCCAGATACCGGCACAAATGCCCTAAGCGTGCAACTCATTTCAGTGCGTATACCAGTGAGTCACAGTGCACGTGCACATTTACGAAAGTTGTGTCTGAAAGTGGTTCGTAAATTGGGCGGCGAGGTGATGCAACGAGGACCACATTATTAATGTACCCTTTCTCTTACATATCTTCAAATTTACATGACTGTGGGTGGGGTATGACGCTACGGCATGATTTTACCGTTTTTCATTCCTGAACTAGCAAGCAACCAGGTGGCGGCCATGTAGGTAAGTAAGCCCACCCAGATGATTTCATTAGAACAATCCAGTCAAAATCGGAGCAAATTTGAGGACAGAACCAACAAAATTGGTGTTGAGACTCAAGCTCCAACCAAAAGGTTTATTTAACTTGAAGTAGAAAAAGGAAGACTGGATGGGGAGGGAATCTGGTGTTAACCTACCGCAAACATTACGAGGCAGCTGGGCCTCCGAAGGCCCAATCAAATAATCTAGGAAGAAAGCGACAGCGCAAAAGCCACTGACACCGGTTAAACGCCATCTCCTAAGTGGTGGACTGTTCAGCTGTAACACCCCTTCGGTGTCTAACTGCCATGCCACCCGAGAGAAGCACGAGGGCTGGGATACTGCCAGGTTGCCCAAGCCTAGACAGGGGAAGTCGAGAGGCAGAGGTCGGTTTCGAACCACGGACCTTTCGGTCAGTAAATTCGCGCTCTAACCACTTGAGCCATCTCGCCCAGCCAAGCACAGGGAGGATCACGTGAACTCCATCCCAGAACGTGGACCGCACCAACAGCACCCAAACTCTTCATAATATTTCACATCCTTCTGTCAAGTTGCACCTTGTCCGCCTAGCAGTTTGCGCCAGTCTGATTGAAGAATAGAGAACAACACTAGTCTCGGTAGACGATCACTCGCCTGTGTAACACCAGCAACCAAAGTTGATGGTGCTGGATGTTCTCCACAAATGAAGTACCCACCGCACTACAAAATACCAGTTTTCTAATGGCCTCGTTACGAATTTGCCGACGCCATCCCATGCTTGAAGACGTCTCAGATCACCTGCCTGAAGTGACCATGTCTCGCAACCATGTAACAATACAACCTTACTATAGCTTGGTACATACAACTCTTGAGAACCAGTGATATGCAGTTTGTACGCCACAAATGGTACAAATTGGCAAATGCTATTTGGACTTTCGAGAATCAACCACTGACTTTATCAAGCACACTCCCGTCACAGCTAATGTAACTTCCGGGGTATGTAGAATACTTCTTCGAAATTTAAGGATCACGTCTAGGAACTGCAAGCTCTGAAATATGACTTGGTACATCGTAGGTGCACAGCACATGCCAAAACACTACCTGTGCGACACAATCAGCTCCAGCGTACTGATCCTTAGAACAGCTTGCGCTCGTGTCCATCGTGCGTCGTACCCCACAAACCAGGCAAAAGTGCGTCGTTCGAGGTTTTATAAGTGTGGCTATCCAAGCATCCGCTTATTTGTTCTTGCCAAAAAGAGCTGATTAAACCTTAGCTACTAAGTATGTTTTAGTGATACATTGTTCCCTATGGCATTTCCATTCGAACGGATTTGGCCGCTAATCAACTTACCTCGTTTTACCTTTCATTATCGTTATTCAGATCCGTAGAGGGAAATAAGTCCATTTAGCAAGAAAACCGAACTGTTACGTGCGCGAACATATTTACCTAACCTGAAGAGAATTCCTTGTGAACACGTGATGTTTTCGAATGACTTCCCAGAGAGGATTGAAGGAGAGAGAACAGTTTCTAGTCCATCCATCTGCAACATTTATCCTACACGTTTGACTGAAAAGCCAGCAGATGACAGTTTGTATCTGATAGGACATCATATTTACAGTTGCACGTTGTTTGGAACAAAGAAACGGAAAAATACAGACAAACAGGTTCCTATCACAAAATAAAAATCTGAAGTTTAGAATGTGTCTATAATTTTGAAACACGAGAAAAAGTCGTACATGTGTTCGTGAGCGAGAGTTTTGACGAAACGCCTGTCTGTTCCAATACTTCTTGCATGGACTCTTCAAAAGTGTCCATTCGATGGCGCAACGAGTCGAGCTTGAGAAGTAATGATCTGGAGGTGGGGTTCGCTGGTGACGTTCTTGTGGAACCACGTAAGCGAATGGCGATCTGATGCTGTGAACTATTTGCAAGTGAAAGATCTACTGCTGATACGTACGTTGTACACGGTTCACCTGAAATGGTTGACATATGGAAGAAGACGGTTAACTGGTCACAAAAAACCGGGTTGGAGTATGTAATTTACGGATTAGGCTGATGACTCACGGAAATCGAGGAAGAGATCAACAGGACGGTTTGACGAACTTTTGTTGATAAATTAAACTGGCCCAAATAATCTAAGCAATGCGCTAATATGCATTAACCGCCAGGAAAAGATGTCTGCGAAGGGTTAGAATATCCGATAATGCGAAGAAACTGACATTCTTTCTGAGTAATCGTCAGCCATGAGTTAGTTTCTTATAAATAGTCATCTAAGCTGATGGAAGCCCTGGCAATTGCAAAGCTAACTAGAGACCAGCTCATCTAATTTACCAGACCTTATCAACACTAGGCACTTCGTTCTTATGGGGATTCCTTTGGTGGACACAGACACTTCAGCCACGTAACCGTCCGACCAACATCTCACAAGCTGCAAAGATCTGGACTGTTGCTAGATGGTCCTTAGATCGACAAATTGTGGTTGTTAGCCTGAGTTCACGTAAACAATCTGCCCATGCTCACCTGATAGGCTCAGCTTTATGGCGATCGGTTTGTGTGAGGAGTTCACTTCACAGACCAGATAAGCATTGGATTGGAGCACTAACCATTGATTGAAGTGCTGTTGTCACTTACTAGCGAGTACCAAGTGAGCTGAAACACTCAGCTCCGAATAAGCCAGCTGACCAAGACATAGTGAAACAGGTTCAGCGTGACTTATCCTATCTGGAATACACGGATCAGGGGTATGTAATTTCCTGATGACTATCAGCTTAGAGTCATGTATGGGTGATTTAATCCGCGCTTCACACGAAGTTAGTGCTACGATGAGATAACATAGCTTGGAGGCGATCAGGACAAGTCTCCATGAGTCGAAAACCCTTCAGATAAGGTTGATTATTCGAATCAGGGAACATTTTGAAGCGCGTTCTGTTACAATCGGATCCATGCCTTTGAAGTTCTACAATTTCTGGGGGACGAAAAAGCTGGACACAAAATACAGTCGGACCAACTTTCCTACTGTAGAAGTGTTTCCAACACAGTAAGATAGTGATGCTCCATACTGCAGTAGTCCGTATACCGGCTTAGGCCTGATATAAGGTGTGGAACCAGTATAATATGGCTACGATAACAAGCCTGGATAAAATGAAGAAACTCTATTGAGATGAAAGCGAAAGTGCAAAGAAACTCACGTACCAAGCGTGGAAAAGTGTGACGTGAATTCTGCCAGTATTTCTTGATCTTCGGTTTCACAGAGTAATTCCAACAGGTTTTCGATCGAGACCAGCTCAGCAGGTTGGTCAGCAACATCGGAATGCTCCAGCTGTTCCAATCGATCACGCACAGTGGCCATACACAAAGTAAGCCATGGAGCCAGTACAGGTAGGGGAGCAAGGTCGAGGAGACCGGCGGACGCATGGAACGACTTTTCTACATGACTGATAGCTGTTTGAACCCAAAAGTAAGTGTAGGGACTCAAATGCAGTTGTTCGGAAAATGCTGACCAGTTTTGGAGGAACTGATCCCATGTATGGCTGTCGGTCAATAGTTGTACACTTTCTGTTGGGATGTGAAGGTCAGATTGGACGGTGATAGATAGCTGTGTAGTGTTGAGTCGACTGCATATTCGATCGACGGCCACGCGATATAGGTGAAATACGGAGCTCGGACACTAAAAGTGAACAGATAATGTGAAGGTCATCAAGAAGACCCACGACGTTCCACGACTAAGGAATGGGTATTTTGGACAAAGTTACAATAGTAGAAAATCCACTTGTGTACAAAACAACGGGACAGTAGCAGGTCTTTTGGCCTTGGAAATAACTAAGCAGACTACAGATAAATACCACCGCATTGGTCGTACGGCCTCATCGCCCGTGTTATGTGGCGAAACAGACAGAGGTGAATACCAGACCGAACACCTCACGAACTAAACGAAACGAACCGCAATGGATCAATCGCGAATATTAGTCTGGACGTCATGAAGAGACTGGACCTTACCGTGGTGTGACGGTTTGTGTGTCTCCGTGACATATTGAGCTATACGGGGGAGGGGTGTGTGTGTGCGTGCGACACTCACAGAGTCTCTCACACCGAGTTGGTCAATGGTTAGAGGTCTGACAAATACAGTTTTCTGGTCCTCAAGGCTGGGGGTTAGAACATGTGTGGCGACTCGTTCTGTAAAAATTGGAATACACTCATACTTCTCGCCAAACATCGCTGCCTTGCGGTCAGGCTTTTGGTTAAGAACCCTAATCGTCCTCCTGTCTGGGTGTGGGTGCCCTGGCAGTATCCCAGCTCACGTACAACCATGAACTGCACACATACAAATAAACTCATGTCAAATGGGCCGTTGAGTGGTGCCCTCAGCCGGGTCGCCTTACTTGCTGCATACGGCAGGGTTAGAGCGGGTAAGCGAAAACATGCTACTACTGATGCCTCCCTTCTTACACTTCCACGTTCCCCCCTTCTACCCTACCCACCCAAATTTGAATGCTCTCTCCGCAGGTTCCAGCACTGCGACTGACCGCCTCGCATCACACTCAGCTGCAGCGTCTGTGCGTCTGACTTATGCAAAAACTCTGAGCTCATCAAAATCTGTTTTCAAACCCCGAAAGCCTGTCTACTTAGCCACCTCTCATCTTCGCACACTGAAGCAAGCAGGACAACAGATGGCTCCGCTCGTACTCTGGATTCCCTCTGCATTGATGTACGCTGTCTGTGAGAAACAAGGATACAGGACGCAAGTACTGTGATTGAACTGAGTACTGAGCGGTTCATTTGGCAACATCTGTGAGGGAATCTAGAGAGGTCCATCGCACCACGTTTATTGTGTCTGCTTACGCTCCAACTGATTTTAGCTCTGAATCTACCAAAGACTGTTTCTTTGACGCTCTAGGTATCGCTCAGATATCGTTGTGGTTGCTGGTGACATGAACGCCCAGGTAAACTAAGCTCTGCTGAGACCCTACTGGGTGGTCCTCTTGGATTGGACACGAGCCGCTTTCCGTACCTCCTTCAGAATGGCACAAACCGCGAGTTGGATAATGTATGAATTTGCAGAAGGGTTTGAAAGAGACTACGAAGAGTTTGGGTGGGGACTCCCGTGACCTCTTCTGCACCTGGCTGGAGACATTGCAAGAAATGGCGGCTGATCGATGTCAGTGGCGTTCGTTCTGTCAGTTTCTTTTTAAATTGTCTGATTGAGCGCTTGGAGGTGTAAGCACCTCAGAATGCCTGTGATAGGTCAGCACTAGGTCCCCTCCCTCACCCACTCTTTTTCTCTTCTTTTCATTCTACGGCTTTAAATATAATTAAACGAACTTTATGATTGTACGACAATGTAGCATCAGTGTTGCTGTCTCTGATGATGATCACTTAAAACTGTTGAATGCGCTCATTAGAGATTCCCACACCTTTGATCTTCTGTAAAAAGAGTTGATCGGCCCCATGAATTCTATCTTCACACCGTTGTCAAAGTATATTTCACCAACGTTTTCGCAATCCGGTGGGTCAGAATGAATAACGAAGTGATATTAGATAAAAAAAGCCAACAGTTGACGATGTGGCGCTAATCGAAGGAGGGCCTTTGTACTCAGGGAACTGTGATCCGTATCCCTTATCCGGAGTAGCAGCATACTCTTAATTCTTATGGAGATGTCGACAATAAGTTCAAGTGGAATTCGAAATGTGTCCCTGGATGGAGAGGTTGTAGTGTGTAATAGTAGAGACAGTAGAAATAAAATAAGGCTTCTCCATGTAGAAACGTTATTAACTACGGAAAATCAAGCGGTAACAGTTGGGTTACGGCAATACACTGAGGAACAAGTAAGAGGTTAGTGATTTTGTCCGGTCCCTGATGTTTCACACTTGGGAGGTCACCATCTATTCCATTGAATAGGTAAGCTACAACAGAGAGACCGCGCACTTACCGGAGCCACCAGTCCTTTTTCCTTCCAAGTTTGGGATAAAGTAGACAGTGGGTGAAAGAAGAGACGATCTACAAGGTGCCAAATAATATCGACCAGTCTAATTTGGTTCGACAGACGATCGGAGCGGGATCGGCGTGGAGACAACTGAGTTGCGATGGACTTTGGGAGGATGTTCGATGCCAACCAATCCAGACCATCTTGAAGCACGACGGACCAGCTTTGGTTAGGCACAAATTGATCCATACCTGTCCAGGAGAAACTCACAGCGTAAACTAGAGACGCATCGGGAGTGAAATACTTTCCATCTTTCTCGTCAGAAGTCATATCTTTTGGAATAAAGACCAAAACAGGGAGTTTGTTCTGGGTGGAACAGCGCAAGACCAACTCATCAGGACTTCCAAGACAAAGTAGGCCGGTTAGTTTAGACGTGTCGGGGGAGCAACCAATCAAGTTGGGCACAGAAATCAAACGGCAATTAGACAATTTGATTCGAAGCCAAGCGGTTATCACACTGAGGGCTTTGCGCAAACGAGCAGCAGACATGGGTGAATAGAGGCCAAGAGAGCAACCGATGAGTTGTGGTGCAAGAGGAACGGGCTGCCAAGTTATTTTGTCATCCATCTAAAACGGACAAGGTGAGTGTAGAGAAGTCGACGGATGAATCGAAATCCATATATTATTGCATACCGGCAACTGAACGCCGATAGTACTGCAAACTACACACCGCTCGATAAAGTACTCCCCCTAAAACAAATGATAATAATAACAATAATAATAATAATCGTTCAGCTGTAACACCTTTTCGGTGCCTATTCGCAATGCCAACTGAAGGAAGCACGAAGACTGGATACTGCCAGGTTGCCTAAGCCTCGACAGGAGAAGTCGAGATACAGAAGTCGGGTTCGAACCACGGACCTTCTGGTCAGTAAATTCGCGCTGAACTATCTCGTCCCCTTCCTCCTAAGACAAAGTCTCCTCTGGGGATACAATCCATAATAATGTTTCCCGTCAGCCACGTTTGAGTACATATTCCCCTCGCAGAAATCTCAGTTCAGCGATCCCCCAGAAGAACCTCTAGGAAGAGGATCATCTAGCTTCTGCTGAGGGATTGGCCTTCCTTATGTGGTATCGTAAATTAGCTACTGACTGAAGGAGAACGCTCTCCAGAGAGGTTGTCCTTCTTTGGGGATTGTTCTTCATGAAACGAGTGATGCGTACATAATGAATGGCTATGGGTTAAACGACCAGTTCACAAGGAAAGCAATCAAACAAATTCTGAACCAACGGAATCACAAAAAGACAAAATATGAAGCAGCACGATCAACCAGCAGAAAAAGAATGCATGAGAATAACGACAAACCAACTATTCACCACATTCCTAAGAGTAACTGGTTTACGGAGCAAAGTTGGTGGCAGGTGCTCGTTACACAGTAGGACATCAGCATTAATTCACCAAATCAACACATGGTCTCACAAGTGTGAATTTCAGTCCTGAACGCGCGTCCCCACCAACACCGTGTGAGTAAATCCAGAGGGGTGTATTGAAGATATGCTTTTCTTAAACAACGTGAAGTAAGCCAATCCACTTGGTTGACAGCTTCTATACACCCGAGCGATTACTACAAGGTCCATCGGTAAGTAGGCCGTTGAATGCCAATCAAAGATTTTCTACAATAGACCCATATACGGTGTTCACCCTCTTTGCAATGAACTGCTTAGGTGGTTCCCATGGGCAGTCACCGCGCGGGGTTTGGAGGAAATTCTCACCTGTTGAGCCCAACTAGAAAACCGGGGACGTTTGCTCGAAGCATCATGCCAGCGTTGACTATCAGGTGAGTTCATAACCGTTCCCGTTAGCACTTTGGGTCCGACCAGACTCAAGGCATTCAGGTGAGGTGGCGGACAAGCAGGCATGGATTGAAACAGAGCATGTTCGCGTTCTGCACATTGTTTTTGATGCATGCACAGATGAAATCGATGGAAACATGCTTGCAGCAAGTGTCGCCGGCGAAAATGGTCAGCTTTGGTTGATAGCCAACAATTTCTGATGACGGTTTCAGTGAGAATTGGCAGGAACTCAAACTCAAGCATATCACGCTGTTTGGAGGAAACGAGGCAGTAAGAGGCCAAGGGATGACGATTAGGTTACAAATAACACAAACACATGAAATCAAAACAAGCACAACACCTCATGCGGCAAGTGACACGTTGACAATACCGTGTTGCTTGGTAGTGTGAGATATGGGAGGTTCCAATGGAGATTTCGTACCATAAATGAGACCAAAATTCCAAAATTTTCTCACCTACCAACGAGCTACTGTTAGCTCACACGAAGAATGGACCTTCCACCCGAAAGTTGTCACAAGAGGAGCCAGTCCACCCATGATTACCTGCTGTGGATTTTGCGATTGAAGGATGAATGGCTTCATATCTTGCTAAGTGAGAGTTAAGCACATTGTTGATCAGTCGGTTGTGGCCTGGAGGTTACAAGATCGAATCGACGCATCGATTCGTGAGCTGCGCACTGTTGACGACTGACTTCACCTACAAGACAAAATCTCCACTGGATATGCCGTGTTGCGTTTAATTAAAACCACGGTGTCCAGGTTATCATCACTTGACTCACAGCTAGAAAACGGCCTAACAAACCAGTAAGACAAAGTGAAAGCCAAATTACCTTGAAACTGGCACGTCCTTTAAAAAACTTAGATCCGAAGACAAATATAAGTAGTTTTGTGCCAAGAAAACGTGGATTCAATCGCTAAGCTCGTCATGAGATAGCCAAAGTACTGATTACTCTGGTTGCCATGGCTACAAAAAACGACCACTAAAACTAGGACCGTCAGACTGAATACCAGGGATTATCAACCAACAACCAACCTCTTCTACGCCTTTCTAGTGCTTGGGTGCGGTCTACGTGATGTGTAGTTTAAGCCACCTAGGGATTGAGATAGCTGAACTTTGGAGAATATTCCCATGATAATTTGATTGTCTAAATGGGTATCAACACACGAAAAGGCCGCAACAGTTAAAGTAATATTGGAGTCTACTAATTTACACTGGTGTTCTTTTTCGCAAATGGAAGGCTAACCATTACCAATGTTAGATACTCTGCTTTCGTACATCCCATCTTTACAAACCAAACAGTTCAAGCACGAGAAAACTCACACATAGGGACGCGAGAGCTAGACAATGCTGCGCAATCCTCTGGCACTCGGTGATGAGCACGGACTCAAGCAAAGAATCACGTAATTCAGTAGATGTACGTTCCTGAACAGTCTGGTGCTGTGTGTTCAACGTTTCCGTCGCCATCTGTTTCAAAATAAGAGAAAAAAGGGTCCAGTGTTTTCTGATGATGAAATGACTAAGCAGTAAAACAAATCCACAAGGGACCCTAAACTTGCTCGAAAAAAGCTGTTCAACATGGCTATACAGGACCAAAATGCCAGTATGGAAGAGACATTATGTCTCCACATTGAGGACGTCTTTTGCCTAATATCGTTCTTCAATTACTGCATCGCGATAGGCCACACGGATATAGAGCCGGTACAGTTTTGACAAAATGTGATGGGTAGAAGAACCAAGGGACGAACGGTGATCATATCTCCAGGTTATCCATTTCGTCTCAAATCGGCTTTATAGAGAAGTCACATAAGTCTGTGCAATCGGGACCGGGCATCAGATGGAGGGTAATTCGTGCTTTCACCAGACAAAACTATCAGACGAGACTTATAACAGTACTTGCTGTTTCTGAATTTGTGTCAACTTTTACCAGCGGATTCACAGCTGACTCAAGCAGTTGTGTGTACACCGACAATTCCTATGAAAAACAGGTGTATTGGACTGGAGGTTTGGTTTAAGGCACATAGACTGGGAGGCGGTGTTTACTAGTGTCACCTTTGCAATGCAGGAGACACTATCACTATTAGCTCATAATATTAGCGAAATGGCAGAATACCTTGCTACCGTGGATAGAAATATACTGTTCCCACAAACTTACAAATCCTTATACAATGCGATTGGGTTCTGTGAACTTGTTGGTAGACTGACACCATTGTAGGTCTGCGGAGGACATTAATCGGACAAGAGATGCACGTCGGTCTGCAGTGCAGCCGTTTGTGGATGCGAGAATTAAGGGGATTTTTAATGAATTCACTGGGAACAGAAAAATCTTCAACTCAAAGATTAGGAAAGGCGTCTTACTTCACCAAAGGTGAAACGAACGTCCTCAAACCAGGAAAGGTTGTGATGTCGATGTACTTCACAGAGAGAATTGGGGTTTTTCTGCTTTTGTATGGTGATGAGTTCTAATCGCTGAAGAACAGACGTCAAACGATAGCTTCCTGGATAGCACTGTTTACCCGAACAGGCGGGCGAAAGGCAGTCAACCATCACACCGATTTAAATCATCTAAGAGAGGTTTGTGCAGTGCATCGATCATATGGACCAAATTAACTTGGGGTACTGTGTATAACAGACCATTCGCTTGCATCACTGACCGATGTCGGCTCTTTAGAATACAGAACATTACCACTGTAGATAGACATTAGAAGAAGTTGGAAGATTAATTTCCTTCAACCTGAGTATGCGTCGATTTCGATACTATGGGTCGGGGTCAGAGTTATTGAGGTTGATGTGGCTACGCGTTACGAAGGGCCGTAACTAGTTGAAATACCTGCTAGTGACAATGTTAGCCTTTCTGGGGCTTAACGAGTTATGACGCCATCAGGTTTGACAAAAAAACAATCGTCCAAAAAATTCCATACAGACGAAGGTTTCTGCTTTGTTAGACGAAAGACATATAAATACTCATGAATAGATTGTTTGGTTGAATCTAATAACAACTCGATATCTGCTCCTAAATTGCGGAAGATCTAATCAGTTCAAATCCATGAGTCAGAAGCGTTTACAAGGCATAATGATGAAGTGGAAGTTTTCGAACCTGGAATGATATTCTCCATGCGTTTCATTCTGTTTGAGAGTCATCAAGTGGATGCGGTAGACACCGTTATCTGGCTATTCACCAGCAGTCAGACTTCCACGGAATTAGACGGATGAGCTAAACTAAGCAGAACATCAAACTTATAGTCACCAGGCGCAAAGGTGGGGTCGACGGCTGCGTGGTGTTGGATTTAAGAATGTGATTTTGGGTGTGAAGAGTACGCAGTTGAGTTATGCTAAATCCGCCTGATGAGCTCCATCAGGCCAAAACGCGAAGTGGGACGCTTTTCTAGCACTATTCACCCCCATCCTAACTAAATGCTTTAACAGACATTTGCCTATTACTATATGGACTGGACCTAACGCAGAAATGTTCATCTGACACACAGAAGCTAGCGTAATGATCCAAACTGGGAGGCACTGGTCATAGTGTGTGGACAGGCGTTCCTCTAAATATTGGAAGTTAGTTATAGTTGGAGGACTTTTCCATCTCCAATCATGGTTGGTGAAACCCTAACATAGAGGACGAGAGGATGAGGAAATCAAATGGCTTCTTTGTGAGGTTTGTAAATTTATACGTATCCATACAGAAATAATCAGAAGCGAAGTAGACCACAAACCGTTTTGGAAAGTGCTGCACAAAAAGTAGACACCCAACCAGAGTTTTGAGTGGTGCTCCTACCACAAGCGTCTGTATGACCAATCAGTCTAGGTCTCTTGCTGAATACACAGGCAGATTATTAGTTCGTTGAAATATACCTGGTTACAAACGAGTACTTCAAATACGGAGCTAACCTGGGTTCAGCCGGTACCTCGAGATATATCTCCATAACCCTGAAACCCTGTTGTGAGAGCTTTATTGAGTGTCCTCTAGTAGAGGTTTACGCTTAAACAACCAAAGTTGGTGTAAAAAGCAACTGGGTCCACATGCAGCGTGAGAAAATTGTCGTGGTTCTTTAGCAGGGCCGACTAGCGAGTAATCATTCTGAATGGCGGCTCCTGAACCGAAGAATTGTTAACGAAGTGGTTAGCCGATAGGCAGCGGGATCTATAGGTTGCCGCATCACTCTCTAGGACGAATTTCACGGAGGTCGAAAGGGCCAATTCGGAAGAGAAGCGAGCAGTATGCAGGACTCGGCCCGTAAGAAACTCCTAGAAGAACCCTCCCTCATTATAGCAGTACCTCATCCTCTGAAGTACGAAAGGTGACCATGTTGATATCGTCCAAACCAGAGAGTAGTGCTTTTAATCTGAACAGTACTGGAGGGGAATAATTTTGGTCAGAGTTTTTACTTGCTGGAGAAGTGTAGGGGTCCTCCACAATGAGTGCCGGAGCCTCTTGAGGGCGAAAAAACAAGGGAATTTGTGAATAAGCATTTACTAGTGAAACCCGCAATGCATAGGCAATCGACACGTTTTTTCCCGCATTCGAACGACAGCCTCCACCCATATGTATATGGTTTATGTCTAGGATAGGCTTCAGGTTAAAAGCCCGAGGTCCTTAATCTGGGTCACAAAGGCTAGCAGCACAGAGAAACATCGCATGTTATCCACTACTAATAACGATTTAAGTAGTCAAAAGTAATAAGTGGAGATTAAGCTACGCGCATGCTGCCCCTCGATGGAGGCTGGTTGGTTGGACGGCATTTTGCTGTAATCTGAAGGGCAGAATTAAACCGACGTAAAGCAACACAATTAGTTTGTTTTCGATACATCATGAAAAGAACATTGTGTCCACTTAAGAATCAAGAAAATGGAGAACCCCAGTGCGTTGAACCTGAGTTCTTGAAGTAAAAGGTAAACCTACCTTGTGGACCTCCTGACGAACAGTGCATTCTATCAATTCCATGAGGACTGTACGTAAAACAGATTCCTCAACCAGCACTTGGCGAGCAACTCCCCTGAAGTCCAGGAACTCATCGACCCATTGATCTATAAAGTTCATAACCAATGGCTTGTTGCCAAGTAATTCTTTCATGTAAGGGTTCTGAGGTTTTCGGTCAACGGGTGGTAGATTGGGCGGTTCAGCGGGGATAAACGCTGGCATAGGCACGGAGTAGCTGACAGTCGAAGGTTGCGAACGATTTGGCTCTTCTAATTCGTCTTTACCAACAAAGCGATTCTCGTTGTCGAAAGACGAGTGAACTGGGGGCGGGACTGCATCATCGCGACAAACAGGTCCACCATTGAAAACTGTTGATAGAGGGATACTAGACCGTTTTTGTTCAATAAGCTGAAAATGTGGGATTGAATGTGGCAAGATGAAGTTGGAAAAGAACAGATGCAATCGCGGAGCGTATTCGAAAATGCTTAGCGGAAAAAAACTACCGAATTCTTGGGGCAATTAATGAAGGCGTTGGGGCCAAGGGCCAAGTAACCGAGTATCAGGAAGCATCCACAGTAGATCGGAGGATCACACGGGGAAATCAGAAATAGCCACCAAGTTCAGAAATGCTCAACAGCAACTAGAGACGACATGAATTTGCAGGCATTTGGTTCTTCGTCGAACAATTGAAGCATATCGAACCAATAGCAAGAATGGGTGCTTAGTACTGATCTGACTCACAAATAATATCCATACATCTATAGCCAGACTATATACCGTTGCTCAATTCAGTGTATACAACACAAGATAGGGCAGAAGCAAAATACATAAAAACTTGCCCGTAAGGATCTTCGTTCACGCCAGGCTAGTTCCGGAGGTTGCGGCGGGGTTTGTTTCTCAAACACGAGCTGGTTAACATAAACGGTCAGGCCCCAACACTCACAGAATGATTTCGCCTCTTGAGTATCTTCGAAACCCAGCTGGCGAGTCAGTGTGCTCAGCGGATACTAAGTAAGAGAAGTGTGACAAGAAAGTTGACCTACAGAAACGTATACTTTCTTAGGTACACATAAATCACGTTTTAAACAAAACCAGTGACGGCATGAATCCATTATAGTGATCTAGTCCAAGAGGGAATCAGTTGAAGGTAGATCACTCACCTAGAGATAGCATAAAAACCATCCTCGTCAGTTACGACCTACGCTGTGCAATCCTGCTCCTCCAAATAGAATATAAGTGATGTAATCCCTTCAAAGAATTCATTCAAAGAAAATTGACTTTCAAATTCTTAGGGAGGAATATAAGATCCAAGTCGTAGAAAAACTGTACGAAAATTGTGGTCCTCGACCGAGTTCATCTGATGGTCTATATATTAATACAACGGAAAATGCTTTAGTTGTTCGGTGACATTCATAGCGTTGTCATCGTTTGTTGATCATCTTGATATCTTTATAGCGCATTCGTCAAAAGCTGCTTTCATATTCTCGACACAAGTGAGCTAAAATCGATATCACTTAGTGAGAAGAACCTACAATAATTGTCTAGACATCACCCTACAACGAGGTGTCACCCGAAAGTCGGACTTCGCCTTGAATTGAAGTATTTTCAACGTTATGCAACGCAAGCTTTGTTGACTTCCACAAACACTGACGGCACAATCATAAATTAGAGGTGGACCTGAAATCCAACTTGACTTGAAAAGTTGTATAGTTGTATTCCGTCTCCGAACATTTGATAAGGGTTTGCTTCATAGCATAACAGGAGTTAGCTGATTGCGGCCTGTCCGCGGTGGCGACTGTCTCCTGCATGCGCTAACTCCAAAAACGCCCCGCATCGCTGCCGTTAGCGATCCATTATCCATAGCATGATGGGCGCTGTGTCGGTCAATTTTTCCCGTCAACGGGGCCGTAGATGACATGTAATCTCAGAAAATCGAGACCGTCCTTAACGTTTGCTGTCCTGGTTTCCGACCCCTTTTCTATCCAGAAGCGCCATCTGGGCACATGCCCAACCACTATCCATCGACGAAAGCACTGTTTTGCATCCTAAACCTTTGTTGACGGATGATAAGCCATGAATTGACTAAGGGCAGCTATTATCAAACTGAGTGTGCTAGTGGTTGGGGTTCACGTGCTGTTCATTGTACGTGGCAGGACACCGTAAGGGACAGCACGCAACCGATCCCAATGGCGAGCATACTGCCACTGTCCAGCCGAACTGCTCAGCTAAAGTTTGTCTGTCGCTGTGTGTTGTACTGGCTCATTTGAGTTAAGGTTCGCAGAAGGTGACCTTTCCATCCGACTGATCCGACCCTACTGCGACATGACACTCAGATGTGTTTCTTTAAATAAAGATCAGTGTAGGTAACCTATTCTTGCCCGTTATCCCTCGGGACATAGGGCTTTTTAAACTGGACCCCAGCTATCCTCCTCTATTTCCACTCTTAAATCAAACGTTCTTTTTTCTCGGATGTGTGGCAATTCAGTGAAAAACGATAACACGATTTCTAACGTTAGAAACGAGTAGCCAAAACACCAATACTGAGAGGAGGGAATTCAAGCTGGATATTATCTTTTTCGGTACACGTTCAGTACACATCAAGCAGTAATGATAGAATTTCGGATTACAATTCGTTTAGCCAGTCCACCCAGGATTTATGCATTTTGAGAGCCATCTGTGAGCTGAATTGCACTTTCATTCGGCCCTTGAAATGTCATGGATTTTGTGGCCTTTCTGCGAGAGTATTGCACCCTTGGGGTAACGAAGCCGTGGACTCCCAGAAGAGGTTAGGTGGTCTCTCCAGAAATGAGAAGTCCTTCAGAAGCCTAACACAGAAAGCTTTCTGGGGACTCAGAGGGGTCGTCTGACAGCCAGACTGCTCACATCAGTCTTCTCTCCATAATAAGCGAGCATAGTTGTGTACCTAGTACCACGTGGGAGCGGGATGGCCCAAGTGGTTAGAGTGCGAATTTACTGACCGGAAGGTCCATGGTTTGAACCCGACCTCTAACTCTCGACTTTCCCTGTCTAGGCTTGAGCAACCTGGCAGTAACCCAGCCCTCGTGCTTCTTTCGGGTGGCATGGCATTCAGGCATCGAAAGGATGCTACAGCTGAACGGTTTAGTACCACGTGGCCAGTGAAACGGTTTGCTAAAAAGGCGGTTGCGTTGAGAATTAAGAAGCTACATACAAACGGATTTCATCATCATCCAAAATTGGCATATGACTGCCAAACAACCAGTAAATAACAACCTAGCAAAGATTAGCAACAAGGAGGACTTAGTGCAAAAAACCTTATGTGTTTAGGGGAAATTACTGTGGATAAAGTGCCAAAATCTTCGAAAGACATTTAAACAGACGATCTGAGCATCACATCAAAGTGAAACGTCACTAGTGGGATCGAACCAGTATCTCTTAACCAATAGAAACAGGTACACAAGGGCAGACAAACTGCAGCTAGGTAGTACAGCTACAACATATTATCGCTACTGGGATCAATTATATGCCATGACCTGTAGAGACTCCAACCCCGTATCCAAGATAAAAGAGTGTGAACGTCACACAGAATCTACGTCAACTGAATTCGACTTCGCTTCCCATTGCCGTATCGTTACCTGTCCTCTCGAACTCATCAACTGCAGGCGCTTTCCCTGGTAAACGGTGGTTGTGTACATCTGTTGCATGTCACATCCACTTTAACGTGATAGGTTTGATTTGCTTCCCTGGCGACTCTGCTTCGCAGCAGTTCGTTAGGGATAGGCTGCAGTCAGCTTAGTCCTGCTCTGCTACCAAGACACCACTGTACGGATGTTTAAGGTCACCAAATAGGAATTTCGAAACCACAAAGTACAGCTTCTCTTACAGTCGCTGTGTATACACGGTCATAGATAATAAAAGGTGACAAATAATGATTACGCTTTGAGAGCACCTGCATTGATTTCCTACGTCATATTGTGGCCTCAGCCTATGCAGTTCCTCATACACGTACACTGACAAAAAATCCAGTCAGTTGGACTACATGTTGAAAGCCCTAAAGCAATACTCCGTACACTGAGGGTGTAAAACGCATGCCGAAACAAAGAACCACTTCCGACGTTCCGTTAGGTGTGAAGTGCACAGGTTGGTGATAGTCGGGTAGTAAAAATGCCTGCAGAGTTCGAATCCAGGTGTAATTTCGATTCTTGGATCAACAGTCGTTCAGGGTATGCTCCTATGATTGTGTAAACGACAGAATCGTACAGAAAGATAGCGCCATGGTGAAAAATACAGGATTACTCGTTACAATGGAAATACGACCAAAATCGTTAGAACAGGAAGCACAAAGGATACTTGCAAACCTAATCCTCTTTGTTCAAGGACATGCAGACGAGTTATTCTACCTACAGGGTCAAAGACCCTTATGAAGCCACGAAATGAAGCTATTGCTGGTAGCACTGGTCAAGCATTCCATGTGATGTAAGGACCTATTTACGCCCTACCCACACCAAACTTGATCGAAACACTGTTTAGTTAACTCGGACCTGTGCCTCACATGTTGGAATTAGACGTTTCAGTATTACAGTAGGTAGTAGCCGTGTTATGAACTGGTTCAACATCAATTCAATAGGCCGTTAAGGGACCTTTTTGAATAAAGATGTGATGACTGATTGCCTTCAGTTTTCCGGAACGCGCTCTTGCTCCCGAATATGTTTAAGCAATTTGGTCAAACCATAAAATTGAATCATCAGTCTCTAAATAACATTGGTGGAGGCTTATCAGGCCCAGTGGCACATCCAGAGAGCCGTACAACTGCCGTACAGCCACAAAGTGCATTGATTGTCACTGGTCCCAAAGCGAAAAGGAAGAATGAGCAGAGGAACCTGATGCTAGTCTACCGCAGATACTTTGGGGTGACTGCATTACCAAACACTCAAACAGACAAGTTGCACAAAGACTGACAGTACGAGGGCCACTGACATCGATTGGTCGCACTTTCTAGCAACGACTCCAGCTAAGTACAGGAAGGGTCACTGAAACCCTATCCTGGGTGGTAGACCACACCAACGAGATACACCCTTCTGCCAAGTCACACGTCCACGCAGCAGTTTGCGTTATTCTGAAGGAGGCATGGAAGGCGACACTGGTCTCGGTGGACGACTCGGAATGTGGTACATAGCCGAGCAATCCCAGATGATGGAGCTGGATGTTCTCCGCGACCGAGGTATCTACTGCTCATCCGTTTTCTAATGTCTTGTTACAAATTCGTCGACGTTGGTGATGCTTCCGAAACACCAATGACCCAAAACCTGAAGACGACCCAGATAAAATACCCGCAAAGGCTATCTTTCGCAAATCATGTAGCCCGGCACATGCGATCCTTGAGACCTTTTAAATTCCAGTGATGCGATTTGGCAAACAGGATTGCAGCACTTGAGGTTTGTCACCAGACACTTCTGCCAGAGCTGACACAACTAACGAGGTATGTAAAACTTCACAGTTTCCAGGACTTCTTAGCGAATTGCAAGGAGCATGTCCAAAACAACACCTTCTGAGGCATGATCTTGCATTTTGTAGATGCAAACCAAGTGCCAACAGGTGTGATGGTGGTCGGTTTGTTCAACAGTGCTTGTGCATTGTGTTCGCATCCGAAAACTATGGTGACGTTGTCTCAGAAAATGTAATCAAACCGTTCAGCTATGGCACCTTTTGGGTACCTAGCTGTCATGCCAACGGAAGGAGGCACGAGTGCTGGGACACTGCCAGGTTGCCCAAGCCTAGACAGGAGCAGTCCAGATGCTCATGTTGAGTTCGAACCACGAACCTTCCGGTCCGTAAGCTGCCTCCTTAGTCACTAAGCTATCTCGTCTGCAGAATCTAGGTCGACGAGTTTCTCACCAGAAACTGTTTGAACATAGGGATGTTGAAGACTCTCCAGCTTCGACTCATTCAACAGAACCCCAGTCGTCTTTGAGGAGCACCAGGAATATGGATGACCTGTACAGATGGCATTGCCCTAAGACCTGATGGAGTGCCAAGGCGCGGTCAACTGACTCACTAACAGATGGTCTCTCGGGTCCTTTATTACGGGTCGGCTGAAGCAGCTTTCGTGTATGCTCGACTGAACTGCTCTCCTCCAATTCTTGAATTTTCAGATTCAATCACGTCTCGCTATCCATACACAAGCTTCCTCTGATCTGATACCTAACCAACCGTGCTTGTGCGTAGAAGCCCCAAGTCACTGTGACAATAAGTTGCGGGCATTTGAATCTCGAAAGACAAGGTTTTCTTACAGCTGTCCGTGCTCACTATACCGAGGTCTGAGAAACAGTTCTGTGCAACAGCTGTGAGCAAACTGTAAAGGCGAAAGACACGAGCACTATATGGCAAACACGAGCAAGGAAAACGAGAGTATAACTCACCTGCACATCTTTCCTCGGGTGCCCAGCAAAAGAGGCTGCCAGACGTATGAGAGCTTGACTGCGAACTTGGACAAAATAGCGATGCATCAAGCATGCAGACAAGAAGGTGGCTTGATGAACCAAACGGAAAAATCGAATATAATTGTTCGTCGTCACGGATTCATGCACACTGACAGCAAACCGCATTTCGGGGGATCGAAGCAGATGAGATGGCAATTTTTGCACATCGCTTTGGAAGAAATCGACAAATGACACGAGTGAAAATGTTTCTGACGATGACAAATACGAACATGGTTCTGAATGTGAGCCACAAAATCAAAAGCTGAAGACTAATCGGTAGGTCCAGAAGAGATGAACAACTTCTAGGAAATATTTAGCGGAAAACGAACAAAGAGTTCGAGGCGGTAGCGATCAACACGGTTGGTAATAGAGCACCAGCAGAATAAATACCCTATGGTAGCCAGATGCACTGGGGATGTAACCGCATCACATTTGAAGACCAAACCCGAGGGACAATTCAACACAACAGCCTAAAGGGCAGTGTACAATAGACATTAGTCATGAAGACAACAGTTGCTATTTTGTGAGGCAGGCTGGGTTGTGCAAATGCTTCTGCGTGACTGGAATAAATAGGAAAAACCAAAGACGTCAGTGGGAATAGAAAACACTTGAAGATTGCTGCTCACAAAGAATGTTTCGGGATCTTGGTTGATTAGGCAGAAAAAGTGCGAAGTAAAGAGATAACAACTGTCAGCCATAAGTCGATCACACGCGGTTATTGCATGCGGCTCATGGCAATCTCAAGCCCATTCGTGCTCTTAATTCGCATCCAGCTGTAACGGCTGTCAACCGACTTTAGCCTCGGCAAAATATTACGTAACGGGGACAAGCCAACGGGGAACTGATACACACTGCGTGCAACATAACTCATTTTCACTGGCATACGGGAATACCTTAATGTAACGAACCTATTTCTAATAAGACCGCAAGGCTGTGCATCGCATTCGAGAGCTGGAACAGCCTATTGCTGTTCCTTCAGAAATAACATCATCCTATGTAGTACGCAGAACTGCCCGCTATTTTCATTTATGTTGATCGCGTATGTCTACTGGAAAATTTCAGACCTGTCATTCACACGCTATCAATCATTCTCCTCGTAAAGCATACAAAGCTCGGTGAGGTGTACGACAATCAACACTCACCAAATTCAGATCTGACAATAATTTTGCAAAGATAACCATTCACGGGGGGATAGTAAAAACTTCCACACAAGAAATTCAACAAATCTGTTCATCAGGGCAAGTACATTTTTACGAGCGAACAGTCTGGGTGTGATATATTACAGCCAGTTGTCGATCGGATAGGGCATCACGGCTAATCGCGAACAGAAAGACTGATTATTTCAACTACTCATCGATTTTGACAAAATACTTGGCGTTTACAGTCCGGTTGGCCTTGGATTCTGAAGAATCTTACAGGAAAAAAATCGGCGGATCCAGGAAATCACAACCACACGAGGCCTGTCCCTCTTGTGGAGGTAGACAAACAAAGTATATAAAATTTACTGGTTAGACAAGTCTGCTCGGGGGAACAGCAGGGCGCAGAGTCGTGTGACGGACCCCTCCATACCTACAAGACTGACTCCAACATAGAGCAGATGAGCTTCTGAGGACCCAATCATTTACAGCACATGTTCTACTAAGTCGCGAACTAAAGCTTTTACACAGAAAACTTGGCAAACGATCGTTCGTCGTGAAGAAGTATGTCGATCAGCAGTGAGGTGCACCTTACGAGTTTTGAGCCACTTTCAAGACACAGCGGGATGCAGTACTTTTAAAGTTCGGTAGAATGGCTAGCTGTCACGATTCCATTTACCCGCGGTACGAGTTTTTCGAAACTGAATATCGTAGGACAATGTACCACGAAGACAGGCATACGTTTAGACCATACGAGAATAGCGAATCAATTAAAGACGTCTAGGGATACAACGACTTCAAAAACCTACTTCAGAGCTCCTTGGTCGTTTAAGTTCATCAGAAGCATGTATGCACGAAACTCTGCTTCGTTCGGACAGAAACAGTTGGATTGGTCACCGGTGTCCGCATCCAAGTCACTGTACATCTCCTTCAGTGTTTGTAGGCACTGCGTCAAATTTTCAGAGTTTATACGAGGGTCAAAGCTGTCGATCGGCTGGTCAACTAAACGGGCAGCGCAAAATATGTGGAAACGAGCAATACGTTCCATCACTCCTACGATAACGGGACAACACAGGCGTTGTTGAACGATATCCTTCCGGATTGCACGCGTCCGGGTCCACATAAACTCGTACCAAGGTTTCCATAAACTACGTGTATTGTCGAGTTCCGGACGATCGGCAATACTAGCCAGGAGGTAAGCCATTGTGCGCCGTAACACGGGTGCCGGTCGTAGTTCACAAGGCAACGGAACCGGCTGGTCTGCTGAAGAACGTTCATAATCTTTCACGGCGCGCGTGTGATCCATTTGCCAACTCGAGGGGGCAGCAAGCGTGGAAGACAGGCATTCGAACACCTGTGAAAAAAGATTGTTCCAAGATAAAGACCTGTTAAGACTCACGGGATCTCCTGGTTTCTTTCTCGGAGCTATCTGAAAGTGTGCGCAAAGACCGTAACTCCCGAGAAATGGGAAACAAATGGTCCACGAGAGTGAGTGAGTGTATGGATAGCTGAATTCTGAATAACTGTTCAACAGGGGTGAGTTTAGAAAAGAGATGAGAAACAAAGGACTGTCACGAGGCAATTCTTTAGGAACAAAGCTCCAGAAACAGAAGACTTACGGAAACCCGGTGATGAAACTCGCGAAAATAGCGCTCCAGCTCCGGGCACATATCCATGCAAGTTCCACGAATGGTTGCTGCACGTGGATCTAGGGCATCCTCTGACATACTCGAATCCAGAGGACCAAATTCAAAAGGTTGAAATGCAACCTGGGCTGGTCTTTGTTGTCGTTGCATCTGATAATGGGCTTGTAGTATGGACAGACGCTCCTCTACAGTGGAACCGAACAGATTTCTCAGAGGACCGACTTCAGGCGGCGGAACTACTTCGCGTTCTCCAGAAGAGTCGAGACGGACGGCAGTAGCTCCCGTTCCTCCGAAATTTTCGATGGTCTTCAAATGCTAAAACCAAAGTAACAAACATCATTTATGGAAAATTAGCCGAATGCAACTTGTGATTCTCTAGCTAGCAACCCAGTACCTACTGGTTAAGCGAATAGACCTCTGGGGAATAAGCGTTCAATTGGTACGACCCTCATACCCCGCACACAGTGGCAAGGATTGTGGATAAATAAAACGTGTATCTTAGGATAAATGCTTCCACATAACTCAGCGGTTGTTAGCCTTTTTTGTATCAGTGAGGCTGGGGTGATAAGCCTTCACTCGCTAGTGCATGAAAGCTTTTAAAACAATGCGTCTGGTTGCCACGGGCTTTAACGCTTGATACCAGCTTATACGCGTACGCTCGAACTGTTCAGTTCTGTTGTCAACTCCTCTCTAGGCATATTTTTGTGTATTAGGTTTCAAGCCTAAGGAGACTGGGGCGAGTTCTAACGAGGTATGTCTTATGTTCGCATTGATATAACTTTTTTATATCAAGTTCCCCATTTCCAGCTTGTCAACTAAAATTCTGACCCGATTTTATGATGGAAACAGCCTCGATAACACTAGTTGTTGCAGGAGGATAAAAATTCAACGGTAAATGCCCCTTTTCATTTTCGTTCAGCCTCGTCAACTTTCCACAGCTACTAAAAATGTATCCCCGATTAACGGGTGCAGTGTACCTACCCTCGAACTAAACGATGAAGGCAGAGGGTTTATTTGGATAGGCTGTAACTCACGGTTTTCGATGCCTTCTATAGCATCTGTCGTTTACAACCGGCTCCATAGCAGTCATTGTACAAGGGACTTATCATAAGAGCAGTCGCCCTATTCTCAAAAGCAGATCAAAGACAGGAGTAATTTTGGAAGAAGCACAGCGAGTTTATGACTAACAATGGATTTATTCTCCTGTTTATTAAGCCAAAATTTCCCACTCATAAGGGTAAATTGCTGAGAGGCTTGGTATCGTTGCTGTAATTGCTCGTTCCAAGCAAGGAACATTTTAACACAAAATGAGCATTGTGGTTCATGAATTTATCGATAAGCTCAGGGTCATGTGGCCTGTACACGGGTTCATTTTGGTGCTTATGTCATCCCAGGTATCAATAACGTACATGCGGCGCACAGTTAAATATAGCTGATATACTATATAATACGCCATAATATGCTGGAACAAACCTGCTCTCTGGGAAGATTTGGCTGTACTGGGCTAGGTTTGTGCCTCGATGCTGACTGCAACGGTTGCCCCGTGCCGGTACTGGGGCCAGTGTTGCTCCGCGAACGACATTGGGCCATGGTTAGAAGAACAGAAGTGGGCAATGTTTCCCCGTCGGCGACAGTGTCATGACCATGACGTTTGGCACGCTGTGCAGCGGTCTTCCGAAAACAAAGAAGGTAACAAGAGACCAGTGACAGTCTTTGAAACAGAAAGAGAAGGCACAAGGTCTGGGATGCTGCCAGGTTGCCCAAGCCTAGACAAGCAATTCAGATGTTAAGGTTGGGTTAGAACACAGACCTTCCGGTCTCTAAGTGGAACGTTATCCACTAAGCTACCTCGAGCTATATATATATATATATATATATGAAGATCCAGTGGGACGGTCACATGTTGCTTTCCAAAAAATGACCAAAAATCGACCTTTCTCCGAACAGGCCAAATCGCAAACAGGTAGTTTATATAATAAGCATATTCTCATCATTTAAAAGGAGGTCAACTGATTGAAACACTAGCATTCTGAAGCTCGGTTTCAAATTGATGATAAAAGCAAATTTGGAGACAACTTACGACGGTTTCAAAAGCGACGTAGGCCGCATCAAGCGTTGGCTGACACAACACCCGGGTCACAGTGCCGAATCTTTCAAAATACTGTTGTAGCCAACTCTTTCGATTGAAACCGATAGGAAGTCGGGATAACTTAATCGCTGGCCAGTGGGTCGGAGACCGATTGGACGGTTGGGGGGACAATGTCTTCGAAGATGGAGCATCAATATCGAGTGGGTGACCAGGAGGACCTGAATGAATGAATTAATATAGCAAAACTGTATAAAAAAAGAAGTAACAAAGGTGAGCCAAACGAGCCCGTCAGCCAAGTTCTCATAATATGAACCGCTATTCCCACCAGTGAAAAACTGCACGAGAAGTACACTGAACTCAATTTGAATGTTGAACGATACACAAGTTGTGTACATTCGATGGAAGAAAACATTACCAGGGACCACCTTTGCATGATACAAAATGTCAGAGCAACAAAGGGTTACTGTGACGTCAAGTTTCCTTCACTGAACCAAAGTTCATTGTGTTGTGTTCGGGCAAAAACACAGGAACTGGGAATGGCGAGCTAAATAAGGCGCCCTAAATGTCGGACGGTGGTTGGATTCCCGACGACAGCATGAGATGCGTACCACCTGCTGCTACAATGCAAAAATATTGCCCTATACGCGGGTTGAAACAATCTGGCTGGGGTCCTCAATCAGGAATTGTTGTGAAGGGCCGGCTAACCCAAAGAAACGAAAGAACGACGAAGGGGAATCCTGATGAAGCACAAACTCACTTTCATTGGTGAGAATGGAAGTTTGCTTGGGACTGCAGCTGACAGTTAATCCAAACAATCCAGTAGACGGGAAGGAGGAGCCGGAAAACAGTACCCCAGTTTTGTCAGATGACACTGTATCAGTCACACGAAACAGACCAGCATTCGAGGCCGACTTGATACCGGCAAAGAGATTATGTTCAGTTTGATTATCCGAACCAAACATTTGGAGTTCTTTGAAAGACGTTGGTTTCAAGAATCTAGAGTACATAAAACACGGTGTATTCGGTTCAAAGACGGGATAAAGATTAGTGAACGGAATGTTTGTGAGGGGATCACGAGACGAAGGCGCTGTATAGTGCCCTGAAGCAAATAAATGGTAAGCAAGATCACGCGATATCTTGCCTATGAGCTGATCGTCTGTGAGCTCCAAGGCAAAGGCGGGACAAGTATATAGGCCGTGACGAATGGAAAAGCAAACCAATTCTGGAATGTGGAGTTTAATGACAGCTTTGCTAACCTGCGATATACAGGGCATCGGTGTGACATCAGCTTGTCTGTCACAGGTGAAGGATAAACGGCTTCTGCGAGATGCATGATCCAACCAGGAATCGAGTCACAGCTACCAGCCACGAACGATGGTCCTTTTTTGAAGTAACACTACTGTTTTTCTGCGCTAGGAACACTAAAACATGTGCGTTTTCTTCAGATCACTTTTAATGTACTGTAGTACTGATGGATACATAAAAGTTTGTGGGGAAGCTTCCCTTGGCTTCAACACCAGATGTGTTGATCGACAGAGTTCCCCCCTCTTGCTCATGTTCGTGATTGATATCAGTGCTCAGAAAGTGAAATACCTTCCGGT
Organism: Clonorchis sinensis; assembly: GCA_003604175.2. Taxonomy (NCBI): domain Eukaryota; kingdom Metazoa; phylum Platyhelminthes; class Trematoda; order Opisthorchiida; family Opisthorchiidae; genus Clonorchis; species Clonorchis sinensis. Next base: position 84,103,130 of record CM030369.1, read on the forward strand.
CAAGTGGGAAAAGGGTTAGTAACAGAGCACGTGGTTACAGTCCTGCTGTTAGGTATAAATCCCGTCAAGACGCAAAATGCTCCACCGGTAACTTCAGTCGCTGGCTCCTATTGGATAACAAAGCGGCTCTATAAAATCATGTGCAAGAGCAGCCCACGATCGAAGATAGGCAAAATATCTGCACAGATGGCGACGTAGTCCTGTCTCCAGCGTCGAATGGTGTAAACAAATCGAAGCTTAAGATCATCTACACACGATATGACCGTAGAAAACCAAGTCCTTAGTTGACCCCACTCGGCGATAGCGCCACCCGTGGCACGGGCCTGCACTGAACACTTCCTATGCAAGTTCATCTCCGATTTGGAGTATGTGTCCGGACCTCTGCAGTCGTCGTTTCTTCTGACCAGTTTTGATATATTATGACAATGGTGTCGAGTGTTTGGATGGAAACCATATCCAAAACACGATTGAGCCATCCCCTTTCATATATGACCCAAAGGTATCTGTGACAGGATGCCTTCAATTTTTTGCATACTCCCGTATCAAAGTTACCACCCATATGGTACGGGATACAAATAGGCTCCACGACCAGGACTTTTGTCTCGAGGCTATCATTCAGCCTACAGTTCGGCACCTTTCGGTTGCAGAAAGGCTACTCTGATACGATCACTTGGTATCCCTATCTCTCTCCGATTAGCTCTTCTGTAAGATGTGGTGGTCGATACATACGATACAAGTTTGAGAGCATACTTTTCAGTATGGATCATGTGGGAAATATATATATATATATATATATATATATATGCAGTGCTCCATGTAGCACTGTCTCGGTGCCTAGCTGCCATGCCACCAGAAGAGAGCACGAGGGCTGGGATACTGCCAGGTGGTCCAAGCCTAGACAGGGGCTTGGGAACCCTGGCAGTATCCCAGCCCTCGTGCTCCCAAGAGAAAGGTTAAAGGTGGAGTATTTACAATGGAACCACACAATCTGACTGCCCAGGCGTTGACCGTGACCGCCGACAAGGCTTGGTCACCCCCGCAGCCACGCGGACAGAACACTGAGTCAACGGCCTCAGGCAAAGTCCTTGCGGGTAAAGCCTGCAACATTGGCAATCAGACCTTCCATCCAAAAGCTGGATGTCTCGAACAAAACCTCAGGCCCAGGCCAGGCTTCGTTCACCGGACCCTTCCCACGCTTCTAGTGATCCGCTGATGTGACACCCTTAACTAGCGATCCGTATTGGTAGGCACAATAACGCATCTGAACGGCTTTAACGCTCGCGGTCAAGCGATGCCACGGACAGGACAGGTCTAACGCGCACATGATTGGCCAGAATACTGGACCGCCTGAGGTCCAACATCCTGGCGATCTCTGATTGGCCTAAAGGTGTGGACCCAACAGACAATAGTGATTCAGTGTCCATTGAATGGCGGTTGCCAATGCCTCGTCCTGGTGTCCGAATTTCCATGTACGCTTTAAGTATGACGCGCTCTACGTGTTTTTTCGGCACTTCAGGCACCCTAGTGGGATCTTCGGAAGAAAGCACCAGCTTGAGAGGATCAACTCGAGAACCGAGCTAAGGCATAGCCGCCATTACAAGTATTTGAGTCAGAGTCCAATAGAGTAAACCGAAATAATCATTTGCTAGAATGGAAAGATCTGGTTCACGTTGCTGCTTTCAAAGACGGTACACCCTGTTGAGTTGCGACTACGCTTTCTCATTCTGTCGACGTATCTTGCGATCGAAATGAGTAACTAAGACTTTAGTTGGTGAGTCACCCCCGGCTCTTTTGGACGAGCTCAGGTATGTCACATTTCTTTAAATGTGTCTCTGGGTATCCTGGTGCAATTCCCTCATTTACTTATGCTGCGGAATTCTCACTCAGCTCCAAGGAGCTCCTCTGGGCTGGATTTCAGCAAATGGTTGTTTGAAATCTGCACCCTTGTTTCGTCCAACTAAGTATAATACTGCTAAATGTGTAAGACCACGTCTATTTGTCGCAACCTGCTTAGCCACTGCAGTTCCAAAGCTGAGAAAAATGGGTTTTCTGGATACCCTCTAGGACTGCTTCTGTCAGCGAGAGAAACACAGATAGTAACATTTTGGGAATGAATCGAACACTTGAGTTGAATCAAACCCAGACGGAGCACAGATAAGCGTAGAATCGGAATCAATTCTTCATCCTAGAAATAATGCGGATCACTTGCGCTCTGAACACCTTCTGTTCCCAGCCGTTTTTAGCGTAAACGCTCACAGAGTTTTAATTAGAAGCAACCGCAAAACGGGCGTGGATCTAGTTGAATCATCTACTCCCAAGCCAACCAGGGAGGGCATACCTATTCTAGTTTGCATAACTGGGTAAAAATCGGGACAACGTGTGGACTCATCTCGCTTTTCTTCATGATCACGCGTGTCGATCCGAAGCAATTTATTTGAACTCCAACGGGTGTTTTTGAATAATACTCGTTAACTTGTATCAAATTCAAGAAATCTGTTCCACGTCGCGGCTGTCAATGCCCACACTGTGTGTGAATTGGGCAAGAGATGCTAGAGCCTTGTTGGTCTTTCGGTCGATGTGTGTTGTGTCTCCGAAACACACATACAAAGCCCAAGTTCATTTACACCCCACAACCAGCTACTAACGGGTCTAGATTTCTCGTAAATAACACTTCGGTTTTCTAGAGATACTGATGCAATGGAGTGTGGTGTCTATGAGGTAGGAGTTGTGCTTAACCTAAGGTCTGAATGCGGCTTATTGGAGTGGATTATGTTAAACAGTTGTCTTTGTGCTGTTAGATTGGCTGGCTCAACCAAGTCCAATGCACCTCAACAAGGCAGGCTGCGTTGGTTTGTTGTTTGTGTAATATCCGACAGACGGCTGATTCCAGGCCGAGAAAGTAGCTTCTACAAGGACTCGTCACGGTGAGTTTGGTCAGCAGAAATGCGTATATAGTTAATCTGGCAAGTGGTATGAATGTGAAGGTTGTCCAATTAAGTCCTGATGGAGAACGACTTGCTGACCGCTCCGAGGACCGACTCTCCCCGCACGGGCAACGACTCCATCAGTGGTGTGTCAGACATCGATTGTTTCTAACCAACACAAACTCTTAGCATAAGTCCTCACACCGTGTGACTTGGAAGCCCATAATGCAAACCAGACATGCGGAGCTTCGATACGAGAGTTGCGTTCATTCGGGAGAACGCCGTTGGCATCTGATCACGGCAAAATGCGAGCACGCAAATCTATTCACCCTACCTCTGGGACCTGTTGGTAGTTTTGACCGGGAAACTGCTGGAACTCGACAGGAACAATGGTGATTTGGACGAGGTGGGAAAGGCCACGCTCACAGCCTTTGGCATTGTGTGTACGAGGTCGCCCGCACACCACAACGGACATTGTACCCCGTTACGATCAATAACTGTGATTAACTTCAGGAAAACTACACCAGAAACAAACGACTGTGATTGCTTGCGTGGATCCTCCACACGCCAAACTGCGAAACGCTTGAGGAATGGGGGAGTTATCTAGTGGATCACAAAGTCCCGAGAAGTTGTAGCTCATCCGACCAAGGTGCACAAGGGTTGATGTGTGTCAGACGACCTCCCAACAGGATGGTACGTTAGGCCATTTACAGCCTCGACTTCAATGATGGGTTGGACACCTTGAACAACAGTTCAGCTGGCACCCATCAACTCAACCTCTGCGGAGACCAAATGAATGCGGATTGAACGTTGATAGCAGCCCTCCACTGGCAACGAAAGTTCGGCCCTAAATTTAATTGCTTCAGCGAAACAAAAAAGCCTGGATTAGATGGTTTACACCCTGCACACTTTAACAAAGTTGTTTAGGCTTACGTGCCTATTATTAAGGGGGTAGCTGGGGTGGCGACACGAGGGAGCGCCACGGTGTTACTTCACACACTCCAAAAGAGTGCAAGAACACTGTGCAGACCTCATCGGGAAATCACTCCTGAGGCCATACAATTTTAGGTACTCTCTGATATTATCTTACAAAGGTTGATCCTCCATCGTAAGAGTCAGATTCTAGAGAATCGGGCTGGATTTCATCTTACCCAAGGTTGCATTTATCCTTTCTCCAATTTGCGACAATTGCCGGAACCGTGCCGCCTCTTCTGACAACAAGCAGTGGTCGTCTTTCTCGATTACAGGTTTTCATTGAACTCCGTCGATCGGCAAACCATGGTGGTAGCTGGCATGGAAGGGCGTCTCTTCCAAATTGTTTTTTCTATGTAGGCTTCTTACGCCTCCGTCAGTGGACCAGTAGGTGTTTACACTAATTTTCCCCTAACTTCACCGCCTCAAGTATTATCAGGCAAGGGTCCTCTCTATCGCTCCGAATCTTCAACCTCACAGCCGATATGCCCATTTAATCCTCTTTTCCTGCCTTGGGGACCAGAATTCCTTTGGGGCGTTCACTCACGGACATTGAGTGCGCTGGTGATATTGCCTTCCTTGAAAGGGACGATCCAAACCAGTCCTCTGTGGAATTCGGTATGCAATTTGCACCTGTAAAATATCAAGAGCCGCTAGAAGATTTTGTGGGATCAAACACAATTCCAATGCGTGCAGTTGCGCCGACTGATGTGCGATAATTTCATCTGCACGATTGCAAGTGCGTTGGCGAAGACCAAATCGTTTCTCGAATTCGGAAGGCAAGGATGGCGTTTGCCGGTCTCCGACTTTGGTGACGTCAACGTGGCAGCAAACTGGCTCTCATGGCTAGTGCGTACAATGCCATGGTCAGTCCGTCCTACTTCATAGGCCGCAGCAACTTAGAAGTACAACGCGTTTATCTGCAAATTGTTCGCGAGCGGAAAAATTACTCTAAGATGTTACATTTTATTGCAAATGTTCGCAAATAAAAAATCCAAAAAATCTGCAACCCGCTTTAATCAATCATCCTTCTAAATTTCGGCGCGCATTCGACTTTAAACTTGCTATGCTATGGTTTTGGCTTGACGGCATTTGAGAAGGAATTGGGTGAACACTTGAAGGATAACCACGGGGTATTTGTGCGTTCATCTAGTAATCAATCCACTGACACTGTTTTGCGTTACCAATGGGAGTAGTGCAAGTGCAGCAGGGCGCCTGCATGCTTTATACTGACCAACCGCACGATCACGCCTGGCGGTATGCCACCTGCTAGTTTTGAACAAACATTATTATTGTAAACGGAAAGTCGAGGAATCCGAAGAAGCTAGTTGGCTGAGCGCATTTGCCATTGACAGAATGTGGACGAGGCACCGGCTGTCCAGTGCGTCTTTGTCTAGGCGGCACGGGAATCCTCTCGGAGTCACCTCTTATTATCATGAACACAAACATAAGGTTTCTAAGTTTTCACACTATCGACTTCTAGTAAGTTGACGGCTAACCGAGGAGGAGCTGGGCACCTGCAGGGCCCTGCTTTAGAATGGAACGCTGTCGTGCGAAGTGCCGCAGTTTAAGGCCGATGAATTTGGCAAGATCGTAACTACTCAAGATTTATTCAAACACCTCCAGAAGTGTCAACCAGCCCTGTTAAGTGGGTGCCTCATAGTTAGGCCTTATTTTGGCAGATGATATGCCTTTGGTCATGGCAAAACTTTGGGAGACCGGGCGCGTGCTTGTGTTGCAGTCAGGGGGAGGTCACTGCAGCCACATATGTTTCTCCAGATGGCAGTAGATAGCAGTGTTTCAACGCTTCCCAGATGTAGTAAATATCGACAAAACGCGTAAAGCAAAACGTTTTGGGTAAGTGCTATTTGGAGCAACTAATACCCGGCCTGTAGATACAAGCTGTACGTCTTCCTAGTCACGGGTAGCATGGGTCCTGGGCGTCCGGTTTTATATGCCTTCCTGGAAAACAAACAGTCAACCCCATGCGTAAACTGTTCGGCTTATTCACGGAATAATGGGGGAGCAATGTCGAGTAAAGGCCTGCGTCATGGACATGTCAGCGGCACAAATGCGGGCTGCAAGATTCGTGTTTGGCTGCGACGTCATTTTGTGCTAATTTCATACTATAAAAGCTAGCAGGAAGCACGTATGTGCCATAAAACATCCGTGCAAACGCCAAGACTGCTAACACCTATGCCTCTTTTACCTGGCGATGCGGTTCCTCTGTATCCACTTGTCCTCCTTATTTAGAGTTCAGTCAGCCCCAAGGAGCGAGAAACATTCTTCATAGATTTTTTCGTAGGTTGCTTCCCAATCCACCAAAGGTGGCTGTCGGATTACTACCTATCGGAACAGTATATATCCATTGCACTTGTACACAAGCCACCACCGGCAGATTTCGATGACCTGTGTAGATAACTGAACCGAGTAGGAGATAAGCTTCGGGTGCTGGGACTTAGGAAGGCCACAGTCATTATCAAGTATGATTATTCAGGGGCCAATCTTGCTGTGCTACGGCTCAGCGTCTGCAACTTACGGCCTGCAGTCGGTGGTCGAGGATACAGCACCTTAACCCAGATTGCAGTCCAAGAACATAGACCTAAGCTTTCGTGTGCTCTGTGACCGGCCAACTACTACCAGTGACCGCTGGTGTGCAAGAGATCACGCATAATATCAAGTTGACTGTTGTTATGGTGAAACTTGCCCGCCGTGCGGCGATGCTCTTCAGGCTTGTCCGAAAGGTGAGCCCACGGAGGAATAATTTAGTTCTTGTCCTTGGCCCCGGTCCCTTCAGAAAACTCAAGAGTGTACTTGCTAACCGGTCCGCAGAGGAGGCGTCTTTATGATGTTAACCTGGATCAAAGCACATAATTCCAGCACAATGTCCCGAAAGTCTCTGTGTGTCTGTATTTTTGTCTCAAAGGAGGAGTTAACCGACAGCTGTGAGCAAACGCCTGACAGCTTAGACTAACGCTGTAGAGTGCCGGTATGTGTCTCAAAGATGGCCAACCAGCTCCAGACTGTTCGCTTGTTAATGAGACCCCATGCATTTCACGTAAGTCTCGTGTTTTTGAGGGTTATAGTCAGTAGGCAGAAAGCTACAGGAAATCATGCAATGCAAACTGTCCGACGAAGATGGCGCCGCGTAAACTAGGTTACACTAGATTGTCGCCACTAAAACGCTCCGTCTATAGGGTACGTATTGCTCTCTCTTTGTCAGACGAGTGATTCATAATGATGTTTCGATAACATAATACGTATCTCACCCGCATTTCAAGATGTCACTAGCTCGGTGAACACCGCGCACCAAGAAGACCATACAATTCCTGGGAGGACATATGTACCAATCAAAACGATCAATACAACTCATCCTTTTTGTCATACAACTTGGAACTTAGATTTTTTCCGGTATAGATGGGTTGGCGTTAGGTTCGTTCAGCCGTCTGGTATGATCGACGTAGTTTCCATGTGGCTAGTTGATTGGGCATAGTGAACACTTAGCCGCATGCTAGTCGTGTGCGCCATCTAGGTTCGTTCAGCTTTAATTGACGACATGGTCGTCCTGATACATTTCACAAGTTACAATGGAGCACTCCGCTGTTTAACAAAAACAACAACAAACTTACCATCTGAAAGCCCTAAGTTCTTCCAACCTTGCAAGATTTATCCGGCAATAATGAAGGCAGCGTCCGCGATGTTAAGTCGGAGTAGCAATTGTCGAGGTCCCTGAACACATTCTTCGGGATTCGACCAGTCAAGCGGTCAAACGAATAGCAAAAATTATTTGGTGGTACCTCGGCATATTTCGCATCCGCAAGGGCTATGCAGTTTCTAGAAAGCTGCAGAACTAGCCGCAAATTCCGTCCGTTGTAAGTGATCTATCTTTTACCGCGATCGGCGATATCTTATTACATTAAGCAACTATGCGGAGTCGGTGGTGATTGATGACCTTGAAGACTCACTCACCTAAACAAACCACCAGGTAGATAATTTACGGAATAATTCGTTATACATAAACATTCTTCACCATGAATTGGTCGCCCTGAAAAAGTCATGGCCTTTAAGAAATTAATTCCACTGTGTAAATAATGAGCAGCTTGTAGACCAGAGACATGGCCACTGTGTTTGAAGGATCTCCGAAGCCTGTGTGACCATCAATGCCTGAGAAGCATGGCGCGGGTCTGGTGGGGACATTCAAAAAGTAGTGATGAGGTACGCCAGGTAATTTTCAGAAAGGTTCATCCCCTCGGTAGAACAGCCGGTCAATCCGCAGGTTACGCTGGATATGCCATGTGCTTTGTGTACCAGAGAAGTACTTTCCTTGTGAAGATCTCTTCAGGTAGGATGGGGGTGACCAAGATGCGGTCTATGACTTCGCGGAGAAGAATAAAAGCGCTTATCAGTCAATCTGATTGCGTTGGTAAATGCCGCCCCAGGGTGGGGATCGCCGGACGACACAAACCAGTGGTTAGTGACTGTGACAGACATGGCTATTTCGAGCAGCTAATACTGACCTCCCATCACAGCTATCGATTCCGTTGCGCAGCTCTTATCACGCGGCTCTCATCTCACACCACAATGAAAAACGGGTTAATTTGTTTTGGAGGCAAGGATTGTCCAACGCCTCCAAAGCCTCTATCTCTTTCCCCCATTTTCTTTCCTCTAGATGAAAAAGGCTGAAAACACTGCATTTCAGTACGCGGTGTGTATAGCTACCGTGCAACCTGAAGACAGCAAGAAGGCGGAGATCCCGGGGTGATCAAGCGCAGAAGGTGGCGGTAGAGATGCTGCGGTGGGCACCATAAATCGCACATTCCTCCACCGTGCCCACCGTAATACTGGCGGTGCATCAGCCCGATCACCCTAAGCTATCGTGCTTCAAGGGGACACACTGTGTAGCAAATGTCCAAAGCCATGTCAACTGCACGTGTTTGGCTTGCCTTATTCGAAGTGCATGTAACGACAACTTTCCAGAGGTTCGGATAACCTGTGAGCGCGCCTTCGGCAAACGGTTTTCAGTGGACAATGAACCATCATTGGCTTTTGGATCCACAATTTCGGTCAACTGACAGGTCAGAGAGCAGAGCGATCTTTAGACCAATTACGCGCAAATTAGCCTTCTTGGCCGCAGCGGTGTCCAACAATGAAGAGTAAACCGTTCGTTCGCATAATTTTGCCTAACAATCACTGGACCTAATCGAATGCAGGTTTTCGAAGCTTGACGAAATCAGTGAGGCTTTAAGTAAAGCTCCAGGTAATGCGCGGCCACAACGACAGTAGTTAGTTCATGGATGGGAAAATTGAAGGACTATATTCTCGAGTCTTGGGGTTGTCTAGCCATGCCACTCGGACTGCCTAAAGAAACATCGGATAATGTGACGCCTAGAAGCTCCCTTTGATGGCAAAATAACTGCGGTAGAGGCATGCAAAATCTTTATATGTTGTATGATAGAAAGCTTGCAAAATGATAAAGAGATCTCCGGTCGATGGAGACGTCCCAGGAGGCGAAGAAGGCTTTCACTTCTAAAGATAGCCGCACCTCATGTGATGATTCAAATAAATAGCCAATTAATGAAAAGCGTCCATGGAAAATATTGAAAAGGATGGGGGAGCAGTTAATTCACACATAATCATCTTGAACCACCTGAGGGAATCATGGAATGATTTTGGACATCAAGCGAGATACGTTAGAGGACGATCGGCCGACCCTTCCCAGCGCATACATTGAGAGTAAAAAATTGACACTAGATGACTTCACCAAAGTTAAGATCGCAGCAGGAAATATCGTTCTTTCCAAACAAAAAAGCACCCAGTTTAGATGAACCTTGCACGTTTCAAAGGTGTTAAAGCTCTAAAGAGTAGTCTGACAAACAGTGAACACCGATGAACAAGAACGCTGTGACGGTGTTTGTAAACTCTAAATGGGGGGCAAGAACGTCACGCAAGAACAAACTCCACTTTGCCATAAAAGCCGTAGAATCCAGGGTATTCTCGGTTACGTCGGCAGCTATTCTCTCCATACTCTGGACTGTCACCTACTGTCCTCCCAGGACTTTGGCTGCAAATACGAACGATCAGCTGACCTGTCCCCAGCCACCTCCAGGACAAGCTCACGCTAGTTCACTCAACCCTTTCCTCGGATTTAACCACCGAGGTGCAACTTCGGTTTGTTGTCCCTATAAATTCAAATACTTTTCTTACACTACACGTTTCGCACAATGCGTTAGCACTACCTCACCCTCCCGAAGAACTTTTACACCTGACCGTGCCCACCGATTTTTCATGTCTGACGGCATGCCGCGCACCAGTTTGGAATAAACATTAGTATTCCGACAAATAAACTCGCTTGCATAACAATGTGGTTTTGCCGCGAGGCTTACCTGGAACCCACCCAAATCTCCCCGTTTATTATTATTACGTTGGGCTAGTTGATCGGATGCCTGGTTTAGCAAATTTGTGATACTCGAGTTGGACTATGCTCTGGTAACCAGACGCACACTTCTGGAAACATGCTTGAGCAACACCACCCTTTCAACCGCGCAATAATGGTCCTTTCTCTTTATCTGAACTCTGCTTTTGACTCTTTGGTTGACAAAAATATGGAGGAGTCCGGCGATGGATGTTGTCTCCCAGAGTTTCTCATGAGGTAACTGTACACCAACCCTCAAGGGCACCTGAAAGTATACGGCATGCATTTGCCCAAATCAATCACGTTTAGTAGTATACGATAAGGCTACCCCCAGCCGATTCTCTTTGATTTTGTTATTGATATACTAATTGAAATGCCTCCGCCTGTCCTTGGAACCTCGGGGCATAAATACTTCCTAGAATTTCGCACATAAATTTTGAAGATGCAGACGAGGAAAAATGTATAATGCAAATTAACAGATAATGCTATCACCAATAGTGCTTGGTTCTATCTCCAGAGCTTATTTTTTCAGGTGACCGCGGATGATGCGACGAGAACCAAACTACTCTCGGCACGTGGTTTTTAGCCGACTAACTGGACTCCTCTGAACTACTGGCTGATAGTAAACTGTAGGAATAATGATCATTAAGGGAGCATAATTTACCAGCTAAAACTTTAACGGATTAACCAATTCATCGGTGGCACTGGATGTGCAATGCTTGCAATAAGTACACACGCAAGGAACTTGAAGGCAAGCAGGCTCAAATCGTCGCCTAGCATGTCCAGACCCAAATCCGTACACTGAAACCCACCATGTAGGGTGACTGGTAAAAGTGGGTTCGGGCAGACGAGGTAGATGACAGAAGGATATACACAACTAAGTGAACAAATAACTAAACAAATCGCAACAGTTAGCGCGATTTCCACTTCTTGTGATAGATAACTGAATGCACATAAGTTTAAAAATATATATAGACGATTAGTACGAGTTTGTACGCACGTATGGCAGATACAAGATACGGGAACGTCCTAGGGAATAACCAACTAGAACTGAGCCCCAGAGACCTAATGAAGGGATGAAAGTAGAGAGGAGTCAACCAGAAAAAAGTGAAGTAGGGGACCAAAAAGACTGGCCAGCTGAAGTCGCTGGATAAAGTTAGCCGCTGAAGGAAGGGCTTGCACGAGTAATCTAGCAGTTAAGAATCGTGGAAGAAAGTGTACAACTGCGGTGAGATAGGGTCTGGGAGAGAAAGAGAACGTGGATGAGACACAAGCACATGTGACGGCGCTAAATGGAATAGGCTAAGGCCGGAAAATTCCTCTGTATAGGATAATTTACAGAGGGAGGGCCTTGAGCATATGGTCCGACTCCAAACATTCTACAGTTTGTGCTCACCATTCTTCGGCCAATGAAGTCAAGCCAGATGTTGTCTCAAAAGATGGTGAGTAGAACGGAAACTGTGGGTAAAAATTTGCACTGGTATACACAGGGGAGTGCGCGATATATGAAACTCACCATTCTGGTTTCCTTCCGGATTACGGAAGACGTAGTCTTCATTGAGCGTGTCCAGCGAGCTGCTACGAAAATGGTTGCCGGCCTCAAGTCCGTGGACTACGAAACGCGTCTCGCGGTGCCTGACCTCTTTTCTCTGGAGTATCGTCGCCTCCGAGGGGACTTAATTCTTATTTACGCCCTGTTTGAACAAGGCTTGGCCAACAGGTTTTTCACAGTTGAACCAGTAAACACACGGCGGGGACATAGTAGGAAGATTTTTAAGCTTAGAGCGCACACCTTTTATCTCATTTCGGGTAGATGCTGCGTGGAATGACCTTCCTGAGAAGGTTGTCCAAGCTCTCTCTAGAACCCAGTTCAAGACATTATTAGACACTTACTTATGCAAGCCCTCGCGCTGGCAAGCGCAGTGCCCCGCGCTGAGAACTTAAAGAGCAGTGCTACACCCTTTTTTTCACGTGTGCCTCTCAGATGAACGACAGCCGCTAAACGATAAGAAAAAAACCGACCCGGAAATCTTGGGCGAAAGCCTCAATCCTGTGTGTCAATCCGTGAATCCGTGAATCCTTGGGGATTGAGGACACCTCAGGGAGTGAAGAAGAGTGGGTGTGATTTGACTCTCGAGACCTCTGGGGCATTCAACAGCAGGTAAGTGGTTAGGTTTCTATAGTGCCTCCATTGTGACGCCAAAGTCTGGTACTTTGGTAAAAAAGATACGGTCTTGTGGAAGCTGGGTAGAAGACATCGCCCATGTCAATGTTCACCAATCACATGGTGAAGTGATTGAAGTTCTGTGGACCATACTCTGGACCGTTAGCGAGGAGGCCGGTCAAGGTTGATGGAGTAACATGTGAGAACTTTTCGAAAAAACATAATAAATAGTTCGCAGACTTCAATGCTGGTATAGAATTGAGAGGCAACCGTCACACAGGCCCTCACACTGGGCTATTGATTGCGCAATAATTGGGCTACTCAATGAGATAACCGAAGGCAAATATCTAACATTCCCAACAAACCATTACTTGGGTTACATAGAATCTATGGAATGCTTTTAAAGATGCAAACTTCATTCTGTTTGCTTCTGACGGCGGTCAGACATAAGCGAGGAAATGTTACCTTTTAATCCGGACACGAATCAACACATTTTTTAAGGATTTTGAAGATGCAAACGCAGAAAACGCAGAGGCTTGGACGAAATTTAATAATGAACCTTTCAAATTAGAAGATTATCTAGCGCTCTCCATTCCTGTTCCGTTGGCTGCCACGAAAGAAATTCAGCACCCTGAATCTGCAGTTAAAATTGCATCAACACCACTGATGGATAGGCGTATGAGGCGGTCCAGAATGATCATCTGAAACTGAGTTTTCAATCTGCTTACGCCGGAAGACCGGCTAAATCGCTTCTGGGTGCTTTAAAGGTGAGTATAAATCCGCTCACGCAGAATTACTACTGGGAAAGGAGAGCAAACTAAGTTTCGGGATTTTCGTGACACTCCTCCCTGTCTCCCAATCGGACAAACTTGAAGTAAACTCTAAGTAAAGATCGGACATTATACGAGGTCCGTTCGCTAGAGGCGCGAAAGTTGAGCCACGTTTGTTCCAGAGAGAAACTAAGGAACTACGCCATTAAATAGCAATGGGGAGAACATTGGTGTATACAGCATGAGAACAAGGGGCAAAACTCCGAAGCTAAGAGAGGAGCCCCACACTTTGTAGCACAAAAGGAGAACTCTTACCGCCCTCATCATAGGCAGTTTAAAGTGGGGGCAACGCCAAAAACATGTTTTGGATAATCTTAATGGATAATACATGGATTAGCACATACAAAATATGATTAGACAGTAGAGGAAAAACGGGGTCATTTTGAAAAATAGCCAAGATGGCAGAAAGGGGCTGAAAAATCAAGGTTAAAATTTCAGCAAATTGGCTCGACAGCTGAACAGCAATCAAGGAATTTCTGGGATACTGACAGCCAAAACACAAGTCAAGCCTTGAGGATGAAATAGCGATTTTTGCTCAACTCAACAGCAATTGTGGGGTCGCTTGTTCTTATAATTAGACTGGTCCAACCGCCTGTGACTAGAGTGTTCCTTCTAGTCAGCTGTGACACACTGTTTAGCTGCATGCTCTCTGGCCCTCTTGCTGAGGCAAGTGGACTACGAAACGCGTCTCGCGGTGCCTGACCTCTTTTCTCTGGAGTATCGTCGCCTCCGAGGGGACTTAATTCTTATTTACGCCCTGTTTGAACAAGGCTTGGCCAACAGGTTTTTCACAGTTGAACCAGTAAACACACGGCGGGGACATAGTAGGAAGATTTTTAAGCTTAGAGCGCACACCTTTTATCTCATTTCGGGTAGATGCTGCGTGGAATGACCTTCCTGAGAAGGTTGTCCAAGCTCTCTCTAGAACCCAGTTCAAGACATTATTAGACACTTACTTATGCAAGCCCTCGCGCTGGCAAGCGCAGTGCCCCGCGCTGAGAACTTAAAGAGCAGTGCTACACCCTTTTTTTCACGTGTGCCTCTCAGATGAACGACAGCCGCTAAACGATAAGAAAAAAACCGACCCGGAAATCTTGGGCGAAAGCCTCAATCCTGTGTGTCAATCCGTGAATCCGTGAATCCTTGGGGATTGAGGACACCTCAGGGAGTGAAGAAGAGTGGGTGTGATTTGACTCTCGAGACCTCTGGGGCATTCAACAGCAGGTAAGTGGTTAGGTTTCTATAGTGCCTCCATTGTGACGCCAAAGTCTGGTACTTTGGTAAAAAAGATACGGTCTTGTGGAAGCTGGGTAGAAGACATCGCCCATGTCAATGTTCACCAATCACATGGTGAAGTGATTGAAGTTCTGTGGACCATACTCTGGACCGTTAGCGAGGAGGCCGGTCAAGGTTGATGGAGTAACATGTGAGAACTTTTCGAAAAAACATAATAAATAGTTCGCAGACTTCAATGCTGGTATAGAATTGAGAGGCAACCGTCACACAGGCCCTCACACTGGGCTATTGATTGCGCAATAATTGGGCTACTCAATGAGATAACCGAAGGCAAATATCTAACATTCCCAACAAACCATTACTTGGGTTACATAGAATCTATGGAATGCTTTTAAAGATGCAAACTTCATTCTGTTTGCTTCTGACGGCGGTCAGACATAAGCGAGGAAATGTTACCTTTTAATCCGGACACGAATCAACACATTTTTTAAGGATTTTGAAGATGCAAACGCAGAAAACGCAGAGGCTTGGACGAAATTTAATAATGAACCTTTCAAATTAGAAGATTATCTAGCGCTCTCCATTCCTGTTCCATTGGCTGCCACGAAAGAAATTCAGCACCCTGAATCTGCAGTTAAAATTGCATCAACACCACTGATGGATAGGCGTATGAGGCGGTCCAGAATGATCATCTGAAACTGAGTTTTCAATCTGCTTACGCCGGAAGACCGGCTAAATCGCTTCTGGGTGCTTTAAAGGTGAGTATAAATCCGCTCACGCAGAATTACTACTGGGAAAGGAGAGCAAACTAAGTTTCGGGATTTTCGTGACACTCCTCCCTGTCTCCCAATCGGACAAACTTGAAGTAAACTCTAAGTAAAGATCGGACATTATACGAGGTCCGTTCGCTAGAGGCGCGAAAGTTGAGCCACGTTTGTTCCAGAGAGAAACTAAGGAACTACGCCATTAAATAGCAATGGGGAGAACATTGGTGTATACAGCATGAGAACAAGGGGCAAAACTCCGAAGCTAAGAGAGGAGCCCCACACTTTGTAGCACAAAAGGAGAACTCTTACCGCCCTCATCATAGGCAGTTTAAAGTGGGGGCAACGCCAAAAACATGTTTTGGATAATCTTAATGGATAATACATGGATTAGCACATACAAAATATGATTAGACAGTAGAGGAAAAACGGGGTCATTTTGAAAAATAGCCAAGATGGCAGAAAGGGGCTGAAAAATCAAGGTTAAAATTTCAGCAAATTGGCTCGACAGCTGAACAGCAATCAAGGAATTTCTGGGATACTGACAGCCAAAACACAAGTCAAGCCTTGAGGATGAAATAGCGATTTTTGCTCAACTCAACAGCAATTGTGGGGTCGCTTGTTCTTATAATTAGACTGGTCCAACCGCCTGTGACTAGAGTGTTCCTTCTAGTCAGCTGTGACACACTGTTTAGCTGCATGCTCTCTGGCCCTCTTGCTGAGGCAAAACTCGTCGAGACGGAACACCTAGCATGTGTGAACCTATCACTGCATTTCTTTAGCAGATGAAAAACGCGCGGTGGTGTACCTGGTGTTATCATCTTTGGTGCCAACAAACGGTAAGAATATCTGTTTGACGATAAGACTCGCAGCATTTGCTGACTTTACTAAAAATGCACCCGTAATATAAGTTGCTGGTGTATCAAAAAGGTGAGGCGACCGTATTTCTCAGGGTTCTTTCTCGACGATCTGTATCTCGTGAGGTATGGCAGATAAAGTTAAATCCCCTAAGGCTAGGCAGACTTCTACGCCCTTAAAAACAACTGGTCTGCTAGGTTGCTTGGTGCCCGACAATTTTCGGGACCCATGAGTGCCTGTTCCTGGTGGGTTTATAACGAAGTGAGGGACAAGACGTGAGATATGCATCAGCACTTATGAAACGGTCTTAACCTATGGAATGTTTTGAGATTCGGTGCTCGTGAAGAAAGAGATGGTATCCACTGATCGAGATTAGAAAGCTAGGTAACCACGAGCTGTAGCAGGCGTTCACTAGGCGGTACAGTATAGTGTGCCGACGTATCGAAGCTTATCCTTCCAGGTAAGCTAGCGTACAATGTGAAACTTATCAGCTAAAATTTCCGAGGATAAAAATCATCTAGAAACTAAGCGGACCAAAATAAATATTTAGAATTCCGCGTGTGTTCTTCTTTTTAACTCTTATGGCGCGGAGTTTTGGGTTGTTAGGTTGCACTTCTTAATGAACAGCAAAAGATGGCATTGGTAAAAATGAAACCAATCCCCGAGAAAAATCGAGCCCTGTGGTGTCGAAAAATGGAACCAGAAGCCGGCTACGGTCAATCATTAGACGTGCATTGGAAAGTTCAAAAAATACGGGGAGCTAGAAGTAGAGTTTTGCGTAGAAATACGATAACCCTCAGTAGCTTTAAAAACGCGAGATAGCCTTATATTATCATTTTATTGGGGGTTACCTCAGTTGTTCTTTCGGTACGCATTTCATCTCTGTGTTTAATTGTAAGAGAATGTCTACCATGGAGTGCAGGCCTGTGAATTTTGCGAACATTGGCCAGTTCTCATCTGTGTGAGTTAGACAATCAACGATCGACGGCCCACCGGAGTCAGTGGAGGAACCGGACATCGAGGCAGGTTGAAAGCATTAGCGTACCATTTCCTTATTACTATTAATACCATCACTTTTTCCAATAAATTTTGTCCGGATATGGCGGCCTTCTGCACGTTGCACGTACTACATTTAGAGAGCCCGTCAGGGTCCTGAATGCCTCTGAAAAAACCCAGAAACTTGTGAGGCATCCGAACTAGACACCGTAGAGAAGATCGAGCGAACCAAAATCACAGTATGGGTTTATCTAATTAATGTTCCGGATGGTACATCCATGAAGACATGCTTAAGTTAGCAACATAATTATCGCCGCCTGGGATGTGCAAAAGTGGAAGCAGACGGACGTTTTCAAGAGAAAGTTCCTATGCAGACACCAGGAGAAGGCAATACTGAGTTCATTAAGGGGTAAAGTTGTTGAATCCTAAGAAATGCAAAGCTTGAACAAGAAAATGCTCACAGAAGCAAACAGACACGCGCAACACGCTCTCGCCCCTGATAATCAGAAAAACTCATTGGCCCTATCAAACTTTGCAACGCCTATCAAACACCCGGCCATTAAAATGGAATACCATTTTAAACAATTAGAGCGTGTTATATGAAGAAAGTGGTGAGAATTGATACCTTGGGAATAACAAGTGAAACAGCCAGCAGGAACAAGCACATACATCTAGCAGTTGACTGCTTCACCTAATGGTGCGAGACAGCACCCCTCTGTCAGGCTGACACAACCAAAGTGGCAACTGAAAATTGTGGACACCTTATCTGCCCGATCGAAAACACTCTGGTTAGCAGCCGAGCTTTGAAGGCATTCTTGTGCACGAAATCGGTGATCGGAAAGACATACGTTACCAGCGTGGCAACGCGTTATTTGCACAAACGAGCCGATTCCTTTTGAAGATACTTACTCTAAGGAACTCAGGCATGTAGGACCAGTTAGAGCCGAGATATATTTTAGCATCTGGAGCTTTGGTCCACAAGCCCATCGGCCAAACATCATTACAAATATGAGCAGGCGCAAGACCAGGGTACCCGGTGGTCATGCAAGTGCCTACACCAGCAGGTGCAACATCCTTCACGAAATAAATTGAACAGCCTTTCAACAAGGTTGTGCGGAACTTTCTCAGAGCCATATGGTGATATAAAAAGGACTTATTTGATGGGAGAAAACTGATGTCCCCGGTGAAAACCAGGGATACTGTCTGGTTGCGAAAAAGCTCAGTGATACGGTGTAGTTCCCTGGCGTCAATTTAGGTGGATGGGATCACATGTGGCAAAAAGTGCTGTCGAAAACAATACATTTTAGGACACTTGAATAACAACTCAGTCAAATAAAACACCACTATGGGGAGAAGAGTGGGACGCCCAACACCGAAATAGAGCACCTGGGACGTCGCTTTAGAGGAAGAATGTGGCGGGATGCCAAATGAAAAGCTCGGACTGGTAAATCAATCCTCTTCAACTGATTTACCTTCTTGGCCAGCAGATTACAAGAAGCAGGAGGCAAACCACATACTGAATCATGTGGTCAGTGTTGGTGGAGGTTACACAATCTCTAATCTTATCAGTGATGCCAAGTTTTACCAACAAAATTTGTCTGAGACAGCGAAGACAATCGGTTTCTTCACGGCATCCATTTTTGTCATATCTTGTTGTTTCAACACCCTGCAAAATAATTTCCCAAAAATATTCTATATCATACTAAAGCCGCGAAGTTTTTTTCTCAGACGTGACTCATGGTGCTACTACTTTTTAAATACAGGAAAACACTGGTAAACAAATTGATGATTTTGCGACGAGTTACTGGTTGCTCTTCATGAAAAGGCTGCACGATTATAAATCATGTCCACTACAGTGAGAATTGTATGAACCGGATCCGACTGGTGAGACACTGGATGCCAGGTGGCGATCTTCAGCCGGTTGGCTACTGGGTCTATTAGCTGAGGAAAATGCAATTTGCTGAAACGGGTCCATTCGGAAACAAGCAACCCGACAAAAGAATGGTTTCGCCCTCTATCCATGCGGTCTTCTACAAGGTCGGCCTGTTTTGGTTGAATTCGCTGAGGTCTAGTATGCGCGCCATATTTATGAAGCCATTGAGGTAATCAAATCCACCAAGCTGTGACAGAGTCGTCTACCTACTTCGCATGGTTTGAATTAAACGGTGTAATCCCTATGTGTCTGAATTCGCTAAAACCGATGCATCCACAGTCCCCGCGATGAAATCCCAACAACGGGATGAGGCGCTTAATCTGCTCGGTAGGCGTACTGACAGCTGCTTTGCAATCCAGGTCCGAACCTGAAAGCACACGGGACCATGTTGGTTGTCTGGCGGAAACGTAAGCAATAGTGCAAGATGTGCTCTGACCATCATTATTGGGCCTTATTGCCACATCTATTCAAAATCTACGCATGGACGGTAGAAACTGGTGTACCATATAGTGGTATGGCTACCGAAAAAGCTGCTTTACCAGGTGTCAAAGAAATAAAAAAATAACGCTGGATTGAGCATACAGTAATAAAGAGGGTCAAGTGGAACAGAATTACCAAGAATTGTTCTCTTTAAAATAGTTCGCCGTTGGCCCGGGTCAGCAAATGAATGATAATCCAATCATGGTTATCCAAGGGTCTTCCTTTGAACGGTTCTCACATAATAAATTCCGAAGCTAGTCTGAAATGTTTTGATACCAGAGTTGGCACATGAAACTTGCGAATGACCGCTGTAAGCGCGAGCGAAATCAGAAGAGAAAGTCGAAGCATGTGACTACGTTTTTATTGCGTGTAAATTGTGCAACTGCGCGTTTTTGTAGTTTTTCGTATTCAAACAAAAAACGTTTATGCAACTGACGAAATACGTAATGTTATAATGGAAGCAAAAGAAAGACACAAAACACCACACTACTCGCCCACTAGAGCGTTGACCGTGAAAGGGGAAAACGCTGGAATAAAGAAGCTGATGAATCAAAAAGGTGCTCACTTCAAGTTTTGTATTCAGTTAAGCGTTGAGGGAAACGGACGCGTCGTCCGGAATGACTAGTGGAGGGAGTTAGGTTGGCGGTAGGCGTATCTTGAGTAGGTGCGAGTACTCGTGGGATAGCAGGATTGCTGAATGTAGTTGTGGGTGCTTCGACGAAGGCAGGCTTTAGATGATCAACGGAAACTGTATTGTGCTTTCCGGTTCCCTCTAAAACGAAGTATTTGGAGTGACGTTCAATGACCATGAAGAGACCATCATGACAGGGTTGAAGTGGTCACTCTGTTGCGTCATGTCGGACAAATACAAATGGTGCAGAAGAGAGATCGGTTGAGATGTGCTCCTTTTGTGTTGATCGTCTTGTTGGCGCCGCACGAAGTTCAGACATGTGCTGTGTCAGAAGGATGACGAATGTAACGGGTGGATTGGGTTCTGCGCCAGAAGAGAAAACAAGTTCACCAGGTAAACGTAAAGTTGTACTATATGCTAGTTCGGCTAATGAACAGTGAAGATCCTCCTTAATAGTGGAACGAATAGCAAGCAAAATGAGGGGTAAAGGAGAATGCCATGAAGATGGTTTCGTTTGGGCAGTCAATGCAACTTTGAGGTAGCGACGGAAACGTTTAATCACACCATTGGAACAGGGTGATATGCGGTTGTGAAAATGTGATGAAAACCGAATAGTGTAGAAAACTCACGGAAGAGGTTACACTAAAATTGTGAATCGCGGTCGGTAGTAACGGAGGAAAGTATGCCAAATTTACTCACCCAATGCTGCAAAAACGAAGAGACTACCGTTTCAGCTGAAGTATCCCAAATGAGTACAGCTATCAGTGAACGGGTAAAACGATCAATCATTGTAAGAATATGAGTAAAACCGTTTGATAGGGAAAGTGGACCAACGATATCAAGATGAACTTGCGCCAATCGAGGATCAGGAACTGCAAATGCTCCTAGAGGTGAGTTCGTATGCCGGGTTACCTTACTGCGTTGACAGGGGATGTACTGTTTGGCCCAGGCTGTTAGATTTTTATTCCCGTGGGGCCACACGAAAAGCGCACTAATCAGCTTCTTTGCTGCCCCGATTCTTGGATGAGAGAGTTCATAAAAGTGGTCAAAAACGACTCGTCAAAAAGCTTCGGGAACGATTGGGCGAGCTGTGCCGGCGGAAATATCACAAAAAAATGGTTCTAGACTGGAGGGGTATGGGAATTGAAGAAAATTGAAATGAAGAAAAGGATAGCATGGACGTAAACTTAGGATCACAATGCTGAAAGTTTGTCAACTTGGCAAGGTCCAGCTGCGTGGAAGAGTGAAAAGTGTTGATGTTGGGTCCAGAGACGGCGTCTGCAACGACATTGTGTGATTCTGAAGTGTACCGAAGGTTGGTATTGAAGTGGGAAATATAGTCTAGATAACGTATCTTGCGTGGTGAATAGCGATCAGGTTTGGCGTTGAAAGCATACGTAAGTGGCTTATGATCGGTTTGAATGATAAATGATCAACACTTTAATAAGTGCCGGAAATGGTGAATAGCAAGGTAGTACTGTATCGCGTTTGGGCAGCCTGCATCTTCTGCGAGAAGAAGGTTAATGGTTGAAATACTTTGTTAACAATTCGTAATACACTACTCATAAGAGTGTTGAAAATTCTTTGACAGCCCTTGACCGGTTTTCCCCTTCTTGGGGCTCATCAGGTAGGTGCAGTCCCCGGGTTTCCGTCAACCTTATGTTTTACTTGAAACCAAATTGCACGAAATTAGCGAAATACACTCATTTACAAACAAACTTGGTTTTCAAGAGGCTCACCTGGAACCCAGCTGAATCTCTCTTTTGTGATGCTTCCAGGCAACTGAATGAGCTGCATCAGGCCGCCTCATGTTTCAGTTGCTACGATCTTCGAGATATCGCGGTACATGTATATTCGTAATGCACTACTTCCTGGTCCAAACAAGACTTGCAAGTTTAGTTTCAGATTGTTATCGACTGGAGAGGTCACTTTTATCCGTTAATGTTCGAGGGAAACTGGCACATTCTTTGCACTTGGGTTGGTGTGCGAAAAATTCCCTTTCACAAACGTTTTTGATAATAAGGTAATTCATTTGTTTCTGTGACCTTTTGTGTGTTATTCCACCGTAATCTACTTTCCACGCATGTTCGTTTGAAATCAACCGACCGCACACTTGACTTCTGCTGAGTTGCACCTAATGCCAGTTAATAAAACCCGATCCAGAAAACCGAAGTAGCCCAATAAAGATGTTTCCTTCTTGTTCACTAAAAAAACCTCCGTAACATTGAATCAACGTGGCAACCGCTTGATTATGCGTGCTGGATCAGCCGAACAATAAAGCTTCTTACTTCCATGAAGTTATGTTGTATTCATCCGCTTACTTAACCGCTTCCGCGGGTAGAGGCTGTGCTCCTTCATGCTGAAACAGTTTACTTCAAAGTTTCTTACGATATACGGGTGTCAAAACTGTTCCACTTGCTACCTCAGCAAAAATCGCCTTTGGATCAAATGGTACACAAGAGGGGGAGAATTGCCTTGCAAGCCATCCCACAGTACTTCAGAAGCTATGCAAATGCCAGGGGTTATCATAGAGCCTAGTTATTACCTTCAGCTCTAGGTTTAGGTAACTGGAAGAAACTAATGCGGGAAGGCATCAGTTAACTTCTGTCCGATCCCAAACGGTCACTTTGCGGCAGCTCAATTAATGGATTAGAGGACTCACTTGAAAAATTGCGCTTACGGTCCTGAGGCGGTTGACTGCTTATTAAGACTAAGTATGCTTCTCTCATTCTAAAGATTTACTTATTTGGGAAATAACGTCCCGTGGCAAGCTGTCCCTAAGCACTGCACATCTAATGCTATCTCTATGTTGTCTAGAAAATTGTCGTTAAACGTGACACTTTGAAGCCTGTGGAAGTGGAAAGGAATTAGATACATCAAAGCTAGCCACATGCTTTCCAAGAAAGTGACGAGATGATCGCAAGAAATATAGGTGGAACTGACAACATGGAGAGGTAGCAGGACTTATCAGGTTCAGGAGCGCATGTTCAACTGCACAGATCTCGGATGCGGTAGCAGGAATTTTGGTTATAGAATTCGAACCGAACCGTTGCTCAAGCAGAAAGTTAGGTTTAACTGAGAAATCACAAGGTTTTGAATAAACAGCACTGCAGTAAAGTGGCAGCAGTTTTGACACAACATTTTGAAACTAAGTATCCATCAAACTAAGCTCCGAGGCGATTGAAAAGGGCCACAACAGAACCCCAGATAACTAATTTAACGAATGTTCTCAGCTGTTGTAAATATTCGGGCAATAGTGACTCTACTCAAGCAGTATGTCCTTAGGTCACACGCAGTCCCAAATGACGAAATCAACAACTCCGTAGTATTGTCGGAAGAAACCCTATAAAAAGACCGTTAACATGAGTGAAAACAACAAGAACATTGAGGATGAAATTAAGAGGAAACTTACTAGTAATCAAAGAAAAAAACAGTCGGAAGCTTTGCAGTTTGATGACAAATGTTGAAATGAATGAATAGAAATAAGTCTAATGCTTCGGGCGACGCATTCTGCACTGTGCAAGTGAGGAGGCGAGAAAAACACGAAAAAGAAGCAGCATAATTTTTGAAGGTGCACTGACAAACAGACGCATTGGATGCGCTCACTTCAACCTTTTCGTGTCATCAAAGTTGTCTAGAGACCAGCCCGGATTTCGCCACAGTGATAAGAACAAACTAGCTTTCTAGAGAACCAACAATGATGATATTTGCTTCATACTACCAGGATGCAGATACGCCAGCATCATTCTTTTTTTAAGTAACAAGTTATCCTTTCTGCGCGGAAGGCTGAGCCACATCGGTCTTTTTGTTGGGTGATGGACCATACTTCCAAACGCACGATCATGGATTCTGAGGACAAACAACATTATTTTGACAGCTCACAAAACATTTTTTCCAAGGTTCCTCTGCGTCATAAATGCTCTGCTTTGCATGCATAGCCTTACTACAACAAAAGTCTCGGAGAAGGTTGGGGTCCGATTCCAGCAAATGTCCCAACTCCATAAACCTCATTTAGATAACATGTGGAGGAAAAATTCTTGACGGATCTTTGGCTAAATATTTCGCGACAGGTTTTAACTTCACTGCATTTTGGTAACTATAAATGCTAAAACAGTAATGACAGCTCACTGAAAATTGACACCGACGATCCCGAACAATGCCCTTTGGTCAACAACAAGCTCTTTCAAAATTTTTTCGTCAGGGACCCGAGAAGAGAGTATCTATGATATGCATGGTGTAAACATTCTTCATGTTGGCATTTAAATATTTAGAGCTGCCACATCCGTTCGTTAAAGTCCGCTTTTGGGCTAGACCAGCTTTCTACCAATATCACCTGTGGACTTCGTTAGTTATTCAAATAGCTAAAGACTTTGGTTTGGTCTTCATTTTTTTCATAAAGGTTCATCAATCCGATAATGTCAGCACATGCTCTAATCTTGTTTTGCCGTACTGTATGTTTATTTGATGACGAGGTGTTATTTCCTAGTCCGACACAATTATTGTTAAACAGTCGAGTAGTTACTGACTCCCAACTGGGTAAAGTGCAAATCCCAAAGCTGAATTCTTCAGGAGACAAGACTTATCCAGTAAGTGTGGCACCAACGATATATTGATAAGGTTCTGACTATGCGCAGTAAAAATAATAAGTGCCACCCTTAGAACGCGCCTTAATGTGTCAGAACATGTTTTCGAATGTTAGAGGAAACGTCTGAAAAAAGTTCTCAGCAATATTAAGGTATAAGCTAATTCAAGCACGTTTTCAACAAGCACATGGTTAAACAGATGAAGTATATCGGAGTATATACAGTGGTGGGCAGAGTTCAGGTGAGGGGAATTTAAACGCTGCAACTGATGGATAACGACCATGTGAGCAGTCCAGTTAGATAGGGCAAACAGACTTAGAAGCAGCATTTTTTCTAGAATTATGCACAGCTGTGGATGACGAGGCTTCTCTATTAGTATTGTGTTCATCTTCGTTACGGATTGCTATAGTGCGTTCTTCGCCTGACGCGACCACGTGGGTGTCATCAGGATACTTCCCAAATAAAATTTCACCCGTTAGCATCTATAAACTTGTGCTTTTGTGTCTCACAGGTGTCTCACACCATTCGTCATAAATACAAAAAGCACTTGAGTACACCGAGTGGGCGTTAAGGTACCTGCACAGTATCTGCACCAGTGACAGTGGCATTAGATGATGTGTTGTTTTGATACAGGACGCTTGGTGCACACTGAGATGGACCCACGAAAGTTTCTACCAGTCCTTCGTGCCCAAGCTACCGTGAGCTCTTTCATTGTCCCCCGTCGAAAATATACACAGACCGCCCAACTCTTGATTCAAAGCTGAACGTGGGTTATGCGTTTGATGAAATTAGGTCAACTTTTTCCTGTGTCTCACTTACTGTTCTAGCTACTAGGTAGTTTCGATCTTTTAACGACAGCTAAGACGTACTTTTTAGTTCCTGTTATGTAGACTTGTCAAAAAATGTTCATCTTCTGCCACAAGCCATTCTTTAGGTCCAGGTCACTCAACATCAAGTATGCCTGTCGAGTTCGATCGTCCATCTCGATCTGACTGTGTGATTATCCAAATCAAGTCAAGTCAATACTTGTCCTCCGATATCTCAAGATAGTGCACAAGCAGTTAGGTATGAAAATCAGTTAACAAAGCTAAATTGGTTATTCCAGATGTTTTTATTATAAATTCTGTTATTAGATAGAAAAAAGGAGATTTTTTCTTGGATTTTAAGGTTTGTTCGCTTGAGGATGGGTACAACAAAAAACTTCCCATGATGGGATATCCTGCTAAGGAATTCATTTTAAGGTCGATGCTATACTACCGTTTGATACACCAATCGGACAAATTACCTGCAGGGTTTCAGTGCTGCTCGTAAGAAAGATGAAACCTGTGTACAGCGCACTATTGATTTTGTTCTCCACGGGGCTCATCAGTTAAGCCTGGTCTTCCAGTCCCCGTCTATCGTATCTTCCAACAGTGCTCTAGATTGTAATATGATGAATAAGCAATGCGGCTAAATTCCAGCTAAATCTCGCATCAGCTTCAAATTATTCTGCGACTGAATGTTTACCGCAACATACGTAGATTTTAATGCTTAAGTAGACGAAAGACGTGGTGAAAATTTTTGGGGGCTAGGACCAACTTAAGAGACGCAGGCGGTGACCCGGTCAAAGTTTTCATGAAATACGCTTCAGTATCTTGAATTCGGGTGTGAGTGAAATACGGTGTGTCCGCTGTGCAGTACAATCTTTTGAAGAATACCATCATTCAAATGAATTTAATTGAGTATCTCGCCAACGCCAATTTGATTGCTTGGTTGTTTTCCTTTTAGACAGCGTTTGGACGAGATGTAGGGCTTCTTAAACCGCGTGAATTCGGTTGGCTGGCTCCTCAAGCAAGGATGTTTCAGAGGGAAACCTACATGGTCCGGTATAATGCATTGATCTTTGTCATTATGATACACAATAAACGGTAAATGCCAGATAACTGAGTAGCAATACACAATTGTTGTAGAGAAATCGTGTGGTGCCAACCGTTTTATTAAATCTGGGAGTTTGGGGGGCACCGTATGATTTTTCGTGTGTTTCTTGGTGTTGGCCGATTGTGGTTAGCTCCTCCCTAAAAAAGATCATTTGCGATGGTCGAAACGTCGACGAATGAACCTCGGTATACTGACTTAGTGCTAAACCATTATCGCATAACGGAGATAAGCTAAATAGATGAAAAACAGTATGTGTAGGTAGCAGAACAATATATGCAATAGTTACACAAAAGATAGGGAAAGCAGAGTGTCTTTTTACTTCTGAAACGAAAGACTGGCCATTATTCGGCATTTGGTAAGGGGGTTGGTTAGCAGAGACCTTAGAAAGTGACTCAAGTGACATAGCATGCCACTACGTGAAGGACCCATGAATGGCATCCTGACCCAATGGGGGATAGAAATCTGGATGCGCTACTGAAATCAATGAGCAAAGAGGCGAAGAATCAAAGTACCTAATGACAGCATAAGAAATATGATAGCGGTTGTTAAGTAGAAACTCTGTATGGTACGGGGACTCACAATCGGATTGTAACGGATTACGAAATACAATTTCATGTTTGGAATAATGCAGGTTTAGCAAGCGCTTGCGGTTTGTAGGTCGAATGTACAAAGTTCTTCTCACCACTATAAATAATTAATGTCAAATCCTTGCCAAAACAGTGTTTTAAAACATACCAATAAAACTGGGAATCTTTGCACCAAAAGATGTACAATCCAAAAGCCATCTTTGTAAGTGCCTGGTAAAAAGACGTCTTCCACAGTTAGGGTCAAATATGTCAATTGTTGTTGCTTATTCATTGTTTGCACCAAAATCATTATCTGCCCTGTGAGAACCAATAATAATTTGTGTTACGCTACGTATAAAAATGATTGCGAATTGTTTTACTAACTCCACACAAAATCCTTGCATGCAGATATTTCTCCTGAATGCCATAGTGCGTCTAGAATGTGCTACGGGAGTGTTAAAGGATAACTTTTTATGTGAGTAAAGTCCAGAGAGTTTGGAACACAGCCTCCGGAAAAACATTAAAAACGTGGTCAAAATGAGATTTTTATTCGTTTTTATCATTCATGCCTATAGTTTTTATTGGAACGGAAGATCATCTTTCGGTGACCGTTTGATTACTCAGTCGGATCTCGGTTTATAAAACGCCTTTCTCTTGTAAACCAAATTGCGGTTGTCCTGATAGTAATCGGCTTATATTTTTGAGCTTGAAGTCTGACTTCATTGCATTTTTATAAGGCCACCTTTTTAGGTGGAGTGCTATCTTAAAAGGTTGTGGCAAACCAAGGGTCCTTTGGTTAGTAAACGACTAATAAATCGTTGCCCAGGGTGATGAGCCGGAATAAATTGACAGCATCATGATGACGATTACTGATTGGTAAAACCATCAAAATAAAACAGTACACCCTAAAACCAAACATGGCTCACGCAGACTGAGAATCTATTGTCTTGTCACATTCTGCCACGTGTTGGTTGTCCTATGGATAACACTTTTCACTGGTACATGTGAGCGGTGATTCCCTATGTGGCTGGATAGTGATCTTCATTTCACAGACTGTTTAACTCGATTCGGTCTTGGATCGTTATGGATGCCGTTTTACGGCGGTTCTCAGACGAGTCTTCGGAAAAAGCTGAAGGGTGCGGACATCAAATTTGCTGATTTCAGTCATCCAAAACCGATTCAGCTCAACACTTGAACTTTCTAATTCGCTGTTAAACCTTTGTTAGATTTTTTACTAGTCTTGATTGCCTCACCTGTTATTGATGGCAGATGCGTGATCATTGCCTTAGAGAGCAGAAAAATATGCTGTGAAACCAGGTATAACTTGTGTACTCGTAACCAGAGTCTACTCCGTGTTCTCATCGCACTCGTCCAAGGGAGGTTTACAGTGTGAACATACAGTGTGAACATGTTTAGGGACCCGGAAAGTTAGGAGGCTTAAAAAGTTGCAATATCCCCTTGTCCGTAATCATCATTTGGAGACAGAGCCTGCCGGAGCTATGATAAACATTAGATATGGGGTAACTGATGAACAAGTACAAGGAGGAACGAAAATGCATTTTCATGTACTCGGGTTCGAACTGAAATAAGAGGATACCCATTGGTTGTTTTGGCTTATTATGTGGCAGAAACTGATCATGCTGTAGTGTCGGTTCGTTTATTGAGTGATGGTTTGAACATTTTTTATCATTTATTGCCAGTGTCATCCTCCGAACCTATTAATTTCATTTGTTAAATATTTTTAGAGAACACTTCTCCTCATGTGCATTCCTGTCCAACTAATCTGTAATTGTTGCTGTTGTACGTGTTTCCGGTACTTTCCGTGCTGGTTGTTGACTTTGCCTTGGTGTGTCTAATTTTGAGCGGAATGACTGCAGTGAACTGCAGTTGGCAGAGAGAGCATCTCAAAGATGACTAGCATCGTTCAAGCTACGGATGTGACCGCGAGCCCTGTTTGCTGCCAACAGTCCATGGGTCTGTGAAGTGTTAACTCTCATAGTTTGCCACAGACCTTACACGGGTGACACAGTGGTCCTAGCTGTTACGTCATTTTCATCAGATTTTAATTATAACTGGTAACATTGTATTTCGATTTTTTTTTTTACACAAATTGGGTTTCGGATGGCAGGATCACAAATCCGGGCACCGTTTACACTTCTAAACAAAGTGAGCAGAGATTGTCATCAGTCTATTAATTGGACTGATGCAGACTAAAGAGTCAAGTTTTTCCTTTCTCGGATATGCAGTGAACTGGAGAAGGAGGCAAACTGAAAGCTCAAACTGACGTACGTTTCCTGAACCCAGCTGGGGAAGAAAAACCAGCACAAGTTTCCGATTAACTGACATCTTTTGCAAAACCAGTACGATTAGTGTTTTTTTTCACTGGAGTGCACTCATCTTTAGGACACCAATAGAATGGCTTTATTAAACAGTTCTTACCCACTTTTTATCAAACTTTTCCGAATAGTTTGAAATAGTTTTCATTGAAGTAAAAAAGAAAGAAAGAAATGTTGCGATTTTTTGGAAGGTGTAAGTAGACTGAGAACGACTGACAAATTTGTGTAAAATTAAAGGTTAACCAGGAGAAACCTTTTCTACTAATTGGTTGACTTATACTTCACTTATCTCCAGACTTGGCCAAAGTGAACACAATCTTGGAGGGGCTATGCATTTACTCAAAAAATCATATCGATCTGAGAGAGGGACCTTTTTAGGGTCATCAAAATATTTGCTGCGATAGAATCCGTTGTGTTCATATCATTTGTAACGGAAACATCTTCAATCGATTTGCATGGTACTCAAATGAAATGAAATGTTAGTTGTGACCCGTCTTTTGGTCTACTGGTAAGGCCTCCAAATCTAGCATCTGGCGTTCGTTGATACAAACTCACCGCCTAAGTGGAACCCTGCAAAGGAATTGGAAGCAGTGTCTGAAATTTCCGTTCTTGCGTTAAGTTTGCAGCGTTTGTTCCTTATAAGTGACCCAAACTAAAAAAACCTTATGAGAATAGTAGTAGTGTGACTCCAACAGCTTACGGCAACTTTTTCTGCTGTAATGTAGAAGGACGCATTTCGGAGCTAAAACACTACACAGACTAAACGAGACAACCACTGCAGGAGGGGCTGATAGTTTCATCTGTGACCTTGGATTTATTTTGCTTGTTAAGACAGGCCTAACGGACCGAGTTCTGTTCCTCTAAAGCAAGGCAGGACACAAAAATGATAAGGTTGTATTTGAGCGCGGTTCAGAGGATTTGGGACCGTGTAAAATAGCAGCTAGCTGATTACATTGGTCGATTCTCCACTAAACTGTTTGTGCCAAAGAGGTCAGAGAAATGCGTCCTATCGAAGTAGGACAGACATAATGAACGTTTAAAACAGGATCGAGAAATATGCAAGCAAATAGCGATTTGAAGCACCTGTTTACAGAGAAAAAAAGGTCTCAGCTTGGAGGAACTATATCTTAGAATTGGGGGAGGTTAAACGGCCTTTTATTCATTGTTGGTCTGTTCGCCGAGCTTGGCAGTTGGATTGCAAACGTTTCATCACCAATCAAGGTGACATCATCAGTGCGGGGTTGAGTGGGTGAATTCCTCCTCTTCTGCCTGTGCTTATATGGCTCCTAAAACAGCATCTGGTAGTTCTGAAGGGGGGTCTCCGCCTAGTTTGATTGGCCCTTGTGAATCTGAATTGGTGTCAATCTCTTGTATCTGTTTGGTTCATTGGGCGTATTCAATTCAGCAGTTTGTGGGTGATTGTTCTGTTGTGATTCGGTCGTTTTCTTCTTGCTTTGAGGTCTGGATTGGTTTCCTTGATTGGTTGATTCAGTGGTCTTGTTTTTCGTGGGTTTCTTCCTTTGGGGCCATTTGTCCGCTGGTTGTCGTTAGGTTTCTTGATTGTCCATGTGGCCCAGAGTCCCGTGACCGTGTAGTTCTTTTGCTCGTAACGGCTGATAGACGGGGTCAATGTCGATGTGTTTATTGATCGACTTTTGTGTGGAGTACCACGCCTCGGCAAACTCTCGCTCCCGTTTTGTTCTTGCGTGAGCAAGTATTTGAACGTTGTTCCAATTGAACTTGTGTCCTTCTCTGTCTTCGTGGATTGACACAAGTGACATTGGGTCATGCCTTCTGCTGGCAAGCTTGTGTTCGTGTATTCTGGTAGCCAGTTTTCTTCCAGTTTGGCCAACATAGTGTTTGTCGCAGTCGTTGCACTTAAGTCTGTAGACCACGTTCGTTTTCTTCATTGCATCCAAACTTCCCTTTGGTTTCGAGAGAGTTCTTCTCAACGTGTTTGCAGGCTTGAAGGCGACTGTAATCCCATATTGCCGTAGATGTCGTGCAGTCATCTCCGCGACGTTTCTGATGTATGGCAGCGTAACCTTCTTCTGTTCTGATTGTGTTGGCAAATCCGTTTGGTGGTGGTTTCGTAAGCACCTCCGTATGAAATTCTTCGGGTAGCCGTTATTTCGGAATGTCTCGTAGAGTCTTTGTTCTTCTTTTTTCTTCGCTTCTGTTGTGTTGCAATGAGTCTCGATCCGCTTGAATAGGGTTCGAACACAGCTCCGTTTGTGGCAGTTCGGATGGTTGCTGTAGTAGTTCAGAATCTGGTCTGTATGTGTTTCTTTCCTGTATACTTCAGTCTGCAGTTGGCCGTTTCTTTTCCTCGTGATCAGCACATCTAGGAACGCCAATTTGTTGTTTTCTTCCGTTTCCATTGTGAAGTGGATGTCGGGGAACACGTTGTTCAGCAGTTCATTCGCTCGTGTTAGTTCATTTTTCTTTACAATAGCAAATGTGTCGTCCACATATCGTACCCATATTTTCGGTTTGATATCTGGTAGCACGATCCGCTCCAGTTCCTGCATTGTAATTTCCGCGATAAATCCTGAAATTGGGGACCCTATTGGCGCTCCCTTGATTTGTTCATAATATTCTCCATTGAACTCAAAGTAGGTCGTCAAGCACAGATCTAGTAGTTCACATATTTCTTCTCTCCCGAGCGTTCCGTTGATGTTTTCGCGGTTGTTGTTGTCCAGGAGTTCAGCAATCGTTGACCTCGCTGCATTTAAATCAACTGATGTGAACAGTGAGGTTACATCGAAGGACACCATTATTTCGTCTTCTTCAATTTTTATGTTTTTAAGTCTCTCCAGAAATTGTCCTGCATTGTTGATTGAATATTGGGACCCATTGGTGAGATATTTCAGCCGCTTCCATAATTCTCTTGAAATGTTGTATGTGGGTGTTCCTGGTAGTGAGACAATCGGGCGTAATGGTACCGTCTCTTTGTGAACCTTTGGAAGTCCGTAGAATCGGGCAACTTCTGAGTCGCGAGCCTTCATTCTCCAGTACTCTTCCTCTGAAATTTTGTGAAGATCCTTGAGTTTCTTCAGGGTTTTGTTTATCTTGTTTGTAAGTTTTGCGGTTTGGTCGTTCTGCAGACGGCGGTATGTGGTTGTGTCATTGAGTAGAGCGTTGGCTTTGTCGATGTATTCCGCCTTCTCCAGAATAACTGTCATTCTTCCTTTGTCAGCTGGCAAAATAACGATGGTTTCGTCTGCTCTGAGGCTGCTTAGTGCCCTTTTTTCTTCAGTAGATAAAGCGTTGTGTGTTGTGTTTCGCGTGATAGCCGGAACCACGGTTTGACGTATCGCTTGCTGGGTTTCTTCATTGAGGCCGCTGGACTTGAAGGCCGCTTCGAGACTGGCCAAATATTCCAGATTGCCAGCATCCTTGAAATTAAAATTAAGCCCTTTGATAAGCACGTTCTCCTCCGCTGCCGTGAGTTGTCTTCTGGAGAGGTTTCTGATCCATGCTTCGTTGTTGGTGTGCTCGGTTGGCTTGACTAGTCTGTAAAACTTGCGCTCAAGTGTGGCTCGTTTCTTCTCCGCAGTATGTTGTACTCTACGGTCTATAGCTTCACTGAGCTGTTCTATAATTTCGGGCCCCACTGTTCTCAGGCATGTTTCCCTCTGTTCGTTGAGGACTCTCTCGTATTTTCTGAGTCGGTTGTGAGCATCCGTAATCATCAGTCTGATCATACGCCTACCGTTCTGTCTAGCGAGTTTCCATGCCTCAGGATGGTTCAGTGGTGGTCGGTAAGATACGCTGCGTGATAATGCATTTTGTCGCAGGCCTTCGTAGAGAAAGCGAAGTTGCTGTCGGGTGGAAGCCAGTCGGCATGCGAAAGTCTCCCATCGACGAGCTGTTTTGAGCGTAGAACGCCCGAAGATATCGGCAATGTTGTGGAATATAGGTAGCTCGGGTGCGCTGATTGATTGTTGGTCTGTTCGCCGAGCTTGGCAGTTGGATTGCAAACGTTTCATCACCAATCGAGGTGACATCATCAGTGCGGGGTTGAGCGGGTGAATTCCTCCTCTTCTGCCTGTGCTTATATGGCTCCTAAAACAGCATCTGGTAGTTCTGAAGGGGGGTCTCCGCCTAGTTTGATTGGCCCTTGTGAATCTGACGGTGAACAGACCAACAATCAATCAGCGCACCCGAGCTACCTATATTTCACAACATTGCCGGCCTTTTATTCAACCAGAAAAACAGTGTGTGCAGTCTTGCGTCCCTCCAATGTACACTTGTGTCCACTTGCAGAACTTGTCCTTATTAACAAATGTAACGTGAACAAAAAAAAACAAAGTTACAGTTTTCGGATACATTGGAGGCCTAATAAGCATAAATTTGAAAGGTAAATAGTTCTGATGCCTCAGACTGTTTCTTTACGGAGGACCAATGTAATTGTATGACATACGAGAGTATAGCGCATGTTTTTTGTCAAGCCCCGAAAAATACCTTTGATTTGATAAAACGAATGTGACAGCCTCATCAAAATCGTCGTCAAAAACTGTCATTATATGCATAAGGTATTTTGTTTTGCTTGCCATTTGGTGGTTAATTATGCAAAGCACTCGGTTGAGCCCGAAATTTAAGCAAATACGAAAGAGTTACGTGGTTCAAACAGCAAAATTTCCATTTTTACAAGCCTAATCATAGGCTCTTCGGTAACCAGAAACGCGACTTCAGATAATTAAACGGATTTTAAAGGCCGAACGCCTGCAAAATTGTTTCAGCTCATTACACATCTACCACATGGCATCTCTTAGATATTTGGAAGGATCCATACTTAAAACCTCTATTGTTGGTTCTTGAGTGTTTGATCAGATATGTAAGTAAGTTGCAGGATATGGCGCAAGATATCTCAAAACTTGATCTACTGGCTGACCGGGGAAGATGTCATGGATATGCGCTGTTGAAGGATAGGTGGTACTTTAGCCGTTACAAGTGTACCACAAACACGTTACTGGCCACACATAAACTGTACCGTGTTTAAATCTCATTCAAAAGGCCATGAAATCAAATTTCCCTCACCTTTTGTGGTTTTTACACTGCTGATTGTCCCCAGCACTGATGATTCTGACGCAGTGTGCGGTTTGGATTTCACCAAGACAAACTTAGCTTTTGGTACAGACACACTGGAAAAGAACCAAATATTAAAGATAAGATCTTGCTCACTTGTTATTTTGCGCTTTGCAGGCTGTAAAGCATGTAGGGAAAAAGATCAACATTGTTGCAGCTAATTTTTGCTCTAAGTCTTGACACCTTCAGAATGCCATACCGGGAAGACTGCTGATTAGCCTCTCTTGGCCGAACGGTTAAGTTTTAAAAATACCAGTCGAGAGGTGGTAAGTTCAAAGCTCTCTAAAGTTTTGTGAGAAGCTTACTGCTGATGATTTCCAATGAAGAGTGAGGCTTATCAGTGTGCAATAAGAAACCTCAACCGAAGTTTCCAAAATCTCACAATACGGACCTCATAAACAGACGTCAGTTTTTTCCTTTATTTTCAACAGTCAACACACTTTCAAGGCGCAATTAACCAGCTATATTTTTGTAACAGTTACTGGAATACAGACAGCTGATATGCAAATGTTCATGAGTCTAATTTCTGACCAATAGATCATAAATGTTTTCCTTGACAAGTTGAACATATTGCAGTCACACTAAAATGAATATTCGTCCTATCTTGATGACCAAACTCCAGCTGTCATCAATCACTCTTACCGGACAGATCGCAAAATTTCAGGTTACTTTATGCGAAAAAAAAAACAAATTTAAGAGCACTTAGTACCCAACCAAAGAAACGCCGCTTGACTTAGAGTGTCTTCGTTAAAGGTATCACCAGCTGACACATGAACATCCTAGGATAAGGACCATTTTTATCCAAAGCATTCTGAAGTATCTCAAAGTATTCTGACATGTCGCTGTCAAGAAAAGGACTTGTCACAGCGGGTAGTATGCATGAAGAAACTACCTCTGGGAAAGCAATAATAGTGTCCTTTAGTTCACAAAACTAACTCCGCATACTGGGAGTACACAAAATGCATCAGTTCCGTTTGGAAAAAGCTATCAAATTAATAGTGCTGCAATCGTCTGGAATTGTCCAACACAATTACTAAAGATGGATCCACTAGTGAAAAACAGTATTCTGGTCAGTTTCTCTCTGCAACGTTGAATTGCCGATATGACTGATGTCCCCGTATTTCACACCCTTTTGGGAATTCCGCGTTTTGATTGGCTGACAGGCATCTGGAGACAACTTCCCAAAACAGTTGGTTGATTCGTCACACGTACGGAACCTGGGCTAGGTATGATGGCTACAAGCTAAGCACTTCATTTTCTTGTTTGTTTTACGGAGTACATCCTCTGTGACAAAACAGCGTTAAATACAACTAGAAACAAGTGAGTCAAATTAAAATTATTTTGCGAGGTACTTCTGAAGTGCACATAAAAAGTTGTTTTGTCTTCTGCGTCGTGTGTCTATGATTCAACATTTCCTAAGTTGTTGCTATTTCGTTTTCTTCTCTCTCGATGTACAGTGTTTAACATTTGCATGTTTTGAACATGTGTGTGGAGTTATTCAAAAGTCAATGTTCTTCTGGCCTAGGGTCATTTATTTAACCCAGCTTTGTGATTTGATAAAGTGATTCACCTCAGTATAAAGACAGGACTGTGAGGGTGCACAGCTTGACCAGCTGGAACACGAGTAATAAAGCTAAGAAATAAGCCGGATCCTGAGAGGAAAATAGTGCACTTTAGTGTCCACGTAAAACATCAGGTGCCGTCGGAAAATTTAAATCCAAAAAGCTAACAAAAACACCTCTCGGTATGAGTTTGGAATCCAGTAAACATAACAAAAAACCGAGGTACGAGGAGCTTTGCGTGAGACTGCAGTTAATAACTGGTAACTGCGTATTTTTACGAACTCAAATTGTCTGTCTAGCAACCTGACGTGAAGTTCATCAACCACATATATCTAGCCAACAAATGCTGCTGAAGCACCTTATCTTCTCCAGATGTATCAGTGATTAGTTGAGAGAAGGTTTTCATTTGTGGAACTCGAATGGCTGTCTTTTGCTTCTTGGTGGTCTAGCTGGTCGCAATTCAACGTTTCTCAAGCTTGCCATCCACCCCCAAAAACGAAATAGTTACCATATGTGAGATATTAAATTCACGTTTTAAAAACCGATGATAGCTTTTTTTATTCATCGCTTCGAAGCAAAATTTGTAGCTAAATCTCAGGTGACTATTGCTGTTCCGCGGAATGAACGTAAAACTCACCAGGTAGAGAGATAACATGTCTTTGAAGTACAGTTTTTGGCGTTTGGTTCAGCCAAGTTCTAGCGCCGAAGAGAAACTGTGTTTAAAATCTTACTAACTCACTAACTATCTACTTACTATCTCACTAACTTAGTTGCACTTTTCCCTCATATTCACAGATAAATAGCAAAAAATGTACACTGTTGGTATCTTATTTTTATGATGGTAATTCTCTCTCTCGTCAAAATGTTCCAGACAAAAACTTACGAGCTGATAATCTCTTGGGGAAAATGTTTGGAGTAATAAAGTCTGTTAGTGAAAAAAGTGGAGTATAGCTGAGATACTTCCTTGGCTACACACAATTTGACGCACCAAAACGTATCCACATATGGATTAATTAAACTCGCAAGTTTCTTTCGGGATGCTCGATTGTAAGATATAAAACCGATTCCGGATAAGTTTACCTTCACAATTATTTTCACCCTTCATGGGGCTCAGTAGAAAGGTTGGTTATATAACTCACAGCTAAACCGCTCTTTTCGCTGGTTTCTGGGAACAAGTGGCCAAAAAACATGCGTTCTAGTGGGTGAACTCGGATTGGATTGGATTTCAGTTTGGGAACTTAGCTTTGTTCCCGCGACTAATTAATCTAATAGAATGTTTGGCATCATACTAAGAACCATGGGAAAATTTCAAATTTCCGGCCGGAATTCGTCTTCTGAGTTAAATTAGCTTCTGCAAAAACACTAATGATAAATGTAAAATCGTTTAACCCCTAGTAAAAACGGCTGGAAGTTTTTGAACCTCAAGAATCACTAGGAAACATCCAGCTTACTATCTTTTGTCCAAAGTTTAACAACGAATGACTTATCAACAGTGTCTTTTACCGGCACTTGGGATATAGTGTTGCTAATTTATGAAACATATCATGTAAATTTTAGTTGACTGGCTTTTCGAGCGAGAACCTATCAGATAAAAGGCACATGGTGGCTACCAAGTATTTTCTTTTCCAATCAGATGGGACCTAGTCTAATCCAAGTATGTCCAGTGTGACCGCGACTGGCACATTCAAGGTGTAGATAAAACTGCCATGCATCTCAAGCCTGACGAAATTAGGCCACCGTTCTAACGAGAATGCTGTACTCGGAGAAACGATATAAATGTCATTTGTTTACCACACACTACGAATGACATGGGTAGGTGTTCAGTTGAGTATGACAATAAATCTGGCAGAATGCAGATGTTTTACTGTCTTTTCAATGCAGCTTCACTGACTCAATCAGCTGCGGCTTTCCTCATCTCACCGATTGTAGACATTTGTGCAGAAACTCTGTTGTGATGGTAACCGACCGAATGAGTTAGAACTAAATCTAAAGAAATGCAATCGGGGTTCAAATATCCAAAAAAGGTATTTCGTCGTCATTGAAACTTTTAAACAAAGTGAAAGATGATCAGACTTGCTTTGTTTTAATGTTACACAAAGTCAGCGGAAGTGCATTTAATCGAAAAGGCCTTATTGCCACAACTCAAGCGTAGATGGTGCCGCGGTGGTGCAAGTCACTGTAACTTCAAATCCTAAGGCTTGTACATAAGTTCTTTCCTACCTCAAATATATGCTTCCAATGCAGTGTAAGATAAATCGCTTTGATTTCAAGGATTCTTACTATGAAGGTCACACACTCAGATAAGGTAAGCTGTGGGGTTCATAAAATCGGGGCAATGCTAACCTGAACTATGGACCGGATAAATTTAGCTTTTGGACATGAGCGAGTAATATCGAGGCCAGAAAATTTTTGGGACCTGCTGTTGTCGCGTAGTTAGTAGAAGCGAACATTATTCGGTCTAGATATTTACACCGATGCGGTTTCTACAAGCTTTTTAGACTCCCAACTCTACCAACTGCTGCTTTCTGATGGCTTGTGCGTCGCTGCCGTGGGTAATGATATCAACCACAGGTGTTGAGTGGCTTAAAGCGCTAATGAAAAGTTTTTTGAAGCAAAAGCCCGTAGCATATTGTGACACTATATGACATACGCATTTTCCGGTCGCAGTCAACTGCGCAGTTTGGTTTTTTTCAATTATGTAACTGCGCATTTCCGGTAATTCCCTTACCTGCCCATCCAAATCTCCGTGATAGACGGCAACCAAACGTCGGTTCTTGTCTTCCCACTGCATTTGAAAAGTTTATATCACCTCGCAGAGACGCTTCAAGTCGCTTGCACCTGGGATTCTAGTGGAGTTGTAAGGGATTTAATGTGATTTTTGGCTTGTGACACAATTTGTCAGAGATGACAGCTAAGCATGTCAGACAAGCAAAATGTCGCATGGTGCCGAATTACATGAACAAAGCCTTATTAGCTGTCTGTGTTGTGCTAAGCAAATGGGGCTGATTTCAAATGTGTAGCATGAAAATTGTTCGGGCAAACGTACAAAGTCTGGGTAACATGACCTGGGCACTCCATCGGATAGATGAACAACAGAAAGCATCAAGCTAATGGATAAACATATTTGGATAAACATAGCTGGGCAGCTGGTTTTCCCGAACCGAACTCATACACCATTTCTTGATGGAGATATCAATTGTTTTTGCCTAGTAGGTGGTTGACCAGGTGGCTTTCGATCTGTTTGCCGAGCTTGGCAATTAATCCCCAAAAGTTTCGTCACTAGTCGAGGGACATCAGTGCGCGGTTGGGTTGATAGTTTTTCTCTTTGCCAGCCTTTAGTGTTTTTAGCACAGTAGTGTTCCTGTGTAATGCAAGAATTTACTTCCAAACTACAAATTTTCAGTAGGTCTTTTCAAGCTCAGTGGTTGACTCTCATTCATTCATTCATTCATTCGTTTTTTGCTAGAACATGACTGGAGAGAGCAACAGCTGATCTTTTACAGAGCTTTTCTTTTGTAAAGGAGGCGTATATTAAAAAATGCGTTACGCATTATCTTCGCCACCGTAAAAGCATATTATCACACGAGATTTTTCTGCGGTTTTCGTTCTGAGTGACGTAGATACAACAGTTGCTTTGACGATGAAGCCTATGAACGAAATTTTGGAGGCCAATCAAACCGCAAATTTCCCCCGTCACCTAATCACTGTGGTAAAACTTTTTCGATCTAGAGTGCAAAAAAACGTGCTCCCATATATCCCTGTCCATATCTTCGACTGCTTTGTCAGCTAGGGCAATTCAGGTCATTGGAATCACTGTGACATCCAAGGATAATTTGCCAATTGAGCCCGCTTAATTAGCTTTTGAAAATGAAAACTGATTGGTAAACTGGGATGAATGTAATAGGATATCATGACTACAGTCTCTTCTGGGGTGCAGCCGTCAGTTGCGGAGTCAAGAGGTATCCCCTGTTGCAGTAAGAGGTGGTTCCTATGAAGCCATCACACTGAGGAAAATTCACGCCAACAAAAAGGACTCGTTGAAGAATTTTCTTATACGAAGCAGTGCTGGAAACGTACGATTTCAATTCAAGAAATTTTTCATCAATTCTTTGACATTAGTCACTAACATAGCTCCTGCTTATTTTGTAAAAATGAGGGTAAATATTACAAGAAGTTGTGATATACTACATATTAGGGAAGGAGTATTTTTTTATAGCAGTTGCTTTTCTAAGAAGATTGTTTCCGGCTGATACTGTCGCTGGAAAGATCCCAAGGTGGTTTGTTTGTACCTACATAAAACTGTCCACTTTTGGGGAGATCATTCGGGGAGGTGACCACTGTTGAAGCTTCTAGTGGGCTCTGGACCCTAGGAAAACTACTTATCAGCTCAAGCTAACAACCGTATTCTTTCGGAATCTCCCGCTGTCTCTCCAGAATTCCATTCATTTGCTCAGCACTTGTCCGGAGCACGACCGGTCGTCCATGTTTCCCTGCACACTGTAAGCTCCACATACGTTTCCTGGGTAACATACCAAACACGTTTTTGTAATTGTGTGGTTGAGTTATAACGTGCTAACCCACTGGTGAGACATATGGATGAAATACCAATACGTCGCTCTCTTCGGGTCGCAACCTAAGTTTATAGCTTATTTGGCCTTTGGTGCTGATAGACGTAAAACCTTTTCACAATTATAAATATGTGCTGTTCTTTAATTCGGCAAACAGAGTATGCTCATGCCAGTATTTCTGCAAGTTTTTCTCAAGGACAAAACAGTTCATGTATTTTGCATTTTGCTTGAGTTTTTCCGGTTATACTCAAAGGTTGTCCTCAGCGGTTGATTAGTACGTGAACAGCTTGAAGCTTTTTGAGGACTACCAGCCAGCCTCTAGCATGACGGCATAGCAGCAAGCACAAACCTGATGTCTCTTGCATCGGAAATTTCTCAGGATTCGTCGGTTCATTTAAGTTATGGTGGGGTTCCGAGCTTCCCTTTAATAACTTACCGTAATAAAGCATCCTGGAGGATGTGCTTCCCGCGCTTTTTCGGGAGTGAGTGGCTAACCAGTAATCTGATGGCCACTCATAATGATGGGTCGTTAGAAATCGGAAAAAATACCCTTGGGCAACTCACTGGTGTTTTTAAGCTAGTTTTTAGTGAGCGCGCGAGTCCGGCCAGTGGGCGGCTAGTCAGGCACGTGCGTCAGTAAATCACCCACTTTCCCGTGTCCATGGTTACTTTGACATATTACGCATGTTTTAACTGACCTGCTTGCCGGTGGGCACTGGGATGTGCAGTGACTCAAAGTTCTCCAAGCTGAAACACAGTAACTTTCCAGGTCGTCTTGTCAAATGTCAGATTTTCTCAAGATCTGCCTTTAAGGTTACTGTTCCGCAAAATTATACAGCCACTGCTGCAAGGACCGAATTCTGACCGTCCATGAGTCCGGAATCCATTCTTCAAATGACCACAGAAGAGGTGTTACGGAAAGCGGTTATAATCTAGTTTTACCGGGTGTGAATCCAAGTGTGCTTAATCAGATAGTTTGAGAACTTCACTATGATTACTTCTGAGTTTTCCAAAGTGAGCTCAACAGCGTGCCAGAGTTCTGATGCTTAGCAGTGATACAAAACAAAAAAAGCCGGTAAACTGTAACTTTGGTTCTAAGTGCGGACCATGCTTACTCTTATAAGCAGCCGAATTCAGCAGCTGTCTTGGAAATTCAACCTGATACTTAGTTATCTGT
This sequence comes from Clonorchis sinensis, assembly GCA_003604175.2. Lineage (NCBI taxonomy): Eukaryota > Metazoa > Platyhelminthes > Trematoda > Opisthorchiida > Opisthorchiidae > Clonorchis > Clonorchis sinensis. Next base: position 84,145,130 of record CM030369.1, read on the forward strand.
TCTCACTTCTGTGGAAACTGCGCTGGTAAGGCAACAGAATTCCTCAAAATGTTCAAAGTCGCGACCATGAGATTAACTACAAACTGTCCGTCGTGGTTCACTTGGGATGAGCGAAGAAAAATCAAATGTTTTAGAAGTATTCATATTCAGACCCAAAATGCGATGCTGCCGCGGTAAATACTGCCTCCAGACTTAAAAAAGACAGCAAACATTCGCAAAATGCAGCCAATGAATCTATCAACTGCACCTCTTTGTTTTAGTTGTACATTGTATCTGACTGAAGGGATGACCATGCAGGTGAGAAGTATTCAAGAGAGCTAACGAAAAGTGAACAATATGGTTACGTGATCACTGTAGAACTGAATTTCACGTAGCGGTATTTAATAAAGATGTGGAAACATGCCGCGAAATCTACTCCAGATCAGCTATTTGGTGTCCTCTGAAGTTGTTTGGCCGGATGACGGAGCGAAGGCCGCACACACGGAGGAGATACCAGTATTTTTTTTAAAACCAGATTGGTAGCAACAGAAAATTTTTCCACCATATTGGTCTTACGAAACTTGGCGGTTTGATACAACTCCACACAACGCTGTCATCCCAGTGGATATAGAGCGCGGAAGAATTATCTCGAAGGCTTTCCAGGAACACCAAACAACAGCTGAATCACTGAAGCCTATAGAAAAATTTCCAGTTGAAAACAAATAGTTCCTCAAGAATGGACGTATGTACTGCTTTGAGACGCTTTAACCCACTCGAAATCGGTGCTTTTCAAAATTTTAGGCATTGTCGACGAGGTATCGAAAGAGTTATCCGTGCCTTGTCGTTCTATGTGTAACAAAATCGAAACTGTTCCAATCCTATCTCGATGAAAGTAAAAATACTGAACTGTCTGACAGATATATCTTTTGTAGGTTTTTCAGCTCAGTGGTGTTTGGACCGTTTGTATCGATAAGTGGAGCAACACTCACACTTTGCGTGAGTCCCGCGTTGAAAAAGTTGAAAGCACAGTTGCGGAAACTGGACAAAATACGAAACGTCTTCGTTGCGAACTGAAAGTACGGAAGTCCAATTTGATATGTTTTGTTCTAATTGCAAACAGCATTTAGTAATCAAGTCGAGTTTGCATCCACATGTCCTGGTGGGTTTGTCCCTAATGTCCAGGCGTCACCATGGTGACCATATGCGCAATGGTGTATGAGTGCGCGAGGCGACAGTAAACCTCGGATTCGCTGCGAGTGGTCCACTGTTTAGGAACCACATGTGTCACATTCATCCAAAATCTGTCAGCCATCAGAATGATTGCCTGTTGCGTTTCCCCTCGAAACCCGGCTTCCAATCAGTCTTGTGTATGCAAGTGCATCAGCTACCTAATGTGATGCGTATATGGTTGAAGAGAAACAGTTAACTTTTGTTTATAAATGATTGCCAAACTGAAGTACGTAGAAATTTTGCGAAGTACCACAACTCGGGTTTCCAAAGTGCTTCAAACTGAGAGGTTTTAAGCAAGCAGTTTACATACGTAGTTGTTGAAACTATGTGAAGTTTGAGTATTTTCAAGCTGACATCATGGCATGGTGAACCACGTTGAAGGATTTTTTTACACCCGTGGGGAGAAGTCAACTCCAATTACTGTATGCCAGGACCCGATGAGGACAGCCTAAATCTGCGCCATCTTTCAAACTTCGCAGATGACCTACACTGCAACTTGCTAGTTCCTTTAGTTTATCGAAGTTTATCAATAATTTTACCTGGGATATTCAGTGACAAGATTGTTTGAATGGACACTGAAGTTGATTAAAATTCGAGTGTTGCGCTGCTTGTGCGGCACATATATAATCATCCGGATGGTGTGACCTCTTTCGTGTATGTCTAGATGACTGGCATTAATATCCTATATTTCCTCACATGACAAGTGGAGACTATTGACAGGCGGTAATGTAGATTTTCGAATTTAGAAAAACACTGCTGGAGGAGAATAACTAACTGAAAAATCATTTTGAAAGCCATATGAAACCAAAACCAAAAAAGGTCCCTACGAAACGCATAGGGTTATGTGGACGTTCGAACGTAGAGTCACAATCTGCACTGCCGTTAGACAAAATAATAAGCATTAAATTCGCAAATACTCCTATTGCATACGAATTTGGTTCTGACGGGAGACTAAAATGAATTCAATCAGATATCTTGGCTGAATGTTCGGTTGAATGTGCTGCATTGGACCACCTCGCGTTTCAACTGGCATTGTATGCGAGATATGGCAATAAGTAATGTCTAGACGTAGCACACAACTCATAAGGTTGTTGAAAGATCTTCAGCAGCTCAGGACCAGTTAAAACCTTGTTGGGGTTCCCCAGGTAGGCGCAGTCCTCGAGTTCTGATCAACTTCACTTCCTACTTCAATCCAAATTGAACGAGAATCGCCCAATGTTCCAATTTGCGCCTGCTTCATGAGCTCCAAGCAGTGCAAAAAACGATCATGGGTATTCGACAACCTTATGAAACGCGTGTTGCGGCTGGACAATATATTGCGACATCTGAAATATCGTACCAACTGAAACATGATGCAGCCTGATGCAGCAGTTTCAGCTGACCGAGAAGAAGAATGGATTCCTTATGTGTTCTTTACAGTTCATAGTTTATCCTTCCATCCGGATGTAACAAGATCTTTTTTGGCATTTGAACTGAAAAACTAAACGTAATAATTTTAGCCACGATAATTAAAATTTGGCATTTGAACTGAAAAACTAAACGTACTAATTTTAGCCACGATAATCAAAGTTTTTTCACATAGTTAATCTGTTCTGTTTCATTGTGTCCAATCTTCTACTAAGCGTGTTGCGGTGATCACTATGTGCAGCTTCTGTTCCTTAACTATTCAAAGTGTAGCTATAATTTATGTGAGAGTCGTTGTGTTGCTGAGTTGTCTGTGAAACGGATGACTTTGTCAATTCAGTCAATCATCTACAGAGGCTGTTTTTATCGTGGATAACATCCTAGGCATGGCAAAGGCTATATGTTTCTAATTATGTGTTCCTTTTTAGTTTTTTGTCCCGTATCATGCTTGCTGCTAGGACATAAAAACATTGAGCGTTCATTGCAAGATATATAAAAACTAACGTTCCTTGGCATTATAAAACTTAAATAGTTTCGATATCCAATAGAAGCTTCGCCCTTGCAAAAGGAAAAAAAAGTAGGCGGAGCACCCCAGTTTCCATGAAGCCTGACTTGTACTTAAATCTTATACTAAAAATTGATGTTGAACACTTGTTAGGGAATTTTGATGGTGTTGAGAAAGGACTCACGACTGTCACAGGCCAGTGAAATATACAGAATGACATCCAAAAGCAGATTTTTTCCATTACTATGTGCAGTAAAACAGACAATGCTGCAGGGAAGAGACTGATTAAACCTATAACTCTTTTTGCTCTCCGAAATAAAGGAGAAATGTAGTTGAGCCATTCGAGATGTAGCAAAATTTATGCTTGCCTACGTAGCACCAAATATCGCACGTATTACATAGACTTTTAAAAGGAGATGCTATCAATCTGCAGGAATAAACCCCAAATTTCCGCCTCTGCGGATAGTCGATAAGTTTCGAATTCATCGGTGATGGCCGTAATGCTGGCACTGGAAATATTCAGAATTTCCAAATGTTGGATTCTTTGCAGTCAACACGATTCGCTTTGAATGAACGCCTTCAGCGGCCGAGCAACATGGCGCAACTATCTGTCTAAGTTAGACTGTTTCATAGTGAATGAACGCCTTCAGTGGCCGAGCAACATGGCGAAACTATCTGTCTAAGTTAGACTGTTTCATATCGGCAAATCAATTGAAAAGTGACGAAAAGACAGGGGACAAAAACACCCAAGACGATGTCCGTGCATATTCGGCCAGTTGGTTATTTTTTCCATGCAGCCAACCTAAACTTTGAAGCTTTGCGGTGTAATGACGTTTGACGGGAAAAATTCAACATTACGAACAAAAGACTTCCCAAAATAGATCTCTATTACCCAAAGACAAGTCAACATCCGTAGAAATAAGCACGTGATGAAAGTCCCTTTGTGCTAAGCAGTTGAGAAATGTTTTGTATTTTTTAAATGTTTATGAGGATCTATCAATAAATCACATTTTACCAGTCGTGGAAAGATTCCGAATGACTTTCTTTGTTCGTATGTTGCCGGTCAGCAGTGTGGTAAACCTACATCATCAGGACACTGGAGTCTGGTGGTTGCGTATCGACTCACTCCTTCGGTGACGACTTCTCAGAAGAAAGACGCTGAAACTCGTTTGTGTATTTCCCCCCAAGCATCTTGTCGGCGTCTCCATAAGCGACGGGTTGTGGTAAATTTTCACTTATGGCAATATCTTGCCGAGCAAAGTGAATATATACCGAAGAAAATCAACATGTTTCACAATTTATTCTTCATTATTTAATTCTCACTAGAATTCACGAGCTGGTGAAGACAAAAATGTATACAAAAGCCAGGCAATACATCTGAGCCATTTCATAGGCATTGCTTTTGCATTGCGGGAGAAAACTCATAAAACCGGCATCAGAATTTCCTCATAATTTTAAAATTTAATTTAGTTGACGTTAAGTCCCCGCTAATGTGCGTGCATTCGTTTCATTTTCTCCCGAGTTTTATGGGACCTGAGGGGCCACGTGCACATGCATTGTGCATGGACAGTTTACCTCTTAAGTTAGAAGTACCTTGTCACTGCGAATGTTCACAGGATTCCAAAGAGTGAGTCAGCTAGTGTCAAGTATTATCAGATCCAATTTGTTTGGACTATATTAGTCGGTAATTTTGAAATGTAGTTCCTACGTAGGTACAACCGTTTAGAATACAAAAAATGCATTTCTAAGATTCTACGGCCTAAAATCCATTGTGTTAAATAACTTGTGTCACAACACCACCTGTTTATGGAATATTTATAAAAAGAGAGAAGTTTTTCGACCGTAGCTGGAAGTTTCCAAAGTCACCTAGATTTTAGTTTACGATCTGTTTGCTGAAACGTCATATCATGACGTTTTGAAAGTAGAAGACAATATTTTTACACAAACAGTCAAACTCCCCGTCTTTCACAGGCCAAACCCATCTGAATTTGTGTGTCATAAATTTGTAAGAGACATGGTATTTCTCGACTATTCCCTTACTCTGACTATGCGGTTGACCTAACTTGGCTGGAAAACTAAGATAATCAATGTACACTTGAGGTTTCCTGACCAGCAAATGATACGTCAACGATATTTGTAACAAAGCAGCATGGTTAACAGGACAGAAGTGATGTGGCTGGTGGTCAGTGACAATGCAACAAAGCGGAAACAGCCGAGACGTAGAGCATTCTAATCCTTTCCTCCTTGCTCGTGTGAGTGATGTGGGAAACGAAAGAGGGGTAACTTCAAAAGAATAGGTACGTACTACAAACCTTTTGGTTTTGAGACAAGAAAACTACCCGTAGTCATTAAATTAACTCAACATTGCTCTGCTAGCAAATAGCTGTTTAAAATGAACACCAGGTGAGTCATTTGATGTGTATTAAAACCTATTTTGGATCAGTCAGGTAATATTTTGAAATGTACAACCAAGTGAGTAAGGCTCAGGATGGCTTGCATTCGTGAAACAAAACAAATACATGACGTTTTGCTGTTTCTACTTATACTTCCTTGCTATTTGTCAATCCATTGCAAAATGTAACCCCCTTGGAGATAACCATTAGGCAAAGAGACTTTGGAGCCCACGGTGGAAGAACAAAAATATCCTGGGTATGTCTGTTGTGGTGAGCACCACCAAAGTAAACGTTATTCGACCAGCCGCTTGAGGTAAAACTGCCACTGGATTGGTGGATGACCGTTTTGTTCGTTATAAGATCTTTGAAAGTCATCCTAGGGGCACTTCAGCTTTTCACAGCCTTATTTCATTAGTGACCCGATTGGTCAGGTGTAGTACCAGTTGAGTGGATGGCTTATTGCTATCCTTGTCGACTTGAATTTTGTCCTTCATTTTAATACGCGGCTAGTTTTTAGAAACGCATTGCGGGTATTATTAGGACCTTTCACCCACCAACCTTTTGCGTCAAAATATGTATCAAAGAACTTGTGTGACTAAATACGACTAAATAAGTTTTTACAACAAACTCGCGCACATACGTTTTTGGCCGTCCTGAGGCACCTCAGAGAAATGATCAATTTCGCTCGATATTCATCCAATGCCCTGGCCTTTCGTAGTGATTCTTGGCTCACGGAGTCAATAAAGTCAATGAATTGCCTGGAAGGTGATTGCTGTAGCCGCTTTGTAGATGGGTTTTTTTGGCAATTCTTGATTGGGACAAACAATTCTGAATGTTTGTGAAACATGAAATCTTGGATTAGTTAAACCAAATACTTGTAATCTTTTCAAAGTGAACAAAGGACCCGCTGAGACTGTAGTGAACTACGAGGAAAAACTGAATAATTTTATTGAGTTCTTTTAAACAGGAAACTTTGAGTTTAGAATGTCCGTGAGATGGTGTGTCGTAGCAGAACTTGTGCTCCATTGAGATCTACTCCACATGGCAGAGCTATAAACTTGCCATCTTTATAGTATGGCTCTCACTGTCTAGCAGGTCTTGACCACACCTGATGTAACAATCCTCTGTTTCAAATAAGATTTAGGGCTTAACTTTACATATAAAAAGGGACTAACTTTGGAAGGGATTTTTGAGTTATTCTACAATGTCATGCTCCAGATGGTAAATAACGCCCGAAAGTACTTTGAGATTTTATCTGCTTTTAAAGATGCGTTTTTTGCTTGGCGAGCTTTACGAAATCCCCTGAATAAATTTGCTATCCTAATTTTTATACTAGAGTTATAGCGTGTTCATACAAACTGCAGTTCATTGGCACACTTTTTAAAATACAAAGTTCATTGCAAGTTTATAGACTGTCCGAGTCTGGTGGTGTGACGGGCGGGCACGTCGGGTGTGATTATGTATGACAAAAAAATAGCTTTTTCAAAAGGCGGTATTTCAGATCTAACGTGTCTGTTTCAGTTGGGGCTAGTGAGGTGAGTGTGAAAGTTATAGTTTATTGAATAAGTTATTTATTTTCACTTAGCTGGCGATTGTTGCTCAGAAAGTTGGCTGGGATGCGGTGACTTGTCTAATTAAGCTTTTTTTGAAGTGAAGTAAAATTATCGCTCACTCCCCGCTCGTCGGAGATGATGCAGAGGATGTCTTATTTCTCCTAACAGAGCAGCTACATTTAAGCAGTCATACAATAATGAGTACTCAAAAATGCAAAACAAAGACTACAAAGTGAGCTGCAGCTTGCCAACGCTGGATGCTGCCGATGGGTACATCTTGCGCTCGGGGAGATAAATTTGTGGGCCTTCGCTTTCTTGAGTTGATTTGATCCTGATAAATCTTAAGTGGACATTTTCGCAATAAATTTAATCATTTTCATGCCGAATAAGATAAAAAGTTCAAAACGTAACTAAAGTCAAGTAGCCCAATCAAATTACATAAAAAACAATTAAGGTCAGATTTACAACTTGTACAAAAATGGGCTTGTATAGTAGACGCCATACCTACATGTTGCAAAATATCTTTAGCTGTGGTAGCACAATGCAGAAGTGAACTACTCAGCTGCATAGTCCGGCAATAAAGAAAAGTGGTAGAGCAACTTTCATACCAAAATTTGTTTTTGGCAGATTAGAAGGAATATAGATTGCTTTTAAGAGCTGTTTGCTAAAAAATAAATGACCAGTAAGCTCAAAATGCCGCAAGTTGTAGAGAGCGGTGAAGTAAATTTCCGTCTTCTTCCAACGAGGATTTTGCGAATATACATATATAATCTTTTATAATTCCAGCAATGTTCACAGGTCAAGGAATTTCTGGCTTCGGTGTGAGCAACCACTATAGCTAAATTTGGTTCAGTTCTCGATGTGGTATAACGCTTGCACAAGAGCATCAGTATGTCATATTTCCTAGTGCCACTTCTGTAGTGTGACATCCTATTCTAAAATGAGGAATTTGCCTCGGCGGAATAAAATAAACGTGATTTGCCTAAAGCATGAAATAAACTCAAGGCTGGTGTCCATATTAGTTTCGTGCCCAGTGAGGATATGGTGGTTGTGAATCATCTGCGAATTTATGAGTAGACAATGTAGTCATACCAGGACCATGCGTATGCCTGTTAGTTGGTTACAAGTTGGACCAAAATGAATGGTCCGGTTGCCAAATAACTACACTTTTACAGAGTAAACCAAAACGGATGTGACCAACCTCCTTCATGGGCTACGAATCATGAAGGCGGTTTAAGTAAGAATGGATAAGACTTGTAGAGTTTTCCTCTACTTGTCCTGTTAATTACCCAAGATATGGAAGACAGAAACGTCGATTTCTCGAAAGTAGTGCATGTTTACCCGCAGCAAAGCTGGGTCGAAAAAAAGGTGTGGCGACAAGAACTGGGATGAAACAAGGCAGAACAAAACTCCAGCGGGAATACAAAAGTTGGTAACGCGGACAAATCACTCTATAGCTTAAAGGTTCCGTGAATGTTCTACTGGTGAAGGGAGAAGCACCATTTGGTGCGATGTCATCAGTTAGAAAACACAGACTAAACGGTTGCAACCCATCAGACACGAAAGCAAACATCTCATCTGCACACTGCTAAGCGGTTCCATAATTTCCTCAAAAACCTTCACCTTCCATCAGATGTGGGGTGGGGCTTGAACACATACCAGATACTACTCGAATGCCCCATCAGTAGTGTACAGCGTTGCGCGAATACCATTTAGATATTCTAAACTATTTAATGTCTTGCATAGTAGAGGAGCACTATACTGCGTTTAACGGTGGCCTGGCTATTATTGACTGTTCTTCCAGTAGACGGAGTTATGGTGAATCAAAGTGGGCTACAGGCACTCGTCTTGTGGCACATCCTTGAGGCTCAGCTGGTGCAATACTATCTGGTTATCGCTCTTCTTGCTTACATTTGCTCACTTGGGCTTTAATTCATCAGTAAACTCAATGGACTTGAGGAGCTGATGTCCGTTTTCCACGTCAATCGCAGAAATTTGTGCATTTTGATTCCATACATCACCAATACACTCAAATAGTTGGAGTAGTCATCCGCCTTACGACACTTCTCAGAGTTTGATCAGGAATGTCCACCATTTCTGTGCTTTTTTCTACTTCCGATGATTTTCGGAAAGGTTGTGCTAAACAGAAGGAATTGCATTTTGATCTGTGAAATCATATAACTCCGAAGGGAAAACGTAGTCCATCAAGTAATTTATCCTGGCTGGCTTGCAGTTTGGACGTGAATGGTTGATCTCAGAAAGATTCCTTAGACACTTCCCGTCAATCTCGTCGACTGAATCTCCTAAATAGCTCAACTTGCAAAAAAATCCGCATCCAATATCAGCCTCAACAGAAGTATTATCTGGATTCTACTTCAACAGTTTTTTTCGGCCTGATCATATGCAACGGATTTGTATGGTGTGATAATTCCCTCTTTGATTGATCCTATTCAACATTTCTACTGATCATTTTGTGAATTATTGATTGGGTTCCTTGAAAGCAGCCCGGCCCATTGATACGAAAGGCAAGTGATGTAAAGTTTTCAACCTCGAAGCTTTTCTATTACCCTATGATGCTTCAAAGGCAGCGAAGTTCTGTCACATTTCAACAACCAAGAGTGGATGCAGCTTGGTGTCTAGGTGTGTGGAAGGAAAACGAAAAGCTCCAGTTCTCACGTTTTCTACGCACTCATGCACGACGACTTATACACACCGAACAGAGCAGTGTTGCTTATTAGACAAGCACGGAGAACCAGTCTTCCATAGTCGTTTGCTTTCTTAGTAGATGGATTATAAATTATTGATGAGTCAGCAAGCAGAAATTTCTTGTCAATCGGGAAGCACTGTCACCAGTTAAACAGGTTCACCCTACAGACAAGGTCACGCAAACGGGCTGAATAATTTATCATTTACCATCAGCTCCTGCTGCTGGGACTCGAGTGATGGGCAAGTTGATTTCGTCAACGTTAACAATGTTTGCCTTTTCGCCCTATGTAGAATAAGCGTACATAAACAAACGAGATTGACGACTGACGCCCATCCGTAGGACTGAGGTGGTGGAGGGTGGGGTGAGTGAAGGGAAAATCTGACCCGTAATGTCTATGTGATCAGTCAGCATTGTGTCTGTCAAAATGGTTAATTACGTGATGTGGATAATAGTTATGTGGCATTTAGTCAAGGCAAGATGAGTTGAAAAAGCTGAGTGGACGTCGTGTTGGCAAGAGTAAGACGGAAGTTTTGCTCGGCACATAGTATTTAAAAACACGGCTGCTGATATACTACTCGAGCATTCAGGGGTATCCCGGTGGGTAATTAACAATTAACCTAACCAAAACCCTAAAATTACTCCTGGAAAATAAGCACGGGATTCAATAGTAACGCTGAATGACATCAAATTTTGGTCTGTCAGGCAGATGTCTGACGAATTATCTGTAAGGCTTAAGTGCGATCGCCCTCGGTAGCCTAGTCGGTGGAGCGCAAGTCCAGTAAGCGGGAGGTCGCTGGTTCAAGTCCACCTTTATGCACTTGAAACGTTCACTCAAAGGTCTGTTACTTTCCACTTCTGACTTCTAGAACTGACTGAATGTCATACTTTATAATAACATTTAAAAAGATGGCGATAAATTTTACAAGCAAAACTGACTGAATATCATACTTTATAATAACACTTAAAAAGATGGCGATAAATTTTACAAGCACAACTACCTTGTTTTACGTTTGTCATGTGTTAGTGGAATCATGGAACTAAGCCAGAAAACAATGCACAGTTTCACCACCAAAATTTATTGACATAGGTTCTGGTCCACGAGGCAGCCGGATTTTGTCTTAAGCAATTGATTCGCTGTCGACAAATAAGTAAACACATTGCGACACCTTCAATTTTTCTACATGTTTATCAGTTTTTCTGGCGAGGTGCAAAATGCCCCTTAGTGGGAACCCATTGAGGAAATAAGCTGGTGCGCAACAGCTAATTTTTACATTCCTCATGAAAAAAAGGGAGTCCCAGGACGAAACGAAGACACGTTACATTCCAAAATTGTAGATATACTCAACAGGTGAAAATACCACAAAGGAATATCGTGTTGTGTATCTATATTTCGTGGTCATGGCGTACAGCTAGTGTCGTTTGCTCATTTGAAGCAACCTTGCACCCTTCCATAGAGATTCCGCCAACTGAACTGGGTGGCCAAATAATTTGACACGAGCTGCACAGAAAGAATTCCCAGGAGTCTGCCACAATTTCAATAAAGCTTACACATACTAGCACCAGAACTTAACTGGTCCATACATAAAACACCATTCATAAGGTTTCTGAAAGCCCTTCAACAGCCTATGACAGGTTTCGCCCTTACTGGGGCTCATTCATTAAAATGGAACCTTCATAAACGAGAGATTTAGTTGATTCTTGTGTCAAGACCAGACTCACATATCAGTAAAAGCATTTTTAAAACCCAACTTGTTTCTATTTACGGTGATTTCTGCCACCAAATGATGAGTCTACTCCACGAATAGCTCGGATTAGTGCTGCCCATGCACAGTGATTCGTATCAAGGTCTGGGTACAACATTATCCATTGGTCGAATATTTCGAAAAATAAAGAATTGAGCCAGGTCTTACTGGCGTACATTCGTACCGATAAAATGGTTGCAGTGTACACAGTGCTTTGTTCGAAGACTGATTGTTGAACTTTCCACGCAGTGGTGTAAAACTGGACTAGGGTTTATCTGACGCTGTGGGTACGAAATTAGGTTCATTAGGTCCTGTTTGACAGGTTGAAAGAGTAGGGACCATGAATGCCTAAAGGAAGCTTTATATAAAAGCTCAACTCTTCCTGACTTACCAGCATTTATAGCTCCTCTGTCCTAGGTTAACGTGTAATGTTTTCCTTATGCAACACAGGACTAGCATGATCCTAGTCAACGGAATGGTCGATGCTAATGACCATCGTGCAAGTTTATTATGCTAAATCGAATTTACTGTGAATAATACATGCCTGAAAAAAATGTTAAAATCTGGCTTGTTTGCACCCAATAAAACGAAATACTCCATCGTTTAGTCAAACACATTTTGAGATGAATGTATAATGTTGGGAGGCCTCTTCTATTATTCAGACCGTTGACGTAAAATGCATACAATTTTGGAAGAAGTGTAACTCTAGTAGCAGTAGGACTGCTGGAGGATTTACCGAGAAATGTACACGGTCTCATTAATTTATTCAGCAAACTTTGAATTGATCAACTGATAATTACGGTGCCAGCAGATCGGATATTGCTGCATGTCTTAGCGAAGTTGCTGTCTGAGGTTTATTGGGGCTCGGTCAAGAACGTTTACTTTCTTGTTTGGATTGACAAAGTAGAAATTACGGGGTAGGCTTCCACGCCTTATGGCAGGAGTTTTGGGCTATTACTTACCGGATCACACAGATGTAATGACCAGATTGTTTCAAACTCTTCTGGATATGGAATTTGTTTTGTACCAACTGTCGACCGATCCGACGCATACTAAATAGCGAGACCGAGCAGTTGCTGATCTTCGCGAGGTACCGGGTGTTCGTCGTGATGTTGAGGGGTTGAGCTTGACATGGCCACAACCCTGTGTATGTGAAGAAGACTAGGTTGGTGATAAGCAGTATAAGGAAATGTTGATCCTGTTTCCTTGTTTGGGAGTTGACTAGACAATGGTGTTCCAATAGGCGGATAGTACTGGGCAAAAAACTGTAAGTTCTTGAGAAAAATAGCCTCAGGTTGTGTACAACACGGTTGGTTGTAGTCTAATGTAGTTGTAAAGTCAACAGGCAAGCGCTTAGTACAGTAGTTTCAGTTTTTTCACCCTGTTTTGGCCTTGATAGTAAGCGAGTAGTGCATTAGGCAGTTAGGAATATTTCCAAAAAGACGTAAACAACTAATGGCTGGTAAAAATTTTGCGATTCTCTGGTTTCGTCATAAACCAACCTTAATTTACGTTTATTTAAGAAAGCGCACAAACTGAAGTGAGTTTTGATGCAACACAGCCGGCCTGCTGCGTTCAACTAATGGATCATTCTTCGAAACGGAAAGTAAACAGACTCCATTACGATGACTCCAAAATTCTTCAGCTTCTTTAGGAAGAATGTTTAATGGATTTTTCCAACACTCTAGCCATTTATTTCTTTTAGCCTGCGTGCACGGTGTGCGAATGTCAGCTAAATGGAGGGTCGCCTGCATGTTGAATAGACATTCTTTTTACACCTACGAAACAATGGTTTGAAACAGAATTTAGTTAAACCATGAACCGAGTCAAAAATACGCGTTCCACGCGTTGCTGAATGGATGGTCGAACGGAAGTGCTACGTGTACAAAAGAGTCGAAGAACAATGCGACTGTATTCAAGGTCCCGGCCAGTTAGATATGTGCAGTGGTTCAGATATAAATCGAACATTCTTTGAAGTGGACATTAAACCTTTTTTTGGATATAGAAATCATTCACGACATTATCTACCCAGGCGAAGTACAAAAAATAGCACACAGGTATTTATTCTGGCGATTATTTATACATTTTTAGGACTGTGATCACACCTGATAACCTTGAATTGCAGTAACCCGTTAAATGCTACTTTCAAAAGCGTGTCAGTAAACGACTGTTTGTTTACCTGTTGACACGGAAACCAGTTCTTCCTCTGCTTACCGAAACTGTGGGAGGCTAAGCGGATGCGCGAAGTTTCGACAGCGTATCGAACGAAAACACAATCGAATGAAAACAGACTTACCCATCAAGCTTGTCCGCAAATATAAACAAACCAACAGATGGGTAATGATATGGAGATTGTGACCAGAATTATATGATGTCAATATAGAATCTCCCAGTCAAGAGGAAATTTTGGCATTAAACGGCATTGGGTACGGTGTTGTAGACCTTAAAAGCATGTCTCGATGAACACCCATTAGGTAATGATAGTTGAATCGGTTATGCAATCTTACGTTCACCACAGATTTATGTGGTAACTACCTTTGTGCGAACACCGGCTAAGAATCAAGGTATCTCTTGGAAACGGACAACAAATCTTCGATTAAGATCGCCATTTTTTGGGCACAAATTGCAGGACGGTGGCTGACGCCTTCCGTAGGGATGTGATGGACTCATTGAAAGACATTCTTCAACTATTGGAGTTACAGAGCTCAATTTAGAAGACGGTACAATCGGAATCTTGCAATCCTGATGATTATTTTCCTTTAAGTTTAGTGCAAACCTGTTAGAATTGTCCTGAACAACAAACGAGATAGAGAAAATCGGCTCAGAATTAACAATATTCAACAGGCGGAAGTCCCCCTCCCGAAATTAACTAACTGCGGACGTGTGACGTCAGCGTTGCTGCTTACGAGTGAGACAGACCATGTTTTTATAACATGTGCGTAGTTGAAATTTTATGTATTTCTGATAGATTGCAAGCCCTGACTCTTGAGCTTTACACTTGCCAAATTTTAACAAGAGGAAACAGCCGCATGGTACTTTTCAGCTTTTGTCCGAGGCTGACATTACCGTACGGATTGAAATTCAGGAATCAAGCTCCAAAATCTGTTCATTACGTTCATGGTTCCCCATGACACGATTGTCACGTGGGATCTACCGGTTCGGTGGACCCACATAAAACAGACTCACAACAAGGTATAAAAATGAAATATCGTTTAATAGAATTATGACGCTAAACTGATGCGTTATCTTTTCAAAGTGTTGGGAAGTTTGGATAAACCTGTGACTGAAAGATGGATTTTGGTGAAAAAACATTTATTCATGGGAATCAACATAAGCAATATGAAAACTAGCAATTCATTTGCATGCACTTAAATAATGCTGGTTAACTTCTTGCAGGCACAGCCTCTTCTAAAACGCCCTCTTAGGCTGAGGACAATGAACAACTAGAGCAAAAGGTATTGTTTTCCGTAAAACGGGCACTACATTTTGACCAGTACAATAAAGCGCTGGGCAAAAACAAAACAAATATTTAATGTGGCTGCACGGAAGGAACAACAATAAGTCCGGCCAAGTGAAACTTAGCTGCACAGCCAAGTTGATTATCTTACCACAAAGTTTGTCTTCTACGTTCATGCAGTTCATGTTACTGAAGCGGAAAGATTATAAACAAACAGGTGCAGTGGGAGTTTTCTCCCGTTAGGTGCACCGGAAGACCCTTATTGTAACATTAATAATTAGAGTAGGTGCAACAGATGATGAAGAGAGAATTTTACGGTACTTCCCTCTAGCAACCAAGGTCCGAGAAACATTAGGATGGGTAACAGTAACGCAAACTATGCCCTGTTTACCCTAGTCTGTGACTGCAAAACATTTTCTAGAAAACTGAAGTGAATTGTAGTAAGTCTACTTACCGAGATGAGCCGTTTTCTTACAAGAACCTTCTCATCAATCTGGACAACATCATTAGTATGTTGTTGATTGGCAAAGCAGTGCGGGTAAATAAACAAAGTAATAAATTAAAAAAAACTAAGTAAACTGCACTACTTATTAGATCTAATCGCTATATTCTGTACTTTTTGAGCACACTGAAGTCTCTCATTATTGAAAAGTACTGGGTACGCCGACACTGGAATGAGCAAATATTAGCAATTCTGGTCAGAGGATGCAGAGAGATGTGCTTGCACATGCCACAACTAGAACCATTGGAGAACTTGTACATAGAGATGGTGGTTATATAAGCCATTTAACTTGTATAAGAGTGATTTCTTACGAAGCAAACTGCAAGAGAAATGCACATACCCGTCATTATCATACCCATCAGATATACCTAGTATAAATCCATATTTGTGTTAATTTTTGATGAGATCTACTATGCTTGAGCTAAAGTCAAGTCGGCTCTACCTCCATCCGTTTTTATGTGACGGGTTCTGAAAAATATCAAATGTTGTGCAGTGCATTTTTCACTGTAAGCCAGGCATTTTACGAAATAAATCAGGGGGTAACCATTAGTTTTTGCATTTTGGCAGCAAATTGGGACGGTGGTGACTTTTCAGTAGTGACTGGAAAGTGTAATCACCTACCTATTATGAAAACTATTCAATCCAGTTACTGAGTTTCTGTATAGTAGAAAATCCTTTTGTAAGGCTCTATTTGAAAAAACTATCTCAGCACATCCCTTGTGATATGATCTCTTCTTATCGGGACCCATTACGGAGTTTTGTATATAAAATATCAACTTGAGGTTATCACTTTTATCAAACTTGGAGGTGGCCTTTTCTTAACGTATCTTTATAAATCTCGACGCAGAGTGGTATCGAGGGTCCCGTGGCACTCGAAGTAAGCAAGATAAAAGGAAGGTGTTTGATAGTCCACGGTAGTCCTTGACCGGTCAATAAAAGCACATTTTATGGGAGAGTAACTAGTAACAATATTTTCGAATGCCAAACAGTAAATATTCAGGTGTCTGCAGAGTTAAAGTTATGCTGGTGAATTATTAGTTAACTCTGGGATTTTACGTGACTTTCGAATTCATAACATTCGACCAAATAAACGAACGGTATCCATAAAGTTTATGGTTATTAAACAACTTGTATATCATGTTGAAGTACGACTTCCGAATTTGTACTATATCCGGTTACATGGAAGAAAGCCGGCGTCGGCAGACGATGAGCCGGCATGCGTGGCCTACGGCCTCGTCACTACAGTCAGCGTTGCCGGATGTGTTCAGTAACACCTTCTGCTCAAAATAATGGCTACATTCTAAAGAACTCGCTGGTGTCATCCCATCTACAACTCAGACACGCCGGCACTCGAAAAAAGACAAACGTTCGAGACATTGGTTTTTACACCAGGGGTTTTGCAGAGGATATTCAGTTTGTGAGAAACAGAACATGTACCTGAACTTACGGATAAACATTTGAAAGAACAGGATATCGAAAAAACAAAGAATACTTATTAATGACATACTCAGGGCCTATTGTAAAATTGTTGTTCCATATTTGGACCGTACTAACATTTCTTTGTTACGCTTAGGTCTGTATCGTCCATAAAATCCCAGAGTCAACCAGTGTGCTGTCGAATTGCCCACGACGGAATCCAACTTTTAGTTGATATTTTAGAGATGTACAAAGTGCTTGTACTTAACTTCAAGCACAAAACAAGAAACACGACTCAATTGTGGGCAAGATTCTGAGGAAAAATTGTGCTCTGTCCAACGTGTCAGCAATATGAGGTTTTTATTTCTTTCGGTATTTTGATTATTGATGCCTGGCCCCAAATGAATCTCGGCAGGTTACTCCGGTGGGTGGTAGGTAGTAGACCAAAACTAAATGGTCAGAACAATGTGCACCTTTCACCCGAATAGTAACGGGTTCGAACTTTATGAAGTGTTTGTCGTTTCACCAGGATGAACGGAATTTTTACGTCTTCCATCCTAGGATGGCCTTGCCTTGCATTATATATATCATCGTTAGCGAATCCATCAACTGAACTGGTGTGACCAATAGGGTTGTGTACCTAGAGCCGAAAATGAGGCCTATCTTGTTGCTAGTTCTTATGTACCCATGAGATCAGCCCTTTTAAAAAACAACAACTGTATCCTCAAGCTGTTCAACAGAAAAGTGAATCCCCCTGCTGATAGTCCGGTTGCATTTAAGGTCTGCACTGTTGATGAGAGCCGAGAGAGCAGATTGAAATCGGCTTGTATGCCAGTCGCTTAAAAACGTGTTATGAGACCAGGACAATTGAGAGTGAATGAACAAGGTCTACTGTACACAAGTCTTATATCGACCATGCATTAACTCAATAAATTAACGCTTATACAAAAAGTGAAGTTTTGTCATTTTATCTGGTTGTCTTTGTGTTTTATGTGTTGTACAAGCATGTCCTTTAAGATAACTTCACTTTGTATGGAACAGTAAATTGGGACAATACATTAACAGCATCCGGAAATATCGTTTTTCTCCACCACGGCGTTTTATCATGCACTTTGTTTAAATAACAAAGGATCAAAAAGTTTTATTACATTGAGTACAAAATCAAAACCTTGGGGGTGAGTCCATCATACCTTTAGTTTTTCTACTCTCAACCAAATCCGCTGATAAATTCTCTCTTCATCTATTCAGTATTTCAGCAGCACAGCTGCACTGAGTGGATAAGTTTATTTTGCTTGATGGAACAATTAACGTTGTCTTGAAGGATGCGGTCCTCAGTCATCTTTTAATCGTGCTCCCATAATTCAGAAGCTTGCTAGTATCTCAATATCATGTAAATGATTTTTAAATCTCAAGCTCTTATTGAGGATGGATAAATTATATTGCTTGAACAAAGACTTCTCACAGAGTTGCTGACGACTCCTCAAGTTTTCCAGCCAAGGCTTTATCTAAAACTAAATTATCTTTAATAAGTGGAGAAATTTTATTTGATCCAAACTTCGACTGGCAGGAAAAGTGGTCCAGGGTGACACTGGTAGTAGTTCCTGCAATGAATATTTACAGATATGCCAGGATTGTTTTGAAAACCCATCTGGATAAATATCAACTTGTGTTTCCGAAACAAACTGCAATACAGGTGAGCGTGAAAAACCACTACAATGAACCTTCCTCTTAATCAGACTTTGAGCTTCATCAGTACTCGGGACATTGTGTGTATATTAACTCTTCATAACTAAAAGCACTGTCCACTGGGCTCAAGTTTTGTTAGTTGTGTTACTATGAGATCAAAATTTTAGTATGCTAATCATTATAGTTTACTGTAAGAGAAAGGTGCAGACAATGTAAGCTGATTAGAGGACTGCTGACTATTTGGAAACTCGCTCTCTGAAGATCGGATAGATGTGCTGGTTTGTTTCGATCCGGACAAACACGATTATGATTCAAATTTGTTGGCAAGTTTTTATGACAAGGTACTTTTGCTTAGAACAATCCAGAAACCCTGCCAACAGCAAATTGCAACTAAATTTCCACGGATTCACTGAAAAGTTGGTTGACGAAATTTCATCTTGAGACAGGTGTTTAAAATGACAGTTCTTTCGAACCGCAGGAAGCTTTCAAACGACAACTATATTTGATGGATCACCAATATATATTTCTCTGACGCTATTGCTTGATGGAACTGCTCAATGTTCTTAAAAATCATCACATTACTCAGTTAAGATCATTTTGATCTAGCTTTTTGGGTAAACAAGCTGAATTGTTCCAAAAAATTGGTGTTTTCTTTAACTGAGAAATTGGTACTTCAAAACTTGTCAGTGTTGTAAAATGTTGAATTTCACCTAAGTCCACCTAATATGTAGCACAGTTGACATCCGCAAGCCTGCTTTTTTGGGTGAAAGATCTTAGTTTAAGGTGTTAATTCAGGATTTCAGTTATTTTTGGTAATACAATTTAGGTTGTTGCAGCTGTGTCCCGTTTTTATTAACGCCTAACTAAGGTTTCCCTGAAAAATGTGGTTCTGCAATTTCGTGAATCAATTTTCATTTGACGCATATTCAGTTGTGTTCTATTTAATTGCCAAAATAAGATTGAATGAATATGACATCTCCATAAATTTATAACTCGCCCCTAAAACGTTTGCTCTGATATTTCTTTTTTGCATTACCACCTTCTGTCATTTTGGTTGTGTTGGACGCTTAGTACCTATCTTGTGCCAACTTATCCAGCTTTTAGTAAGCCCGGTATTTACTGGGCGCAACTCAGTATATCAGCCTATGAGCTACATAAAATACCAGCTCCGAGTTTTATAAAATAGCTCCGGTTTCAGTGCATCAAGCTGTGGAGCAGTCGTTGAGACTTTGCGACTATTTCCAAGCCGAAATCTAAAATTTGAAAACTTCATTGGTCCCGGAAAGAGATTAGAGTGAGTGAACTAAGAGCATGGCCTGATTGCGCCCAAGTTGTATAGCGGAACATGTTTCACGGTCAAATTCTTCGTGTTAGCTCCATCCAACCGTGTGTAACATTCAGCAAATTGTTGATCAGGCCATTGAGAGCGAACAGCTTTTTCCCCCATCGTGTACACCACAACCAAACTATGGACCCGAATTCTTCCAGCGGGTGTCGCGTAGTAAGAATATCTTTCTCATCCACGTTTTTAGGTAAGTGGTTTCAAATGACTCAAGTGAGGAACAGAAAGCACACACCACATAAATGCAAGTTTTTGTCTCATTTTTACATGCTGTATTTGGTGCACCACTATGCTTTAGTAGAGTAGTGTTGAGGAGTTGATGCCCCGTTGTGGTCCAGCATACCGACTTTTGATAAGTCCTCTGCGAAGAAAACTAGACTCTGGTCATTTTTCTTGATGCCGGCAAACCAGAGTAATTGTTCCTGGTTGAAATTGAAGTTAGTATAGTAACATCCGACAAGTGCTGTTACACCCAAAAACCCGGTACACAAGTACTGATTCTGAATGAAATAACTTTGCACAACAAGAAGCAAATCTGGCGTAAACCTGTTAATTCGTTTTTAACACACCGTACTTTGATTCTTTTTATTTCAGATAGAATCATCAAACACTTACCTGGAGTAACCGCCTTTGTCAGGCAATGCGCATCTTACAGGCTACCATGCTTCCTATCTCTATGGATACCAAAATTTTGTTTTTGACAATTGTCACAGTATGTGCATCCATTCCACTTGTTAGCCCGATTCACATTCCACCAGGAAGCGTACAACGTGAACGGAGGATCAGCGTAAACAGAGAGACTTTGTTTTACAAAGTCGTGGAAGAGTCCACTCGTGGCACGCTTGTCGGTAACGTTGCCAAAGATTTTTCAAAACTGCTTCCCGAGAGACAAACGCAAATTTTCTCAGATACACTAAAGCTTGATTTGACCATTACCAACTGGCGAGATCGAGCTGTACAATTATTTACTCTGGATTCTGCTACTGGCTATCTCCGAGTTGCAACTCCTCCCGACAGAGAAATTATCTGTCCTTCCGTAAACGCAATAAACATGGTCAAACCTACTGAACCTGCTGAAAACCTTGAAACTTCACTTTTATTTGATACTGATGTGTATGCACAAAATGAGCAGAATTATGTTCGTGGTACCCAAGGCAGTGATATGCCTTGTGTAATCGATATCAAACTGGCATACCGGTTTCGAGAAGTTTCTCCGGACAAAGAAGACAAACAACTCAAGATATTAGAAGATCCAGGGCTGCTCACTGTTCGTATAGAGATTGAAGACATTAATGATCACGCTCCAACGTTTCCACAATCACGTCTTATGCTTGAGTTGGGTGAAGTGAGTGCCATTCAAGGGACGACTTCTATTGAATTACCTACAGCATTTGATCCTGACAGTGGTAGAAACGGAAGTGTTTTATACCGGTTATATGAAAGCAGTCAGGAACTAAGAGGGAGCTCACAGTATGGTATCTCACATAACACAATACCAGCACCAGCGGCTACACAACAGTCATCAACTTTCAGGCTAGAAGGTAACCCTCTAAGACTTGTTCTTACGGCTGCACTTGATTGGGAAACCACAAAGGAGTTCAATCTGATTGTTTTTGCTCAAGACAACGGTGTACCTAAGGCACGCGTTGGTCAATTAAACGTTCACGTAACTGTCCGCGATGAGAATGATAATGCACCTGAGTTCCTGCAACCGGAGTACTCTGTTGTCATCAATGAGAGTGTACTGCGTGGAGCGATCATCCTGGAATTAACTGCGAAAGATGCGGATAGCTCATCCAATGGACAGGTGAGTTTATCCTTTTCGAATACAGTACTCATTCCCTAAACTGTTCGCTGGCAATCTTGGCGCCTTCTTGTACCAATAAGTCTGTATTACTTTTTAGACCCTAGAGCCTGACGCCAATAGTGTGGATAATTCGTCAAAAAGGCTGGTCATTCCGGATGTGCCTATATCCATTCTCGGCTATATTGTTTTCTACTAGGGATGTAGGCTCTACAGTTCACTCACGGCTCCGAGATCCTTCTTCGAGGTTCGGTGCGAGACTCGTCAATAACTTTCTATCAAATTATTCACACAAGCTCACCTAAAAATCTAGTAGTACGACGTTACCTCCATCAGTGAGGATAGAAAAATAAATATTTCATTGTTCAAAGGCAGTGGCTAAGCCAGTAAATGCCCTAGTGGGGACCCTTGAGACGGTCAGTCGACATTGACTGAGTCATTGAAGTTCGTGCAGTGAATCACGTGAATCCCAGAGTATAGATAACAAAAATATACTTAATCAAATGTAGTAAATGTATTAAACTAAATGGGTATTAAGCTGGAAACCGAGATGCTGAATGAAATCGGTCGATGTAAGACTAGTCATTCTGCCTAAATAAGTGCCCGACAAAACCATTAAAGCCACCAGTTTATTAACTTAGATTACGTCAGCACGAAAATACATCAGTTACGAAAAGTAAAGTGCTGAATGCCGATATTTGTATCATTATGAACACAGCGAATGAAAAAAGGACTATATGAAATTTGTAGCCATAATTTAGAATTTCTTGCCAAGTCTATAGGAATTCACTAAGTTATTGCTGACTGATACTTATGAAAACACCTAACAGGCTCCTCATAATGCAATGAAAAATGAAGGTTTACCCAACCAGATAGCTGAATATTTGGCGACCGCTCCACCTTTTCAAAGCCCGTAAAATTTTTTTAGCATAGTGGTCCGGCGCTTTGATAGGTTGCGAATGCCCTGCACAAATTACAGTGTGTATACGGCGTTTGGTAGATTCGCATATAAGTTCAGCTCATTATAACCAATACAATTGATTCTCTGTTCTGTTTACCTATTGTCAGTATGAGGGTTTTGGCAGTGTCAGATTACTTTTTGAAAATAACCTAACTTAAGAATATCCCGGGAGTCCCTACTTTGACCCATCCTTTGTTCGCGTGATAAGCATTGCATGTTGAAAAAATGATAACATCCAGAAGCACACTGCGGTAGGTGGCATACTAATAATAAAATTACATAGTACATCTCAGCAGATATTTGGAAGGCCCCGGCTGTAATTAATTTGCGTTTTGAACTAAGGTGAAACACGCTCAGCTTACCCATAATGCAAGTATGCCATAGTGGTCCAAACACTTCTACCAGTCAGTTGGATACTCCAACTAGATTATGGTACTGGCACGCTTCGCTGATCATTTTGTCCTTGTTACTTGGTTATCATTCAAGATAACTCAGAAGCATATCGAGTACTCACATTATTATTTTAGTTATTGCTTTCTGTATGGTCAACAGATAATCCGATAGAAGCGGGCCTAAAGCAGAGTTCAAACACAAGGTGTATTACAACAGTTATATAAGGTTTAGCTCAGCGCACCTAACTTTACAGTCGAAAAACGCAAAAAGCAATGCAATATCGAAAGAAGATTCATGCCTTCGAATGTTGTGAGAATGTTAGAAGGGTTAATATTCCTGTAGCTACTGCGGAATATTCTCCAGACGGGATTATTTCGTGCTCGTTGTTGGTGATGTACATGTTCATTTTGAACAATGCCAATTGCCCAGCAAACAAAATGAGATGTGAATCAACGTGCTCCATGATAAATATAGCAAGGCGTTTGTTTAAAGATCTCACCTATTCTTTTTGCCTCGCCCAACGCATTTCCGGCGGTCGATGGTGATTTCGTACAGTCATTAGGGTGGGACGCATTTTTTCTTCACCGGTGGGAACTATGCTTTCTATTTTACAAACAAAAGCGGAATATCATTTCCGCATGACTGAACCCCGTATTTAAAAAGAGCGAACAAAGCGCATGTCTGCGGTATAGCATACATTTGTGAGTTTTGTGTGTCTGTATGTTGAATACTTCCCTAAAGGCAGCGTTAGCAGGGGATTCTAAAATAACGTGCAAAATTGTGCAAAATTGTAAGTTGAATTTAAAGCGGGGTTCCTTTGGTTTCACTGTAAGTACTGGTCACACATAATATCTGGATCCTTCAACTGGGTTTTTTTATCGCGTGTGGTCTGCTTCCTTTTGACCGCGACAACCCAGAGTAAGTGAATTGTTAAAGTCTGTCGGCCAATAAGATACCGAAGCACAATGCCCCAAACTCCGCTTGTTTTGTTTATTGACTAGTAACGTAGCTGTACTGCAATCAAGGGCGTCTGACACGTTCAGTGTTGAATCCCTGAGGGTACGGTATTTATCGCAATGACAACAAAAGAATACATATGTACATATTTCATTAACTTTTCCTGACCGAAATATGTAAACATGCGAACGGCCTATAAAAACAGACCAACCAATGAAGACGAAAACACAGACATGTACCTTCAAAAACTGATTTTATGTTATCAGGGCCAAGGTAATCAAATGCATTGTTTCGTAACTGAGCACAAAGAGCGAGCCTATAAATTTTGATCAAGACAACCCAGGTGCTAGACAAAATATTTGGGCTCCGGTTGAGCAAATTCACTCAGAATAAGATGCGCAGATTGCAGCTGGCTTTTTTTTAACAAGGATGTAAGTTTTTTATTCCAGTACTAGTACCCTGGAATGAACTCTACTTAAAGATAAGATTGTAGTGTAGTTTGTTCCAGGCTTTCTCAGAGGCTTTGATCTGGCTATGGGTTTAAATATTTGTGACTCGGGTACCCTAATTCGTCGTTGGTCAGGTAGCTAATGATCTGTTCACTCAGCTTGGCAGTTAACTTGTAAGTCAAGTACCAAGTATGCCGGGCGGATCACTAATCGCCTGATCAACAGCCAACAGTCTGTCTTGCCGATGTAAGTAGCCACATGACTAGAAGGAACTGAGAGATCAAGTAGATGGCAGATAAATTTGACAAACTAATACCACGCGTTCCGATTTCTGTAGTGATCTCTATAGACCTTAGTTATTGCATATTCCTCCTAAAGCCAAAGTTTGACGTCAGCTGCAAGCCCGTTTCCCTTTAAATAAAATTAAATTTCCCTACATCCTTTGTATTGCAGCCGTTTGAAGCACTGCAGCAATATATGCTACAGAAGAGCGTTTTAGGTAGGCAACGGATATGCTAGTCTTCACCAGAAGTGGTTTGAGTTGCAGACTCATTTTGCCCGACATTAGCCACACAGTTTCTTCACAGTCAATTCACAGCCAGCAACTCTACGAGGTGCGTTGGCGAAAAAAACATAGCCTCATGTTTAAAACTGGCAACTGCTTTTTATTCTTAAAAATTACACGACAGTTCTTCTTAATAGTAATGCGCAACTCAGAAAACAACAATGTCTATCTGTATGTTATATTATGTCTACATTATTAAGTTGAATATAGTGTGTGCTTTAGTCCAGAATTTGTAAGCATCGTGCAAAAAAATTATCATTGGCAGATGAGTTGCATCAAGGAAGATGAATGGTCGATGTGTAATTCAATAAAAAGTCCAAATAACGAGGATTTCCAAGAAATAATGTGAATATGGTTTCGCATTTTAGCCTTATGAGTGAGGCAAGTACCAAGAAATATAGCCTTGTTTTTAGATAAAGTGTTCAATATCATTTAAACACAACATATGTTTTGTTTCCTATAGGGTAGTCCGTAATGCTTAATTTAATTTACATAGGCCTGTAAGGAACAACCCATAATTCGCAGTGAAACCATTACTTTGATTTTTTCTTTTGCTTGCCAAAAATACTAAAGCGTTGGACATTTGAATACATGCCTCAAATTTATTGAAGAAAAGGGGAGCATTGATATAGGGGAGAAATGTGATAGATCGGCTAATCCGCGATGGATCACCATATCACTGAAAACCGACGGTTTCACCTAAATTAACGATAATATGATGGTAAAAAAATTGTCCGGTTCAGCCAGCAGTCAAACCAACAGAAGAGAAACTAAACGAATGACTTTTTAAAT
Organism: Clonorchis sinensis; assembly: GCA_003604175.2. Classification (NCBI taxonomy): domain Eukaryota; kingdom Metazoa; phylum Platyhelminthes; class Trematoda; order Opisthorchiida; family Opisthorchiidae; genus Clonorchis; species Clonorchis sinensis. The sequence goes on from CM030369.1 coordinate 84,170,967, forward strand.
GCATTCAGCGTAATCTCAGTTCCATCAGGAGGTGCCATACCTCGGTGGGCTTACGCATTACACAGTTACCGATTGTACTTTTACGTTGGATACTCTGAGAATGATTGCCACTAGATGCCTTCTTCTATTAAAAACAAAAGTTTAAAACAAAAGTACCTGCGATATACCAGTTCTTTCCAGGCGATCAGCAAATTTTGCCTACCTTCTAGTATCTTAAGAAAACGCTCTCCACACCAAACACAAATTGTGCCTGCACGTCTTATTGCTGTTTTAATGCTGTCCAGACCATTTTGTTCATCTAGTTAGAAATCAAAACATAGTCCCAGGAGAGTATCAGTGAGATTGGGGACAATCACCAAGAAAGCATCATTTTATCTGATTTCACACATGTTCTCTCCGGGGAAATGATGGCATTCTTTGGTGTTCTGTTAAAGATGGCCATAAATGTAAAGATGCAGGTAGACTATTTTTAAAAAATCAAAATTACGCTTCAGCATTTTTTAGGATATACAAAAGAATGCGCTTGAAAAATGCACAGATTTTAGCTCATATGATATAGCAGAGCACAGGTTTTTGTTTAAGTAGTTGTCAAAGTCTAGGTTGTGTATTTAGTAAATTTAGCAAAAAATTTTCAGAGCAGTAAAGCGCGAGCAATTAATGGTATCTGATGTGCGCGGCCCAGTAAACTAAAATAAATTTAAAAGGTTTGCAAGAAATCCTTCGACCGTTAAGCTCGTTTTCTGATGCTTTTAACTGGTGCTCTCTGACACCTTTTACTGCTCCTAATCGCTAAGGCCATCTTTGGCGAAGCGTTTTATGCACAATTTACTTGAACTGTATCAAGACACCAGTTGATTTATGGGCGACAAGACAAAAAACAAATCTGCCGGAAAAATTAGTTGAAATCAAATTCTAGTAAATTTATCCAGATTTGACCTCATTGTTACTCGCTGTGGCGAGCATATAGAGCTCAGATTTTCCCATCTCATCTCGCCAACTCGCATGTCACAGTGGAAGTAACCGGTCTGTATTCGTCACAGCCCAGGAGGAAAGACAATATTGTTATATTTTACGACTAACGGGCAGTGACGAGTGTTTGTGGATGTGTTTATTGGTGGGACTATTAAGCTGACTTGCGATTCAGCCCACTGGGATAAGATAAATCACCTTCGGAACAGCTGCTGCACACCTTGGACAACACTTATGCACCAGCATGAGATGCATCTTTACAACGCAACTGATAGTACCTGTTTGCGAGTTGCAAGCTCATACGTGCACAATACAGCCAGCATATAAGAGAGTAATTGAGACTGGTCATCAAGACACCCTGGTTAGACGTGCTATATCTAATCAGCTAATTCCACATCATTGTCCCCAAATCGTTTCCCACTTTCATTGTGTCGGCAAGCAAATTTCCACTTTTGGTGAAAATCCAACACCATTGAGACCATCAAGTGGCTATCCATCATTTAGAATGGTTGGTGAGAGAGGAGAGAAACCGACTGGTCTCATTCACTGATTTTAGTCTTGTGTTGGTTGTACTATTGTCTTCGGACTGATATACTGAATGAAACAAAAACATCGTTGGGGAAACCAGTGTCCCTGTTTGGAGATACTGCCTGCCGTGTGCACTGGAGGAGATATTTGGAAAACTTGACTACAAAGTTGAGTCACTTTGTTAACTAGACAAGTATACGGCGTGTGAGAGGCAGGGTACAACGGAACAAAGAAGAGTGAGATAACAGCGTAAACCCAACTCAAGCTGGAAACCGTTGATGTGGAATCTGGCCACGACCCACTTTAGGAAAACAAGTGTCGTCAAGGAGGCACAGACATAAATATGATAATAACTAAAGGTGATACTCTGGATATACTAACTTTTAAGCAAATTTGGTTTTAACGGGAGATCCACCTGAATCCCGGCTGAACATTGCATTGATGAAATTCTTCCATAAAATGTGCTACACAAAGTATGCAGTCCCATGTTTCGGTCGCGATGATATTCAAGACGTCGCAGCACGTTTTCTAGATGGAAGACATTACTCACAAGGGTGCTGAGAACCTTTCGATAGTCCGCGACCCGTTCCGTCCTTCTTAATGCTTATCACATAGACGTAGTTTCCGGTTTTTCGTTAATCCTATGTTTTGCTTGAAGCCAAATTGCATGCAATTTGCGCTGTAAGCTTATTTGCCCAATAGTTGGTTTTAAGGAGAGAATTGAGGTAGTCCATACAAAGACTGTACATGTGCATTTGAGACAGATAACAATGGGCCGCCTCTGAGCGCCGATAGTCTCAAGCTACTATAGGCCTTTGTTTGGATTTGTCTGGAGCGCCGCAGTGAGGTATTCACTTCTAAGCTTTACCCGCTTGAAAATAGGTAGTATAACTGATGCTTGCAACTTTGATGGTGTTGTGTGAGTTGTAACCACAGCTTGTGCCTTACTTCACTATGAGTTCTACTAGTCCGACGAATCGACTCTCTGGTGATCATTGAAGCGTTTGTCGGAAAAACAATCCCTGTAGCCGATCAGCCAGCACTGCCTTAAAAGATAATATCGTCCAAATAGGGATGGTGTGATGCAACTTGAGGACGCACAGTTGCAGCAAAATAGCCCTACATAAGGTCATACAGTTTCATTCTGTAGAGTTATTTGAGTCTTTTGCCTCATCTTGAACACGTGTAATTTGGAAGTATATCATTTCTGTAGGCTTGTGTAGCCACTTCCTGACTGTGTAAATGAACTTAAGAAAGGTGGCTGACCCATTCTTTATTTCCGTCCCTCGCGGCACCCACCCACCTTTCAAGTAAGTAAGGATTATTTACAAAGTACGAACGGCGGCACACCGGACAAATAAGCCTGCAGAAAATAAGGAGTTACAAATATTGACATTTCAGGCAAACCACAGGAGAACGCCATGCGTCACAAATTCTTGCCCTGATTGAGCAACAAAGAACCGCCCCTCTGGTGAATATTTAATATGTTTCTCGTATTGTAAGGGTAAGAAGACTGTGAACGATGTAGTGTAGTTACAGCAACAGTGGAGGTTATATGGTGCTGCATTTTATCTTTAATAAAGCTGAACCACATTAAGTTTCTAGTTTTTGTTCGTTTGAGGCTGATAAACAATCCAGACATTTTATATGGCATCTAAGTTTTGGGTAACAAATTGTTCCGTCACTAAAACCATTGAGGAATAAAACCAGAATGAATATTCCCCCCTCGCATTTTGTCATCACTAACGCAGACAGTATGCATAGGGGAGAGGAACTAAGGTAAAAAATTAACTGTTTTTAATAAATGGAAGGACTATTTTATAGTCGATGTGACGAAAAATTCCAAGACGTGTTTTCAGATGTACAGTGTGACAACGCGGGCGATGTCTCGAGTGACGGAGCACATATCCAGAAAGCAATCTCGTGGGTTTAAGTTGCTTCCAAAGGGGCTTTCTTCTCTTTTTTCTCTTGTTTAGGTGCATCCCTATTCAGTGTTCTTTAATTACAGCAGCTAATTCCTCCATGAAATGGATTAAATCGTATGAAGTTTTGTTACCGTTTTCCCATCACTGAAAAGATTATCCTTTGTTCTGATTAATGTGGCAGCCACGCAATTCGCAACACATTTGGGGGTATCCTCTGTTGCTGAACCAGTGCTCTCTTATTGTAGGCAAGTAGTGGCACCAATTTTTGTAATATATAAAGAGCAGAGTGGCTATAAAAAGAAATAGTATAGCTTATTTTTATGCTGACTCTCCCCTTTTCATCTCTGTTGTTTAGGAGCTCCAACTTTTCATGGTGTGTTAGGTTTGTTGACACATGATGGACCTCTAAACACCAAATGGATGCTTGTGGGCTGTTCCGTTATGTGGTTGAGGAAATTAGTATTCGTGGGGCAAGCTAAACATCTAAAAATGAATAAACCACATGGCTGTCGTTGCTGTTTAAATAGATTTCGATAGGTTTGTACTTATGTTGTCGGCTGGTCTCGGCAGTTGCAATGATATTTATGGCCACACAGTAGGAAGCTAGAGGGAGCTATCAAGCCCAGTTTATTGTGGGTAAATTTGTCAGTGCGCTGTAAAGTTAGAACAAAGCGGGTCTCTATGTCTATAAGATGCCCCTAAAGAAGTAGTATTTTTAAGTCTTTCACCATATTGCTGTGCCACCGTTTATCATTTATCATTAAAGCAGTACCTTGGAAGTATTTGTGAGGCAAATAGCTTCCGCCGGAATAAATGGAGTACGGAGCCCAGTGGTACGCTAAAATAATTACTGTGCCTTCTAATTCAAGCTTTAGAATGTTTAGTAGACGACAGAAGGCTGAAAACTGAAACACTCCCATTTTCATAGCTAATTGTGGTTTGCAAGATGTGACGCGTCTTAAAAAAGCACAAGGTTGAAGTTTTTCCCTCCAAGAGTGACCGATAATTTCAAGCTTGCTCATAAAGAGGCAGTAATCGGTTATTTGGCGTAAATGTTCAACAGCTACTGTACTACACTAGTTTTACTCTAACGACTCACATTGGGCCAACAGTAAGTAGATCCATCAATAAATTAACTTGAATGAAAGTGAGTAGACGTTCAAAACTGCCTTCACTTGTTTTGGCAGGGCATCGCATGAAACACGATGTGAAAGAAAATACCAACACGTTTACTTGAAATCACTTGGTATCACTTGTCCACATAGACGCCGGGTTTAACTAGAGAGGCTCCATAGCGAAACCTGCACGACGAGCAGGAACTAGTTACTCTATTTGGGTGTGCTAACAAAAGAAACGGGGGTGTGCCGCAGAAGCTGAGTAGCAAATCAGCGGATTGTTTACACGGATAAGGAAGTAAAATTCCGCGTGTCACTGATCCATTGATGGAAAGAAGCGATTTTCTTCTATAAGAAAAGGGAGCTGAACTATCAATTTGGCATGTCATACTTCGGGAATTAGTTAGTCATAAAAGAAATTTGTGAAAATACACTCAAATTTTGCTTGTGGTATGTACTAAGAATAAATTAGGTAAGTTGAAGTAGACAAATCGCTCGTGGTCGAATCCTCGTGAAGGCACTGAACGACCGTTTTCTCGAAAAATGATTAAAAAAATACACATAGGCGTGTAAACTTAATTTTTGGAGGATAGTTAGGATAACTGGTGTTTTTTGGAAGCATGTTATCCAGCATCATGAATGTGTTGAGCGTAAGGACTCAGAACAAAACCGTTTTCGGAATTTGATACAAATGCTTCCAACATACTTTCAGTAACCAATAATAAGGTGCTTATATATTCCAAAGAGTCTTTTAGCACGTGGTTGCAAAAATCGGCTGTTTCAGACTTTCTACGGGTGCTAAATAAGAGCATGGTTGCAAATTAAGTGGGCACCTGTCTCGAGTACCGAGCATAAAAATGTTGAAACTTCCGGTTTGGATTAGGTTAAACTAACTTGAGAAAAATAAGTAGTTTTATTGTTTTCTTACGTTGCATACACTGGGATGGTAATAATTCTGCGGCATTGTCCCTGAAGCTGAAGGTGAAGTTTCGAAAATAACCCTTTGTGTGACGATTCTCATTATACGCTTTGGTTTTTGTTTGAAAAGTTTTACTACACCCATAGTTAAATACAATCAAAAAATCCAAAAGAAATCGATAAATGGAAAAAAATAATATCATATGTAAGTTGAACCACAATCGTTTGGCCATAGTTTGTTGATCCATATTGTGCTGAAAACTGTCTTCAGATGATGCACAAGGGACAGCTGCAATAAAAGTTTATGGCCAAATACAAGCAATAACATTAATTGCGCTCTCATGGACATCGAGCTAGAAAAATACATAAAACTAACAACCGACCAGTGGACAGGATAAGCAGTATAAAAATGTCATCATATCTAACTGACCCTGTTGAATGGGACAGTGCAAAGAAGTCTCAGAGGAAAACCGGCTTGTTTACTTTGCTTAGAGCTTATAGATTCTAGGGAAAAAAACCTCAAACAATTTCTTAGCTTGCTTCGACTGGATAATCCCATATCGTTGGGAAAATATGATAAGAGCAATATATGTGGAATCTTGTTGTCATAACAGCGTAAGAGAATGTTTACTGAGGAGCGAAGCACAGTGGGGAAATTTTCAAAATTTTAGCGATTTCATTTGAACTCACCATGAATCATGCTCTTTGTACTAACGCAAAATATTGAATTCAACCCACAAGTGCTATGAAAATTTTGACCCACGGAATTTTCGCAGTGGGCTTCAATATCATCACTCAACGATGCTAGGCTAATAAGCTGTTTTTTGAACGTGCGTCTACACAAAAGGCAACGTTCTGCATCCTTTTATCCCTCAGCCTGTTCAGCTTGACTAGGAGTTGGCTGGTTTCTCTGAAAACGCTTTCACAGAATAAAAAGCGTTGTGTATTATGTTTTTTCCCTGACCTTCTCAAATGTATTGTACAGCTGAACAAACTTCCAAAGCACTGTTGCTCTGACGTCTGAAAAAGCGTAAAAAACTCTGCCTTTTCTGCAGAGGAGGCAAGTGGTGTATTTTGGGTTGACATCCTTGAACTACCGCAGCTAATCGGGTTGGCACTGAGATTCGATATCTCAAATAATACTTCCAGGCAACTGGCTCACAATTTAGGATTTTCAAATTTCTTTATTGTGTTTTGCTTTTAGATAAAACAACTCAATCATTAGGCTGGGGCCCAGTTAAAGAGCTATCTCAAGTCAAACAACGCTTTACTGTGAAGCCACGCCTAACAAACTATCATGTAGTTATTTACCAAAGTGCATTTTATGTTATGCTTTTATTCTTTAACTTTACGAAGCAACTCGTAGGTTGTAGCTGGTGTTGGCAGTTCCAGATTTACATCTATCTAAAATAGACGCCTGTCATGACAGCCTATGTTTCGGGCCTGCGTTCTTCCTAGTCGAGACTTTGGCTATTTTGACTGGTCAGATTGTACCGTTTTTATAAAACAGTGGGATTGCATGCATGGAGAGATGCGCAGTAACGGTTTACTGTGAAGCTGAAACTAGTTAGTATAAGGATTCAAATAACGTATACGATAAGGTATGGTAGGTAATTGGTATGCGGCTGAAGTATGCTGAGAGCATGCGGTGTTTCACCGAGAACGACAACTATTGGGAGAACTCGGGATCGAAACCCTTAAACCTGCTGATGTAATCCCCCTCAGCAAAATTCTCAGCGTGAACATCATCATAACCTTTCCTATAGCCACATAAAACTTTCCTTTAAAAATATTGCGGGTTTAATATGGATTAAGAACAATAGAGTTTAGGGAAATCCGCCTGCAAAATAGTAAAGAATTGTTTGTTTTTGTTCTTGTCAGATCCTATTCATAACATATTTCAGTGTGCTCCAAGGGTTGTCTGGCCATGTCTATTTTGTGGGAAAAATAAAAAAGACAAGTGTTTGCGCCATCACCTGGGCCTAAAAACCGAGAAATGGCGAGCTCAGTCTATGTTACTTAGTATAAAATTCAATTACACCACACTTTGTTGTATGGTGTTTTCTGCAAATCTTTCGGAATATTTTAAGTCCTTTTGGAATTTTTGTTATATTTAGCCCAAAGTTAGCTTACAGCTACGGTAATAAGTTAATTAAAAGTAATAAAGTTTTCAAAGATAATGTGTACCGTAAAAATAAGAAAAAACACCATAAAATTGAAGCAATGGGCAATTTTGCGAGCTTTATTCTTACCGTTTGGACTTCCAGTGGCTGCGACATCGATAAGCTACTGAGACGTAGTTTTAAACGGTTAAAGGGCCTTCTCGGGTCCCTGTTGTTGATACGACACCCATTTTTGTGGACAGAACCATGATAGTTCCGAATTAGGCAAACAATTCTGATACCGTCATGACACTGAGTCAAACACATTAGGCCAAATGTTGTCCTGCAGAGCAGAGCTATGGGTGCTATAAGCGATGTTCAAAATTTTGGCACATCAGCGAGCTCACTTTGTGTCGATTTGGTTTGGATTGGTGAAGAATTTGACTTGAATATTTGCAGCACTTTCTGACAAGAATATGTTTAAGGTACGGGAAAGAGTCAGTGCGCCGACTACTCAATAATGCATCAGAGGTTTGTGGTAAACTATAGTGTAATCCTGACTCATGTGTGGTTTGGCAGCAAAAGTCACCAACGCAAAATGATTGAAGTGATAGGGCTGGTTTCTGATGAATGGGTTCACACAATTCAGTTATAATTATTCTGGGTGTTGGATTGAAATGTGCAGCAGCTTAGCATCTAGATTAGCCTCTTTAGCCCTGCACTCGATGAAACTCAGGACACAATGTAGTGGCTGTTTTTGGTTATCACTCTCAGGAGAAACTACCTCTACAAAGTAGGGCAACATACAAAACGTATAATTTCTGGCGGATAACATTTACTGGTAACATTCTGTAAAAGGATAATAGCTGAACATATCTGTCTGACTGTCTGTTATGTTTTCTCGAAACCTGATGGAGTTGATAAGCGATAGTTAGCTGTGGCAATGATCGTTATTCAACCCCAAACTTCCAGCCATAGTGTGCCAATAGTTTCATTACCGATCTCCTTGATCAAATCCTCAAATCATGGCAGAACTAACCGTGACATCTATCTACTCTAATTTATGGCGAAGGCCTTTTCTACAATGCGGCGTAGCCGGTTGGCTGTGTATGATTGTCAAGGCGTGCGGGACGGTGTGCAACTATGCATGAATACACATGCCCATAGCACTGTTATAAATCGGGAATTGTGTGGTTTGGAGGGAAAAACTACGCACATGGAGAATGAACGATTTAGACTTAATTGAAATCGACACGCGATCGTTTGGACACACAATCCGTTTAGAATGTTGGAAAAAGGGTTGAAACATGTGGATGTAAGTAAACTGGAGACCGAGGGGATGTAGCCATTAAAACACTCAAAAACAGCCTATGAGAATATGGAGGTTTGTCGTGAAATGGAGCCTGTCACAAACGCTCTAAACTGTTATTGTGTAGAGAAAATTCTGTAATTTGAAACAAATAGAGAGCAGAATGCATGATTTTTGGGAAACTTCAAGTTATTACTTAGTTTTTTCTCCTTTGTCCAACCTGAGGCACTGAAAAAACTTTTTGTCTAGTAGATTGCCTAAAGTGGAGTAGTTTGCGATGCTTTCATTCAGCCTGTAGTAGATCTTGTATATCTAGACGCAAAAATTACCCCAAAGTGATGACTTACTAGGAACAATGTATGCAGCAAACGCTTAGGCTGAGAGCTTACCGCACAATGTCGTAGTGATCATCCTCCCTGAAACCCTCCTGAAACTCTATAAAAATTACAGCTGGCTTCTCTTTGTCCTCCGGTGGTTTACAAAAGTAAAACAAGTCCAAACATTTTGCACATTTTTAAACTTCAATTTTAGAGCGAGGTAAATATACAACATTCTCTATATGACTGACATAGAGAAGGCTCACGCATCATCATGTAGGGACAGGCCATCATATAGCCAATACTGAAGAGTTAAGCATAAACAGTATAAAATATTGAGACAAATCAGCCAATTCAGAAGGCATTAGGATGTATTTTAGAGCTAATTGAGAATATGAGTCGCAATCAACCCGCATATTTCTCTTTCGTAATTAAAAGTGCAGAAGAAAAAACATGCATAAAATCGGATACGCCAGCTGCCCAGCTGCTTAGAACATTAGACAAAAGTGGGGAAAACAGTTTTGGTATAGACAAGAATGCTTAGATCTCATCATCAACACTGGTTCCTTACTCTGAAGTTAATGAACTTTTTCACGAGCACTTTTCAAAAAGACTTGGGGAATGAGTTTTATTGTGGCTTCGCACCTCCTGTCCTTTTGCATTCTGATTTGGATGGATCATAAGATACTTAAAATATAGCAGCTTAACAGCTTTCTCCATAATTGTAAAAGAATAAAATGAATAAGATGACGCAAAAATATTTGTAAAATCATGTTTACTCCGTTTTAAACACCTTAATGTAAAAGAAAAAAATAAAATGAACTTTTGAAAAATAACCAGCGGTTACAAATACATTCAGTGTAATGCTTGAAGTAATTCGACCTAAACTATTCAACCCAAAGTTACAACATACTCAATCTCAGGAGAGGGGACGGAACAAACACTGTCGCATTGGGTGATGTGATTCCCCTTCTTGGGCTTTCAGCAGACTGAGTAACAGCACCGGCGACGTCGTTGGTAAAAGGGGGAGCTGGACAGTACACTCTATACAAGTTTACAAGATTGTGCATTCTGTTAACATTTTGCTTAATGATGTTGGCAGACAAATGTGTACAGTTGGTGAACGCGGTAACCAAATAAGCAAATCTTGGTCACCTGAAAATTTCACCTCTTGTATTGGCAAACGCAACTGTATTTCTGAGGGTATTTTAGCAGAACCGCTTGATAATATCATGAAAGATCTTACAGTATTTCGGTTCAGGCTCTTCGGGAATTTCTGTCCGAAGACCTTCGGTAACCGGTGTCTCAATAATGTCCTTAGACGGTGTCGAATTTAGGTTTATTCACTGAAAAAAACCCGCTGGATGACAAGCAAAAATATTGGTAGATTGACAAACCAAATACTCATCTTCCTCACATCACTACTCTGATGTAGTTCTCATGGGGTTACATTTGAAAATTATTTAGGCAGTACCGGCTTTCAAATGCGGAACCCATCAGTAGCTCGCCAGTGTTCCTTATTAATGGGTTGTAGTGGAACATGTGCTGTGCATCACAAATTATCTGATACTTTTTGGTAATACAAATAGGTCATTTTTTAATTAACTGGGGAACGGACGTCAGTCAGCACATATGAGTGTGGCGTAGTTATACGCCCAAGCTGAGGATTCAGTGCTGAGAAGCGGAGTGACAAAGCACCCACTAAATTTGATGAAAAAAGACTTTCTTATCAAGATTTGCTTCCAATCACAACTTATACATGCTGGGGCACACTATGTTGCATCTGATTTTTCAATGATACCATTTTCAAAAGTGGTGGAGAGGTTAACATCATTATGCCGTCTGGTTGTTAGCCAAATGATGTGTATGGTGAATCTATTGAGAAAATATCTATGGGACCAAAATTAATCGGTTGGCTGATGAACGACGTCTGTCCGTGCGGTTTCCTAGTGGGACACATTTTATTGTTGCTGTGTACATAGAATAAGCTGACTAATCGCTCTGCTGAACTCGGGACCTTGGGGCCGCTATACTGCGTGACAACGCTGTACAACGGAGTTTATGAGTCGAGTTTGAGAGGGCGCTTTTCGATTAGCAGAATTAGGGACTGAATTGTCGTGGATACATTTTAGGTAAAAATACCGTTACCCATCATCTTGTCTGTTGCGTCTTTTAGCTTTCTAAACAACTATGTTGTAGGTAATACTGTCGTTCCGACTGCATACTTTGTCATGACCTCAGTATCTGTTTTTGCTAGCATCTGTGAAAGTAGTATCTGCAAACGTCTTGAAAGGAGTTTACCTGATCATTACCCCGCAAGCCATGGTATGCATAAATGTAATCAGCACTAGAAAATCCCCAAAGCGGTTGAGCGGCGGAAAGGAGAAAACTAGAACCGACTACAATTTTAACTCTGGTTAGAACTTGCGGCAGTCAAAAAACACGTAATCTGCTGACGAACATTCACTAAGCCCGAAGTTTGTTATTGGACAAGGATACAGAGTGAAGTTAGCCCTCCATAATGGATCAACTAGTCGTATGTTTTCAGCTATCAATTCCGTTTTTATTAAATGATTTTTAAACGCTAGAAACGTAAGCGAGCCAAAAATTGTTAAAGACAACAACTGTTAATTCGAGTAATCTAACGTCAGTTACCAGCAATTGTTGCAATTGCATCAAAATTCAGGACTACCGAGTATAAGGTCTGACGAAGGCTCTTGAGAAATCTCTTTCTCTGTAAAACGGCACAAAGACATGTATATTCGTAATGGACTACTCATAAGGTTGCTGAAAACTCTTCGACAGCCTGAAAACATCGCAAACGGGAGATTCAGCTGGGTTCCAGGTGAGTCTCTCGCACAAACCAAATTGGTATGCAAATGAGTGTATTTCTCGGCACAAAGACATGTTTGTAATGGCTTTTTTAATGATGCGACATCTAACTGTAGGACCCTGCTGCAGGTAAAATTTGCCTTGTTATAGTTCGGGTATACAAACGCACATTTCGCAGAGTCCGTCCATCAATTTTAAGTTATAAGCTAGAACGATATTCTATTTCATCCTGTTTACAGATTTGGAGGTGAAAATGCGTAGGTACTGCTCAAAATGTCAATGCAAAAACGAAACGACACTTTACTACATTACTTTGTATTCTTTTTATTATATTACTTTCATGAGCTTTGCTTACAAAGTCTTCGATGTTAATGGGAAGGAGAAGTAAGAAGAAGTACCCGAATAGATGCCCCGAGCATTCGCCTAGTGTGTATAACCTAATATTTGAGCTTGCGTTCAAGTGCTCGCTCAGTACTTGGCCCCTACTTGAGGAGTGTATCCAGTTTATTAGAAGGCTCAATTGCGTTGTAATGTGCAGTTACTGAACGGTAAACACTACCTTTGTGGACGTATAACAAGAACAATTTCAATAAACGGACGTTGCGGAATCTATAGAGTGCACAACTGATATTAGAAAACCACACGGCCGTTTCTTGTTTTACCGGCATTAACGAATTCAGTTCAGTGCCCGTTTAGAGCAGGAATAAATGGAGTTCCAGTATGTGTCCATACGCGTTACAGTGAATATCTCGGTGGCTAGTAGACAAACAGGTTCCGAATTTACGACCAATTTTAAATTCTTAAAATATTTTTGTCTCCTGGATCGAACAATAACCTATTGTGAGGACATCCGAATCCAACAAAAGAGTTTCGATTACTCGCACACACCAAGGTTTAGTAGGTACTTACCCATAGTATTCCTTTTTTGTTGACTTCTTTTTTATTTTCATTTTAAGGGGTAAAAATTTTTGGTTAAATTCCTTCTGACATTGAGGCGTAAAAGTTGCTTTGATTAAAATAGACTTGTTGCAACAATCTCTGTGATGTTCAGTCCTCTGAAGCTTCACTTCACGCGAGGGCGCCGGGGAATTGTAGGAGTATATAGTTACGCATTATGGATACATTACACGGTTGGTTTACAAATGATAATAAATGTTTCAACCAGACTTACGCAGCTCTTCTGACAAGTAACACAAGGATTAGGAAAACCGAATGGCTTATACAGTTTCCCAATGCATCCAATGTACCAGTAAAATTGGGCAGCGTCTGAGGAAATATTAGCTGTGAAGTTCCTATTCTACCAGTGGATAGTCTCTTAAGAGACTGCAAAATTCACGCGTTCAAATCCGGTTTAATAACGTGTCCGTGTTGTCTCCTTGTTAAGAAATCATCTTTCTGAGACAATGAATCATGGAACAAAACGGTAACTTGGTCTGCGTTAATTATTCACTGGCCCTAAACAATTGTCCAGAAACAATCGACGTTACGCTATAAATGTCCCAATATTTTATACTGATAGGTAGGATACAAACAAAAAGAAGACAGAAGGACATCAATTCTTAACACTGATGCTTCGTTGTCGTACGATTCTACGACTTATTGAACCCGGTACAAATCACCGACAATGGACTTGACTTGACGCTAATTGTGATACGTTTTCTACAACAAAACGCTAATCGGCCTGACTAAACCCGAATTGAACTTATTTCCAAACTGGATTACGGGAATAAATACAGTTGATTACTTGTGAACTCGGCGTAAGCTCGCATCAAAAGCACGTTTTTACTCCCAAAATTAAGATACCCGTGCATGGAAAACACAAGGATATTTGCATTCCTAGAAGGCGATCAATGTTACTGAATGTGGACCTCCCAACTGAAATCAAATTTCCGGTACAAAAATTCTACCTAAGAAGAACAACATCACTGAACAATTTAATCAACAGCTAATAAGCTTTAATAAGAGCAAAACGCAAGTCCAGAGCTTCCAGCTTTTGGCGTGGACTCACGAGAATAATTGCTTTAGGACAGAAGGAGGACTGTTCAAACGAGAGTGATGTAAAAGCGAAAGCGAATCTTGCATATAGCTTTATTCGGGGATTACCAGTATGGCCTGCAGAACTGTAAGGGGTTTCACGACGCTGATTAAAGTAGAGTTATGATAATTTCTTGAAATCTATGTGCAAATATTCCTTGACTAAAACGCCGGTCCTCCTTACTTAAAGTTCCACTAACCATTCGACTGAATGCGGCACGTGTGATCTGGCATCTTCTCAGGTATTATACCCAGATCTAATAACCAACTTTACGGAAGATATATAAGTAAGGCTACTAAAGGCAGGCAGAGCAGTTGGTCTAATAGCACTGTTTTCTTATGGGGGTTAAAATTTTTTTGCTGGAGTTGCTTGGCTGCTATGATTCAGCAAAACATAATAAACTTACAACAGTGTAGAACACAATGGTTTAGAATAAAGATCGGCGTAGCTATGGCACGCAGATATTTCGTACAATTCTGCTTTTTCCCGGTGGCCCCCTGGGAACAGCAGCATACAGGACAAGAATCTTGAAAGGAGAAGCCATGTAGAAAAGCGTTAGTTTTCCTTGGTGTTCACTAAATGTTGTTTCCAAACCATAGACGAGGTTTGTCTTTTTGAAGTTAGCAATTTTGCTGGTCAGACTCGCAGCCCGTACTTGGCTTTTTTCCGGCACTTGTTGTGGGTAACTCTTTGGATATGTCAGCACCGGGACACCATATTTTTGTTTACTACTACAAGGCCAGTAATGACTAGGAGGCTTTTCAACTAAACTGAAGGATTGCCGATTAGTACTCAATGCGTACTAGTAATACGAGACCGAAATATTCTTGACCGGTGAGTTACCGTAAGAAACAGGACTATAAAACTAGGCAAACTAGCCAACAACAAAAAGTCAACCATAACTGGTTAAAGTGGTTGTTGTTTAAAAAACGTTTTCTCATTTGTTTTCATTTTAACTTAGAATGCACCTTTTCCTCAAATTTCTAATTGAAAAACAATAAAACTAACCGGCAAAATTCTGTTCAATATTTTTTTGCAATCAACGGCTATTTGAAAAACCGACACTCCCTGCTCTGTTTTAAGTAGCTGTGGTGTACAGATATGGCAGTGTGTACATTTAACCTGAAAACCACTTCTTGAATTTCAGCAACAAGTCTTTCTCATGTAATCTCTTCAACTACCTTGGTGGTCTTTCAGAAAGAATGGGCATAACCTGCCTTCGCATTCGTCCTCGAAATAGGCAATGTTGACATGCCTGTGGGTGCGAAAGAATCGTTATTGACTCTTGGTAAACAACCACAGCTGGCAGGCTAGCGATGATGGTGGTTAAAATGTCTTTTCTGGTTGTCTATCCGTTAGGTCCTTCAGCGTAACCTGATGCGTCCGTGTGTTCACTTGAGCTAGAAGAAGTTGAGTTTGTTTGGCAGGAACAAAATAGGGAGACCGAAATCAAACAAAAGTTTTCTTGCCCCACGCGACTACAGGGAGACGCCTGGATTTATGATGTTTATGCGGTTAATGCTATGTTGCTAGAGAACATATGCTTCTAGATGAGCTGCCAAGACCGTTGACAGGATGTGAGGATGTGGGGCAATGCCTAATAGAATCTAACCGGTATTTTTGAGGACGTGTCGATCACACTTCAAAAGATGACAAAGATGACTCAGTCACTCTAAAAATCTGACTGAGACTGGACACTTGTTCTTGCCTGATGAGATTCCAAAGCGGTTGTGGCGATGCTTGTGAACCGTCTTGTGTCCTTTTGCAAGTTGTATACTTCCGGCCGTCTATTTCTAGTATACCAGCTGGTCAGTGGTGTTCTTTTATCATTTTCAAATGGCTTTTTTGAGTCGTTATTAGACCAGCTGTAGTAAAAGAAGTTATTTTATCAAACTGAATAAGCTAGTCCCGTCAGAAGTCTAATGATTTCCTAAAAACATCTGCTCGCCATAAACATCTGCAGTCGCATGTGCAGAAGATTCAAGCAGGGATAACGTGCAAGTTTTGTTCGAAACAAAGCAATCAGTCAATTAGAATTTATAGAATGAGTAGGGGGAGAGAACACTGAGATATCAGATCGTTGGTGGGAGGCAGGCGACCATTGGCAGACCCACACCAATCGGCAAACAAGCGAACCCTTGTTTACGCTAGACTGTTTGCTTCAGCGCATTTCTTTGCGACAAGTGTGTTGTGATCAATTGACGGATTGCGTGCAGTAAACCATAATCCGCCGTTTTTGAAATGCTCGCGAACAGTGATCGATGCGCACATTCATCACTGAATTGACAGTATACGTCGCATTAGGTGCATCGAATGCGGTTTGAGTCAAGTAGAATTTCATCCGGAGCGTCAACATACCAAACTCATCAAGAACACGCAAAAGCTAGCTCACGAATGAAGTCCGCAATAACCACATTACAGAGTATTCCTAAAGCTTTTGTATAGACTCGCGGATTGATATGGTGTCGGCATTCCCTCTACTATATAAATTACTGGTAGTAACTGAGGACAATATGTGGGCAACTGCTTACAAGTTATATACAGTTTCTACCAAGAATTAAATTACTATATCGAAGAGAAAAAGTCAGTTGCTGTGGTTTGAAGTATTTTTAGCCTTGGTGAGCTTTACCGAACACCATACAGAAATAATGATTTGTGCTTCAGGCTTACGATAAACTGATTAAAATGTGCCATCCTGGTGCATTTAATTGATCTGCATTTTCATGGACGGTTCTTCCACCCCCTACTTACATGGCACTGGTATCAGTGGCACAAAGTGTTGGTTTCACATCAAGTGGTGCCTTCAGGATAAATTCTGATTTTCCTTGACCAATCCGTCGAAACATCCTGCCAATACTCAGGCCCGACAGGTGTAAAGTCTTTATACATTTCACATTCCAAATCCAAACTCCAACAGGGATATCCCTATAGAATATTTGAAAAACTCGACCAATTGCCATTTTCGAATGATTTACTGGTTATATTTGAGCAACTTCTTATGAGTAGGCCACCCCATATTTAAAAATTCTGCTAAATTTTGGAATGAACAGGGCTCATTTCATAAAAGTTGGAAACATGCTTATCCTAGAGGACTACCTAAAACCTACAAATGGGGAACTTCCATCTACTTTGTTCTATTCAAATTCTCTGTCTGCTTCCCTCCAGAAACTTCATGCTAAACGTTGATCTGAGTAAATTTTTGTGTACTCTTCCAGTGATCATATAAGTGATACGCCAGCGCATTGGTGCCATCCAAATAAAAATGGGTTGTCACGTTTGTCAGTTTCCTGTCCGTAACTAGAACAAATGTCCCCTTAAAGTAAGGAAAATTTACTCAGGAAAATTGTCCTTCCTATCTCTGTTTCGTGACCGATATTGTTTGTTACATATGCGTTCTGCAGCGCAACTAAGATCTGTGTAGCCCGAAAGTACTGCTCAACTGATTTGGGACACCAGGTAAAAGTTCTCCTAATCATAATTTTGCTCGGCTGTAAATGGCTGTCAACTAGATGGTTATTTCGGTCGTCAGTAATTGGAAGTTTCAATAATACTCCGCAATCTCTGGAATGGCTGTAACAGTAACATGCAAGTTCCTATTTTACAAAAGTAATATTCAGCCAATAAATATGCTAGAATCTGATAACACTTTGTGCAGAATTTGGTGGAACGTTTGCCGAAGACGAGGGAAAAAAGTTTATCTTTTGGTTGCCGTTTAAAAAACTGCAGCTGAGTCCAAATAATAGTTACGGGTGATACACATACGCAAACATATAGCCAAAGTAGGTGAGAGCGAGTACGATATTGTTAAAAACTGAGATTAATCTTTGATCAGCCGCCATTAGTTGCTCTCCCAACGGGTACAAGTTGCTGTTGAGGTTCAAAACAAACGGTCTACACCTTCACCCAAGGTTTCTTATCTTTGATCTTCTGGCTCATTAGGATAGCGATCAGAAGACAAAACACGGCGGATTGATTTGTGTATTATTATGTGACACAGCGAAATCCAATATTGTTCTATGTTGAATGGTAAAAAAATGTATGACCCAGAGCAAACTACATCAAAGCGGCAGACACCTCAAAGGCAAAAGATACATGTAGCAACAGTGGGAAGTTTTTTCAACATTACTAAAATGGTTGGGCGGCATGAATCAAAGGCATATCATTCTAGATAAATAGATGTAGTTGAAGCAGTCTGCGTTCTGAATGCCGTGGCCTAAAATCATTCAGATCATACAAATTCAGCGATATTTTTATTCCTTTGTTGCAAATTTTCTGAGACAAATATTCTTAGAAACGTCGCCGCACCCACTTAGCTGAGCAACACGTGATATCGTCTGATCACGAAAGCCCTACCCAGTATCCTAGGCAAATGAGCGGTCAAATAGATTGCGACCTATGGTCTCACTGCTTATCAGAGTCTCCACGCAAGCACGCATAAAACATTTATCTAATTGCGAGTTTATCACACTCATGATCAGTCACCCATTGGTTAATTACTAGCCGGGAGATCGCAATTTCAAAGCTACCTTGAGTTTTATTATATCTGCACCGCTAACGGTGCTCATTAGAGATGAAACATCTGTGTAGTGATTCTTGGCTTTTCTGACTAGAATGACACAATTTTCGGGATAATGTCAAGACTGGGACATCCGGATCCCATACCATCAACATTTATGGAACCACTGTTTCCCTAGAGTGGTTTTAGGTGAGGTTGTTTTGGTCAAACAAAGCAGAATGAACAGCAGTTGCCTGGATAACGGTCACATTTTTAGTGTGTCGTTAAAAAAACAGGAGTGACTGAAAGACAAATATCACTGTGCAATTTTTTAAGAAAATCTACGAAATGCTGCTGAGAAAACGCAAAGTGACTGCAATAAAACAAGGTGAAATTTACGGAAACAGTTTTATCCTACAAGGATGTGGCTTATTTGTTATTTTTTAAATCCACTAATCGCCAACTCACATTTTTAATCCCGACGGACCAGCAGGTGAGTTTTTCCCCGGGACAATAGCGCTAGTAACTTAAAAAAGCCGGAAGTTAAAAGTGAGGATTTCTACACGTTGTAATAGTGTTAGGACTGTTTAAAGTCAACCTAAGTGAGTACCAATCTACGGGTAGTAAGGTTACAAAAAATCCAAATGAACCATGCAAGCAGCAAACATGGTGACACAGGTATGGATAGTTGATACCTTCAAGCGCGTTCGGTGATGTCAAAACTGAGGCTTTCAACAAGTGTAAGGAATTCAACTATGGTAAATTTTCATAAGGAAGTTTTGGATGGTGGATAAGGAATTTGTCCAATAAACTTCCATTTTTTTGACTCCGAGGTTATAACATATGTCGTTATGTCATAACTTAAGACTTATTTGTGTAGTGTGAGCTCTGATTCTGAAGTGATCCACTGTTATATGGATCCGTGTTTCGCTTCATGTTCAAGCAGTGTTTTATCGTCATAAACTGTAATCTTAGATTTCGACAAATACAATCATTTGCATATTAATTTGGTTTTCACGAGTCGACCAACCAAATCTCTCGTTTATGATATTTTTCAACTGCATGATCCCCAAGAAAAACAAAACCGTTCGTGGGCTGTCGAGGAGTTTTCAGCAACCTTGTGAGTAGTTTCCTATGTGCAAACAGAGACTAATTTGTTCCCAGTCCTCCCAGAGTAGAGTCAAAGAACCACACCCTGTGAGGTCTAATGTATCAACTTTTTAAGCAAACTGTCATTCAAACCAACCCAAAAATGGAGTGTAAATTTGTAAGCCAGATGTTTAGAGCTAGTCTGTTCTTCCCAGCTTCACTTACTTTTATTTTACAGGGATTTTTGCCCAGAAATATTTCAATAAGTAATACGTGACAGATTAATTTGAATTGGTCTGCATAGTGCCCGTTTGTTTTTATCTAAAGAAACAAAGCTTGGCTGAGGCTACTTACCGAAAGGGACAAATTTTAGCCTGCCCTTAAACACTGGTACTGAATGTTACTCCCTTGACGGCCACCCCACAAGTGAACTAAGAGACGCGGTTTCTCGCTCAGTGGTCCCTGAAACTGTCATCTAGTCCAAACATTTAGGTCCAGAACAAGAAAGTACAGTTTCGTGGTTGTTGTTTTTATGTCCCGGAAAAGTTTCTCAGGTAACGCGGGCCTCGCATAGGTTTGTTTAATAGTTCACAATTTATGGAAATTCCGATAGTGCTCATCATCGGTATTTCACTAAGTACTCAGTATCTTATAATTTCATTTGCGATTTTCTCCCCATAAGTGAAAACCACCTGCCTCAAAATTTGAGGCACTGAATATTTGCTTCGTTTATATTTGGATCTTGGGAACTTCCGAGTAAATTCTATCCAGTGACATTTTGAATACCAGCTGAACACTACCACACCGTTGGGGCACGACTGGCTGATGGGGCGATTAGCTAGCACCTATGAAGGACGAAGTCATTACTCTTCAACCACTCAAGCCCATGTTATGTAGAAGTCCGCCGAGAAGCAGCTTTTGCATTCAGAAGAAGAAGAAAATCCGCTGGAACAATGGGTTATCTCATCTGCGGTCACATTTACTTTGTATTATCCAGCCACACTTTACATTGTAGGTTCACTTTACAAATCTGTCATCTGAAGTGAACTTAGTCGTGTTTCGATGGTGATTTGAAAGGTCCAATGCTACCCGACGTATTATAAAACGGACGTGCAGTTGCAATGCCCAATTTTTTATCCCAAACCTAAGTAAACTGAACGCAAAAACCCTGGGATGCAGGTCTAATACGGTCGTACAACACGAGTCCAACACTAAATGTGATAACTGAGAGCCACAGTTAAATATTTGCATTCAAACCGAAAAGCAATTTCACCGGAAAATAAGAAGCTCCTAAGTTTCTATATACGGACGCAATGTTTTAATTTTACAAATAAGATGGCCCCTAACCATCTGGAGACTCTTAATAACAATGAATAGAAGGTTGATATAAAATTGTGCTAATAAAAGAGTAAAGGAGAATTAGTTTTTAGGTAAATTCTGAGGTGGTCAAACCTGCCTGACATCTTTTGGAAAGCTCTACCGAAATGTAAAAAGTTTAGCTTGCAGCTTATGGCACCGGCACAATAAACTAGCCCGTTTAATGTTCAGTAATGTCGAGCATTTAAAAAATGCTTCTGTTTGTTCAAGGAGTTTGAGTGAATCACCATTCTTGTATTGGGCAGTCTAACTAAAGAATAGCTGAGTAAACGCACAGGTTATCAACATTGCGGATATCGTCCAGTATCAGACTTTCTTTTAAAATTAACATATAGGCCTCCGTCATTCCTTGAAGCCTGTTCGCGTTTGTTTTACTCCATTACGAACTCTTGTTTGTGATATATAGCCGCAACCACCTCATTTTCTTTAGCTATCATTCCATTCTGGTAGATAGTTTGTTGACAATATTCAAAACATTGGAAACGCACACTTCATAGGTTACGAAAATCAAAGAAAACATCGGGTAGTACAAATGGCATCTGTTAAATATAGGCACTTTGGATGATCGCCAATTTTGTCTATTAACTTCATTACTGCCTACTTGCTCCTAAAGAAGTTTACATTTCCAAACATCTGAAGTGCCAGATTTTGAGAAATAGCAGGAAAAATATTCTACAATAAAAATCAAATTCATGATGGCCATGGTAGACGAATCATTGTTTTTCTCGCAGAGCTTGTGGATAACTTCTGTGGAAGACAGCGCAATATCGTCACGAATATTAACGTTTTGCTACACCGTTTGTTTTCAGTTTCTCTAACGTTTCAACTCTTAGGTAGCTGAGCACACTTGTTGAACAACTATCAAATAAAATAACCGTACACATATTCAAGGTCTCCTGCAACACTGCATCAGGTGATCAAAGTTGGTAATTTCCCTCGCGTTGCGGAAGGATCTGGCAAAGGAATGGTCGCAATCGAGCGAACTGCTTTTACCTAAAATCTCCCGGATTGATAAGTAATGTGCATTTTCCATAAGGCTTGAGGCCTCACTTGACAATTTGTCGATGAACAACATAAGACATATCTCATTCTCTACTCCGGCCCAAAGAAAGCTGACGTGTTTGCTTGAGATCATTACAGAACCAAATTACTGAACGATCGGTTTCGTAGCAGACAAAAAGGTTGTCCTTAGGTCGACAAAATCGGTTCATTACTGCCAGTGTGTTCTCTCACAGAGCTCTGAAATGTACCCGCCAAAATAGTTAGCTGTCAGCTGTTAGATCTGGAGCTATCATCATCCAAGCAGCTTAAACACAGCAGTATGTGTACCAAAATACGTTCTTTTCGCTAGGTACCAATGCATTCATCTTACTCGGGGTTTCTTCGTTATGCAAAAAGTAGGTCATTATCGTATGCACATGCGCTTGGTAGCCTAAAGCTATCGAGGGGCTAGTTTGATTGGAGTAATTGCTTGTGCTGAAGGTTTTGGACTACAGCTATTGAGGCGTATTCAGGACCTACTGGTTATTGATTCGTCCTACGAATAAAAGCACACTCATAAAAATTTAGTTGTTTCCAGCAACATCAGTTCAGACACTTGGATTACAAGCCAGGGTGAAAGAAAATGCGAGGCTGTCTCTTTCCCATATTGCTGAAAAATGCTAAGGTATTTTTCATCCATAATTTTAAGCAACTGAAACTAAGACCTTGTCGGCTGTTTGCCACTAACTATGGTTGGGGATATTTGTCGATCTAAACACTGGTGTGAAATAATTGATGTCAGATCATCCAGTTGTGAACGAGTTTTCTTACACTCACATGTTTAAAGAGCTTTCTGGTTTTCCCGAATCGTACCGTTAATTTGTTATTACAGGTGGTTTCATTGGATTCCTCTGTCCCCCGTCACATATCCTGACTCTTTTGCCATTGGCTACAATATAATAATTGGGTCATTGAATCCTGTTTCTATGTACGGTGAGGTCTCAAAATGCGCACCAGTTTAGCAGTCAGCAGTTATGTGACACTCATCGTAAACTTCCTCAGAAAAGCTTACTTGACAGCAAACACCATTTTCACCCCGTTTTATTCTGGTGCACGCGGTTTAAGTACCGAATCCAGCCACGGTACTACCAGGTACTAGAAATCCGTAATTACCAATTTTGTCGGATATTGTGTTGACCCTGAATCACTGTGTGATCTGTTCCTACCATAACCGTTATTTTGCTATCTGTAGCGGCGGCTAAATTTTCAACTATTTTAATGATGCAGTTTGTAGTCCGAAAATCAACTTCTCGAAACACATGGATATACTCTTGACCGGAACCTTCAATCACATTTTTTGGTTGTGGTTTGCGTGCGTTCAGCGTTGTACGATAATTTGAGGTCACAATTTGTCCGAATCCAATCCGTTTCATTTGGTAGTCCGCCGTACCTTGACTGATAAAACAGGCTACTAATTGTTGTGCAGAATTTCCGTGTCAGCATATATGTTACTATAATTTCGAGAACTGCTCTTTGTTTCTATCAAAGCCTATCTATTATTAACGCGTGCATAAAAGTTCCTTTATTTCCACCAGTTCAGTAAGAATGTTCTTTTTTCCCTTGTCTTAGCTCACATTCAGTATGGCCCAGCCTCTAAACGCACAAGAAAAAATCGCAATGCAATATTTTGGAATTCGTACAATTGCCTCAAATGAAGCAGCAATATATGTCATTCTTACTCCTGACGTAGATGAGTTACGAAGGCAACCAACACTCAACGTTGGTACAGTGGATGATTTTGCCGATCGGGTTGACGGGAGTGGACATGCTAGTCAGCAGTTTGTGTTCCATGTTGTGGTGCGCGATAATGGTTACCCTAGGCAGCTGTCTTCTCGGGCAAAAATAACGATTACTGTTGTGGATGTCAACGACATGGCACCGGCGATTTTTGTCAGTTATCTGAACTCACCTAAATCCCAGGACTCCGGGAAGTCAGAATATTCGTTGACACCTATGCCAGGCGAACGAACTCGTGGTATTGTTGCTGAAAATGTAGCAAGGGCCTTTGTGGCGTTTGTTACGGTTCAAGATTATGATTCAGGGCCTTGGGGTCAGGTTCGCTGTCACACCACCAACGATGATTTCGCGTTGTTTCCAGTTGGAGAAAGCAGCACAGACGTGACATCTTCATTCAACTCGGAGCAATTTGGGCTGAGGAACGACGTGCAAACTCTACAATCCGGGTGGGGTGAGATCGGCTTCAAGTTGCTGGCAGTTAAGCCTTTTGACAGAGAAAAGATGTCAGAGGTAAGCAAGCAAATCAACGAATCGCTTGAAATCACTAGCCGTTTTCGGAGTGGGAGCAAAGTTATTTCTACACCTTCAACGATCGTCTTTTAACCTGTTTATTGCTGCTGGACTATCGTCGATAAAGGGTATTAGAGACTAAAATGGATGTTTCAGAGAGACGTGTGAACTTTCCAAATGTGCTGTGGCTTTTACTTGACCAAACATGTATGGATTTCTTTGCTAGATTCTCAGTTTCCCACAAGGTGGCGACGAATTTGCAACGATTTAAAGACGGATAACTTAGATGACAATTTTTAATTTTTAAAATTTCCCTAAAGCAGGAAAGTGACCCTTAAGTTTCCGCTACTTACCTCCAAAATGCAAACAGACAATGATAAAAGTTGGTAAAATCTGTCCCCTTTACATCTAAGATTGTAATTTAGGAAAGCACATTCTGTTGTGCATGTAGAACTAGTAGGGTAGGATTTGCTTGTGGCTACTTAGGCAAAGCGTGTTCTTGCTATGTGTTTACTTGGTGTAAGAGACAGTCTCAGATAAATAACACCATCCTCATAATCTCTACTGCGGACATGTGTTAGCGCGGAGGGATTAGTCGTAGTTTTGAGCGGAAGCAGTCCGCTCATTGTTGACTTTGGACGGTCCCGGTCCTGCGGCAGTAATTCTGCACTTATCGGAAGACACGGCTCTTTAGTTTTAAATAATATGTTTTTATTCGGTTCCTCTATTTGTATGCCCGATGAAACTGCAATCTGGTCAAACCATGAAAGCTTAGTAGGTTTGGTGACTGGTCGGGTGTCCGTTAACTTACTTGATGCTTATGTTTTGTATTTTGAAAGGAGTTAATTAGTCCATGCTATTGATCTTAGCATCTTCCTTGTCGCAGCCAGTGTCGCTAGGCTTACACGATAGTATAGTTATGTTTAGATTGAATGGCGATCATTCGATCAGTGTGAATTTAATCCGAGTCAGGTGGGCCTACCGAGCAAAGGGCAGTCACTCTTTTGTGCGGATAGCAGTCTCTTTTTTCAGACAGATCTTGTCAACTTATTAGGATGCACATCAATTCGTCACCCATCTTTGATACCATAGACGGCGTAACAGCCTTATGTGTGTAGTGTGACACACACTACCCTCCGCACAAAAAAAACTTTGGAACATCTCGGTGAGCGATTAGAACTAATTTGAGGAGAAAATGGATCCTGCTTCTTTCTCAAGATCAACACATTACGTCGGTGGTCCATCCAGTCAGAACCTAACGGGGGTAATGATGATGATGTTAAGTGCCTGAATGGACCTACCTGCCCACATCACCGACTGAAGGTGAGTAGAGATGGTGGACATACATGCCAGATGGCAGTTGATCACTTAGCTTGGCTGGGTTAAGCTGGACCTGACTGAGCCAGCACCAACTGATTCAAGTCAGAAGTTTCGACTGTCAGCCAAGTATAAAACATCATCGCATTCGGGGACACAAACAAAGAGAGTGAGTGATTGAGTGGTCTACTGACTAGGCAGGCGGGAAGCAAGCCCCAGTGAGTCATTTCACTGACCCACACCTCCGCAACCTAAATTCTGTCTTCACTCCCCCTGACTTTTGTCCACCTTTGACTCCACATGTGACTCGGGTCACATGTTTAAAATACAGCGAATTCTCGAGAAATACACTCATTTGCAAATCAATTTGGTTTTGCGAGAGACTCACCTGGAACCCAGCTGAATCTCCCGTTTGTGATGTTTTCAGGCAACTGAATGTGCTGCGAATGTGCTGTGTCGAGGAATTTTCAGCAACCTTATGAGTAGTGCATTACGTATATACAGCGGATTCCGTTTTGGCCAATAATAATATACTGACGTTTCAAAATGGAAACGTTTTATATGATACAGAGTTGTCTTCTAATCCACGTTATTGTGATTACGATCTGGAGGGAGGGTTTCGCTTCACTATGAGGTTGCTGACAGCAGAGTTTCGACGTACAAAGAAGTAAGTAAGATGCTAACTGGCATCAATGGATGTGGCTTTAAACCTTTTTGCGATAGCTTCAGCAGAGGATGGAACAAAGCCAAAAATTTGTTGAAGTTATCTCCACTGTGCGAGTTGTCGAGTTTACAAGGGTCAATCTTGAATTTTAACTTATACAAAATAGCTTTTACAAGAAGGAAGCGTAGAGGCATTTGGAAGTTGTATTCATCTGGTTCCCTCGTATAAAGCGTTACCCAATTAGGTTCTAAATTGTTGTTGCTCTTGTTTAGGCCTCGAATTTTGTTGAGAAAATGATAGAGACAAAGTCAATACGTCCTGTTTATCGTCTTGAGTCTAAATGACTTTGTTTGCCAAGAGACAAAAACTGTTTCCACTGTGCTGTCAGATAACTGAGACTCTCATTTTATGCACTCAATTTGTACAGAACCGCAGAACGGTTAACCACCTAAGCCTACGAGGACAACTGTCACGGGATTAAAATACTCTTTTGCTCATCTTGGTGTCCCACAAGGCCTCCACTTTTACAGAGTTCCCGTTGTGAATGGGTTTAAATTCAGTGTAATCCAAAGTTCGCAGTTCAACAATGATCAAAAGCCGGTCTGATTCTGAGACAGTTGACATCAAATGTCATTGTCTGCGGGCTGTTCTTTGGGTTCGCTCGTGGATGAGCAAACGCCTACACCCGACTATGGACAGACTGTTGGGGATCACCGCTGCTTCATCTGTACTTTCACGAGCCTAGTTTACCATGTCTGTTTACTGACCTTGACCTAAACATTTCCCACCACCAGATTCATTCGCTCTTCATCCCGATCATTGTTACCCTATTTAACATAATACGGTACACCTGTGATGTGCGCGGATAATGAAGCTGCCCCAGAAAAGGTGTAACAACGATTTCGTAGGCTATTTGAAGTGCAAAGGTGAATCATCTCATTGTCAAGACCACTCCATGGGCTTGAAGACACTCTGTGGGGCATTAGGCACTCTGTTATAAGCTGTCGGAAAATAACGGTGTACGGTAGAGGTGCTAGGAGTAATGTTACCGTCTATAATCTCATCCAGGCATACAAATGTGTAGTGTTCGTCGAATCCAGACGCCGAATGAATCCAAGCTCTACTGTGAAAAATGCAGTTCCACACTGCATACGCTGGTTAGGTGTTCCCAAATCAAGTAACACAGGAAAAAGCGTTGTACGTCATTATAAATTTTAGAAAAATTTCCCACTTATCCTTTCCTTTAGGTAACGTTTTACATTGTCTGCGTGGACAACCCCACTTCAACCATTCCCAAGTACCAGGAAGCTACGAGTTTGTTTCTGAGTTCAACGCAGCGTAACTACAATCCAAGTTCGGGATACTCATCATCAACGTCACAGCTCACGGGGACAACACTTGTGCGCGTTATGATTGCGGATGAAAATGATAACGCCCCACAGTTTTCAAAGAGCCAATATGTGTTCATCATAGATGAGTCCGATGGTAAAACCGGACGGCCGATAACCCAAGGCATGGGTCGATTTGTCGGTCAGGTAATCGCCACCGATGCGGATCATTCAAGTCACGTGACATACACAATTGCTCAGGCATTAATGGAATCATTCAGCATCGAGCCGGACACTGGTAAAATTTACATCAAAAGACAAGTTGATCGCGAAAAAATTGTCGAGACACTTCAAGCTTCAGATTCAGACAATGTAGATGGACTTAAGTCTAAAATTGAAGGTGACGGCAACGTGTACATGACTCTACCAGTAACAGCAACAGACGGACGTTACAATGTGACAGCAAACGTCCGCCTACTCATCCAAGATATCAATGACAATCCACCAGTGTTTACGAAATCACACTATGAGTTCAGCATTCCCGAAAATGAACAGCCTGCCCATAGTGGATGTATAGGAGTTATACAAGCACGTGATAATGACATTGGTCAAAACGCGCATATAGTATACCAGCTGATGGATATTCGGGATTCACCAAGTTCTGGAATATCAAATCTTTCCAATTTTGAGTCACATCGCACATGGATTCGATCACTGTTCACAATAAGCAGCAAATCTGGACAACTACATCTGATGCGGAAGCTGGATCGTGAGCAACAAACACATTATATTTTCTATGTCCTTGCGACTGACAATCCACCAGAAGGTCGCACACAGCCAGCGTGGAAATCACCGGACTCTGCGCTGGCGCTATCTGCAGTGAGTCACACAGCCACAGCCACAGTGACGGTGATTGTTGAAGATGTGAACGACAATGCGCCGAAAATCACGTACCCGCCTCCACACGGTATTGTTAACGTGGAATCCGGTGCTCCTGCTGGGCATAACCTGTTCACAGTCGTTGCGGAAGATCCGGACGCTGGCGAAAACGGTACCGTGCGTTTCGGTTTGCATTTGGCCACTTTCGAAAAAAGCAGGTCAAACACACTATTGAGAAACGGCAACTCCACTCAGCCATCATTAGATATGGGGACTGTTAACGCCAAATCAAACGGTGGCTTGTTTTCAATTGATCCTGCTACAGGCCTAGTTTTCGTGGTTGAAAAACTTGTTGATCAGTCGGCAAACTACTTGTTGGTTATTGAAGCTCATGATATGGGGCGTCCAGAGCAGCGAAAAGTAACATCCACAGTGACCGTTCGAGTTCAGGTACGTGACCGTGTTGCTTGCATGTTCTTGTTTTTCTTTACCAGGCTGGTTTGAAAAGGGCGATTCCCACACTATCTTTTGGTTGTATGAGAAAAATTCGTATTTGTAATGAGAATTTCGTCTCGTGAATAATGTCAGTCCATTTCGAAAAGTCTAGAAGCACTGCACGGCTATTTCAACCTCATTGGGGCTCATCGGTGGTGTACATTTCAAGAGTTTCAAACCCGCTACCTCGAGGCTCGCTGATAAAGGCATAACCGCTACATCGCGATGGGCCAATTAACGGCGTGATTAACTCGAGCTAAGACAGGATAAAGCGGTACTCATTCTTCAACCACTGATTGCACATTACTTGACCAAGCATTGACTGACTGCTCGAACGATGGCTTCTCAAATCTGTGACATTCCGCAGTAAGGACGAGCTAAACAATTTTCATGTATAACGCTTGTAATAACTATGTTCAACGTCCTGTAATTTGATTTGAGAAGCTAATTAAGCCTAAACCTTGTTAAGTTTCGTTCAGCATTGAATAGTGCTCTTACTTTGCAGAAAACCTCCAAGCAAACAATATTCTTCGAACAGAACACATATTCATACGGGATTTTTTGTAACGAGAATCCCACACACGAAAAAACATTTAATCGAGTAACAGTTTCTGGCCAGTTTTTATTGGTGAAAACAGTACGTTAAAATCGCCCTACTTCCTTAACCTAGTGTTTGTTTCTTCGGGAACAGCAAATGCACTGTTCCTGTCCCCGTGGATCGCTGCAAAATTACCCAAGTTTTTTTACTTTGAGAATCGTGAACTCTGTTCTTGCGCGTAGTAATTCCGGTCGTCACATTATATAAGAGGAGCAATTTATGAGAGCAATATATAAGAGCAATTTAATGATTAAGAATCAGTATACATACAGTTCTAGTGATTGTCTGTCATCCTTATTTCAGTGGGTACCCCACCGTTGAAATGGCGGGGCCAACCCAAACTTGCAGTTGACGTGCACCAGTGCGACGATCCTTTTTTATTTTCCCCACCATTTGTCGTACTATGCACTCCAGGTCATGCTGTGCCCACCCTGTAATATGTTCTGGACTCAACCTGACTCAATTTTCGTTACATGGCGTAGCTAACAGTCACATATCCTGGCTCAGTCGATACAGTCCTATCAACATATCAGTGGGAAAAGCAGCCGATTTCCTGTCGAAAAAAGTGACTTTGTTTCTTTGAAAAAGTTAATTTTTGTTTTTGACATTGCACATTATGCTGGGCCTCTCATTTCAGCTAAATTGTTCTTTGAAATGTTCTGCCTACCGAGGTAGAAACGCGTATTTGTATTACATTCTCGGGCCTTTTTGCTGAAGTTGCCCAACCTGTCGATATTTCACTACGTTTCGCATTACGGACACGTTGAAACGGAGTCTGACTCTTTCCAGAATCTTTCCGGTTGTTCTTTCTCGGACCATTCTGAAATAAAATAGGGGTGTGAAAGCAATACTGCATTTCCTCCAGGAGACAAGCAGTCCCACTATCAGAACGTTACACCCAGTTAGCCTCGGAATACGGCGACTGGTAGAATAAAGCTTTCCGCTCTATGGCTATCTGCCTTTTTGGTTTTCTTGATGCTACTGAACTTTGGGGAACAAAGTTCTAACCAGGGCGGCGACTGGGTTTTCGTAACACATGGGCCCGACCATTGCATCTCTTGCGGTCGAAAGGTGTCCACCAACCAAAAACATTGTCCAGTTGTATACTTAGTGTCATTACTTTATTTCTCTTTCCGAAGGACTACGGAAAACGAGTTGATGCTGATCTTGCCTATTTTGTCCCATGTTACAATAGTAAACGAGACTATCCAAATTGACAACTATGAGCCAATGAGTGGTTGAGGACCCTAATATTGTCACTTGGAACCCAATTCACGGAAATAATTTCACCAGTTTCTATTTCATCATCCATCAGGTGACCGAAGGACAATTTTGGAACCTTCTAGCTGCTGAACGCAGCTTTATAAATTTTGAATCAACTTTTCTGTTCCCTGGCATCAAGCGTAAATTACCTCTGTAAATGCGACATACTCACATCAACGTGCAAACCAGTACGGCTCCATTAAATAATGTGGCTTTCCAAGTTATAAGTATCAGAGAAGTAGAAGGCGTTATTCTGCAGTCTCTTTAAGCTGGCCACCTCTGCTTAGTGGGGTTTCATTTAATACAATAAAAAGGATCTTAAGAACCGCTGCAAAAGTCAAGGCTGTTACGCACAAAAAGCAAACAAGAGGAGCCGGAAACTGATGAACATTTTGAATTGAAACTGATAATGGACCGTTTCACAAGCGTGCCATTTTAGGCCATCGGACAATTCCCTTGGCATAGATCCTGTCAACTCCTCAATACATGATATTACACTCAGTTCACATTTCTGAACCTGTCTCATATGGGGCAAGCAGTTGTCGGTAAAAATCACTCATATGAGTCCTGAAGCTTGCTAATAAAAATCTTTTTAGTCCGTGCGAAAAAAATGGTGTAAAGTTCTACGCAGTCGTGCTTCGCATCAATGCTGCATAGCAAGGACTGATGTGTACACTATTTTAGCGTTTTCTAATTTGGTAGTTTTACTATTTCGGAATTCGCACGAGAGATTTATCAAATAAAAGTGAAAACAGATCTTCGGAGAACTAGGTGAGGTGATAGAGAGAGCTTAGACAGAACGCTTTGTGTGTATTCTTATTTTCAGTAGTCTTTGTCCTAAGAGTTTAGCCAAAGACAAAAAGGAATTGTATAACTGGTACAGCCATTTGTGTACTATATTTATACTGTTTGGGAAAAAGGCTGTCTATCTTTAGGAGACTCAAATCTTCCAGCCCACCCATAACAAGCTCCCGGGAATTCAAGACTCAGTTAATGCATGGTACGAAAAGATGTGGTGATAACGTTTTTGAAAGAAAGGAAGCACTGCAAAAAAGTCAGTTTGAAACACAAAGACTACAACCCGGTGCTTTACATACGACGTGAATCAGAATGTTTAGTTGATGGCAATTCGTTTCATTAAGACAAATAACAGGAAAGTAATCTTGAAGCAAGTAGCTCCGTCAGAGGATCCACCACAATGCCTGTGACAAGCTGCAATCTTTTCACGTCCAGTTGTATTTCTAAACTGCTGGAGAGTGAGTCAAGTGCAGTCCAAATCGAAGTAAAAAGTATGGTTACGAGTACACCCCATGTATATATAGTGCGATTAATATGTAGTCACAGACTAGCACAACCAGCAACCCATCGCTACGCACCACTACGCCCTTCAATGACGCTTCGACTGGTGATGAAACGTTTCCAATCAAATTTTCCAGCTCAGAGAACAAGCCAACGATCAGAGAATAGGTACGTTTGTAACAAAGCCCTTCATATGTGAGTATTATTCAATCTTCAGTCGAAAAAGTTGCTTTTGAAAAAGAACACAATGACAAACACTAATGTTTTCGGGATCTTGTCCTCGGGTCAGTACATATCTACTGGTTAAAATAGGAGCTAAAAATGAAGTACGTAGCGAAGATTGGTTAGTGAAATGCAAAACGTGGAGACACGAACGACTGGTTGTCTTCCCTCCTTTTGCCGCATCTAGTTGGATGCTGTGAGACAGTCTAGAGGGCCGCTGAGTGACTTGGCCAGTTGATTCGTGTCACACAACCAAGGCAGACTCAGCTTTAGTACGAATCATTTGACAGCACAGTACCGGGTTTGGCAAGCCTATAGCGATTGCCTCAGCAGTAGTCAAGCAACGCCGTCGGATAAATGATGGCAGTCTATTTGGTACACGGTAAATGACATGAAATGACTCATGTGGAATGATTACGTTCCCGGTGTCATTTGGGTAGGACGCAATTGATCTTCTGACTGAACTGTTGAGGCTAATTGTATTCCGGTAAGAGAGCCGCTCGCGTAATCTCTTGGAAAGTTGCCGTGTTGTGCTCCCAACATACTCCGGTGAACAACGGCAGGAGAGAGAATATACGACCATATTCTGGGTGAGGACTGACATCTTGACCATGAGGTTTAAGTTGATCAACCGGTTGGTTGTAAACCAAGACTGCAGAGTTCCAGCCGGAAACGTGCGTTGTAGGGATTGAAACAAGAGGTCGTTGAATATCTCCGCCTACAAATAGCCTTTATACGGTAAACGCAAGTATACCGGCCTCTTCCCACCAGTTTTGCCAGGCGGTTGGATAGGGCAATCAGACATATTCATGGTTATACATCTCTCCGGGTAACCATTGGCTCGGAGCACGTTAGCAATGTGCTGCAGTTCAGGGTTCAGTGAATCAGCAGAGCAAATACGTTTTTCTCTGTTCGTTAAAGTGTGAATCAGGGTTCGTTTCCACCTCAGTGGCACAAAACTCAGGAAGTTTGTGTACTGTCCAGTCCATGTGGGCTTTCTGTAGATAGACCTCTGAATTGAACCCGTGGAAGGTCTAACTTAACGTCCAAGAAGTGAAAAGCATTGTCAATTTCAGTTTCAAAAGTGAACTGAATGGAGGGATGTGCTCGGTTGAAGTTGGTCAGGAGTGCATCCATTTCGGAACCGTTTGATACTAGCACAAAAATATCATCTACGTACTTTCGATAGAAGTGCGTACGTCTAGTCTCCTCATTCAATCGATCAAGCTCCAGTTTGCCCACAAAAATGTCACTCAACAAGGTACCAAGAGGAGGGCCCATGGCGACTCCATTGATTTGTCGGTAAAGTGTGGAATTAAAGTGGAATTGTACGTTGAAAGTACAGCGGAGGAGTAGTTCCTTTTTGACGAATTTCGAGTAGCATTGAACGTCATAAGCATATGACCTTGTGATACTGCAAGAATGAAGCTTTATACGCTTATTTCTACACATGTAGATAATTGTTAGAAATATGGTCTTTCATGAAATCTCCATATGTGTAGTGTCCCAAAGAAAGGAATATTGTAGAATCAAGTGTGGAAAACATGCACCATGCCTGCAGTTTACCTAGATGTACTTAGCGTATATGAGAGCTGTCCATAAGCCACAGACAAAAGTTTGCCTCGCATGGATGTATATCGCGCTCACAATCTACAGTACACCCTGATTTGCTTTGAATTAGGGAAAGATAGGCAGAAAATTGCTCCCTAATATTTTACTTCTATATATATGCCCTTCCAGAACAGTCAGCTGCTGAATGCACTAGCCGCCTTCCAGGCGGGAGTGACTAATTCCAAAGAACAACAGGCTGAGCGCAACAAGGTGCAGGCACCCCGATTTTTGTCAAACGACCGCGATGCAGCTGATCCAACAAGCCAGCGCTCACGTGATTCGGAGCAAGGTAGGAGTATTCAGACGATGCGAACCAAAAATGAGGCTACGTCTGATGGTGAACCACTCTTCAGTCCAATCTACCGCAATCGCCTTCTGCCTCTAACAGAGAGAACAATAGTGGTGATTTTAGCCACTATTTTTGGTCTGCTACTGTTGATAACAGTTGTCCTCATTTTACTCATCAAACGACGGCGTGACCAGGAACAACAGGTGTCAGCACAAAAGGATAAATATGACTGTAAGTTCGTATCATTAAAAAATAAAAAGGGTGACTTACAGCCTGTAACATTCGATGCAGTACACATTGAATGTTCAAGTTATTCTGGGGGAAGGATATGTAATTTCTTCCAGAGCTGTTGTCTCATCACTTTGTTCAAGAAATCTCAGGTTTTGAGATGGTACGGAAAGTATTGTGACGACCGTAGACTGTCTGCGAATTTTACAATTCGCTGGAAAGGTTTTAATAGTTCTTTTGTCGGTAGACTTGAGTGCTTGAGCCAGAAGCTCTGAGCAAGCTCAACTTTGTTTGTTCGGAATATTGAACGTAAGGGTCTAAATATACTACTCTCAAGGAAGGCAGGATATTCAATTTATGATGAAAATCACGAGGTTTGATTAATTTGGGCACGGAACTGAGCTCACCTTTAATAAAAATAAGTCTACTCAAATGGTTTT